>RZGM01000001.1:0-600000 GCA_027886205.1 Fusarium piperis | reverse complement strand
CTATCTGATGGGTCACGGACTGGTGTCGATTCCGCGCCGCCTCATGCGTGGCGCAAGCATTAGCGGGCGGTTGCGACGACTTCAGAGCAAAGCCCCCAAAGTCTATGAGCAGATGGAGGACTCGATCGCGAATCTCGAGGATATCGAAGTACAGGTTGTCGAGCTTGGGCGGCGCAAGACGGGCAGCGCCGTGGGCTTCCGCGACTGGATCGAAGAACTGCAAGAGATGGCCAACATTCCTGAATCCCAACCCCGATCTTCGCGATTCGGTACTGGCACCGATAGCGCCATCATCCCGCATGTCATTACCGAAAAATACCTCGCCGATCTGACCAGAAAGTATGTGCGTGCGAGGCATACCCGATCCCGATACGTCAACGCCTGGAGTGAGCTCGTTCAGGAAGCGGCCGAGACACAGAACATTTTGGACTCGGCGGGATCCAAGAAGCTTGAACTCGGCGACGTTTCACCTCATGCCGGGTTCTGGGAAAAGATGGTGATACTGACTCCATACACGCGGTACCTGTACTACTACCATCTGCTGCCATACGGGCAGGTTCTTCTTGGCTTGTTCCTGGCGGCAGCATCGGCCTGTATTGTTTGGTCCGAGTTTGTCAAGATCGCGTTCCCCAAGCTGTCGGTCATCAGACTAACCGTCGTGCACCACTGGGTTGGTGACAAGGCCGAGGTCGGGTTCGCTGGCCAAGTCATTTCATCGCTTTGGATCTGCTACATGTGCGCAGCTGCTCTTATATCGATGACCGAGGTCAAGGTCTGGCGCGGCCGGGCGCTCGTCCGTCGCAACACGGCCCATGAATCAGCCTTTTGGTATGCCATGCAGGTGGCCAAGCTCACTATCCCCATCTCTTATAACTTTGTGACCTTCCTATCCAAGGACGTCTACGACAAGACCACCTTTTACAAGTTCTTGGGTGCCCTGGTTGACTTTACACCCCTGGGTCGCTATTTCGATGATCTCTTCCCTGTGGTTGTATTGTTCCCCGTCTTTGCTACACTATTCGGTATCTACGGCAGAGTCAAGAGGATCTTTGTGGGAATGGACGTGATGGATGATGAAGAGGACAATGCTGCGGGCTATGGCACAGGCTCCTGGCGCGAAGGCCGAGATCTCATCTCTCGAGAGCTGGGTGGAAACACCCTCTTCCACCGCCGAGAGGATGCCCTCGCCAGGATAGCGGCAACAGGCACCTCGGGAGGCAGATCCGCTCCAGTGCTATCTATTCCCTCTGCTCGTGGCGACGCATCCTCACCTGCGCGATCGCCTGCCCGACCTGCCACCACGACCCGGGTACGCACATCAGCCTTTGGCCCTCACTGGAACGACGAGCCGCCAGAGGATGACAATATCTTTCAGATTCTGGGCCACCGCATGAAGAACACATTCGACACCATCGAGGGACCCAAGTGGTTCCATGACATGAAGAAGCCCAAGTGGATGGGAGGTGACGACGATGACGACGCTGGCGCTGGTGCTGGTTCCTCCGAGTCCGGGCCAGACTTTCGCAGATGGTTTGGTGGTGGCTCGGGTGAAGGCCAGATCCGCATCTGAGAGTCATTTCTACACATGGGTGGCGCAAGGTCTGCTTTTCTTAAAATAAGGGTCATGTTTCTTGTTTGGATACACCGGCATGCTTTTTCCCTTGATAGAGTCGGTCTAGGGCTAACAGCATTGCTCTGGAGTTTTGGTCAAGCCGTTCAACGTATTGATGCTCGAGCAGAAAGATGCTCATGTGTTTATGCGGGGTGTAATGTATGGGTTAATATGGACGTTTATGAAGCTGGGATAGCGGTAATGTGAGATGTTTATAGGTAGTCAATCGTGTCAAATGCATATATTTCATCATATTCGTAAAAAGCCGGTCCGTATCTATGAAGTGAAGTCGTCCATGTGGTGGTGCATCGTGCATGAATCTGTTCGTCAAGGTCGTAAAGTATCGTCGTATCCAAGGTGTAGCAAAGCCACTCCAACAAAAACAGGCAGTGCTTTCCTTCACCTTGCTCTCAAGTCTTTGGAGGCGGGTTGGACGTGTTCCAGGTATTGGCCTTGCTCATCGTCCGCTTACGCAGGGCAAACATGATCTCCTTTTCCATCTTGTCAATGTTCTTCTCCAGGTCCGCGTCGTCTTTCTTGTGCTGCTCCCGACGACGCCGGTCGAGGTACATCCAGCACCCGACGATGAGAGCTGTGACGGGGACAGTGATGGCGAAGTAGACCCAGAGTTGGATAGAGACGACGGGATCAGCATCTAGAAACTATCATTAGTGGACTGTATTGATAAAGGGAAACGGCAGGATCAAACCTCTTCCAAAATCAAAGAATGTCATGCTAAAGACAGAGGCGAGATATGTTCCTGGGAGAAAGAGGGCACCCATGAGCGACAGAGTCTTCATAGCTGTGCTGTCCCGCTTGCTAGCGTGGGCTATCCTCCTCTGTTCCCCGGCAATCTCGAGATTAAGCCGTGCCTCTCGCTGCGACATGATGTTATAAAGCTATCCCAAATGTCAGTAGGGTTCCACAATCCAAGGATAGCGAGGACAGACCGCTTCGCGTTGGACCTTGAGCCTTTCCAGAGTCGTGTGGATGTAGTTCTCCAATCCCGTGAGCTTCACCTTGTAAAAGTCAAGCCGAGCCACCATGCTCCGATGCAGCTTGTCGAGTTCCTTGCGCTGCTTTCGTTCAGCTTCACCCATATCCTCGCTTGCTGTTGTGTTCCACAGATAACGGAAATTCTCCATGGCCTTCTCCATCTCTTTGGCAAGGGCCATGTACGCCTGGGGCCGCTTCCACATGACATTGCCGTGGCATTCGACGAGATCACGGTTCAGTCCGTCAACGTCTATGAGGCCATCCTGGAAATACTGTTCTTGCTCCTCGACCTCGTTTCGTAGACTGACGGCGTTTTCGAGTCGACGGAGCCAATGCCGCGCCTTTCGCTGCTTGTTATCATTCTCTGGAGAGAGATCGTAGGAGAGAATGATGATGGGGAGCAACATCGGGTGGCCAACCTCAGCAGCGCAGGCTTGGAGGTGGACGAGGGTCTTTTCGACCTCGGAGCTGGGGGTTCCCTTGATGAAGCCAGTAGTTATGCCGGTCTTGAATGAGTATGACAGAAGCATCTCCCAGCCGCGTGTTTTGCCTTTCTTGAGCACATCTGACTTGCGGTGGATGATTTCTACCAACAGAGTCAGTAACAAGCATTTTCATTACAGTCAACAAACTCACGCAAGTGAGGGTCATCATCATCTTGGTCGTATGCGCACCAGAAGAAGGGCCCAACTACTGATGTCGTCTCGATGCCGCGGTAGGGCAGCCTCATCTCACGAACCATGGATGCGTACCTATCGCAAGGCAGCGAGATGACCTTTGACAAAAAGGTGTCATTATGCTTGGCGTTCTTCTGAACTCTGTGGAAATCGTTAATTGGCATTGTCTCATCATGTTTGGCGTCCAAGGAGAGCTCACATTAACCGAACACCGCTGAGTAGTTTGGTGCCATTTCGCAGATTGTCTGGTGGTGCAAAGGCGCCCTATTTCATCAGCTTGTCATCTTTAAACGTCTTGGCAGCTCGTCACTTACCTTCCGATGCAGGAAATTATCAAACTCGTCATCTGGCAAAGGATGCTCCTCGCAAGAGTTGTAAAAAGGATCCTGATACAGATTAGATACCTATGCAGTGAATAAATCCATGACGATTAGGTGACATACCGAATAATTCAGGATTTCGACATAGCCCGTGTCCTCGTAGACGGTGCGACATTCATTGACATAATACCGGAACATATAATCATCCATGACGATTCTGAGAACTCTCTCGATATCAATGTCGCTGCTGAAAGTCGTCCTTCGTCGCTGGACGCGTCTTCAAAGCGCCACCGCTTCAAACTAGCCTGGACCTGGTTCCGTCGAGCTAGCCGTTGCTTGGCGACGAGTATAATTGCGGACGCGGCGACGCAAGGGTTGAGGAAGAGAGGTTGAAGGGGAGAAACAAAGAATCGGTGAGAGAGAGGTACAGCACAGTACGGATGGATGCAATGTCAGGATGACATTTGATAATCCTAGACCCCGACAATCAATATTTTTTTTCCTTCTGCTTCTCGGGTCTCCAATGCCCCCGAGTCGGCCGCTAACCCAGCCAGATCCAGACCTTCCTTGCCCTGCCCGGCCTCTTCTTAAGCGGCGGCCTCTTTAGCTGGCAGAAAGGTACGGTACTTGGAGGAAGGGATCGTCCGCGAATGAATGGGTCTGTGCCTGGGGTTGAGTGCGAGCATTACCAACTGTGTCGTAGTAGTGACAATTCTTCCAGGGTGTCTCAAGTGTCGAGGTTGGTCATCCATCCCGTCCCGTCCATCCCCCGCCCAGCCCCGTGACTTTTTGCCTCAGCGAGACATCCAGGCAGTCCAAGTGCAAGTGCGAACGCAAGCGTGTTCGCTCCTTCTTCTTACGGCGGTCCGTCCCTCCCGTCCGCTCCACGGTCCCCGCCGAAACCTCCAAGCCGTAAACATTTATCCATATGGATACATTGGCATTTGGTGTCAATTCACACTTGCGCAATGAGAATTATGTAGCAACTAGGGGTGCATTATTGATACTTGCCAATGCTGTTTCTGTATCCTACTTGAATAAGTAGACATGCCATCTCCAATCGCATGCTCGTCACCCCCAATGGTCCATCTCTTCCATGTTTCCAACACAACCTTCACACTCAGTCTCACCCTTTTCACCTTCACTATCCACAAAGCCCATCCCCAACGTAGTCATACAAGAACCCATCCATATACTCCAGCAAGCACATCCTTAAAACTCCGTAAAGAGGTGTCCAAATCTGTAGTTCCTGTTAGCCCGTGCTACGAATCTCTCTGCTCGTCTTCACTTACTCATCTGTTCCTCCTGTCTGGCCATATTTCTCTGGGTCTTCAGGGTATCGGTCAAACTGGCTAGCGTCACCCGCACCAGCCTTGACTGGCGGCGTGTATGGCGCATCGATATCCTTTCTAGCCAGGCGATCCCAAGTAACTTCGGCGAACCAGGGGTGGTTCTTCACATCCGAAGGGCCACCGTACAGGTTGCCCAATCGCTTTGTCAAATCGGCCGTGATCAGACGCTCCAGAAGATTCTGAGCATCCGCATTGACATACGCTGGGTACTTGACCTTGCCCTTGAGAATGTTTTCGTAGATCTTCATCGGAGATCCACTGTCCCAGAAGGGCGTGTATCCGCAGAGCATTTCATATATGAGGATGCCCAATGACCACCTAATGCGCGCACATCCACGTTAGCCTCATTCTCCCCCAATTGCCCACTTATCCACTCACCAATCTACAGACTTGTTGTATCCCTTGTTAGAGACGACTTCGGGGGCCAGGTAGTCGGGCGTGCCACACAGAGTCCATGTCTTGTCGGGCACTCGTTTCGCAAAGCCGAAATCTGTAATCTTGAGGTGGCCATGTCGGTCAAGGAGCAGATTTTCTGGTTTCAGGTCTCGGTAGATGACGTTCTTGGAGTGCAGGTACTCCAACGCTAGCGTCACCTCGGCGGCGTAAAACTTGGCAACTGGGTTCGGGAAACGCTTGAGAACGTGTTAGCAGACTCGCTTGAGAGGCGCATTCGCCAGACCTACCCCCGACTTCCTGAGGAGCGAAAAGAGCTCGCCTCCTTCAACAAAATCCATCACCATGTACAGATTCTTGGTGTCTTGGAACGTGCCCCACAGAGTGATGAGGAATGGATGCTTGACATCTGCCAGCATTCGTCGCTCGTCGTTGGTGTGCTCGACCTGCTTCATCTTGACTACTTGGGCCTTCTTGAGCACCTTGACCGCGTAGAAACGTTGGTTGTGCTTCGATTGGACCAGGTGGACTCGGCCGAAGCTACCAGTTCCAAGTGTCCTCAAGATATCGAAATCACCCAACGAGTACTTGCCCTTGGTGACGCGCATCTGTGATCCGTTGCTGGGCTGCTGTTGGTGGTTCGCCTGGTGCTGTTGCGGTTGTGCCTGTTGCTGCTGCTGTTGCGGCTGGGCTTGCTGCTGTTGCTGGTATTCATGCTGTTGCGGTTGCATCGTCGGCTGAGGCATGGCCTGCTGCTGTTGTTGCTGAAGGACTGCGGGATCAGTGCCGGGGCTGACCGTCTGCGCGGATCGAGCTTCTATAGTTGATAGGTATTGCGAATTGGGCTGGCCGTTGTTGGCGTAGGAGTTGCCCTGGGCATCGTGTTGATGCTGCTGAGGCGGATTGATGAGGTTATTGATGCTTGGTAGGTTCTGCGGGTCGTGGTGCATCGCATTGCCCGTCGCGTACGGGGGCTGCTGAACGTTGACCGAGTTCATCGTCTGCTGTCGCTCGGAGTCACTGACTGCCGCCGCCTGCTGCGCCGGAGCAGAAGGCGGATTGGACTGGGGCGCGGTGCCTGCCTGGGCGTCGGGCTGTTGGTGAGGTTGGTGTTGCGGCTGCTGCTGCTGCTGCTGCTGCTGGGCGCTGGGATTGGTCTGGGTAGCCGGCACCGAGGTCGAGTTCCTCGAGGTTCGAGGCAGTAGCGACGAGCCAAAGGCCTTGGAGATGGACTTTGATCTGGAAGTTGGCGTGACTGGACTGGTTGGATTCGAGGCCGGATCAGAGTTACCCTCTCTGGTCCGCTTTTTCTTGAGGAACCCCAGGGAAGGCATAGGGTAGTAGTGTGACGGACGGAGGAAGGGGAGGGGGAGGAGATATGAGAGGAGCGGGGAGGAGAGGAGAGGCAGAATGGACCCAAAGTGAGGGAGGACTGGATTCTTGCAGATCACACCGTTTGTCGGATCAGTCGGTGGTGGGTAATGGCGATGGGGGAGAGCGCGGAAGAGGGTGGGTGTAGGTAGGTCGTGGGCGTGGGAACCGGCGTTTGACTGGCGATGGAAAGCCCAAAGGTAACTTGGTCTTCTCCGAGGAAAGAGTCCAGTAGGTACGTTGCCGCGGCGGTAGAAGGGCGGTGCCGCCTTGAAAGGATTCGAGCTGGTTGGTTTCGTGCTTCCCGGGAGCCAGCAAGAGGTCAGTGAGCTCGGCCTAGCCTCTAAATGGAGCTCTCGAGTTCAGGGACAGAAGGTAGTAGCAGCTGCAGGAGCGGGCAGCGCCGGACCAGGACAGGGGTGGGCGTCAGAGTTGGCTGAGTCCTGGGGTCTCGGTCTCTAACAAGCTTGTGGGGGAGCTCTCAGCTTCAGCTGCTAAGGCCGACAGCAACAACAACAATCAAACCTGGCAGAGGGGATTGCCCTGGATACAAGAAGGGTGACGGCCGGGGTTCGGCGTGATGCTGATGCGAACAAAGACTTCAAGAGCTTGGCACATTCCACAACGAAAACAATTGGATGAGTGAGAGGCGAACGCCCTGAAGGAGAGAGCTCCTGAGAGAAGAGGAATTGACGGTGGCTGACGGGTGGGGGGAGACTGTCTGTTGGTCTGTGTTCTGCGTGCGTTGCGTTACGTCTGCGTCCTGCGTGTCGCGCGCTGTTTGAAGGGCGAAACGACGGGGTCTTGCCGGTTGACTTGTCCGTATTAGAGGTAGCACTGTAGGTGGTATGGTATGGTGACGGTTGCGAACAAGGTTTACCACGCTATGGTGATGTAGTGTAGTGAAGCTTGCGCCAGAAAAGGCACCCCTCTTTTATGATGGGATCAGCGATTGCGCACTGGGCTGATGGGCGCAGATGATGGATGTCCTCTGCTCGCTTATGCTCGCTCGCCTGCTGGAGCTCGGTGGGTGTTTGAGAGCCGATCGTCTAGTGGCAATTGGTCGATGTGCGATCTGCAGGTCTAGCAAGCAGTAGTCGAGGGCCAACAAGACGGACACGGGAGAGGGCGAAAAGAGAGAGGAGAGCAAGAGAGAAGAAAACAAAGGGCGATGATGATGTCGTCGTTCAGGTAGAGTGGGACGGCAACCCGCGCGGCGCCTCAGACAACTGTGGCGGACGGCCTGGATGAGATGGGTGCGGAATTGGCCAGAGTTCAAGAGTCAGGAAGTAGAAGAGAGTTTGAGGAACAAAAGTCGACAGATGAGATGTGATGTGACGGGAAGAGGGAGGATGGAGGAAGAAATCAAACCCATGTGGTAGAGAGAGATGGCAATGGATGGAATGGAAGGGAGAGCTTCTCCAGGATGATGAAGACGACGAAACCTGAGCTCACCTTCTGATGGAAGAATGGAGCTCTCCAGCAACCTAGGTTAGCTAGGTTCCGAGATGGATGGTGTGGGTTTGGCGGGGTTGAGCGCCTAGTGAGGTGAGGTGAAGCCATGGGTGAGAATGACGGGAGCTTCCACCCTCATTGACTCCTCTCGTAGCGCTACGTCGCGACCGGAATACGACTAGGCCCAGCCCCCCAGGTTGAGAGAGGGAGAGCTCGCATCATCATCACCGCCGTGACAGAAGCTCCAATCCCGGCTCAGGCCTAGTCTAGTGCGTGCCCGCAGGAACGGCATTGAGTTCCTCAAGCTCGGTGGAATGCAGATTTGCTGCTTTCAGATCTCCTCGAGGAACGAGGCTCGCATGTAAAACGCCTCGAGGATGGACTGCCTAGGCATGGATGGACTTTCGAGACGGGATACTCTCATGTAGATGTTGCTGTTCAATGAACCGAATGGAAATGTCTGGCCCCTGGTCAACCGCCAAGCCCAGATGCCGAATGCATCATCCAGGGCCATGTTGTTCCTGCGTGGATAGGATAAGGCTCAAGATGATATCCACAGGAATCGCGAGTGTAATGGTCTAAAAGAAAGCTGTGGTCGTGGTTCAGTTCATAGACTTAATTGCCATGAAACTCTTCGTTATCGATCCCGATTCATACGTCAATGGCCAATTTGCTGCCATTGACGCCATTAGACTCAGATTGATCAAGTCTACCACCTCATTCCATTCATTACGCTAGAAGCTATCAATAGCCGTCATTACAGTCGATAGAACTCGATAAGAGCTTCATCAGCACTTGATTGCTCTGGTTCCTGCATTGGCTGCGGCGATAGAATTTGGTATCACGGGCGACAGCCGAAACTCAATGCAAGACATGGAGTCCTCCACATATGGATGTCTCTCCCGTCAAGCCCCTGTCAGAAGCAACCTAGAGTGAACTTCAGATACGGGCATTCCCGATCTCAAAGCACGCGGAGGAAAAGGCACGAGTTCTGCGGATCTCATGTCAATGTCAATTTGGCCGTTCAGTCCCCTTTTCGGTCTTTTCAGCAAGGCACCCTACCCCTGGTTCCGTCGTTTGTCTTACCCTGAAGAGTGCCGTTTGCGACTTCGATGTTGGGTTTCACGAGGATCCAGATCAAGTATAATCCCACTAATTTCTACATACCAACTATATCTATAACAAAGCACGAACCTTGTGATTTATTTGTGTTGGTGGCTTGATATTTGTGTTACACCCAGGTATATTCCATATTCCACCTACCTGGCATCTCCCATCGGGGGCCCCTTATTAAGTCATTTTCATCCAACAGTCCCAGCACGATAATTACCAACCTTTCGAATGCCCTCATTCTCACACAACCTTAATAAAACAAGAGCAACAAAAGAACTGGTTTATTTTTCAGATGGTATGTCACAGTGCTCCACCAGCTGGAACCCATCCCACCACTCTCGGTTTCCTACTCAAAATACAGAAAAAGGAAATATAGATGATGCCGTCGTCCCAAGCGGAGACGTGTCTGTCTTACATTCACCCATCAACGCGTTTCCATCTGCCCATGCTTCCGCATCCCCCGCCCATTTGTTAGAGCCAGCCCATCAAATTAGAACCGGTGCGACTTGGCCTTGGCTCGGTAGGCCGTCCAGCCGACGTAGGCGCCGCCGGCGACAATGATAAAGAGGATGATCTTGGTGAAGAACCATGTCCAGCTACCACCCTCCTTCTGGACGTTGCTCTTGCTGCTGCTGCTCTTGCGGCCCTTGTTCTTACCACCAGGGGACGCCTTGTTGCCGCTGCCAGGCTGAGTGTACAGGTTCTTGGCCGAGACTGAGATGATGTCGTGGTTGTCGCTGAGCTCACCAGTCTCGGCAGTGAAGCCGACGTAGGCAATGTTGGGGATCGCAGGGGGCTCGTCCAGCTCAAAGCAAGTCTGCCACTCGTCCTCAACCTTGTACTGGAGCTCCAGCTTGAGCTGCTTGTCCTGGAAGTAGGTCAGGCGCATCTTGGTGGGGATGCTCGCATGTCGGATGCCGCGCGCCGAGCAGCCGGCGAGCTCAGTGTGCTTTCCGTCGTTGGACTTGTCGTACGTGGTCTGGCCGTCGCCGTGCATCGCCATGATATAGGGGAACACAACACCGGGGCGGTTGTTCTTGTAGGTGTCGACAAAGATTCCGAGACCCTCAAACTTGTCCGGTCCACCAAACACGGTTCCCTGCTGGGCTCGCTGGCGGGTGATCCACATGGCGAAGCCATCACCGTAGAGCTGGTTCTTGCCCGAGATCTTGAACTCGACCTCAACCTGCCAGTTTGTGGCGGTGAGGGGTACGCGCGAGTACATCCATCCCGATTGCGACGGGCGATCCGAGGTCAGTCGAATGTACCTATGATATATGTCAACCCATGATCAAAGTTGTCGCCATCGTCAGGACATCGGGGGGTGGCGTACGAGTCGGTTCGAATGATGGTGTCTCCTCCAAAGTCGTACCAGCGGCTTTGCATATCCGAGTCGAGGTAGGGCTATGGGGGCATATAGAATTAGCCAAGGTGTCGATCTGTCATGCTCGCGTGCGCCGCAACTAACCTGGGTCAAGGAATGTGTCCTGAGCTAGAGGTCGTGAAAGTCAGCAAGAGTCCCTGTCCGCCACAGAAACGAGAAAAACATACCGAAATGCTCTTAATGTTGCCATCTGGCTCAGCAGCGCTTGCAGTCCATGCGAGCGCACCAAGAAGCGCCGCCGATAGTGAGGGCAGCCGCATCATGAAAGCTGTACCTCGATTTCCTCCGATCAGGTCCTTGTTCGACGACAGGGGCCAATGCGAATGTTGGCTCGATACAGGCGCACGCCGCTCGTCTGCGTGGCTAAGGAGTCGCGATGGTGGTGTAGAAAGAAATTGACCGTAGAGGTCGTGGTTGAAGTCGTCGTGACGCTGTGGGCAGGGTAGGTAGGGGGTTGTCAATCGGGAGCAGGAGCTAGCACAAGTGTCCTCTTCCTCTGGCCCAGCCGATTTTAGGTGTGCTCTCCACAGCAGTACCTCCGTACCTTCTTTTCAGGTGCCTCGACCGTTCTGGCGGGCTCATGGCCCCCTGATCTGTGAACCCTGCTGCCACTAGCTTGGCGTGTCAAGCCACATCCGCCACAGTCCTTTACTTACACCCACGGATCTTTCGAGTGTGGATGTGGTAAAACCATTCTGATGACTCGAGTGTTGTAGTAGCTGAGATATTGAGGGTAATAAGAATAAGGGGATCTTCTATGATGGTTAGTCTTTGGTTCCAGATCTGGGATGCCAAGCCACCATAGGTTTTATCATGGCCATAGGGATGTGTGGCTGAGAATCTCCTTGGTCAGTTTTGTGATATTATGCTGAGCCAGTTTCCTCCTACAAACTTTCCATGGAATAAAATGGCTACGACTCGTATTATAATATCCAATCGTACATCAATGCCTATCTATCTGCCCTTGGTGGAATCCTATGTCGTTTCGTCAGTGTAATGTACATGTGAACCTGTAATATTGTGAGGACAATCGCGGACCAGGACAAGACTAAATATTTATTATCATCACAGACATTAAGAAGCAACCTGGAAGTAAAGATTCCAACATGACGGGTTACTCTACTCATATCAGAGGGGAATCACCCCCCATATTCATTTACACGACTGACGATCATGCTGAGTCATCCGGCCCATCCAATTTTCCACCACCAAGAATTCTATCGCCTGCGATAAGCCTTTTACTTTGCGGCCGACAATCCGAAGCAAACCAAACGTCAACGACGACTCGCGCAGAAAAAAAGCCCCAGCCATGGATTCCAGCCAAGTCAAGCAGGCCGTTATGAAGCAGGTCCAGCAGGAGGCCAACCTGGTCAACGCTCGGGCACTGATCGAGGTACGTCTGCATTACTCAATTGACGCCGAAAAGCAGAGGAAATGTTGAAAACTGACTTTTGACTTTGCGATAGAAACTCCAGGAGAACTGCTTCGAAAAGTGCGTCCCCAAGCCCGGATCTTCCCTGTCGAGCAGCGAGACGACCTGCATGACCAGCTGCATGGAAAAGTACATGGCCGCCTGGAACATGGTCAACTCGGCATACATCGCCCGGTTAAAGCAAGAGTCCGGCCATTAAGAGAACGCCAATGAGGAAAGAAACGAAAGAAAACGAGTCTGCTGGTCACATTTCACCAATAAAGACCAATTGTGATCTCGGGGGTGCGCGGGATTGTACCATATTGTGACAGTATATGTCTGGGTTGAGACGACGGACCTGAGGCGCATATCTGGACTGGGACCGGGAAAGAGGACCATGTACGAGGGGATATTGAGCAAATATCAGGGCGCCACCAATGGAATAGACGCGCTGGAGCAATGTGGCAGGCATAATGTATCAAGAGCCATGGATGTCATGATATACACTCTTCTTTTCGCCTTGCTGGGTATCTAATCCTGTCCCTCGGCGGCCTTCTTCTTCTCTTCCTCGGCCGCCCGTTTTCGCGCGAGGTATCGCTCCTTGGCGCTCGAGATGTCGCCTTCCGTCTTGCGACTCTTGGCCGCTCGCTCGACCTCTTCCCGCTGGCTGGCTTCTTCTTCCCGTGACCGCTTCATAGACTGTTCGAGCTGCTCTGCCAGCATGCGCGACTGTCGTTCCCGCTGGGCTTGCCTCCTCCCGATTTGCTGGCCGGTGACCACTCTTTGTGGCCGTTCAGCCTGTCGATCGGCGTCTCGTTGGACTGATTCCTTCTTCTTTGCGCCCACGTTTAGGCCGCCCCTGAGGAGCTGGCGCTTGTCGACGACCTGTCCGTCCTCGTTGATGGCCACTGCGGCGCCCTTTTCGTTTAGCTCTTTGGCGATGTCAGCCTCTGTCTTATCCTTTTCGGCTTGATCTTCCTTCTCTTCCTCCTCGGATGCGCCGTTCTTGGCTTTTTCTTCAGCAGCCTTGACAGCGTCTGAGTGTCTCTGCTCATCCTTATCCAGCAGCTTCCTGTAAAATGCAGACATGCCACCTCCCTTGTTCTTCTTCGCCTCCTCCTCTTCCCTCCTCCGCTCCTCCTCCTCCAACCGCTTATTCTCCTCTTGCTGTTTCTTGTATGCCTCGGTGACAAACTTTTCCTTGCCGGCGTACTCATCGCCTTCGGCTTCTCGTTCGCGGGCAATCTTCTTCTCTTCTGCGATGAGAGCGTCGCGCTTCCGTACCTCGGCCGCCTGCATCAGGTTGCGCATGTACTTGGGCTTCCTCTCTTCATCCTCCTTGGTGGCCTGCTTCTTGGGCTTGAGCGAATCGTAGACGGAATCGTACTCGTAAACGCTGGCATCGACTTCAGCAGCCGCCTCGGCATTCTTCCGCGACGTGAGAGCGCTGGAGAGGTCGCCAAACATCGTGTTTGGCTGGCCCTTGGATTTGAGCTTCGGGGGTTGTGTAGGGGGTCCATTCTTGGATCTGGCCGGTTTTGACTTGGTTGATTTTGATGTAGAGATGCCGCCAAAGTCATCAAGCTCCCCAATCTCTTCTGCCTTGCCATTTCCGTTCGCGCCGTCGTTGTCCGAGTCGTCGTCGTCGTCGCCAAACATGGGCCGTCGCTTTGGCGGGGCTGGTTTGGACGCGCCTGGTTTCTTGGTGAGGTTGAGCCCGAAGGCTAAGCCGGGCTTGCTCATTGTGTGTCTCGAGTGGTCTCTACGGTGTGTAGATGACGAACAGGGGTTGTCGGGTATGGAATGGATAATTGCGATGTGGTGTTGAAGGTTAGCAGGTGGGTGGTTTTGTTTGGTTGGAAGCTGAAGATTGAAGAAACAAGGTTAAGCTCCGCGACGCGAAGATGGAAGGTCGCCCATGACTTTGCGCGACCTGACGTATCAGGTATGGAGATGCAAGAAGCAGCATTTAGGGATTTATAGTCATTTATCTGATTACATATTTCATTTGAATTTTTCCATATCTATGAGATCTATATCTTGCTGGAAGTACTGCACCTGTTACTTGGTCCCCTTGACCCTTTGCGCCTCCTGTCATGCGCCGCATCTCAGTGGCGTCTCTCTTTTCCACTAGCATCTCGATCATGACGTGATTGGACAAGCAAATCGCAGGCGACCTACTTCACATCTTGCCGCTCTCTAGGTGGGCTATCAACTGAACTGCACTTTTGCCTGGAGACTCCTCACTCTTGATATTCTATCAGATACCGATAATAATATTATTAAAAACCATGGAAGCCTGCTCTACATGCGCAACCGTCCTCTCATCAACGCCGGCTTATACCGAGGACGAACTGTCGCCCCAGGATCGTCGAGTTCAGTGTTGCTATAGGGTTATCTGTGGCAAATGCATCGTTGTCCGTCGCCCGCTTCGCATAGCCCTCTCTCGCTGCTGACCCTTCCTTCAGAAGAACGAACGCTTTGCAAATTATTGCCCTTACTGCCAGGTCTCGACAGTCCCTTCGTCTCTGCCGCAGGGTCTGAGGGAGCCGCCAGCTTACACCTCGTGGCCCTCGTCGAGTTCGAGAACAGCGGATATCTCGGGTGCCCCGCCGCCATACACACCAGCTTCACCCCGCAAAGTCGCTACTACAGATGTCGAGAACGAGAAGGCGGCACCACCGGACGATGGCTCCAAGGAGAATGTCCTAGATACCCTCCATTTTCTCGATCATCGACACGACAGCGTCAACTCCTTGTCCCTCCGATATGGCGTCCCCGCCTCCGTTCTCCGAAGAGTGAACAATATCACCAGTGACCATCTTCTGGTCGGCAGACGCACCGTCCTTATACCTGGCGAATATTACAAGGGCGGCATCAGTCTCTCACCGCGACCTATCGAGGGTGAGGAGGAGGAGACGAGAAAGGGCAAGATTCGACGCTTCATGACTTCTTGCAAGGTCTCCGACTATGATGTAGCCGTGCTGTACTTGGAACAGTCCAGCTACGACCTCGAGGCTGCCGTTACAGCCTACCTAGACGACGACAGGTGGGAGAGGGAGCATCCGTCACAGATACCAGGAAAAGGGAAAAAGGCCGACAGATACAAGAACCGCGGGCCCTTTTGGAGAGGACTTTGACTCAGCTTTGACTTGACTTGGATATTAGATTCATGCTTCATACCGCCTTGTGGGCTGTCAACACACATTTCTCAACTCGCTGGATGCCTTCTCCCAAGCCAGGGACTCTTGACCCTGTACGATAACGCCGTCTCCCGACCTCCCAAACAATCGAGGTTTTTGTACAATAGCTATACCAAAGATACCACCTTTTCCGTCATTAAAACGCAGATCGTGTGCGGATATCCTGAACTCGTGTTAGCAAAGCAAACATCAACAAATATGATACCAGGGAAACGTACAGAGATCTTCCTCTCAATTTCTCGGACCGAGCGATCCAGCTCGCCTGCAATCATCTGCTTCTTGTCGTTTGGAAGCAGGTTATACCTCTCACACAAGTCGCCGTCGATAACTCCCTTCACGGGAGCGTAGTAACCGCGATACATGAGATGGTCTCGGCCTGCGAGAGGGGGATCCTCAGTCCTCAGGTGTTGCTCGAGGTTTTGGAAGAAATCAGCATCCTCACGGCTGACGAAGGGGATGAAGACTCCGATCGTGCCCATGATTCCGCTCCACAACAGAATCTCCTGGCCACCCACCACGAGACTCGTCTTGGTAATGCTCGTGGGAACATCCTGCGTATAAAAGTGACACATTAGACCAAGTCTGTGAGGTGTGCCATGGAGATAATCTCGTGCGTTGATGAGATGCAGACCAGATTGCTCCTCATCAGCCTCCTCACTGGCCTTTTCGGGACAGCGCACAATAAACATGTTGCCAAACTTATCGCCACCCGCTACCGATTCGTAGTCCACCATGGTTGTACACGTGGTCCACCTTGCGACGGTATCATCGGCGAAGGGAATGAGCTTGTTTGTAGCCGACTTGTACACGACGAGAGTGACACCTTGCTGCACGTCGCCAACAACAATGCGGCTGCCTTGTGTGTTGAGCGAAACGATTCGCTGCGCTGACACCTCAGCCTGAGCCTTGCGAAGCATCTGCCTCATACCAAGGTCATAAATCCGTAGTTGTGTGCCAACGGCGACGGCCACCTTGCCTTGGAATGGCAAGAGAGCCAGGGGGGGCTCCTCAATTTTAGTCTTGTGAATGAATTCCAGCTCTCGCCCGTCCTCCACGAAACGATAGATATAGAGATAGCCCTCAGAGTAGCTCTGAGGATTGACGATCATGTCCTTGCCCGTGCCAACAACAAGGAAACTTTCATTGTCCTGGCTGGCAAAAGAGACCACGGTAGCGCTGACAGCTGCCTCGTTGTTCTCAAAGTGGACGGTTTGTAGAACCTGTCCTTCTTCGGACAAAGGATCGATCACATTGATGCATGATGCCCACCGACGTGTAGCCTTGGGGTAGCCAAACTCTTCAGGCGGGAGGACCTGAGAGTCGCCGTTTACCACGTTGGGATCGGCCAACAACTGTGCACGTAGCTCAGGCGGTAGGGTGTTGTTATCAGCCTCAATCGTATAGAACAGAGGCTGCTCGGGATGCTTGACGAGCTTCTTGGGCGTGTAAGTCAGGGGAATCGACTTTTGTATCAAAGTGTCACCCAAACGGTCGATGTTGAAGATTCTATATGCGTTAGCATTTTGCCTCACAAATTGCTGAACAATTGATGGGGATGATAGGTGTTGCTTCAGTAGGAACAATTGGAAAAAATGCGTAATGGGCCTCATTGCTCAAAGCATAGGATCCCGTTTTATCATCATATGCAACGGGAAAAGAGAATCAAAACATCATGAAAGACGTACCGTAAAGATTGGCCCTGGATGCCAACAATGCCTTCCTCGCACTGCTCACTGCTAAAATTCCAGCCCCATTCAAGGTCAACGTAGCTGAGCGGTGTCACTACGAAGCCCTTTGTGATGGGGTCGGGATAGCCAAGCCAGGGTCTTGAACTCAAGCCGAGAACGCACGTCTTGCCCTGGACAGTGACTTGGAAGAGTCTCACCTCCTTTGGTCCAAGGAACTTCTGACGTGTATCTGTCAGCTCGCCCGTGACCTCATCCAAGACTGTCCGAAGATAGACACCGGAATGAAGACCAATATGGAGATAGAGGGTTGAGCCACCAGACGATGAATCTTCCATGGCGATAATGGCCAGTGATGTTGGGGCAGCTGTCAAAGCCTGCACCGACTTGTTTTCCAGAGTCGAGTCAGGGTCTAAGCTGAGAACGCGGACGGTACAGTCATCGCAACCGACAGCAAGGAATGAGCTTCTCAACCGTCCCTCGGGGACATCGCCCAGGCTAAGGCAGGTGACTGTTCCGAACATCTCCTTCTTTTCGTCATACTCGGCCAGCGAGCCATCAGCATCCATCTCGAAGTAGACGATCTCTCCAGAACTGAGGGCAATGGCAACTTGATGAGCGTTGGCTGAAGCAGCGACGATAGATCGATGCTGTGGAGCTGCCCACTCGTTGATGTGGCCATTTCTGACATGCCGAATACCTTTTGGATGAACCTGAATAAGGCCATCCTCACCAAGAAGTTGTGCAGCCAGTGTAGGGACGCTGGTGAGGAAACCAGAGTCGCTCACTTCCTCCACTGTTTCTCCAATGCTCAACACTAGTGTCCCGTTGGTGAACGAAAGGACGATGTAGGCATCGTACTGCTCTGAACGGTTCAACTTGAGTGTCCAGACAGCGGATGGGATTCCGGGTAGTTCCGAGGCGACGATCTCGTTGACTTCTAGGCCATGCTTGAGCATTCTGAAGGTGCTGCGAGCGCCATTGCCACAGATGGTGTAGATCTGGGGGGCATCCTCTCCCGTAAGGTTTGCGACTTTGCAGTCCAAAAGAGGATTCATGGCAGGAATACTCTCGACCAAGGCCAAGTTCTCAGTTGGCCTTGGGTGGAAATACACCGGATCATATGAAGCCTTCGGATCTGCAGGGAAATCGTCGCTGATGAACTCGAGCTCATCATCATCGTCTCCCAGCTTCTCAAACTGGTAGAAAGAGTAGTTGCCAAACTGGCTGGCAACGTAGAGGAAACCACTCTTCAAAATGCAGAGGCTGGAAGCCACAGGAACGGTGTCGAAATATTTAATCTTCAGCCTTTTAACCTCTCCCGTGGGATTGCCGTCTTCGTCCTCAACCATATCAATGGACAGTTTGAAGAGGTCGCCATCCTCGGTTTGCAAGAGGAAGAAGAAAGCTCCTGCACTGCCCTTCAGCTTGTGCATGATGCCCGACACAATTGTGCGCTTGCGGTTGGGATCCTCAGTCGCACCGCGCCGACGGGGAATGGCGACACGGAATGCTTCTTGGTTCGAGTGTCGGTATGTAATGTTCTCTTCACCACAGACGAGCACGCCACTTGGGCCGTCATTACCACCAGGGACCTGGAATAGTAGCGACGCGGTGGGATCAACTGGCTCTGACCACCTTCGAACCACGTGGTTGAGTCCCAGGTCAAGCTCGTAATACACCAGTTGGGTCTCCAAGTCTTCCATGGCTTGGCCGCTTGAATCTTGATCAACCTCGGAGTAGTCGATTTCAAGGGCGGCAAAAACGGGGTTAGAGTAGCCGACATCGAGTGCAACCATGGAGATGACAAGTACACCCGGTTTGTGGGCCTCGAGAGGCGACGAGATAGTCAGCTCGGCCTGGGAGTTCCGGTTGAGAACATAGACGAGCTTGTTCTTCTCGGTAGACGCGATGAGACACGCTCTTCCCTTGGGGTCGCATGCGAGATACTCGCCAGGAATAACGCGTCGCACGCCCGACTTGCCAAAGGTTTCGAGATGCAATCGCTGGAAACGGTTTTGGGCTGGCAGATATTCAATGATAGTGATCCGGCCAGAGTCGGTAGCAAGAATCAAGTAATCTATGCAGATTGCGTTAGCCTTGTCCTCATATTGATATGACACTGTGCTCTCGATGGCGCTGCATTTGGCGCGTCTGTGGCATCGCCTTCGAATATCACTAAGTGATCTTCCAAAGAGTTTTCGGATGACTTACCCTTGTTGCTACCCGCTAAACGGAACGCGGCGAGGGAACGAATGATTCCAAAGATATCATGGGAGAGGAGGGTAATCACCTTTCCCTGAGACGGATCAGGTCGCAGCAGCGTAAGCTGTGAGCCTGCTCCAGTAATGATGAGCTGCTCCCTGGTGCCCGCGAACTGGCCGAGCACCGCCTGAACGACGTTGGTCGGCGGTTGGACCGTCAGCGAGTATAGGAACATGTTCGACGTTGTCGCCATGTTTGCGGCTAGGCGCAGTTGAGCCTGCGCGGCTTCAAGGGTTTGCTTGGTCGATTGAGTCGCGTCGAACGAAGCTGATGTTTGGTTTGGAGCTCGAGGCTGGTGCGAGCTTTGATTCAAAAGTTTAGGACGCGTCGGAGGAACGATATTGCGGCGCAGGATGATGGTGGCCCGAGCTCCTCGAAATATCCCACTCTGCGACACCACCAGGTCTTTTGGTGAGCCCAGGACGATCAATTCAAGTCCCAGACTCGATTGCTCCGACGCAAAATGGAGCCTACCTTGCGGCGAGCGGCTTCTAGCCTTTGCGGGCGCTGCTCTGCTACTCTCCGGAGGCAATTGGCCACCGGGAGTCAAGCAAAGCCATGGATGAGGATATCAGCCCATCCCATCCGCAGCGTCCATTCGACGACCAAGGACCAGAAGCGACCTACGCCTGCTCAAAGAGACTTTTCGACTACGGCAAAGAATCAATCCGAAGCTGCAGCTGCGAGCAAAACTCCGGAACCGCCAGTGCGTCTCAGCGAGGATGACCTGTTCCACCCATTCTCCAAGTCCCCCGTCCCGGAGTTCCGACGTCGAGCAGCCTTCATGCGACAGCATGCCTACTGCCCACACCCCGATCACCAGCAGACTAAGGTTCCCACTATCGCCCCTCAGCCTGAAGATTCCAAGCCCCAGGGTGGTACCCAGGCGCCGGCCCATGTCAACTTTGACTGCCCTGATTGTGGCCTTCCTGTTTACTGTTGCGAGGAACACTGGATGGACGATTACGAGAAGCATCTTGAAGTTTGCGATACACTTCGACAGATCAACGAAGATGATCATGACTTGCGATCTGGCCGAATTTTCCATGAGGGAAACCTCCCAGACCTGCAAATGGAGGACGCCGCTATCAACATGACAAACTGGGATACTTTCATGTACACCCGAGAGTTTGATGCCGTCAACTCGGATCGTTCAATGAGGCAGATTACCCGTCTCTTGACATACCCCGTTACGATCGGCAGTGTTCTTCACGAGCTTAGCCCGTATAGCATGAAGAAGGGAGAACGATTGACTGCGGAGGGACTGAAGAGTTTCAGCGGTTGGTGTCACAACTTGCCATGACGAGATACCGTATAACTGACCCATAATGATAGCCTTGCGATACAACCTACACCCCCCAAAGTCCGGCCGAGGTTATGGTGTCAACCAGCTCCGGCCTGAGCCCCCACCTGTGAGACTCTTCATCCTGGGAGCTCGTGCCGAGTCGTCTCTGCCACGAGCTGCTTGGGTCCAGTTGGCACACATGTTCCCTGAGGCCCGACTTCACCTCATCTTTATCGGACCTGAGAGCATGGCCAACCGTGATGATGAGTTCCCGCTCCCGGAACGCACTCCATCAAACCCCTTTGGAGCGGTGGTGGAAGACCGTGTCTGGTACAAGATGAAGATTAGCACGATCGTGGATTACTACCACACCATCCACCAGACCCAGCACTTTGCGCCTTACGATCCCTACTTTGATTGTTTCGTGCTCTTCCATCCTGGTCTGGGTCACCCTGCCAGCAGTCACGAGTGGGAGGAGACGCTTCCTCTGCTTCTCGAGACCAAGGTTCCGATCATCAGCACTGGATATACTCAGTTTGATATGGAGCGGGATGTGGAATGGGTCAACAAGAAGTCAAAGGGGGAGTTTGACGTCCTTCTTCAGCCCGGCGAGAACGTCTTCCGAAGTCTTCGATGGGACCTCAATGACATGGATCCCCAGGATGTCAGCTGTGGTAACTGGGGTGTTTGGGCGTTCCGTGGCAAGAGGTATGTTGTCGATCTTCCTTGTTGATACAAATGCTAACCTCGACCCTACAGATATGAGACGACGGTTAAGAATGAGTAAAAAGACGAACTGGCTGAGGTCGAGAGGAGTTGTACCCATATTGTACAGAATCTGTAGCATTTAGTCGTGCTGGATAGACCAGACCGAAGGCATCCTGCTTCTTACATCTTGTGAGGAAGTAGTAGAAAATAAGAACATCTCCTGAACCTTGACCACCTCACGATGCTCTCACGACTGATCTGCATGGCTTGCATTAATTAAATCCTGCAAAATCAAGCTTGTTTAATGACAATTTCTATGGAATGCCGTCGCTTCGTAACTAATGCAAGTGAAGGCAGGCACGATGACATGCCTTCCCTCGCCTGTAGCGCACGGTTCAGGCAGGACAGGCAGGTAGCGGGCGGGTCAACCCGTGCCGTGGGCGGGCAGGAGCTCCAGCTTAACACGGCGACACTCCATGCGGCCATGCTGCGACCTGTTGTTAAGCCAACCTCCAACTTCCAACCTCCAAACTAGAGATAATAACTCCAACCACGTCCACCGTCCTCACTATAATCCGCCTCCGACGCCGGGCCATGATTGCGAAGCCTAGCCGATCGTCCCGGTCATGACCGACGCTTCTCCCGTGGCCGCGGCCACTCCTCCTGTCCGCCCTCCGGCCCCACGTCCCAAGACCGTCGCCTTCGAGACGGATGCGCCGTCTTCTACCACTTCCCGCCGGCCGAACCGCTCGAACTCGACCGATCCTCTATCTGACCGGGCGACATCGCTTCTGATACGTCGTACGCTATGCTCACCGCAGCTTGGGGACAAGAGTCGAGATGCGCAGGTGCCCATCGATGAGCTGCTCCCGCCTCTGACCAGCCGTAACGATGTCGATCTTCAACTTTACGCATTCCTCGCCATTATTATGAGAGAGTTTGTCCAGAGCTGGTATGGCAAAATCACCTCGGACGAGAACTTTGTGTCAGAGATTTTACACATCATCGCCCACTGCTCACGGGCGTTGGAGCAGCGGTTTAGGAAGGTTGATATGGAGAGTCTACTGCTGGATGAGATTCCTGACCTGCTGGACAAGCACATCACTGGTGGGATCTCTACGCTCTAAAGGACCATGAAACCGTCTAACCGCCACCAGCCTACCGTACTGCGCATAATGCTATATCGAGGCCGCCTGTAGAGGTGGACCCTCGAGAGGTGTATCACGCTCTGTGCCCTCTCCCACACCTTGCGCCCGTTCCTCGCTCAGATGACCCAGGCACAGCATCAGATCAGAAGGAGAATGAGGCGCTCTACCGTCAGCTGCTTGTTCAGGGCGTGCTTGCTATCCTCTTACCAACCGAGGACCTGGAGAACCCTTGTCTCACAGCCCTCGTGGAGCAGATCTTTTCCGAGCTCATAATTGGCAATGTCATTGCCAATAAAGCCTCTCAGCCGTGGCTGTTATACGAGGGAATCTGCATCTCATCCAGGGTGATACGAGAGAAGAAGGAAAAGGGGGCCATGTCGGAGAGTTCAGCTGAATCCTCAGAGCCTCAACCTGAGGTCAAGGGCGGTCGTGCGTGGTCTGTACGGTCCATGTTCCTGGGGGTGATCCAACTGGGGATGCTGGTCGTGGGCTCGCTTCGCTTCATCACCACGGCTCTTGTTATGGCGTCGTCTCTTCCCGCTAGAAACACGCCCTCGGAAGAAAAGGAAGTTGTGATGGATCACGACAAGTCAGCCGCTTCCATCTCATGCTGCAACCCGAGGTCATCCGACATGGCCAAAGCCCCTATCCTATCATGTCGAATCTGGACCTGCCTTGGGAACCTGCTCGAGTTGAGCATGCGCATGCCTTGGCTTGCCGGGTTTCTGTCGCTTCTCCAGTACGGCGCGATTAACGGACCCGGACGAATAGCTGGCCACGATGGGCCTGTTGACAGGTAAGATATGAGCATTCCCTTGATTTCTTGACAGAGTCTATTACCCCTTCATTCACCTCGCATGAATGCCGAGTCACTGGACCTGTTGATGCTCCAGTGAGCTTGCAGAACAGGGATACTTGAACGGCTTGGTGAGGCAAATCGGGCCGCCTGGTGGTTTACGGCCCATGCCGTCCGTCTTTTTGTTCAACGATAAAACGGTTTTGGCGCACACCCTCGCAATCCACAGTTACTCAGTCGCATCGCAAGTGCACGAAAACAAGGCAAGACGATTTCACTATCGACGTTTGGCGTCTCGAACATGGACGGGATGGGTCTCTAGGAGCAGCCAATCGAAAGGCGTAGCGCCGTCTTTGGCTTCCGATTGCTTGACGGGGTGCGCCAAGCTAGGTCGCTTCGTCCAGCAGGATTACAAGATTACGCGCCCGGTTCTGACCGTGACCGGGATGTCAGCTTGTTGCAAGAGACAGACCGCCCTCTGTGGAGAGAGACGAGGAACAAGCAACAACAACGACAAGCTTGAATTGACTCTCGCCCCGTGCCGCGCCACCCGAGAGGCTAGCTAGGATTTCCCGAGACGATGAAAGTCGGACTCGTCTTGTCCTTTCTCGTCGAGGAGGGGGAGTGAGAGAGGGGAGGGGAGGGGAGGATTGGCGATGCCCTGGCCAAACATGATACCACCGAGTGGCACCTCTCAGCCTGCCAGGAGTGGTTTGGTCTGTCAGGCCTCATCTCTGAAAGAACCATGCTGGTATCCGAGACGGTTGCACAACCGCAACCACCCTTGGCTTACCTTGTCGACCTGACCTTGAGGGGCGAATCCGTCTGGTGACATTGGTTTGCACACCACCCACCAACATCCATCAGCCGCCGTGTCTCTCGGTCACGCCTCATGGACCTGCTGTGTAATCTCACAGCTCCTCCTGCATCTACATCTGCATCAGACACGCCGTGGCCTGGTCGCGTCTCTGCCTGTGCTTCCCCGCACTCGACAGGTCCCCTCGTCTGACCTATCCCCGGTCTCAATTTCACGCCTTGGATGCTGCCCGGCTTCCTGGATCCAGATGGTAGCACCACCCACCTCTATCGTTGCCGGCCGGTCCATCCATACGACGTTGAGGCCCAGCGGCCCATTGACAGCCTCGTGTTACTCACACTCGCATCGACACATGTGCCCCTTGCTGCAGACAGACAAAGCCTTTCCGCTGTTACTCGACAAGGACCCCCCACGCTGCGACGCGATGCACTGCATTGCACTACCCGACTTTAACTTGAGATGCAAGCTAACCCTTCTCTTCCGTAGGCTACTCTCTCATCACATTCATTCTCTCTTCTCTCCTTCTCATCTCCCCCCTCTCCTGCGCACCCTCCGAGGCGTCCTCTTCCCCAACAACGCCCCCGGCACGACGAGCTTGTTCCCACCCTCCTCCGATGCCGAGTTGCAGGCCTTGCGTCGCAGAGCCGCTAACGCCCTTTGGGGGCTGCTGCCGAAGGGGGTGGGAAGCCTCTACTTTGGCGGTCGCTTATGGCGGCGCGGGGCCTCGACCGGTGAGGGGGACTCCTCATCGGACGAGGAGGATCTTTTGGTAGACGAGATGGAGCGGCTCCTCCTGGTGCTGGACGACGAGTACTGCAACAAGCACCTCATGTACAGCATTCTCGAGTTGGTGCTCGTGAGGCTGATGCCGGAGCTCAGCGAAAAGGGGGTGACGGATCTTTGGGAGGAGAGGCTCGGAGTAGACGTGTAGAGTTGTCATGATACCCCATTTTGTCAGTAGATGATGGCCATTTCGATCAAGTTCACCATGAATAGCAATCAATGTCGGACGAGGTCAAGAACATGGGCATTTCCAAAATGCACAATTGCCGCCCATCCTTTCCTCCCTATCCTCAACTATTGGAAAGGAATGTCCATAACTGAGCATCCCAAAACAAGGGGCAAGCAACCCTCCTCCTAACTAAGCCTCCCCTCCCAACAACACATTGATTTGCCGCCTCCCATCATCGAGCACGTATATTCCCATGAATCCCAATGTCACCTTCTTTTCCCAAGCCTCCCCCTCCCATTTTGTTCTCCCCCTTTCCATGATGACCGAAGCATCTTTCAATAAAAAGAGACGCTTCACCCAGACCGTCCCCCCAAAAAAATACAGACCAAATTTCCCATCCCGCTCCCCTTACCCCTTAATGCCGATGCCTCGCAGCAAATGCCCTCTCGTCTTTGTGTGTGTGTGAGCCAATGACCAAAAGTCCAAGGAATGGTTTGCCTTTAAACAATAAAACGTGATTATGCCCTCCGCAGCGATGCCTTGTGATGTACGATGAAAAGGAGAAGGAAAGAAGGAAAGTAGAAGAAACAGAAGCTATACTATAAGAATGAATAAGAAAAAGACAAGGTGGGAAAAGGGGGGGGGGGAACCAAATTCAAGAGACAAGATGAAGCATCTGTTGAACTCTTGTACACTTCTCTTCTGCTGCAATGCCCATCGTACAATCCTTCTCTTTCTTATCCCCTTCCTCCTCCTCCTCCTCCTCCTCTGTGCTAATAAAAACCACGCTCCCTACCGCCCTTGACGAGCGGGCAAAAGGCAGGTTCTGAAAAAAGTGGGATCGTGTGGACGATTTGTTGTATGTAAAAATGTGTTCGGGTTCGCGTGAGCGGGAGAAATAAGTCTTGGGGGGGGATGTTTGTGGTATCGAGTAATAAAAGTTGATTTGATATTCTTTTTTAATAATTTTTTCCGGTCCATTTTTGTATCTCTCTCTTCTTTCAGTGAGGATTGATTAGTCGTCGTCGTAGTATTTCTCGAGTAGAGTCGAAGCGTTGAGGGTATCCATATGTAATATATACAACTCTGGATATCGATCGTCGTTGGCCGGTTAAAGCGGGCATCGAAAGTCGAGGAGGAGGCATCGTCGAGAGTAGAAGCGACTGACTATATGGCAAATCAAACATGTAGTCAACAAACAGATCTAGCCTCAAGCGTCCATGACGCGAGGCGCGAATGCCAGAGGGAGCCCCTTTTTTCATCTCCGCGTGAGCAGATATGGCTATCCCTCATTTTGGTCTTTAAACCAAGGCATTCTCTCTTCTGCCGCGGGCTCTTGATCGCAAGAGCTTCCCTGTGCAGCGAGTGTCCCTGCTGTGAAAGAAACAAGAAAAAACGCCCAGCGTCGACAAGAAAACATGTAAATGCATAGCTTCACCCCCTTGGCCAGCTCTTCACGTCGTCTCCATCTTGGCTGATATGAGAGCGGGCGCCTCGACGTCGCCCTCGGGAATACGAGACAGACCCCCTATCGAGGGCCGACCACCTTGGTGCTGGTGGATCTTGAGCTTCTTGGTCAGCTGCACGATGGTGATGTATTCATTCGTGTCAAAGTTGCCGGCGGTCTGGATGTAGCTCAGCAGCGTTTGGGCGGCACGACGGGCATCCTCCTGCGAGGGAGAGACGGGGGAAGAGTCGACAGGGGTCGGGCAAGTGGCGGTGGAGCGTGCGATACTCGAGTTGCTGCTGCTGCGGCGCAGTGTCGGAGGGGGAGAGTTGACGCTCGTGTCGATGCTGAAGGGTACCCCTTGGAGTTCGTGCTGAGGTGACTCGAGAGTTGAGGATGGTGCCGTGGACGATGGGATATGCCGAGGCGTCATTGGCTCGGTCGACCCCGATACCTGGTTCACGTAGTCGATGTTGAGTGATGGAAACGTGTTGCTCCTCTTCTCTCGAGACTGGAAATCAGCGCCTCGCAGTTGATCCATGGGGAAGCCTCCGACGTTGGGATCCGGCGAGAACGTAAAGGTACCTGTTGGGCTCATTGTGCCCGAGAAGGAAGACGCCGGGTTATCTCTCAGATCGCTGGACAGGGATGCGGTCGACTGGGACTCGGGGTGCTTGTATGTAAAGTCAAAGTCGATACCGTCGATAGGGGCATCCTCATCGCTCCGGCTCCCGGACAGGGGCGAGATGTTTCCTGTTGGCGAGGTCGGTGATAGAATGTCCTGGCTGCTGTGGTTCTTGGTGACCAGCGTTGATAGTCGAGCGCTGTCGGGGATATTTGCCTCGGAGGCTCTCCGCGTCAACTTGGCTCCTCCAATGCCGTGCTTTTGCTTGAACTTTTTCAGCCAGCTACTCGTCAGGCCGTTGAGGACGTTCTCCTGGTTCCCGCTCGCGTGGGCAAACAGCCTGGCCTGCTCCATGATGTCCTCGTCGCTGACCTTGAACCCTCGCTGTAGCTGTCTCCTGACGTAGTTGCTGAGCGTGCGGTCAAAGTCAGGGTGCTTGCCCTTTCCGCGCTTGGCGGCTGGGTTTTCAGGCTCCTGATCCCGCTTGAGATATTGATCCTTGTGCCTCAGAACCTTGGAAACCGTGCTGTGATGAAATGTGTCAGACCTTGTTCTCTTGTCGCTCTTCCGTGGATAGGATAGCTAGCCATCTGCTCAAAGCTCCGTCTCTCCAGGGCCTGCCTACCTTCTCTCGACACCAAACCGGGCTCCAATGTCGGCCTGTCGAGTGCCTGGGTTGTCCTCGTGAAACTGGCACATTGCCCTCTTCTGCTCCGTGGTGAGCGTCTTCCTGGACTTTTCATGCTGCGTCGGTAACCTGGGAGGGTCCAAAGGCGGCGCACTCGTGGCGGGTGTTATTGATAGAGGAGGTGCTGAGTAGCTCCCTGAGGGAGTCGGGTTCGTCAGTTGGCTCGGCCATGTCGTGTTGAGCATTGGAAGCTGGTGATGAGCCATCGGAGGCGGGGGCGGTGCCGGTTGGATCATCTGGTGAGGCTGCGGCGGCGGTGGAGGCATCCTATTCAACGGTTCTGAAGGCATGCCGTGACTGACAAAAGCACCAAAGGATGGGTACTCGGTCAATGGACTGGCGCTGTATGGGCTCTGGCTGTATGGGCTCATGCTGGTCCAGGTATCGCTGCTGTAGCCGTTGCTGTTGGTGCTACCATTGCTCTGGGCCATGATGGGGTCATGGCCCATTGTCGACGTCCCATTGACGTTGTTCATGTTGTTTATATCTATCTTGTCGTCTTCCAGCTAACACTGGGGTCAATAAGAAGTAATGTTTTCGCGGTAGCTTATTAGCCTCCAACAGAGCCAACAGCAAGGAACAATTGGTGGGGAAAGGGGGGCGAGACCCGCGTCGGTTGGTGGTAGTGTATAGAGTTGGATTGTAATAATAATTAGATCAGGCTCCGGGATGGGGAGCTCCCTCGAGATGCTGCTGACCACCAGATAAAGCTGGGGAGGTGGTGGATGCGAGCGAGGACGAGGGGAACGAGACTTGGTGGGATGGGGATGGGGCCCTCACGTTTGATACGAGTCGATGAGGAGATGCATCGTCTTGCCCAGATTGGTTCCTGAAAGTGTAGTGCAGCGCAATGCAGAGAAAGAAGGGTATCGATCCACGGTTGTTGTCGATCAACCCAACCCAAGCAAGTTCCAACCAGGGGGTCGGATAGGATAGGATAGAATGGTGGTGTTGGGGGCGAGAACAAAGCAGACTCTTCCAAGTAGAGTAGCTCTGGCGCATGCACTCAGACGCAGCCTCTTGTCCCCAGAGACGGGGCCGTGGAGCTCTCTCGTCTGTTCAGGGCTGAGGGCTGCAGAAACAAACAAGCAAAGGACGGTGCCGCCTCTGCTTTGCTTCTCTATCACCTGTCAACTCTTTCTGGCCAAGTTCAAGACTTGGGAAGCCCTTCTTCTGATGGAGGGAGGGAAGAGGAGAAAAGAGACCTTCTCTCACTCTTTCCGTCTTCTGTCCCACGCAGATACTTGTCCCCAGAAAGTGAGACACTGGCCGGGAAGTTTCTTCTAGTTTGCTTTTTTTCTTGTTTCCTTTCTCTCTCTCTTTCTCCCCTTCTGTTGCACCTCGTGGAGATTGCGGAGACTTTGACCAAAAGGTAAACGCGGCAGGGCGAGAGACAAGACAGGACAAGACAAGACAGGAACGGAACGGAGGTCGGTTGGTTGTGGAGGTCGTTTCTGCAGTGCAGTACGGTTGTGGTAGTGGTGGTGCGGGCGGATGGACGGACGGGGAACAAGAGACAGCCACACAGGGCGGCAGACGGAGAAATAAGGACCAGCTGCGTAGCTAGATCCGGACGACAGAGTTTCGATGGCGGGTGCCGCAAGTCTGAGGCGGACGTTCCAGCACGAGGGCCAGACCGTTGAGGATGGACCGACGGGGTAGTATAATCGTTTGCTGTCTTTGTCGTAGACGCGATGCGATGTGAGGCGAGGCGAGACAGTGGTGAGCGAGACCCCAGGCCATTCACCGTGCTACATATGTAAAGACGAGGCCCCAGAAAGGTCGACGACCTGGTCCATCTACATATGTATGTATATGGATGGGATGCAGAACGCACGAGGAATACCGGTCCAGGATGTGGGGGGGCCTCTTGCAGGGGGGGAGGGGTGTGCCAGAGATTAGAGGGGGGAGTGTGTGTGTGGGTATGTCGAGTAGACTCGCAGAGAGGTGAATCTCTAGAGGTCGACTTGGTGTGAGTGCGAGCGAGTAGTAGTGGTGGTGGTGGTGATGGTGACGGGATAGGATAGCATGGCATGGGGGATACAGAGATATGAGAATGACGGGGAAACCTGGTTCGCATGGGGTATGACAAGACAACCGATGGCGATGCGATGCCTCCCAGGGCAAGACCTCCTCTCCTCCTCACACGCGCCTACAGACAGGCACGACGCACGCACACACAGACACACACACTAACAAGCGCGGCAGATGAGGACGACCGGCCGGCCGACGACCAAGAGGAAGAGACCGGGCTTCATCATGGCTCGGGGGGGGTGGACCGGTGAGCCAGGGTCCAACTCTTCCTCCCTCCCTCTCCTTCTCGTCTGTCATCCCTCCCACCCCGGCAAGGTTGCTCGCGGGAAAAGCAACACACAATCGTCAGCCGTTGGGAGACAGCGTGCGTGGGTAGACCCCCCCTGGTCAGCGCCAATCTGATAGGTAAGAGACGGGCAAAGAGACACAAGCTTTTGATCGAGAGAGGAAGAGAGAGACGGAGAAGAAAAGAAAGAAGAAAGCAATCCAAGCAAATGTCAGGGCAAGACTCTTCACTCTCCCTCCCTCTCTCTCTCCCTTGCATATCCCCAGGAACCTTCTCCCGTCCTCATCCTCTTCTCTGGTGTCTCACCCGTTCCGGACGAACCACCGTCGACTCTTCATTTCCTCATTCCCCTCTTGGACGAACCGGCCCTGCTTCTCTTCGAGAAGGGGTTAGCTGGTCTACATAGGCCCATGATTACAGACCTGGGCCCATCAAGATGAGGTCAGAGGAGGACGGGGCGTGCCGAGTCGAGTAGGTACCGTACCCGCCGGGCCTCGCTTCTTTTCTTTTCTTTTCTTCCAAACCCGCGAGCACGAGCACGAGGCATGAGGCATTTCGACCAGGGCCTAACAACTCTGTTCCTCTTCTCTAGTCTGGTTGGTGCTTCGCAATGGTTCAATGCCGACATTGTTCCCCCACGAGAGGGACCACTCTATACTTCCTGGCCTGGCCGGCGAAGCAGCAGGGTGTGTAATAGGCACTGCAAAGCAGGTGTGGGTGTTTCTGCTCTGCGAGCTAGAAAGAGATGCGTCTCAGTGTGTCTCAACCGCCCGTTGAGAAGAGAGAGACAGAATCTGAGAGGGGAAGGGGCCCCATGCTGGCTCAAGAGCAGGACCGACGCGCGCGGGCTAAAAAGATAGTCGCCTAGCAAGGCCACCAGCTCGCTACTCTCATAGGGCATCTCTCAGTGCCCTCAGAGTGCGGCGCCGGCGCCAAGAGCCATGCCCATTCGACAGTCCAAGATGGGCTGGGCTCGACTGGGTTTAAACTGGAGAGGCTATGGTAGGAGGGGGGCCATAGAACCAGGCCCTTTCTTCCGAAAGGGAGTCCACCATGAGTGGACCAGGTCACCTGCTAAGCCAGATCCTCCCCAGATACGAAATCCATCCCGCTCTGGCCTGGCCTGAGAGTCTGACTGAGCCTGAGCATATGAGTCCGCGATATCGACATGCTGCTTCTGGCATAACGCCAGACCAGGCCCGCGGCCATGCCATCAGACGGACGGACGAGCACCGACCGCTGACCCTTCCCCCCTACCTCTCCCTCGCCCCCAGCAAAGATCGACTGACGGGCCACGGATGAGATACATTCAGCAGCGACGACGGCGGCGGGAGGTCCGGCTTGCTCATGGCATGGACAAGGGTCTCTGGCGGCCCTGGTCCCTGACCGACAAGAAGCAGACTCCAGGATGATAATCATGGCCCAGCCGTGAGCAACAAAACCCAAAGTGTGTTGAAAAGGGTAAGGCGGCCAATGTCACTATTTAGCTTCTTAGCCCCAGGCACAAGAGCCGTTCCCTTCAGCTCTACTTCAGCCTTCAGCCTCGGACGGGCCAGCTCGTGGCCTCGTTCGCTGCTGGCCGGCCCCCTTCCTTTAGCTCACCATCCGTGGCCCATTGCTTCCATGTCTTCCCCGAACGCCGGACTCTCAAGTCACGGTGCCCTTGAAGACCAATGCCCGCCCGGATGGCGAGATCCGGCTCTCACGCCTTGTCTCATCGGATGGGGTCAGGCCTGGGGCGGAGATGATGGGTGAAGGGAAGAGGGGAGGGGGGACGGACGAGAGCCACCCATCAGCGAGGCTCTGGCAGTTTGATTCGCTCAGCCTTGTCCATCGTACGCCATGTCCTTGCCCATCTTCTCCCTTCCTTCTCGCGTCTTTCCTCGCCTCGCCTTTGCCTCGTGGTTCCAGGGTGGTCGAGCCATGTTCGGGCCTCACCACCACCCACCCCCGTCTTCCAGGCTTGACGAGGCACGTTTTTTTCTCACACACTCTGCTGCGCGCGCTGACCATGGATGGGAGAAATGGGTCCCCGATGCGATACTCGATACGGAGTAATCCTGGTGCTGTTGGTCTTGTACCGTTCTTCCTAGTCGTCCCCTGGCCAAGCCCGTTCAGCGGCATGGCTTGGCTTACTGGCCAAAGTCTAGCGCGAGCAAACATCGTGGGACCATGGAGATGTGCCGCCCCAGGACACCTCGATAGGTAGTAGCTACATACCAGGAAGGACGGGAGTGAGTCGTAGCCATGTTATGGTACTCTGTAACGGACTGGACGCACGTGTGGCCGTGGTCCACTCGACAGCCCTCTTTTTTGAGTTGTTGGTCTGTGTTGTGAATCAGCTCGTGGCTGGGGATTAGCATGAGTCTGAGCGACGACATGCGAGTGTTTCGTTCATCTTGATCGGCCTGCAGTGTTCAGCAGATAGTCCGTTCGCGATGGGCTCTTCCCCCTTCCCTCATCTTGATCTCGGCGTCGTAGTCGTCCTGCTATAGGCGAGCAAACAACCAGCCGGCTTCTTTCCTAGGCACACCTTTTTTCAGCAGAGCAGCAAGCAAGCAAGCAACATGATGACATGGTGCTCGGGATTCCGCAACTGGAATGACGGTGGGTCATGGCCTGGTCTCGTCCATCCTATGGCATCCCATGCCCTGGTGAACTTGGTGTATGGATTACGGAGCAGGTACTGGACTGCTGTACTGTCCGTCTGATGTATGGATGGATGGATGGATACCTCTCCTACACCTGGTGCCTCAAGTCGAGAACCGAGACGGAGATCTACCGCTACTCTGCAACTGCGCATGCGCAGGTAGCAATCAAGAACCAGAACCGGGGGCTTGACATGGACAGAGGCAGACTAGTGGGACGGGCCTTTCTGGAGCCAGTTTGACAGCCGCCGCCTGCCGCCATCCCATCATGGTCGGTGTCGTCGTCGCTATTCCGCCTGCCCCCTGCCCTGTCCTGTTCAGCAGAGTCTGTTGTGTGTATCCATGTCATGTCATGTCTCCTCCCGTGTCTCGCGCCTTGGCTTTTTAACCTTTCCGAGCCGTCGCTGCACCCTCGGTGATTGTCGCGTATCATTTCTTCATCTCTCTTGGGCCACAGTAGCAAAGGGCAGCCTTCAAGAGGAGGAAAACGGCGCCCATCCCATGGCTAGTCAGATCTCTAGCGCAATTTCCGGGAGAGGCATAAACGGGTGTGCGCCCACTTCCGAGCGCAGCTAGAGCTTGTGTGCTTGTCCACCACCTCCACCCCCGGCAGACGGAGAGCCATTGGGCAGCAAGCAACCTCTCTTGCTTGTTTGCTGCCGTCCGTCTTTTTTCGACCGACAAGAGAAAGAGGCCGAGAAGGAGACAGAGAGCAGTAGAGAGCCCGCTGAGAAATGGAGGAGGGGAGGGGCGCCGCCTCTGTCCGTGGACGGTCCAATCCGCCGTCCGGCTGTTGATCCAGTTGGCCAGCTCCATCAAGATCCCTGACACCGGGGTCTGTTTTTCTCTTCCCCTTCCCTATGCTCTCTCTGTATGGTTCCCTTTCGCTTCCTTCCATTGACGGTATCATGTACCTCTCACTCCCACAGACGTTTCTTTTGTGGCTTTCTTCTCATGCTGGTGTCGTCCAAGGAGTAAGATGACAATGGCAAGTTGGCGTCGGCGGAAAAAGAAAGGATGCTTTGTTTTGCATTGCTGATCTTCGGGCCCCAGACCCAATTCGTCTGTAGTGTAATATCAAGCTGGAGCCATCCGCGGCAGTCGTTGCCTGAACAAGCTTCCTTGCTCGCTCATCACTGACTTGACGGCATCCATCCATCCATTACACGAGCTCTCTCTCTCTGCTTTGGCTTTTCTCCCGCCCGTGGCATGGCATGGCGCACTAGTACTGTCGTCCCCCTGTTACTGCTGAAGCTTGACAGAAACGAGGCCCTCCGCCTGTGGTGAGATCATGACGACGCCCACTCAGCGGCTCCAGAGAAGGATCGCAGCGCGCATCCCAGATCTAACCCAGCATCTCATGACAGCGGCATCATGTCGTATCGTATTCCAACGCCCGGCGTATAGCCATATAGCCATATACGCCCTCTTCGCCCGTGCTACCATGATGCGGCCAATCGCATTTCATCGCCTTCAGACCCGGTGCTGTAGGTAAGGACTGTGGGAGGTGAGCCCTTCGTCTGTGCCATGCTGCCCTGCTGCCCTGGCGCTGCCCTGCCATGGATGCTGCCCTGCCATGCCATGCCCTGCCATGCAACTGCTACCTTGGGGCCGTGTTTGGTCAATGGTTGCTAATCAAGCGCAGCCAGGGGATGGTATCCATCTTTGTTGTCTCTTTGGGCGCCATCTGTCCCTTGCGCTGCCCGATTGAGATCTCATCAGCCGTCGTGATATGACTGCTGAAGAACAAGACTGGCTGTTGCTGGACCTTGTGCATGCTGTGAGCTCCTCTGTCCTGATGATTGCTTCTACAGCAACGGGATCAACCTTATCGGCCGGTCGTTTCAAGCCATCCGTGCCCATCAGCTCCCAACAAGACTGACTAACTTGCCGTCTCCCCGTCCGTCCCATCCACATCGCTTCCTCCTCTTGACTTTGCACTCTCGACAAGGCTTTATGGTCTTTTTCATAACCCTAGACGTTAAACCCTGCTCTCCCACAGTCCGCACACACACAGACACACACACCAAAACATGATCGGGCAAGCAAACGTCCATGCAGACAACAGGCCCTCCTCCTCCTCTTCAACAGCTGCTCCACCTCCTCCCTCCCTGCAGCCACTCTATGCTCCTGTGGAGATCAAGCCCGCAGCGGCCTGTGAGAGCGTTCTTACCTCCCCTGCTTGCTGAGAGGGGCAAGGGATCCCCTTGTCCAGAGAGGGGGCCCGCCTAGCCCCTTTCGGGCCTGGCGCGGGCTTCGGGACGTTTTTCATGTCCATAGGCTTACCTCTCCGCCTTTCACGATGCTTCTCTTGCCGCCGGGCACCATGATGAAGGGTGGGTCGCAGCGCGGCACTAGCGGGGGGTGGACGGAACGGAGCGTGTCGATGCGAGGAGCCATGTCGAATCTTGTTAGTGAAGAGCGGACTTTGTCTGACTCGTCGTTGACCGGGGGAGAGGCAGAGAGATGATAGATGCCCATGCTAAATCCTCCCGCTTCTTTCTGCTATTTGCTTGGTCATGATTGCGTTGCGGACATTGTCTCGATCCTGCTTCAGCATGCCCTTTGTCTGTGGGTATACGGGAAAGGGATCATCAAGGGGAGCGAGCCCGGGGCTGTACGTGCCGACACCTTGACTTGGCATCTAACGTGGCTTACGGATACCTGGAGAGCACGAGCCTTCGGCATAGATCCTTTGGCTGTTGCGTCGTTGCATGACACGATAGAGTGAGCCAGACCAGACCCGTCAGGGCAAAAGTCGAAGTGAGCCAGCGCTCGCGAGCTCGTCTCTTTAAGCGCCCCCGATGCAAGCCAAGCAAAAGCAAGAGGGAGGACCTGTTTCACGGCCCCCCGCCTGCATCCCACGCTTCTGCTGGGAAAGACGGCCGCAGATCGAGAGGCCCTCGGCTATGCAGGTCGAACCACTGCGTCCCGTTGCTTGTCGACATCAGATGGTGGCGTCTTCTTTGGGGTTCAAAATCTACCTAGCGCGCTGTCTGTTGTAAGTCTTGTAGATGGTGAGTGTGAGTGTGAGTGTGAGAATGAGTGATTGGCAAAGGCTCAAATCAAGGCCTTTGATGTTGCTGGGAAATGCGTCTCTCTTTTTGTTGATGGATGGACTGACTGTTCGGAATTGCCCCAGAGCGGTTCCGAGTGGTGCAATACTCCAAACGGTCAACTATGAACTGCCGCGGCCGCCTCTTGCTGATTGATGTGCACGCCGCGAGTGCTTTGCTTCGCTTGCTTTGCTTCGCTTTGCTTTGCCTTGCCTGTCTTGCTCGATCCGGCAACCATCCCGGACATATCTCTGCTGAGAAACCCCCGTCCCCGTCTCCGTCTCCATCTTCATCTTAATCTTGTCGTGTCCCTTGTTAATCGTCGCCTACCGATTAACACTTGGTTCTCTCTCTTTCTCATCTCCCCTGGTGCAGCCCCATCAGCTTGCCCTGCGAGTGCGCACGCCACCTCGTCTACCCCCCGGAAACTATTGCGCCGATCATTATCGTGCCTGGTCGAGCCCAAGTCGAGACTTCGTGTCAGCCAGACATGCTCGTAGCCGCGCATCCAGTGCAGCGTCAGCCCTGTCCTTATTGACCCTGTTGTAACCGTCATTCCATGCCGTTACCCGCGTGGTTCCCTCCTCTCTGTTCCCCTCAGCCACTCGAGTCAAGCCCAAATCAACCCGCTGCTCCAAACCTGGTGGGTGGTCGGGCATGGGCCTGGCTACACATCGATTGCAGTACGGCGGTCCAAGTTGCCCGGCTCACGAAGCCTCTGACGTTCCCGTGGGGAAGCCCCCCTTCATCTCCGCAAGGTTTTCTTCATCGTTTAACAATGGTCACTTTGACAAGACAGTTAGCATCGCCATGACTCTAGCACAAGCCCCGGCAGCCTAGCCCCAACGCACTCGACTGGGGGGGTCAGACGCCCCCCCGGCCGGTCAAAGAAGCAAGATCCCGACTGCATCGGGTAGATCAAGCTTGACGGCCTCAGAGCATCCGTTCCCGCGATCTGCGTTTGGGCCGCCTCGGAGTTGGGTTTTGGTTTGAGAGGGGTCACCGAAGCAAGCTACTCACCAACATCTTCGTCACACAGTTCATGTCCCAGCCCGACTCGCTGCGGCTGATGCTTGACAGACTTGCCGTACACAATGGCCGTTTTGAAAACTTCCGTAATGGTTCGGTGGATAGCGTTACACTGGGCACCGGATTTGGTCAGCAATCACATATTGCCCAAATTACAAGGCTCCGCTCCAGGAACCGGGTGAGCTGGGTTGGGCTCTCTCTCAACTTACAAAGTCCTCAACCGTACAGCGTGTGGATCGGAGAACAACGGGCGCCGAGTAATCGGGCTGCTTGCCCTTGGGCTTCGTGTACACCCGAACAAGGTTGAGTTTGTCCCACATTGCCTCCATAAGCTCGTCAATGTTCCACCCGTGCTCGGAGCTGATGGGCACGGCGTTGGGGATTCGATACAGCAGATCAAGCTCCTCAATGCTGATCGAGTCGATCTTGTTGAGGCAGTAGACCACGGGAATGTAACTGGCGGGTTACCAATGTCAGCACGTCGGATCCATCTCTACTTCAGGTGTACCAGGTATTAGAGCTCGCCTACCTTCGACTCTTGGCCTCGAGAATGTCGATCAGGTCATCGACAGTGGCGTCACATCGAATAGTAATGTCTGCAGAGTTGATCCGGTATTCGCTCATGACAGCCTTGATCTCACCATGATCGATATGGGTCAGGGGCACGGTGCTCGTGATATTGAGGCCACCCTTGTCCTTCTTCTTGAAGGTGATATTTGGTGGCTCCTTGTTGATGCGAATTCCGAAGCCCTCGAGCTCCGACTCGATCACCCGCTTGTCCGTCAGGGGTTTATTCACGTCCAGCACAATGAAGATCAGATGGCACGTCTTGGCGACGGCGATGACCTGGCGACCTCGACCTCGACCATCCTTGGCACCCTCGATGATTCCGGGAAGGTCGATAATCTGCAAGGGGGCGCCTGGTGAGTGCGTGTCAGCCGATCTGCCACAAAGCCCGGGGGGCACGAAGAAGCAACTCTAACAGGCGGCTCGCCAACAGGGTCGGGTATCAAGCCCGCCATAACGGCCGCAGACGCTAGGCGGGCGGGACAGAGTGGAGGAGGGGAAAGACAAGTGAAACTAACCGTTATAGACGACCTGTCCGGGCACCGAGGTCAGGGTGGTGAACTCGTACGCGGCCACCTCCGAGTGTTGGCCCGTCAGTCGGCTCATGAGCGTACTCTTGCCCACAGAGGGGAACCCAATGAAGCCGATACTGGCGACACCTGTCCTGGCCACATCGAATCCAGCGCCGCCTCCGCCACCTCCGCCACTGGGGGTCAACAGCTCACGCTTGAGTTTGGCCAACTTGGCCTTGAGCTGACCCAGATGAAACGACGTCGCCTTGTTCTTCTGGGTCCTGGCCATCTGTTTCCATGGGTTAGAGCCGGTTGGCTGAGATACGGGAGGGGTTCGTCGATTATCGTCATCTCGAACACGCCGAGGGAGGGGGGGAATCGATGGGAATCACGCACTTCGGTCTCAATCTCTTTGATCTGGAGGGGGGTCAGGGTTAGCAATCTCATCTCGTTCATGGCGCAACTGGTGGCTGCGGTTCGCAGCAACATACCTTGTCCACTGTGGTAGCCATGGTTGCGACTAGCTCCTGCTACGGTATCGGCTTGTTCGCAGGCTGTGTCTGGCCTCAGATCTCGGTTCGTAGCACAAATCTGCGGTGAGCAGGGGACTTTTGGTGATAATTGAAATGCGTGTGTTGGAGCCTTTGAGATGGTGGGGTAAATTTTTCTAGCAACCATCGCCCACAAGTGGTCGGTGATGTCAGCCAGCGGGGTCTAAACAGCCAATCAGCTATGGTCTTTCCAAGTTCTCAGGTCAAGTTAGAGTTTGGGTATCAACACCACGTTATGAGTTGCCACTTGAGTCAAGTATTCAGACATTTTGACGTTTGACGTTTGATGATGTTGTTGTTGTTGTTTCGTTGATTCTACCGTGCGTACAAGCGCTCATACAGCGGGATCGAGCCTGTCCAATAGTGTCTCGTTCCAGTAGTAACGTCAAGCGTCTCCAGCCATTAGCTTGTGTGTGTACATGACGAACGTCATCCTTCTTCCTGACACGCGACACATCCCGTCGCCTTCAAACATCGTCTTCCCAGGTTCTCGGAAACCATCCAACCCATGTACATAACATGACCATTCCCCCAGAAACAGGCCTATATCCTGATCCAATCCTGATGGGCAGATAGATGCCATACCCCTCTTTACCTGTCATCATCCCCATGTCGACGAAAGAATAACCCAGACCATTCCCTGTCTGTGCCTGCGCCGTCCATGGTCGTTACTTGGACAAAGGAAACTTGAAATAGTAGTATAATAACTCTCAACCGTGAATCTGAGACTCAAACCCCATTGGGTGGCTTCAGGTTCAATTTCCGTTAACTCCATTCGTGAGGCCCTCATGTGCGGTAGTCGAGTTTGTCATGCCCTCAGACGTCGATCCGGGCGTCAAAACCCGGATGGTGCCATTCATTGACTTTTGGCTGATGGGCGATGAATGGATGCCGTTGACAAGAGGTGGGCTTAGGTGGCCGTTAACCAGATGCTCCAGTCCTTGCTCGACGCAGATTCGAGGGTACTCTGGGTCATCTGGATGGACTTGAATCAGTCCTCGTCGAGGTACTTTTTTCTCTGGAAACGGTGTGCTGCTCGTCTGTGCGAGTTGAGGCATGTCTTCGCCCACCAAGAGACCGCTATAGTAATATTTGGATCGAGGTGCGAATCCATGGAAGCGACCAGCATCTGGATCTTGCTTCCACTTGTTATTTGTCACCCACCCATGACTTTGCGCCTCCGTCTCCAATAGTTCGCGGTATTCCACCGCAAGTTGGACATGACACAGGTGCGGGATGTTAGGAACAGTGTACATCAGATCCGACACCTAATTCGTATTAGCAAATGACATGTCGTTGGCTGTCTCATCACAACATACCTTGACAAAAAACATATCCATGTCGGCGAACCTCTCCCAGGCTTCCTGCTTGAGCCGTTGTTTCGTCTGGAAACGCAGTTCGGAGGGATCCTCGTCTCCATAGTAGTTGGGAAGTTGCCGTCCAAGATCCCAAAGCTTCTCGTCGACGAGAGAGTAGAGACTCCATTCGATTCGCCAGAGGGTAAGTTTAGCCAGGGAGGAGACGGGAACACGCTCCCAAGCCGTATCTAGAACATATGTTAGCGAAATCCAGTATTGACTCAGTTAGCAGACTTACATCGCGACAGGTTTAGATCCTTCTCGCCGAGAAGAAGAGCAGCATGCGTGTTGAGAACCCATTGCTCGCGCCCTTCAGGTGTTTGATTGGCGTGTGGTCGGATGGTATCGTAGCGGCAGCCCTGCATCCGCTTGAACTTCTCTGCAATGGTAGGGAACTTGGGGTTGGGGCAAGTATCCAACCATCGCAGAAGAGGGGGCAACTTGTCGAGGCGCACACGTTCTTGTTCTTCGTGTATACGTCGTTGTTCGGCTTCTCGAGCAGCTCGCTTCCTTTCAAGTTCTTCGCGATGTGCTCGGTCTCGGCGCTCTTTTTCCTTGCGCTCCTCCTCTTCGCGCTCACGGCGAGCTTGTTCGGCCGCCTCTCGCTCGAGTTGCTCACGGTGAAGCCTTTCCTCTTCCTCTCGCTGCTTCCGTTCTTCCTCCTCCTTCTTCTTTCGCTCCTCCTCCAGGCGCTTCTTCTCTTCTTCCTCACGGCGAGCCTTTTCCTCAGCCTCACGTCGTTGCTTCTCCTCTTCTTCTTCTCGTCGTCGACGCTCCTCCTTGCGCTTCCGCTCGGCCTCGCGCTCTTCCTCTTGCTTCCGCTTTCTCTCCTGCTCGGCTTCCTCCTCCTTGCGCCTTTTCTCCTCTTCCTCTGCTCTCTTCCGCGCTTCTTCCTCTTCGCGCTTCTTCTTCTCCTCAGCCTCGACTCGCTTACGCTCTTCCTCCTTCTTTCGCGCCTCCTCCTTGCGAGCCTCCTCCTTCTTCCGGGCCTCTTCCTTCTTCTTTGCCTCTTCCAATTCAGCGAGACGCTGCTTCTCTTGCTCGGCTTCCTGGGCCTTCTTGGCTTGCTTGGCCTCCTTTGCTCGAGCAGCCTGAGCCTCAGCTTCTGAAACAGCTCGAATCGTATCGGCATCCTTCATGTCAACATCAGTATCTTCTGACTTGACATGGATCAGCTTCTCGGCGCTGCTGGATCGATCCGGTTCCGCGCGATGAGAGTCGTGATGCTTTTCCCGTCGGTCGTCATCATGCTTCTTGTGGTTTAATTTGGACGCGAGTTTAGAAGAGTCTTGAAGAGAACTAGACTTGCGTGGTCGCTCGTCAGAGGATAGCAGCTGTTTCGGTCGTTTCTCCTTGGTTTCGCCGTCGATACGTCGTCGTTTCAGTGGGACTTCGCTATCGTCCTTGTCACCGTTACTGGGTCGATCAGGCGTGGTACTAGCTCGATGCCTCTTGGCCGACCCATCACCGGAGACTGACAAACGATCCCTTGACTCGTCTCGCTTGAGAGCCTTGGTTCGGTCATGGTACTTCTCAGACAGTTTCTCGGGCCTATGCTTGTCGGATGGTTCGTCGTGTCTCGTTTCGTGAGGGCTGGTAGGGTGATCCTTGAGTGATGAAGCGTTGGAGGCCATACTAGCACGCCGTTGCCTCTCTCGTTCCCCTCGGAGCTCGCCCTTGGACACAAGCTTCCTTCTGGGCTTGACAGTTTCTCCTTCAGACGACACGCCGGCAGCATCTGATTCGGCACGCTTCACCTTGAGCTGCTTGTGAGAAATCGAGGGAGACAATTCGCGGTCTGAAACATTGATGGAGGGGAGGCGGTCTTCCTTCCTGGGACGTCCTGGGCCACGTTTCGGGGGATGGTCATCTCCATGGTTTGCGGCTGTTTCTGTTCTTCGCTTTTCCTTGGGACTGGTGAGCTTGGCGCTGCTGAGCTTCTTCTTAGGCTCCGGACTGGAGAGATGCCTCTTTTGTTGCAATCGAGCCTCCTCCTTCTCCTTGGCCTCGGCTCGCCTGGCTCGCTTCGCCTCGCGCTCTTCTCGCTCACCGCGTTCACGCTCTCGGTCCCGTCGGCCGGGGGATTTCGTCTTGGCCGAGTCCTTGTGACTCCGTTTGTGCTCGTCGTAAGCATTTTTCAACATCTGTTCTTCTTCCTTCCAGTTCGACCCCGCCCGTCGCCGTGCAATTTCGTAGTAGGCTTCTCCCTTGAAACGCCTTGTTGGATCAAAACCCTGCTGTTCTAGGAGTAACTCGACAACTTTGATGTTTTCTTGTCCAATTGCTGCTAGTATGGGTGTTGCAAACTCTGGTTGTACTGAAGAAACAGGTGCTGGGTCTGGGTTTGCGGCTCCTAAGCTTAGTAACAGTTGGATGACAAGATCGTGGCCTCCTCTTGCAGCAGCGACCATGGACTCGGGGTCGTTGAAGCCTTCCTTCACTTGCAGGATGCGGGCAACAGTTTCCTCATCGCCACGTCCAGCAGCTTGTCGAAGGGTCTTCTCGTCCAGGGGCATGTACAGCAAATCGTTTCTTGTCTTTTGTGCGCGGACAGTGCCTGATCTTCGTCCTTGTTGATTTGTGGCAGGCGAGTTTCGTGGGCTGTCTGGTGCATGTGAATCCCTTGCGTCATGCGAGTCGTGGTGCGAATGGCGGTCTTCTGAGGTGCGCCGTCGCTCACCTACTCGCTTCCTTGCCGTCATCAGAGCGGCACGGATCTCGTCTGCATTTTCCGTCTTCTCGCTCACTCGGTCGACAGGCTCCTCTCCGTTCACGTTGGCTTTTCGAGGGTTGACACCAGCGTCCAGCAAAAGCTTGACCACTCCGAGGTGGCCGTTGTCGACGGCGTCGAGCAGTGGAGTATCTTTATCGTAGTTGACACAGTCCAGATTGCAGCCGGCCTCGATCAAAAGTTTGACAATATCCTCGCATCCATTGATCGCAGCAATTTGAAGAGGTGTATTTCCAGCGTAGTCGGCAACGTTCAGATCTTCGGGCCTCTCCAGAAGACGCGTCTTAGCGCCCTCATAGTCCCCTTTGGCGCAAGCGCGGGCTAGGAAGGTCTGGCCGTGAGCATCGAGATGCTTTTTGTGTGGCGCCATTCTAGCAGGGGAAGCATTCGTGTCGGCGGTGGCAGGCGTTGCCAGGCTACGAAGTTTGGAGCTGCGAGGGTGGGGACTGCCACTGGCAGAAGATTCGTCCGAGTGGTATTCCGTGGAGTGTAAAGGGGGAGGCAGGCGCTTCTTCTTTTGACCAGAACCGTTGGAAGAATGTGAAGGTAGTTGGGAGGATGCGCTCCTCCGATGAGATCGAGACTGTGGGGAAATAGATCGGTTCTGTGATTCATGGTGTGACTTGCCAGAGAGAGCCTTGTGTTCTTTGTGCAGGCGGCCAGAGTCGATGCCTACGCTGGTTGTTCGCTGGCGACGGACCTTGCGGCTGTCGGCCTCGTCGTCGGATTCGAGTCTTGAGCCCTTTCGCTTGTGCGGCACCAGACGCTCGGTAGATTTTAGTTTATCACGGATGGACGTCTTGGAGGGCCGAGGGCGAGAGTGTTCAGAGTCGGAAGATGAGTGGGGGTCGTCGGAGCGGCGACGGTGTTGGCGCCGGTGCTGCGGTGGGGACGCAGGCGCAGAGCTCAAACCACTCGACGCCGCATCTTTGCCCCGTGACTGCTTTTCGCGTTCGAGATGGGCCGACAGACGTTTCTTTTTAATAGGGTCGCCGCGGGCAATGATCGAAGACTGGTGTTTTTCGGGGTCGTGAGGCGGACAGCTGGCGGCCTGGATGGTCGACTTGGAGGCGTCACCTTCAGCATCGCCATCGCTCTTATCCTCCTGCCTTACCTTGCGAGCCTTTGAAGGGGAGTGGCCATCTTTACCAGGCAGAACGATTGTCTCGGCGTCAGAATCGCGGTCCTCGGGAGCATCTGCATCGGGCGCCGACGAAGAATTCGCAGGTTGACGAGGTTCCTTGTCCTTATCAACGGGCTCGGAGGGCTTGGGGCTTACAGGCGGCGGCGTCGACTTGGTGGTTTCGGGCTTGGGGTCGGGCCGCCGAGGTGAATCGCCAGCAGGCCTCGTCTGGTCGGACTGGGCAGCATTCTGCGCATCCATGACATTTACCTGCGAGGACGGCCAGCGACTACCACCATTCTGGTGATGGATGACCAGGACGACGACGATGGGGGCGATTGATTCGCACAGATGAGACAAAAGGGGGAACCCCTATCGACGACGACAACCGAGGACAAGGTGTGGGCGCGGCACGAGATGGGGATTTGGTGAGGCGTCGAGAGCGAGCGAGAGAGGACACGGGCGCCGAAGACACGAAGAAAGGCGGAAAAGGACAGACAGCGACACGTATGAAGCAGACGATCGGGCTGGCGTGGTAGGCTACGGGGAGAAAACTTGGGGGGGATCGAGGTCTCGAGAGGAATCGGGCGGTCGGGTCGCAGGCGGTATACGAGGATGAATGATGATGGATTGTTTTGGAGATGAGATGCTGAAACCTTGTTTTGCTGAATGGATGGATGACTGAGAGCGACGGGGAACTCCCCAGGCCGAGCGAAAAGAGTCTTTCAGTCCCCTTTGATGGCCAGCGGCGATGTGATTGGACAGTTCTGTGCTTGGGTATTCGTACTATGCTCTGTTAAGGACTACGGTCGCCCACAAAGCGCTGACCGCACTCAATTACGGCAGACGAATGAGCGAGGCCATAGGCACTTGAAGGCAAGGGGGGTAATAATAAAGGGTCCAGGCTATCGGGGGCGAACATAAGAATGCGTCCCTCCCGTCGTGATCCTTGCCCAGACGCGTCCGGCTTTTTTTGACGGCTGCCTCTCAAGTCCCGGTCTTTTGGCGCCTGGGGGCAGCTCTCTCCAGCGCGTTTTTAGTGGATTCAACAGCCACCGGGCCCCCAACCACCCTTGCGATAATGGCACCTAAAGATGACACCTTGATCCATCATCTCCCGTCGACTGCACGGGGACAAGACCAGGAATCAAATCAGTTCATGCTGCTGCTACTACGTAAAGAGGAGGAGCAAGCGGCATTTTCAATGTCACGAAACATCCTTTGTTCCGTTCCCCTCCAAAAGAAGATCGTCCACCTTCATTTCTCTCCCCTCCCCGCCGCTGCAGCGCACGTGTACATGCATATCCGTAGTGCGCCCACAGCTTCAGGCAACCACTCGCACTTGGCCTCCAATTTCTCCACTCTCATTCAACAATCCTTGCTGATCCCTGGTCGAAACACCGCCTGGCGCCATCACCAAGACTGACTCTGACCCCTCGATCCTCATGAAACAACCCAACGGTACGGAGTGTGGCATCTACAAATTGCAGGGATTCATGCCAGTGTGTTCTTGCTTGCTTGCTTGATTAATTCCTTCTGCAACCCAACGGCCAGAAAAATCCGTCATGATGGATGCATCTGCCGCTTCTGCTGGCCGTCAAGACCATGTCGATGCTGGCACCGGCTTTTCACTTCCACCTTCCCTGGACCATGCCAGGATCATCACTCTACCTCAGACGGCGTACTACATCCCAGACTTCATAAGCGAGGAAGAGGAGCAAATGATTTTGGATAAAGTGTGTGGCTAGGCCTGGACGACTTTCATATCCCATGCCTCCTGACTGAACGATGCCCCTTAGGTCTCGAGTGCCCCCAAGCCGAGGTGGAAGCAGCTCACCAAACGCCGTCTTCAGACGTGGCCCTCGGATCTCGTCAACAACAAGCTTCTCGACGCTCCGCTACCTCCTTGGCTTGAGACTCCCGTGGTCTCTCGATTGCTGTCACTTCCGGTCCAGGATTCCGAACCTGGACACATCTTTGCCCAGAGTCCTCATAAGAAGCCCAACCATGTCCTCATCAACGAGTATCCCCCGGGTATTGGCATCATGCCGCATAAGTTGAGTACACGACCCGCTCGTGGTCCTGTTGCTATGACATGCTCATCTTGCGTAGGATGGATCCGCGTATTGGCCTGTCGTTTGTACGGTGAGCCTTGGTGCCAGCCTGTGCTTGAACCTGTACCGCAGCAAGGAAGACGGTGCCCTTGATCCCGAGCCTGCCTGGAGGATCCTGCAAGAACCCCGTAGCCTTCTCATCACGACTGACCAGCTGTACACCGACTTCCTTCACGGTATCGCCGATATTGAGGAGGACACCGACCTCACCACAGACACCGTCGCCAACTGGGACCTCCTCCGCGACGCTGACGCCTATGCCAGTGGCCGAAACATCCGCCAGATACGCACAAGTCTGACGTACCGAGATGTTCTTCAGGTATCCAAGGTTGCGAACAAGCTCGGCATGTTCCTCAAGCGATGAACGACATTCGAGCCTAGTATACGAGAGGGATCATTGTCCACTTCTTGGCCACCTTGTCCGCTCCAAACTTGTCGGCCATCCACTTCCTCGTGCCGTGTGCTGTGGCGCCCAGGTTCACAGCCACGAACAAGAGTCCGCATAGGACCGTTTTGTTGAGGAGCTGGCCTGGGGGCGCGGCAATCCAGGCGATGGCGGCGTACAAGAGGCATTCGCAGGTGTAGTGTGGGCAGACCAGATATTCAAACCACCCTTGGCTTGGAAGCGTGTACTTTTTGAGGCTTGCCAGATACCTATGGCATTGGTTTTGCTTTAGGCATGCCACAACGTACAGTGCCAGGGCTGATGGCACCTTTCGCGGGACTTGGATGGGTTGGCTGGGTGAATCCCAGGATGCGAGAATTGCGCCTACGTCTTGTCAGTTTCGAAAAGCGAGATTTTGCTTTGCATATTGTTGACATACTAGAGCCCTCGATCCAGACAGCGATACTCATTGCAGTGTAGTATCCAAGTCCGAGCGCCCAGTGAACAAACCACATGGGCGAGGATCCCGGCTTTGACACGCATAAACTCTCATAAAGCCGTCTCGAGCCCTGCAATGCCATGAATAACCAGGCCACGAATACCTGTTCCAGACTCATCGATGACTCTTTGGCTCCATCTTGCAGGGTGGCAATCGTCCTCATCACCGAGCCCCTCTGGATATACTGCCATGCCCAGAAAGCAGAGAAGAAGACGGACACGACGTAGAAGTGTAGGAACCACGAGTGAGGCACCTGTCCGTAGTTTGTCAGGGTCTTGAGGAGTGACCTGACTGCTTTGAAACTCTGCCTTGGTGCTTCCAGCCTTCCGCTGGCTTGCTCTGCTTCCTTGGGTCGTCGAGGGCCGTAGTCCAAGAGGGCGCTGCGGACATCCTGCGGGAGAACTTGGATGAGGAGGATGAGACCGGCCGAGAGGACAAAGAAGCTTTGGCACCATTGCGCTGGTGTCAAAGACGACGCAATGCCAATCGATCTCTGTATCAGATCCATATTTGGCTCTGTATGCTGAATCAGCGGTCCTATAGCTATAGGGGCAGAAAGGGGTTGAAGAGGTGAGGGAGCATGCTCAAACTGCCGAGGCGTCACGTTGTTCTCTCGACGTACAGTGTCAATTACGTATATTTTTGGTTGTGGAGAACCGTTTACACTGTACTTATACGGACACGACACATCACCAGCTTCAACTTCTACGGCACCCACAGTAAAATCCTAATTCTCCGTCGGCATTGACTGGACATCATACTGTATGTAGCTCAAAGTAGCCTGACGATAAGATGGATGGATGTATACCTATGTAAGTTGTCAGCGTCACATGACCTCAAATTGGTGCAACACTGATCATATTGTCAGTAACCTACCAAACTGAGATTGTCAAACAACCACCATGTTTAAAGCCTCGTATGATGATCTACGCCAACTGGGAAGCAAAACTAAACAACAACGGAATTATCAGACCTGAAATTATAGCCGTATCAATCACTGAGGTGGAATTGACTCACTGTGACAAGACGACACTACTTACCCTATACGCCCTGAGTTGTGCTTCGAGCAAACCTCATGTGTGGTCTGGTCTTTCTGACTCCCAGGTCCTGACTGAGCATGTGAGTCTGGGCTTACAACCCAAGCCCTATGACTATCTATAGATGAATAGGCCAATACTCTCAGAGTAGTACAAAGGAGTAAGAATCAGAGCCAGTCACGGATTCACGATTGCAAGAATGTTCAACCAATGCAGCCTCTATTGTAGCGAATGACAGTCTAAACAAGCAATTCTAACCCAAACGAGTGTGTGTCTAGCAAATCCATGCAATGCAACCCAATCTAGAAACAAAAAAGACAATCAAAAACCAGACCAGACCCCTTGAACCGTTCTATCCCATGCCCAGGCCGGAACCCCATGCACCTCTCCTTTTATCGATCGATACCAGGCAGCTCAAGATATAAGCTGTAGGTAGGTATGCACCTTAAGCACCGGATCCCCACTTCTGACAGCGGGAGGCGGCGTTGACCTGGGCGTTCTCGCCGAGACAGTCCTGGTACTGGACGTAGCACTTGGTCTGGGCAGACTGCCAGCCGTCGTTGCCAAAGATGTTGAACCAGCGGGGCTCGATGCCCGACTTCTCGAGGGCGCGGCGGTGGAAGTGGGAGTGGCCTCGCTTGTAGTTGCCGCCGTTGAGCTTCTTGCAACTCTGCACGTAGACGCTGTTGCACTGGTCGTACTGGGTCTTGCAGGCGTCGGCGCAGGCGTTGTTCTGCTGGTTGCGCTGGTAAGATTTGCACGAGCGGGAGTCGTCATCGGTGTAGAGCTTGAAGGGCTTCTGGGTAAAGTCACCCTTCAGATCGTTGCAGCCGACGAGGGGAAGCTCAATGCCAGCGACGGGGTTGCCAGGGCCATAGCCGTAAGAGCGAGAAGAAGGTTGCTGGCAGATGTTGGTAGGCTGAGGAGCGACAGAGGTGGAAGAAGCTGGAGGGACAGAGCTGGAGGAGGTGGCAGCACAGGGGTAGACAGAGGTGGTAGTCTTGGCTGGGTTGCCGCCGACAGGCTGGTTCTGCTTCAAGCAGCCGCTCTTGTTGCAGCTACGGCCGCGGGAGCAGGTCGAGGCGCAGAAGCCCTGGACACCGTCGCACCACTTGGAGAAGTTGAAGCAGTCGAGGACGTTGGGCCAAGTAGCCTTCTGGAAGCACGAGGCGATGTTCTTGGCGCAGGTGTTGTAGGCGTTCTGGCAGCTGTCCTGGTCCTGGAAGTCGGGGACCGAAGGGGCACACCAGCTACCGACCTTGTACTCGCAGTCATTGGGAACGACGACGGTAGCAGTGCACATGGGGCCAAGGGTAGTGCAAGAGGAGGAGGAGGTGGTGGTGACTCGAGAGGGGTTGGTAGATGCCTGAACAGGAGCAGTAGTGCTTGTGCTTGTGCTCAAGGTTGTAGTACTCGAGGAACTAGTGCTGGCAGCCGCAGCGCTGGAGCTAGAGGACGAGCTGGGGGCAGCGCTGGACGTGGTGCTGGTGGTGCTACCTCCGTTTCCATTGTTGTTGGTAGATGAACTAGAGGCAGCAGCAGCACTGGAAGAGGAGGAGCTGACAATGGAAGAGCTGGAGATGGTGGAGACGAGCGAGGGAAGCGCTGACGACGAAGGCTGCGAAGAATCGGGCTTCCAACCACAAGGCTGGAGAGACTGAAGGTCGGTAGAGACAAAGACGCTCAGACGGCTGGGGCCACCACACTTGAAGGCGCTGTCACCGTTGCAAGGCATGCTGCAGTCCGACGTGTCAGCCTTGGCCGTGTCGTTGGCCAGGACGTTGCCGCAGTAGCACTCGCCACCGTACTCGATACCGGCCAGGGGGAAGCCCTGGTCAGAGCAGGCGTTGAGGCACTTGGTGACGGTCATGGTAGAGCCATCCATGCTCATACCCCAGGTCAGGGCGCGGCCCTTGGGGGAGTTGTCAGTGTAGCAACCGAGGGGCTGGTAGTCAGCGATGATCTTGAGAGCACCGCCGAGGATGGTGGTGGTCTTGAAGGTAGGGTCCTGCCAGATGGAGAGCTCCGAGTCACCACCACAGGTCTGAGTGCTGTTGCCGCTGCAGGGGAGGTCGCACTGGTCCTCGGTGAGCTGGGCACCGCTGACGGTAGAACCGCAGTAGCAGACACCCCAGTACTTGAGACCGGCGTAGCGGAAACCGTTGCCCTTGCACTCGGAGACACACTTCTCGACAGTCATGTTGTACTGGTTCTGGCTGGAGCGGTAGATGAGGGCGCCGGCGGAGGTGCCTTCAACACCATCCGTGTAACAACCAGAGTAGACGAAAGGCTGGAAGGGATCCAGGCAGGGAGGGAACTCAATGTGAGTGGCAGAAGCGACGCCGGCCAGTGCGAGGGCCGCACCGGCGACGATGGTTCGAAGCGAATGCATGTTGTTGATAGCAACTGGTGAACGGGTGTCGAGGGCTGTGAATGGTTTGTTGTTGTAGCAAGTGTTTGATGATGGTGTTGCACGCCCCAATGGCGTTGAAGGCAATGTAAGTCTTAAAAGAGAGTGGTGCCCGGGGGCAAGCAAGGATAAAAGAGGGAATGTAAAGTTTCACGAGAAGAGAGTGTGAGAGCGGGCTAACTGCTTGAGAAGCTGCTGTTTGATGATGAGAGGAGAGATTGTGACCCTGAGCGGGAGGAGACAAGGTTATTTATCCTCATGCCAGGGTCGACGATCGTGACGAAGAGACTTCTCTCCGTCTCGTGCAGATCAGATCTCGAACGCCCATCTACAAGCCATGGACTCAGGGACCGGAAGCCCCGTCCTCCCCCACAGTGCCACGAGAGAGCCATGATCGAGGTCCAGGGATGCCTCGAGTCGACGATGAACCCGCCTGCCAGCCCAGCATGGCAAGGCGGGAGCTGTAGACAGACGCCACGAGTCGCCGAAAGCAGACAAAGGATCGAGTATCATGATGGGCGGAACGGCTCCACTAGCGTAGGGGTGAGACAATCCAATGAGGCTCGATCAGGCTAGTCAGCTCGCCCATTGAGATGCCAGTGGTGAAAAGAGACAGAGAGGGCTTGCCGGCCCAGAGTCTTGGGACGATGCGAGTAAGCGAGAGATGCTGAGGCTTGAGAAGCTGACAAAAAGGTGAAATGGCTGAAGTCTGGAGCACGTGGATATGCCAAGGGTCCAGGCATGGCCCGATGGCTGTCGGCTCCCGGGGGAGCTCTGAAGGTTGTCACTGGTGTCCCTGCATGATTGTCACCTTGTTCCTGCAGAGCGAATGCAGGTACCCTTCAAGCGCCATCATCGGGCGAGTCGTGACACCGAGGGCCCGAAGCCAAAGCCCAGCAGGGCCATCATGAGCCCCAGACTAATGGCGTCCACTTGGTACAACAGTATGGTCTGCAACTTGCCAGCCACGAGAAGCAATGTGACTACAATGCCGTCGCTGTAAGAAGCTCACTCGACATATCTCCCCGACAGGTAAAGGGCGACGATCCTCAGGGATCCCTGCAAAACATCCCGTCTTCCCGAAACACAGATCTGGATCTACACCTAGATCATATTCCAAATTCCCCCAACGGGCATTTACCTTCAGGTCGGGCCCGTGGTAGAGTGCCAGAGCTCTGCTAGCTCCATATCGGGTCCGGACGAGCATACCGGGCTCTCTCTCCCTCTCGTCTCCTCCGGCCCTAGATCTAGCACTTGCTGTTCTCCTTTTCGGAGATAAGACACCACAGTGGTCTTTTCGTTGCCGGTTCCGATCAGCAAATAGCTGATTTATCTCGAACCAACGTCTGATGCCGGAAGACCCTTACCACTAGGGATCTAGACGTCCACCGTCCGGGTTGACCGGCTCGGTTGGGCGGCCGGATCTGGTCAAGGCTGAGGAACACCAGAAAACGCTTTTAGGTTGGCAGCCTCTGTGCGCTAGTCCGGTTAGCTCTGAAGCCGCGCGAGAGTTCCTGCATTTTTCTTTCCCTTTCGGGGAATGTCTGGCTTGAGACCCTCGTCATTCGGCGATTGTAAGGAGGGTATGCTTTGTGCTTGAGGTTATGCCGGTGTGGTAAGGTTTCAGGGCGGCGTTGCTCACGTGATTAACTTGCACGAGCCGCAGGGTAGCAGAGACTCTATCTGAACACTTCATTTGAGGAATTAATAATGATACAATAATGTTTCGAAAGGGAGAAAAAATATCGGAAGCAATGTTACTAATTTGAATAGTAAATCGAGCCACAGACACCGATGACACATGACACAGACCTGGGCATGCCCCATGTACCTGGTTCTGACAGTTCGAGGCTACCCACCATCAATCACTCATATTGAAGAAGTCTGACGCCTCAAAGCACATCGACATCAGCTGAAGCACCGGTTTCATTCGGCGCCGATACTACCTCCCATAACATGCTTTCCCCATCAAGCTGTGGAAGACATCACGTCGGACGGTCCGGCTGGCGCCTTGAAGCCGTTGAAGTTTCCAGGAACCAAACTATCACAGACCTACGTTGCATTTCCTACCATTCCCATACTCTTCAATGCCCACCACTAGTAGGTCTTGACCCCTCCTGAGTGGTTACTGTGTTGCTACCATCAAGAATTGCCCATGAATGTTCTAAGCCTTTATGATGGCAGAACCAACATGACAAAGCAAAAGTCGCCTGATTCAGACTTGAACACAAGACACTTGAATAGGCCACCAAGCTCTCCAGCCAGTGGCTACCGACTTCATTCACAAACATCAAGCTCAAAGCCTCGCTCTTCCAGCCATCGACATCCGATTCAGCCATGATATCAACACCTTCACGTGGAACTCGAATCATGGCGTCTGGCTTCGCGAACAGAGGAAGGCCTTTCTTTCAACCAACTACACAATCAACAACCGAGGCCCTGACTACCCAAATAGGATCATGAAACATGTTGCTCGTATGCTGAATCACATCGAATAGATACCTACGTACTGCTTTTCCTCCCTTCCAATCTCTGGTTCGCTCAATCCTCAAAACGACGGATTAGACTGAGCTCTAGAGTACATTCATCTCCATTTGCAACCAACCAATCCCTTTAACGCCGATGCGAATCGTAAACAATGCATACCCGGCTGCGTCCTCCCCCAATTTAAGCCTTGTTCCTCATATGAGGAGGAACCCACTTGCCAGGTGCCCGCGTTGCTGGCAGAGGCTCGGCAGGAGGAGCGGGGGACTGCTTTCGGTCCTCCTCACCGCGTCCCGAGTCTCCGCGGTCCATCGGCGCACCACCCCGAGGAGCGAAGCGAGGGGGAGGAGCGGAAGGACCGGCATCAGCCCCGCCACTGCCGCCCTTGGCCGCCTCACGGTCACGCCAGCTGGGCTTGTTGCCAGAGCCAGCAAGTCGTAGGGGCGGGGGTCCACCAGCAGAGGGGCGGTCGTTGGACTCGGCCCTCTCCGTGGGAGGTCCACGGGCTGGGGGAGGGGCATCGCCTCCCTTGCTGGCCTCGCGATCCCGCCACTTGCCGGCACCGAAGACGGGTGGTCTTCGGCCCTCGCTTGCTGCTTCTGCGCGCTCCGGGCCCCGAGAGAGGGTAGGTGGTCCCCTTTCCTTCTCGGCCTTGCGACGGGCCAGCGCCTCTTCCTCGCGTCGCTGTTGAAGGGCAGCCTTCTCTAGCATCTCTTGACGCTCCTTTTCTCGCTGCTCCTTGAGCTTGGCGAGCTCCTCCTTGCGTGACTCCTCCCGGCGACGCTGCTCCTCCTTCTCGCGGGCCGCCTTCTCCTCGGCCTCGCGGAGCTCGCGCTCCTTCTCCTCGCGCTCGCGCTTCTCGCGGAGACGTCGGTCGCGAACCTCCTTCTTGCGGATGGAAATCTGTTTCTCCAGTTCTCGCTCAGCATCGCGGCGGCGCTTCTCAAACTCATCACGACGACGCTCATGGAGCGAGTCGCGGAAGGACTCGTACTGGGGCACCAGGCGGCTAAGTCGGTGCTTGAGCTCGACACTCTCCTTGTGCTTCTGCTCTGCGTCCTTGAGGGTCTGGGCCTTGACCTTCTCATAGATGGCGCGGTCCTGCTCGATCTGCTTGGCATGGTCCTCGTGCAGCTTCTTGGCCTCCTCCTTACGGAAGGCACGTTCAAGATGGTCGAGTCGCTTGCCGGTGATGCGAAGACGCTCGTTGACGTCGTTCTTCTCCCGCTCCAGCTGGGCCAGCTTCATGGCACGGAGACGGTTGCTGTCAAGGTTGTCGAGATCCTCAAGGTCAATGTCAATAGCCTTATCGCTCATCTTGAGATCAGCGATCTGCTTCTTGAGCTCCTCCTTGCGAACACGGTCATGCTCAGCCTTGATACGCTTGGCTTCACGCTCCTTCTGCTCGGCAGCAAGTCGCTTGTCCTCGGCCTCCTGGAGAGCCTGCTCGCGGAGTCGCTTCTGGCGAGCATTCTCCTTCTCCTTGCGAGCCTGGATCTCGGATGCCTCCTCCTTGCGCTTCTGAATGACTTCCTTTCTGGCGAGGATCTCCAGATGCTCCTGCTCGGAACCAGCCTTGGCACGGGCGAGGGCCGCAGCGCGGGCCTCAAGGCGCTCCTTATTCAAGCTGGGGTCAATGTAGTGGCAGGTAGTAAAGAGAGACTTGGCAAGACGAGTGAGCTGAGAGCGAACAATCTCGGAGGGAGTGCTCTGGAGACGCTGGACAGTGCCGGTCTCAGACTCGGCGGATCCAGCACTGGATCCGCTGTGGCCAGCCTTGGAAGACGAGAAGACGTCGTTGTCGAAGCTAAGAACGCCTGTGGCATGGTCCATGCGGATGGACAGATCACCCTTCTTGTTACCGTTCATGATGAACTTCTCAATAGTGCCGCGAGTCACCTGGTAGGGCTCAGGGAACTGGGCCAGGCTCTCAACAAAGGAGAGGTCAACGGTTTCGTAGACCTGGGAGAGCTGCTGGAAGAGACGGGTAAGGATAACCTGCTGGAGAGGGAGAATATACTTCTCCATCTCAGCATCGGCACCAATCTTGGTCAGGATGGGAGAAATCTTCTGGCAGATGGACAAGGGGTGGAAGTCAACCTCGAGGATGTTGAACAGGTCTCGGATCTCGGGGCGAGCACGCTGAAGAAGGGACTTGGAAAGGGCATCTCGGAAGAGTCTGGCACGAGTGGGAGCCTGGGACATGCCAAGGAGGTGAGTCAGGCGGGAGTTCTTGTTCTTTCGGGCCTCGTCAAAGTCCACCATGGCACCGCGGGATCGCGAGGTGCTGATGACAGGGATGGCGAGGGCGGAGAGAAGGACGAATGATGCGGCCTTCTGGAGATCGGCCTCAGACGCAGGGGGGTTGTCGGACTTCTTACCCTGGCCACTGGCAACCAGGACGGAGGACTGACGAAGGAGAGTGTAGTATCGGGACCAAGCAGCAGCATGGAAGAGATAGTTCTCGCCGACGAGGAAGATTCGGGTGAGCTTCTCGTAATAGTTGGCCATCATGACATTCTTGGGGGGTCGCTTGCTGAGGTTGAGCAGGGTGTGGATGTCCTCAACACTTCGGAAAGCCTCCTGCCAGAGCTCAAGCTCGACGGCAACGTTGAGCTGCTGGAAACGGGTCTCCAGGTGTCGCTGAAGGGTGTCTGGGTCGCTCAGGTTGATGGCATGCATCTGCGACGAGTACTTGGCCGCGGTCTGGACATGGTTGCGGAGCAGCTCACAGAGACGTCGGAACTCGGTCTTGCGAGTGTACTTGAGGCAGAAGTCGAAGGCCTGGGTAGCGGTGCTCTGGTAGAGGATCTCCAGACGGGCGTTGTTTCGCAGAATATCGAGGACAGTTCGGTAGGCCTCCCAGAGGAACTTGAGCCAGGGAGTGACGATGGCCCGGTCGGTGCGGTCTCGGGACTGTTCACCAGAGACGGTGGCAAGGAGGATAGACTCGGGGGTCTCACTGGCCTCGAGATCGTCGACGCTGGAGGTGGCGGCGGTAGCCTCGATGCTCTCCTGAACCTCATCGGCCTTCTGCTGGGCGGCGGTGACCTTTTGGACGGCGAGCTCGATGAACTTTTTCAAGACCAGCTGCACATGCCGATGTTAGCGCCGAATATCTGACAAGCAAACAGCGGTCCGGGCGAGACCGGAGTTCAGACACGCACCTCGATGGTAGCAATATTTGTGTTTTGGGAGATGTTCTTGTACTGGTAGAGAGCATCCTTGGCAAGCTTGCCCTTCTTCTGCTCGACCGAGAGCTCGACGAGGAGGAGCATCACAGGCTCCAGAGAGACGATGGGAACATTTCGGGAGCGCTTGCTGGTGATGTGCTCATGCAGCAAGGTCAGGGCCGCGGGGGCCTGTCCAACGCCAATGAGCTCGTTGGCGCGCTTCAGGACATTCTCGGGCTTTTGGTGCGGCGGAGGAGGCTATCCAAGACGATAGGTTAGCATCATGACGAAAACATAGTGCGGGAGGGAGGGGTAAAGATTGCTGGAGAGAGGGTTTGTTTCGCCTCGAGGCGACCCGGGACAAAGGAAGGCATCGCGTACCATGCTGGGCAACCTCCTCTACGATATTACTTGACGGAGAGAGGAGATTTATAAGTGATCCGAGATCGATCGCAGCCTGTGGAGGCAAGTGTGCTGAGAGATTTGGCCGGCACTCGTGATGGTGTTGCGAGGCACAATTTTCGATGGGATTTTCGTGTGTGGGAGCCTGAGGGGCTCCCGGCAACCAAAAAGGAAAAGTCACGTGGGATTACATCAGCAACTCGAGCTGCAGCAGCGTGGCTGATGAGTCGGCATCAGCCACACGCAGCCACAAGCCACATCTCTCAGTGAGAGAATTGGGTTTGCATCATGACCGAGTTCAGTCATCAGCCTGCCTGCTTTGATTCAGATGCTTAGTATATTTCATTTAGGACGAAACCCGAAGACATTTATACATGGAGGATGCTTAAAGTCAAATATATACTTAGCAAGTCTTGTATGATTCCCCAAGAAACTGCCAAGATCCTCTTCATTGTAGAAATACCACAAATCAATATCCGGGATAAAAAGTATGGATTAATCTGAGAAAGCTTTCCATGCCAAAGTAGAGAGAAGAACAGAGTGTCGAGTGAGATCAGCTTGTCGTCTCCTTGAACAGGTTGAACAGGGGAGATGGTTGAGACGAGGCTGTCGAAATGGAGGCATTGCAACACACGTGACCGAGCGATGACCTCGACCCCGGAGAATGGCGTCAGATGGACTGTGTTTAGCCAGCACGGTTGTTCAAATAGTTTCACGGTGGGAAATTGGGTCTTTCGTTCCTGGCAGACTGGCCGTGAAAAGGCTGGACGAACATCAGACTGTGAATGTAACACATCAACCTTGCCAGGGGAAACTCTGATGCCGAGGAGCGGCCTGGATGCAAAAATGAACATGGCGCTAGACTCAAGACGGGCCTGATCCACCGCGAATGAAGAGCTCGAACCATGTTGAAGAGATGGTTACGCATCAGCCCACAAGCGGAACTGGCGTCAAGGTAGCGCGGCTCTTGCTCGACTGGGGAGCCGAAGCGATGGACAGAGGAGAAAGGCCTTGAGGACAGCTCAATGTTGACAATGAACCAAGAAGAATGGGTTGAATCTAAATACCTTGAAGTTTTTGGTGGGCATGTGAAGTCTTTCGAAACCCTGATGGCCGATGTGACTATTCGTAACAATTTCCAGGAACGCGTCTAATAATTGCCCAGGGTTACATAGCCCTTCTCACGTCGACCCAGCAGTCGAGCTAACATTCCTCCCCGGAGGGCGAAGACTTGAGGTGCCAAGACAGGTCTCATCTTAATTGCAGGCGTAAGCCCCGGCAGCATGAGTGGAGTCTTTGGTTCCCTAGCAGAAGATCCCAGACGCTTAGTCCCGCTCTTAACGGAATATCAATGGGGAATATGAGAGACGGCAAAGATTGCAGGTAAACAAGAAGACGCGCCGCGGATCTTTTGTCGTTTCTGGAGCCAACCGGAGGAGCAGGGATCGATCCTATTTGCACGTACCTCGTAGATAATTGCTTTGTTTCCTCGGGACGCGGTCCTCGAGATGGAGGTTGAAGAATCTTTCTCGCTCCTCGCCGTCGAATCCACACCAAGAGAGCGGCCCCTTTCTACAGTTGCATGTCGCTACTGCAGCGTTCCGGGAGCGGGAAGTGACAGAAACGGAGGCCCTGAGCGTCCTTTCAGAACCCAAGAGACATCCTCGAGACGGGGTACGGATGCGGCAGTCCGTGCTGTGGTGCAGCGGGTTTCTGTCGCGTTCTCAGTTCAAGGCTTGCACCGAGCGGCGAAAGTGACAGCTGTGAATTCCGAGAAGGGATCGAGGGCTTTTTTCCTGTCGGTGCTCGCGTATACGCGAATGGACCTTGCGGGCGTGCTTTGACCCCTTCAACGCCTGTTGTCACGATAGATGCAGAGAGACTGAGGGCGTGATGGTTTCCACTCCCGCATTCTGGCGGCCGATCCTCCCGTCCAGGCCGATTTTGATCAAAGCTTGCTCAAGAGGCTTTTTGACTTTCTGGTTTGCCTTGTTGGTGGGTATTGGAGGGCTCACCCCAGGAGCGAGGGGGAGCGAAATGTCAGCGTCATCTCTCCAACGTCAAGAGAGACAAAGGTCATGTCCAGTGCCAGCAGACACGAATGTCATCATCCGACCTGCCCCTATCCAAGGCATTGCTGGCTCGATTCATGCCCTGTGAGCCCTGGCTGGGAGCTGCTGATTCAGGTCCCTCCTAATAATCCGAGAGGTAATCTGGGCGGACTTGTAGCTTTCCCGCTAAAATGTCAAGCCTGAACGTAAACGGGCAGGAGAGTCGACAGTGTGGACTGGAGATGGAGGCTTCGGGGCCAAAGACACGGCTCCGCAAGTGCCCCGGCCTCAGCCAATCGCATACTGGTAGGCCAATTTGCGATCCGTGGGCTGCTGCTACTGAACACAACTTGTCGCTCAGCAGTAACACGGCAGATTAGGGGCCTCGAGTCTAGACATACAGGTGCGGCGTCGGCGTGCGGCGTCCTGCTGCTTCGGTGGGCTGCTGCGCGTTGGAGGAGCTACTGCGTACCTAGGGAGGTAGGTATGCACATACACAGTACTGTGCAAGGCAAGGCACCGCAAGGCAAGGGTCGGGACCAGTCAGAGAATCACCCGTTTTCTCTCTGCGTCTTCGGAGCCGTCCAATTTGATCGATCCCCTTGATGGTCGTCTCCCCTTTACAGTAGGAGCCCCTTTCGCAGGCCTTCCTAGCATGCCCCTAGCTCGGGCAGACGGGGCCCCCCAGATGGCCCCTACCCCCCCAATTTCCATGGATGCCAGGGCTCCCGCAGTAGGGAGGACAGCTCCCAGCGCACGAACCACCTGCACCCAGGAAAGCCCCCCTAACAGAGCAAAAGCCCGCTGGCCACTGGCTCGTCCGCCGCTGGAGTGACCCCACCGCAGCCTCTAAGCCCTGCTTGGTGCTGGTGCTTGCGTTGGTGGTTCCGCGCGAGACCTGGACCTCTGTTGGCTTTTGGTACTGCGGGAAGGTACCTTTTACTGTAGAGAGGTACCTCTAGTGCCTACCTCGGGGTTTCCATTCCCTCTTTCGCTCCTGCTCCTTCCTCCCCTTCGGCCTGCAGTTTCCCCCCCTACCGACCTGGCTCCTGCTGCTGTTGCTACACAACCTTACTGTACCTTCCTTACCTTCCATTTTACTTTTGCAATCTGCCTGCCTCGCTCGCCTTCCCTTTCTCGACGGATCCTTTTTCGACACTTCATCCGCCGCTTCAACCATCACGTCTACGCCCACGACTGCGCCGAACGTCGATACCCTCCTTCTCATCCGTATCCGCTCCCGGCGTCATTGTTATTTGACTCGAGCACGACCTTCCGTAAGTCACATTTCGTTGGGCTCGTCGAGGACTTCGCGCCGCTATTAGGGGCGAACCATCCAGGCACCCGGGTGCTACGGTCAGAGGGAAATTGGGCTGGGAGGAATCAGAAAAACGGAGATGGACGATGCTCCCTTGGACTAGATTGTCGCGACGAACTTGAGAGCGAGGCGAATTCGATTGACAGCCTCTCCGTCGACGTCTTCTTGATCCTTCCTCTTCCATTCAGCAATGCCCTCGGCCGTCGCGTTCTGAGCCCATCCGAATCCCCATCAACCTTGACTAACCGTGGACGATGCCTAGTTCCCAGCGAAGTCGCGCGCCAGAACGCCGCGACTCTACCATCAAAACCTCACCCTCGTCGCCCTCCTCGGCACCCCGTTCCAAGATGCCTCAGTACACTTCCCGAGATGTCGGCGATCCTACGCAGATCAAGAAGAACAAGCAGTCGATGGCCGACCTCAAGCTACGTCGGCTAACCGAGCTCAACAACCGTCTGCGCGAGGATCTTGAGCGAGAACGCATTCCCGTCAGCACGGCGTCCAAGAGGTGAGCAACTCGCGTCCTTCATTTGTCCACTGGTGCTGATGCCATTTGACAGCATTATCGCCTACTGCAACGGCACCCGGGACTACATGGTCCCCTCGGTCTGGGGCGCTGTCCCCAAGGGCGAGGACCCCTACGCGCCACAACAATCCGGTGGCTGCTGTGTGGTCATGTAATAGTGCTTCCGTCACTCTTTTCTTATTCCCGGTTACCAAAAATCAACAACCACGCAACGCCGATGATGATTCAGCGATTGGACGGAGGAGGCCCCAGTCGATTTTGATATGTTCGTGACGCATTTAAGGGGGGCAAGTAAATTGAGGAGAGTGCCGAGTGGGGAGAAGACTCGGATGGCCGTGGAGGAATAGGCTCTGGATATCGAAGCACCTGCTACCGACATCACAACACAACGACACCCACGATCGTCACCCCTGGGATGCTGTCAGGAATGACAGGTCCCGTCAACGAAGCGCGAGATGGGAGGAGAAATGACCAGCGTGCAGGACCCAGTTGAATACAGCGACCCAGATCGAGATACCCCGAGATACCAGTTGAGCGGGTCACGAAACCGAGAGCCAGAGCAGGGGAGCTGGAGTTTACGGGAGGCGAGAACGATGTTGATGTTTAATTCGTCTCTTTGCATCTTGTCTTGAAGTCCTGCCTCTTCGGAGGGAAGACGCGAGCAATGCAAAGAGGTACTCAAGAAAGGGGAGGGTTTGAACCACAATGGGTCTGGGTCTGGGGAGCGGTCACGGATCGGGCTCTTGCGCAAATGTAATAATTCCCTTTTTTTATCATCCTCTTTTTGTTATCATCTCTATCCTTTCCATGTCGTGTACGTTTCCCGCCAGCCAATATATTTTTTCTCATGACTTGACGGAGTTTAATATGGAACCATGCTGCAACTTTTTGTCTATCAATATCCTTCGTGACAATGTCGTGTACCCCTTGGCCTGTTTTACGTGTCCTTGGGCAGATCATTCCCCCTCCATCAGCACAATCACGGTGGCATTAAGAGCCTGCCTCACTGTCTCTCCCTCCCACCTCTAGTACCACCACCGCCATGTCCATCCCGCATTGTCTCTCGTCAAAGTCACGAGACCTGCATCTGCCCGCCCGCCCGTCCGTTCGCGGACAACCCGCGTTCAAAGGAAAGGGAAGGAAGCGGCCGTCTCCACTCTCTCACGCCATCCCCAATGCAGAACGGGTTCGATGACTCAGCAGCAACAAGGCTAGACGCAGCTACAGGGGGGGGGGGCAGTTCTCGACCGCCGCGGGGCTTGCATCACGCACGGGGTTGGAGGGGCAGAGTTGAGTGAGAATTGCATTTCTTGCTCATGAGCTTTTTTCAACATCGAGCATTGATTTCTGACTCGAGTTTTTTTTACCCCCTTTCGAATTAACTTCAACCGTCTTCTATTCTTGGAATAGAGCTTGGGCAGATAATAGGTTATTGGTAATCTTGTTCATCATCCGAGTCAGGTCAACAACCCTTGAGACACTCGACGCCTCAAAAGACAATCCTTCAGGGCAAAAAGCCAAGACCAAGACCGTCTCGACGAGATTTAAAAAAAGAACAGGAAACATAGACAGTCATGGCTAGCCAGGTGCCACCGTCGACACCCCTTCCTCGCGTGACTATCCAGTTCTGTACGCAGTGCAAGTGGATGCTTCGCGCAGCCTATGTAAGTCAACCCTCCCTCCCACTGGGATGATGTGAGCAAGGACTTCTGACTGACGGGGATCCCAAAGTACGCCCAGGAACTCCTGTCTACCTTTTCCACCTCCCTCGGCGAGGTTGCTCTCCAACCCTCTACGGGGGGCACATTCGTCGTCTCCATAACGCACCAGGCCCCTGAAGCTGAGACCGCTTCGACAAAGGTGCTCTGGGATCGGCGAGAGGATGGCGGCTTCCCGGAGACCAAGGAGCTCAAGAGGAGGGTGAGGGATGTTGTCGAACCCGGCAGGGATCTCGGCCATGTGGACGGGAAGCATTCAAAGAAGACTGAGGAGAACAAGGCAGCCCAGCCTCAGCAAGGAGAAGGGAAGGGTGTGCATGGAGAAGAGGCCCAGGGAGGAGACAAGAAGTGCGAGGATTGCCAGTGAGGAAGCTTACAAGTCTGGAAACTTTTCCAACAGCAGCATGACCCGAGGGTTGAACAACATTCAGCCTCTCTGATATGAGTATTCGGGTTGTTCACTTGCCCAGCAAGTTCCTCCAGCTCTATACACCATACACATCAAGGCCAAGACCCAGAGCGCCTTGCCTCGCTACAACATGTCTCGAAAGTAGACCGACGTAGGGACTCTCGAGTTACAATCAAGACTCGTCATGAAATAAACATTTGTTCTAACATCATGTCCCACACCTCTCCAAGCTCCGTCATGCCTCCTCGAAAAAAAATTCGGCAACGCTCTCTGCTCCGTCCCGTCCTTCCCCAGCCAAACACAAACGTATACATGGGTGTCGTCAAGCAACGAAAGGAAAAAAAATGACCACTAGAGTTCGTCCGTGGAATGTGTCGTAACCATTGATCGCTCCCAGCCAAGAACCGTTGTCCTCGTCATCACAAAAAAGGTTGAGAAAATCAGTCTCCCGAACTGCATACATCCACGGGCCGGCCTACGCGCGAAAGACATATACGGCACCATGACGCCTGCCCTGTGGATTGTGCATGGGATCCGAGAACTGTGAGCAACTCAAAAAAACAAGTTATGTCAATGTTTTATCTGTGAGCTAAGAAACAGCCGTTTGTCGTTATCAAGTTCGCATAGAGGCATTAGAGACGATTCGGGTTTCGCAAAAGTCAGCGCCGCGGACCGGCGCCTTTTCAGTTCCGACACCCTCCCAGTGACCCAACGTTCCCTGCCACACTCAGTGACAAGGCGAGCTGCGAGACGGCGGAGATTGGGGGTGCGCTTCGATCGAGACAGGTCTCAAGTTAAGTCGTTCGTTCTTCGTCGCGGTGGTCGGTCATCCACATCGCTCGAGGATGTCGTCGTCTAACGTCGGCCGAACCTAGTGAAAGCGGGAATTGTTGGCATATATTCTTCATGTCTTCATCTTGCGCGGGGAGTTTGCTGATTTGCTTGTGCTGCCAGCTCTGCTTGTAACATACTTTTGCTTCTTCTCAGCGGGTTTCAAGATCTGTCGGGGAGAATCGGGTCAGTGCCATCTTCAACAAGCTGCGCCGTGGGACACCATAACATACTTGGAATGAACAAAGCAAGCTCTCGTCCACGCTCATCATGGCACCGGCGTTGTCGAATTCACCGCAGTAGTTGGGCGCACTGAACAGGGTGACCAGTTGACGCTTGGAGAAGAATTCGTAGCCGTCCTCAACAACCTGGTGGGCTCGGCAGATGAGATCCATGTCGTGTTTCTGGAGGAAGCGAGAAACGACATCAGGGCCGAATGTGAATGAGACACCACGGTCGTTTTCGCTCCAACCGGTAATGTCCTTGTCGGGATCCGACCAGAGAAGATCGCACAGGAGACCGCAGTCGGGAATCTAGAACCCGTCAGCACAGCGCTCAGACGACGACGACGCGCCACCGCCGTGGCACAGCGCAGCAAAAACTCACGTCAGTGGGACGCATCACACGGCGGATCTGCTCCATAGAGTTGAGGTCGGGGCTTAGACCGCCGTGCATGGTGAAAATCTTCTCGTCGATGATAGCAGCGATGGGAAGGCAGTTGAAGCAATCGGTAAAGGTCTTCCAGAGCTTAATGTTATAGCGACGCTTGCACTCGTCGTAGAAGCCATAGATACGGTTGATAGAAGCACACTCGTGGTTACCTCGCAGAATGAAGAAGTTCTCGGGGTACTTGATCTTGTAGGCGAGGAGCAAGCAGATGGTCTCGAGGGACTGCTTACCTCGGTCGACATAGTCACCGAGGAAGAGGTAGTTGGCCTCGGGAGGGAAGCCACCGTACTCGAAGAGTCGGAGGAGATCGTAGTACTGTCCGTGGATATCACCACAGATCTGGACGAGGCGGAAGCCGGTGAGTCAGCATGACAATTCCCGCCATGGCCCAAGACCTGAGCATCAAAGGCCAATTCCAAGCACCACGTCTCGAACTTGTGAGGAGGCCGGAATGCGCGGTCGGATGACATACCTTGATAGGGGCCTCGAGCTCGAGGAGGATGGGCTGGGAGATGAAGATCTCGCGGGCCTTGGTGCAGAGATAGCGGATCTCGGCCTCGAGGAGCTGAACCTGCTTGCCTGGGCGGCTGCCTCGCACCTCGAGTAGCCTGTCGATTATAGAATCGAGATCGACCTCATGTTGGTCTGCCATTGCAAAGGGATGTGCTGGCGAGAGCGGGCTCGCAGAATGTAAAGAGGGAGGTCGCGGGGGGGAACGGCGGGGAGAGCTAAGCGGCAAGCAAGATCTCTAACCAGGTCGGCTGCGGGGGAGAAGTCGTCGAGTGGAATATGATGCCAAATGGATGCACTTTCGCAAAAACCTGGCCCAGTCAGCCGGTGAACCGTGGCAACAAGACTCAAAGACAAGAGAGAGGACGAGAAAACAACGCCTCGGACTCGCTAACGCCGCAACCGAGAGTGGTCGGGTAAAAAATGTTGACAATGCGAGGGAGGAGATGAGGCGCGTTGCGACGGTGGGAATAGGTAACGAGCGAGGGGGGGCATTAGAAAATTTGGAGGGGAGAAGCCGGAGGAGGAGCATGGAGGTGGGCGTGGTAGTGCGTGCGTGCGTGCGGAAGAGGAGGGGAGAGGGGGGGCAAGGCAAGAGGGGACTTCCATCAATGACTGGGCTGGATGGCGGCGCGGCGACCATCGGGGGGGGAACACAAAAACTCACCCGTGAAGGGATCACGTCTCTCTGGAAGGGTCGGACTTTCTTTGACAGAAAGCGGACAAGACGGTGAGAGCGATAGGGACAGAGCAGGCAATGTCGTCGAGAGCAGCAACCGTGTATTACCAACGGGATCAGATCAAGCAGAGAGGGAGAAGAAAAAAATCGTCGTCGTCGTTGCCGCAGTGGGCCACCGACTTTGGTTGTTGATAGCTGTACCAGAAAGAGACGGGCAGGTACAGGGCGTCAGAAATGGGGGGCGAGCCAGAATGGGGGGTGAACACCGTCAGCCAGCAGCAAAGTGGGCAGCGAGTTCTTGTTTTCTTCTCAAGTTCGCCGAAGGGGAAAAAAAGAGAAGTGGGCGTCTATATATGACGCTTCGTCGCCGGTATTAAAAAATATCAAGTAGAGGCGTCACAGGAGCCTCGATCGTCGTTTGTGGGAGGGGGAGGGGAGGGTATGCTCGTTCGTCTTTTTCTGCAACCCGGGGCGTTGTTGTTGGGGCAGGCCGGTCGGGCGCGCGCGATCAGGGAAGGGAAATTTGGAGTCGGGTTTCTAGGACGGACACGGTGGTTCGTCGGTCGTCGTCGTCTCTTCACTTGGGAGGAGAAAAGGCCAGAGAATGGCGGAGAAGCTCGTCGCGGATGGTCGAGATATCGATATGCGTCGCAGGGCGTGTCGGCGATGGGCAAACACGTGGGTAAGTCTTCGTCTCGTTCGTTTCGTCGGTTGAGTTGAAGGGTTGAAGGTTTTTGGAAGGGGGGATTTTTTTTTCTTCCTCCTAAGGTGGTCGGGTCAAAGCAAAGGGGACGACCCGACAGCACCTGCCCTAGCCTCCAGGTACCTGTAGGCGCTAGGAGTACGGGAGGTGCCTGTAAAAACCTGGAATGGGACTGTGGGCTGGCACTCTGGGGATGCGGCTACAGGGATGCCGGCGCTGTCGGGTCTGGTTCAGGTTCGCTGAGCTGTATCTAGCGCCTGGTGGACTGCCGCTATAATTGCTTTCTCGTTACGGGGCCGTATCTGGCTAAATGGTCCAAGCCGGATGGATCCAATGGCGATTTCGAGTCCTTTTTTCCAAGGTTCTTGAGAGCTTGGCTATGGATACCAGGCAGAGAAGAGATCTGCCCTGCCATGGATGGATGGCACAATCGTCCAACCTACACTGGAACGCAGCCTAGGCCGTGGGGCTTCGGGGTCTTCCGACGACCTCCCTCTGCATGTCGTACAGCTAGCTACCTACCTACCGACCGACTGACCCCTCTCTGGAGCTCTCTACCTATGTAGGTATGTTGCTCCCGTTACTACGGAGTACTCCTTGGCACAAGCCAGCGTCTCATCTCGTCCTCCATCTCCGAGTCTCATCTGCTTGCTGCCCGTTGGGTGCCCATGGATACCCTCACCCTCACCCAGGGCTACCTAGCTCTACGTACGTACGTACCTACCCAAGAGTAGTCGAATCTCGGCAGTGGCCAACCTTGATCCATTTGACACCTTGCCAGTCCAGGGGCAAGAGTCCGTCCATCCATCATCAATCAATGGAGGGGAACGGGTCTCAACTCTAGAGCCTCCTGCGTAGCTTTGGCGACCGGATTCGTCGGCGCTTAACAGAGCTCGCTCTGCTCAGCCTCTCTTAGTCCTTAGCTGGAGGTCTCCATTCATTCACACTCCACTGTGCCGTACCGTACGTACCGTACTCGTTCCGCGCATGTGCGAAGACGCGTTCTCTTGCGACCGACAGACAATACGAGGAGCAAAAGAGAGCATGTCGCGTGCGTCTCTGATTTCAAAAGAGCTGATTCGGCGTTAGGGGGAGGGGAGACCTTGCTGCTTATCACAGCCATGTATCATCTTCACTGCTTGACTCGAAACTCGCACATTGGACGGGCAAAAACTACCTATGCTAGACTAGCACTGGCTCTCTCCCCTCCCTCAACAGATTGATTCCCATTGAACAAAACCCTCTCATCTATCTTGTCAAATAGCCGTACACTCAACCCCTTTCTCTCTCCTACTTGCCACGCAACGCAAAGCGACGCATCACTTCGCATCGGTCCCCTCATCTGGACCCCCTTTATTCCCACTTGTCGAAACACCACAGAGCATGAATGACGAATAAAAGCCAGGAGCCACACGGCTGCCCGACTTGTGTTTGGGCTGTGTCTGTTAGACAGACACTGGTCAACTGTGCAGAAAGCCTCAACTCAAATCTGCCTGCACTGAAACGTTGATACAGAACATGTCCCCGGTTCTTCATCCAGCCAAATCCTACGTCGGCTCTGTCAGTTATACCTAGGCATACCATCTGACCGACGTAGCTGCGTATCTCAGCCGTCCCTAACCGTATAGCCGCCAGCCGAGTTTCAACCCTCCTTATCACGCGCGTCAAACTGTGACTATCACTCTCTTCGAGCTTATGTAGACACCTTCCCCTCGTCCGGCGGCTCTAGGTAGCCAGACCCTCTCACCGAGTCGCCCTGCAGACATGCAATCCCCAGAGCTTCCCCAAGTTCGCTGCCTTTCAGGCAGCTCCCCGCCATTGCGTCAGAACGGCATTCTAGGCCCTGCTGGACGCGCAGCCGGTGTATGCGCCACGGGAAGTTGGAACGAACGAGTGTGGCACCCCGTCATGTCGAGATATGTCATCATGCATCCCCCATCTCGATACTGATCACGTGACCCACTTGCGTTCTCTGATCAACAGGCTACTTGGCACGACTCAATGCGGAGGTGAACGTTTCTTGACATGATGAACATGATGTGCATCATATCATCCATCGACTGCCATCGATCATGATCGGGATATTGTTCCGAAAACTCACCGCCAGAACTCAAGGTTACGTACATCTCAACTTCTCCACACGCTCTCAAGCAAGCCATCACAAAGACAAACATATCATTCAAGCTGATCAACCGCCATGGTATCTGAATCAAACGCTCTCATAGAATCTGTACATATGTATCGTACCCTCCTTATCCCTACTTCGTCCTAGAACCGTCATCCATCGCTGGACCGACCCTTCAAACACCATCTTCCTTGCCCGCGAACGCCCTTGGTTCCCCAAAGATTAGAACTAGCCCTATAATTATCCCCCATCTTGCCTCGAAACGCCAAGCTCAGTAGTGGTGCAAGTGTGTTTGGCCATGTGGCCCCCTAAAACGTGAAAAGAGAAATGAAACCGCAAGCACAAAGATCCCCCTAGTGATACAGCACCTGCTCCAACCCATTCAGCCTGAATTCTCATCTTCGCCTTGTTGATGTCCTCCGCTTCTTCGCCTTGCTTGCCCTCGTCTTACCGCCGACAGATTCGGTTTCTTCAGCTTCGTCCGCCTCCACGACAACAGATGCGGCCGCCGCTTGATCAACAACCATCCCCAAACCTTTGAGCTCTTCGTCATCCATGTCTGTGAGGTCTTCGCTGAGCATTCTGACGGCGTCCCTGCCCGCCCAGTGCTCCCCAAGAACAGAGGTTCCCTGAGGCTCGTATCCCTTCAGGTACCACAACACTCCTCCTTCGGTGAGAGGATCGAGTGGTTCTAAGCCAAGACTCCCGTTAGATTGAGGCGGCGTTGGGGGTCCTGATTGAGCTGGCCGGGGCTTCGACATGTATCCATCCGTGTCTGGGGGCGTGTCTGATGACTTGACGCCATTCGCAATACCATTGTGCTTCTCCTCCTCGTCCACCATGTCGAGACCTGAGGTGTCGACGTCGATATTAGTGCTGACCTCGATGTTCCCCCCCTCCATTTCGCCATCTGGCGTCGTGTCCATTACATCCCCCTCCGACGGGTCAGCTTTGACTGTAATTTGAAGCTCGGCATCCACCATGATGGTATCATTAACCTCATCGGTTGGCCTCCCTTGGCTCGCTGTGGTCAACGGCCGACCCGCTTCTATACTTCGATCTATCATGCTCTCCAGCTCGTTCTGCAAGCCTTCGAATGGTTTCTGCGAAATCTCTGACTCAACTCGCAGGGCAGCCTCCAAGGAGGGCTGCACCGCCTTGAGGATTCGCTTACCCAGCTTGCGTCGTTCTCGGATATCCGCGAATGTGTTCTTGACAGGCAAGGTGTCAAGATGCTCAGATCGGGAGTCCTCTGTCGGCGACCCGCTGTCAGGGGGCGTAACAATGCCGGATTGTATTATCTCGCATAGGTCAGTGGCGAACGACATGACTGTGACGTAGAATCGCGTTTCAATGCGAGTTTGCAGCTTCTTCAACCCCTCGATAAATAGGTCCTTATCCAATCTGCAATAGTTAGCCATCAACCACATCACCCAACTGCGCAAGGGGTACGTACGATATTGCTCTCTCGATAGCAGGGTTGAGGAGCTTTGCAACCGGGAAGTAGCACTCGTCCACAAAATCTTGTTCGAGTTCACCAGCTTCCATCTTCAGTTGCTCCCGCAGTACCAACTCGTCTGAAAGGTCCTTGACTTGCTCAAGATCCTTGATCAAGTTCTCAGCAAACTGGATGCGTCTGGCAAGTCTGGCCTTTCCGCTGGGTCCCATTGCTGCGAAATCGCGCCGTGTCAGCTCCATTGAAGAGAACGACTCCATTTGAAGTTGAAGACGCTTGATCAATGCTGCGCCGCGGCGTGCTTCACGCTTCAGTGTCCAGTAGCGACATGCTTCTCCAAGATAATCCTTGCGCTTCCGGAAAGAAAACCTTTGGATAGACGCCTCCACAACTTCAAAGACGGCCTGTGGTATGATGGGGGCGCCTGATGGCAACTTCCACAGGTTCTTTGGCGGCTGGCCTTTCTTCTTGTCCCCACCATTGGCAGAATTCTTGCTCCCCGCCCCTTGGGACTCGTCCGGGGCTTGCTCCGTGAGGGCATTTCGTTGCTCAGCAGCGATAGCATGAGCAACCGCGGCATTGTCAGCCCAGATGCGATTTCTCATGGTTCTCTTGTAGAACTTCTTGGCCGCCCTAGTGGCCTGGTGGACATCATTCTCCTGGGCATAGTCTGGTGGGCAGTGCTTGTCGCAAAACGCCTTGAGCACCATGCCGCCATCAAGAACAGCTAGGGCACCCTGGCTCGTCTTCATCTTAAGGAAGAGCCGAGATCTGCGAGCACACGTGACGTGGAAGGCTTGGTAGCAGTTCTTATTTCCACATTGAATGCAGGCTCCCATTTTCTGCCGGCAGATGTAACACGTCAACTTCCATCGAGTCTTGGGCACCTTTTCCACGTCCATGACTGGCTCCATGAAGGTATGGTTGCCGAGAGAGACCTCGGGTATCCACATGGCGCAGAGCAGATGTGACCATTTCGAAGAGTTCGTTTGCTTGAACGCGCCGTCGCTGTTGGGACAGAAGATGCAGGTCTGGAAGCTTGGTTAGTATTGGCTTTGCTTGAAGCATATCGTCGCACTTACAGGGACTCCACGACCACAAAGCTGACATTTGCGACACAGCCATTGGCCTTCTGGGATAAAGGGCACACCGTAACATTCTTGGTGAACAGCAAGATTGCAGCCGTCGCAAAACACGATCGCATTGGTGTTTTCGCAGTCGCCATCGTCGCAAATGGCACATTTGGAGTCGGGCTCCTCACCAGCCTGCGGCTCGCCGTTGACTGCTGCGGCAGAGCTCGACCGAGGACGATGAGTCTGAGGCGGTTTGGGGTTTGGCTTGGGTATCCTCTTCTCCAGAGCATGCCACTCCTTTTCAATCTTGGTCATGGTGATCTCAAAGATTTCTCGGGGGATCTCTTCCAGCTGATTTTGCTTGCGCTGCAAGTTGTATTGCTCCAGCCACATGTCATCCTGCTCGTCCATGTCATACTCGACACGGCCGATTCTGGAATGGTGAACCGCTTCTTCGGAACCGGCTCCCTCGGTCAGGTCTGCCTCATCCTCGGCGTTACCATCAGAAGACTTGATGAGGCTCTGCTCAGGGCGCATGTAGTGGTCGCTCTCTTGATAACCGACATTACTCATAGCCTTGTCGACATATCGAGCCTGTCCAAACGTCTTGCTCTCAAATAATTCGATGCGGTTAGTCTTGCGATACGACGGAAGTTTCAGGTCCAGTTTTTCCTTGGGGGTCTGATTCTGTATAGGCAGGATTTTCGGCGTCTTTGGTGTCGCGACAAGATCAAAAGGCCGGGTGCTATAGAAGCTAACGACATCTCTAGTCGGACGACGAGGGCGCCTTTGAGGTGTGTCGACAGCAGCATCAGTGGGATTTGAGTCCGAGCGACCCTGGGGGTTCGGGGTGTTTCCGGTAGATGCGGGGTTCGGGTGCCTTGAGGGAGTCATGGACCCGTTCATCGGAGTTCCAGAGGTCTGAATAGCAGAGGAATCAGGCGTTTCTTGGGGAATCCCGTCGACCTCTTCGGATCGCAGAACCAGAAAGGTTCCCTCAATATCAAGGTTGGGGTGAAAGTCCTCCCAACTACGCTCTTCTCGGGGCTTGTAGTCTTCGGCCTGCTTAACGGCGGTTGCCATGGCCGCAGCGGAACCCCAATGCATCTCTTCTAGGTCGTCATTGCCGGCGGCTCTTGTGCGAGCGCCTCGCTCTCGTCGTGGCATGAGGGAGGGAGAGTCGCCGTTGATGGCCTCGCGCGCGGCGGTTCGTGATCGCGATATCGTGGAAGGTCTGGAAGTGCTCGGCGTTTCGAGCGCATCGGATTCTATGAAGCGCCCACCTCCGCCAGGACCGCCAGGGACATATCGGCGCCTCTTTGGGGGCGGCTCACTTGCTGCCGCTGCCGCGAGCGCGGCCGCCCGCGCGGCGCGAGCAGCGTTGGTTGTACCGGGAGGACGCCCTCTGCGCCTAGCAGTTGGGGGCCTCCTCGGAGTGGGCGAGGCCGGAGCCATCTTGACAGAAGCTAAAGACGATGAATATGGGAGATTCGAAGGCCCGTTGGCGCGGGAGTCGGGTGGATGAGCGCGTCAGGGAGAAGGTGGCGCGCGGGCTCTGTCCGGGGCTTGGCGGGGTAACCAGTCATCTGGAAGGCGTCATACACGCCGCGACGGGTGCTGCCTCAGATCCTGCGAGTTCGAGAGTCGAAATAGGGCCTCGCTGGTGAATGGTTGATGGAAGTTGGCAGCATCAGGAGTAGACGTGACGTCGGCTGGCGGCTCTGCCTCGGGCGTAGAAAAACATGGATACACGCGTGAAGTTGGAGCGCACGGACCCCGAAACTGGAGTCGTGGCCCCAAATGTCAGGGGTTTTCATTAGTCAGCCCAGGGAATTCCCGATCCATCCATTTGAAAGCCATCCAGGGCAATTATTGGAAAGGAGTTTGTGTAAGTGAAGAGACTAATTGCGATATCTGATTGATAAGTCACGTCGCTCGTATACGTCTTGTATTGGTATAATATCGAGTCTCCAATAATTGCATCACCCTTTATTTCTTGATACAGATGCAATCCTTCACGACGACGAATGGAATCACGGCCAGAATGCAAAGACCATGTCGTTCAATAAACACTCAATCTCCATTATAGTTAAGCGATCTACAGATGGACGAAATCCGGGGACTTGAGCATCTAAGAAAATCTCCGAAGCGGGGGCATCTATTGGGTGCACTGCCAAAACATGCCCGCCCATCTCCCCAGATTGGCGCTCGCTCTGAGTCGCAAGCCGAGGTCTGCTAGGTTTTAAGCTTCTCGTCGCTGCTGACCATTTCGTTTCTTCAAGCAAACGCCTTGGACCTCGTCATCGAAGCGAATCACGTCGTCTTGTCCGCCATGCACACATTTCACACTCTGGCCAATCCGACATTTCCACGCTGACAGACAGACCGCTACTCTGAAACTGCACAAAATGCCGTGCCAATCAGCAAATATTCGTGTGTGCGCGCATGTCCAAAGCAAATGTTGAATGCCCACATGTGGAGGAGTAAACATGTTCATGCGAGATCCATGGCGGGCCATGATGGCCTCAGATCTAGAGACCCTAGCGCTTTATCGGCGCCGCCCCCGGCCGTGGGGCCGCCCGTTCCGATCCACTCGGTCGCCTCGGGTCCGACATGGCTTGCATCGAGGTTAATGTGTAAGTAGAAGGACCGAAAGGGCAGGGGGGTCTGATCAGATAGCTGGTTACACGATGTGATGCTCACTTGCAAACCTGCCTAATACTATTTGATTCCTCCAGGTCTATAGAAGATGAAGGCGACTGCATCTGGACCAGGCGCCCCTTGTATTATACAGTGTTCTCGAATTTCGAGGCGCAGCAATGGCCATGAAAATAAGGGTCATCGTAGCAAAATGCGACCATCACCATACCATCCTTCATATTGTCTGTCAGCACGTCGCAGCTCTGCTTGGCAGATCGCCAGTGTCGAGTTTTAAACCTTCTGGATGACCAACTGGACCCGGCAAAATGTCTGGAATAGCACCTAGATTCTTGCTGACCAAGTCAACGTGACAGTAATCAAACCTACATCCCTCATGTGCGTCCCTATTCACGAGCAATGAACCTTGGCGTTGACACATGCCAACTGCTCACCTGTCTATTGCTCAAATGTCTCTCTAGCCTCACCGAAAGTCTGGCATGGCGATAGCTTCACTCCATCCATCCATCCATCCATCCCTTAGATCTACACCACATCACACTCGCCCTCACCTGAAACCAGTTCATTCGGCGCCAAAGAAACCCCCGAGCATGTACCTGATACTCCTCGCCCAGCCCACCATCGTCATCGGGCTGTTCTCCATCCCACCACCATCATCACTACCCACCACCACCCTCACTAGTCGAAACCTGCCACCCCGAGGACCCCAAACCAGCCAGATTATACTTTTTTCTTTCCATCCTTTTCCTCCTTTCAGAGACAGCCAAGCCCCAAACAATCGCCCAGTGCCTCCTCACTGCCAATTCGGGGCGCCAGGCTAATGGCGGTCATGCGTGCTTGGCTGTGGCTGACCTGGTCACGTCAGCCAACCCTTCTTTTTTTGGTCTCCAACTTTCTCATAGCGGCATCACCGGAACAGCCAGTGCCTGAAAGTGTCAATTCCTTCGAATGTCAAAAGAGAACCACAGCGGCACGCAGGTCAAGATCAGCTTATCCTTCCCTGGGGATCGCAGATAATCTAAACACAACAAGAACAATAAAAGAGTAAATAAACAACACCCAGAGTATCACTTCGACAACAGTAGTGTTTTTCTTATTTTAACATATTTTATACGGATACTCATAACATATCTGAGTTAGAAGAAGCACCCTTGCGGTTCTGGAGTCTAGTCTATATCTTGAGCCATGTGATTCCATCAGACACATTTGCACCCACAAAGCACCACGGTGAGACTAGATCATCCAATGTCTCAACCAAAATCAACTAGATCTCTGCAAGTCACGCATAAGCGTTCTGGTCATGGACAAACACCAGAGATCAGAGATGCATCAAAGTTTGAACAGATTCATGATTTCCATGTATTACATCAACTCTCAACAGCAACTCTCTCAAGCCTTCCACTATGGAAATCCACAAACTGTGTGCCTTCTCAAACGACCACTGAAGTCTTTTATCTTTCAGCCCATGCCGCACAACCCCAAAATGCAAAAAAAACCAAGAAACATCCTTGCTCCGTAAACGCCGTACCCAGACTCCAACCAAAATAAACCAACAGCGGGGGTTTCCCTCCCGAACTGGATGAAAAAAAATGAGCATTCCGGAGAAACAAGTCCTGCCCTCAAAAGGGTTCCTGCTTCCCCGCATGTTCCAGATATGCGTCCAGACAACGAGTAACATGTCCAGGAATGCTTCGGCAACCAAGAATAGCAACCATGAATAGTGATGATGGCTCTGAATGCTCAAACAATGCAAGTGTTCCTTCTGCCAAAAACGCCGTCTCGCTATGCTCCATAATATCATCGCAAAATGCTTATAAATGTCGAAAACAGAAGTGTGGCCAAGCTTGAGTCTCCAGAATCAAGCCTGGTCAAGGAGAATCGAATCATGCTGCAGGATTCACCAAATCCCGCGGCAGAGAGGGTATATAAGGGTATCATAGGGGTATCATCCTCCTCCAGGTACAGATGGTGTGTGAGTGTCTTGGTCTAGCCCAAGGTTCGGCCACTGTGAATGGCCTGTGCTTGGGGAAGATGAATTGGAGTATGAGCGGTACGCATGACAGGGGCAGATGGGATGCCAGGCGATGAATACTCTGCCGGACGGCTGGAGCCCCAACTCTCCTCGCTCAGGACTGAAAGATAGCCATTTCCAACCTTGTTCCGCAAGGCTTCAATCTTTTGACGATACATCTCGCCGCTGGCATCCCAATCCTGGGGCTCTTTCCAATCTGTGCGGTCGTCGTCGGTGGAGTAGACAGTGGAAATGTTTGGTACCACACTGGTATCAATTCGGGGAACTTCAGGGGCGCTCACAACGCCCGAGTTGGTGGATAGCACCACGGGAGGCAATAGTTGAGTCTCAGGCTCTTGGGAGATTCGATAGTTCCCGTCGTCTGTGACTGGTGCCTTGGGCTGTCTTGCAGCTGGCTTTGCCATATGCACGTCAACAGGGGTGGGGGAGGGAAGTGTGTCAGCCGTGGCAAGGTCGACGATACGCCTCTTGGGCGTCTTCCGCCGACGCGTCGAACTTGTGTTGATCTCGCTCATGACAGCTTTGGGAGTAGGCCGCTCTTTCCGGAGAACAGCAGGTTCCCTGGGAGGGTTGTAGATGATGGCAGGCTTGCTCACATCAACAGTGGGCACCTCAGGAGCCTGTGGCTTGACCACGGGGACGGACTCAGGGATGGGTGGGCGTTCTACCAGCATTCGCTTTTCAGCATAACTAGGTCCACTGCCATCAATGATAACATCCTCCGTATAGCCAGGGGTTTTGCGGAAGAGGTTGAAGATGGTGACACGGTAATCCTTGTGTGTGCGTGTGAAGGGGTTTCCTTCCACCCAAATCTCATGAATATCGGGGATACCAGTCAACCTCGCGAGCTCCATGGGATCAACCAGACGGTTCTCTCGCAGATCAAGTCGCTCAAGAGGGAACAACTTCTCAACACCAGCAAGACACTGAAGTCTGTTGGCTCTGAGGTTCAAGGCTGTGATGGCGGGGAGGGGGTTGCGGGTGAGAGACTGAAGCGAGTCAATCATGCAGTGCGACAAGTTGAGGGCTCGAAGAGCAGTGAGGGTGGCCAGGCTGTCCGGAACCTGACTGAAGAGGTTGGCTGAGAGGTCAAGAGAGTAGAGTGTGTTGGAGAGGGGAGCGAGGCTGTTGTGAGGAATGGAGGTCATGTCGTTGTCCGCTAAGCTCAGGTGTCTCAGGAAACGCCATTTGGAGGCGGGAAGGATGCCCATCGCAAGCAGGTTGCCCGAGCTACCACGGGCGTGATGATGACCACCCCAGGAATCCGAGAGGCTAGAATGAGAGCTACCAGATCCAGATCGCCTCATGCGGTGATGCCCACCACGAACGTGATGGGATTGAGTCCGAGAACTGGCAGGTCGAGGAGGCGAGTTGCTTCGGGGACGAGCCTCCTTGTGCTGGGGCTTGGATAAATCCTCCTGGTCTTCTCTGCTCAGAGACTGCCTTCGGCTGCCTTCTTCCACAGCATGTTCGCTAGGGGTCATCGAACCAATCCTCATGTCGACATGGTGACCAGGGGAGCTGGGTGCAGAAGCGGCCCGGTGAAGCTCTGGGTGGCCAGCAAGGACACCGCTTCGTCGAGGGCTGCTGCTCCCTGCCCAAGCGGAGGTAGGTGATGACTGTGATTTGGAAACCCGTCTCCGACGCTTATCCATATCATCCAATACGATCTCAATCAGGATGTCTGCAGGGTCTTCGACTCCAGCACGCTTAAGCGTCAACGACCGCAGCTGATCGGCGAGACGATCCCAACCGAAAAACTGTCGAAAGTCGATGCTGTTCACCTCGAGGGCCTGGAGATTCTTGAAAGCGTATAGAGGGACAGCTGAATCAAAGGGGAACTCCTCATAGCCACGGATCAGACGGGCACGCCAATCCGGTGCCAGCTTAAGGCAGGGGATCTTGGTAAACGCAGAATAAAGGTACTTCATGTCGGCTTCCAGAGCAGCCTTCTGGCGCTCAGTGCGGGCAGCGGAGATGCTGGCACCGATGCCAAGGCTGGCCCACAAGGCAGACATGCCAGACATGACGCTGCGCATACTCGATACCGAATGAATAGAATCGATATCGGAACCCTTGCTTCTCGACCGTTGGGTGTTGCTGAGGAACGAGACATAGTTGGCGGAGGATGAGCTGTCGTGGAGATTTTCTAGCCGGACCTTCATGGGACCGACATTAATGTTGAGCTCTTCAAAACGTGAGAGGAGGTAGAAGAGATGGTGAGGCGTGAGCGCCAGCTTCGCGGATTTGACATTATGGGAAGTGAAGCTGAGGGCGCCCAGCGACAAGGCGGCAGCGAGCGAACTTGAAGTGGATGAGGAGGTAGAGGGTCGGTCGGGGAGGGAGGTCGAGGTCGGGGAGAGAGCGGCAGAACCGGTGCTCTGAGAGGATTTGTGCCGAACTTGGCGGCGTTGCAACTGAAGCGCGTTTGCGAGGGCCTTTTCATGCGTCCGCACGAAGCTGGCAAGTTGCTACATCAGTCAGTCGGGTTGGCCAACTCGTAGAAACGCTGAAAAACATCCATACCTTTATGAACAGTTCTCCGTCTTCTGAATCCATAGTTATCGTCCACTACGCATAGGAGCGGGGTCGAGTCGTGGTTATGGGGAGGTATGGGCTCGGATGGGAGGAGCGATGCCGGGGAGGGATGGCGTCGCCTGGGATATCACGGCCGGAGGAAGATCGAAGGTTGCAAATGTTCCACCTATTTCACGGTCGGGTTAGTTGAATGCGTCGCCTAGCGGCAGCTCATAAGGCGCAAAGAAAAGTAAGAAATGCGAGCAAGCAAAGCACAAAGGGTCCAGGGCGTTCTGCACAAATCTCGGCATCCAGTCTGCAGGCGGGGGTTGGCATGACGTGACATGCCAGCTGAAATAGGGCGGAAGTGGTTGTATAAGTGTAAGTCGACCGGTGATCTTCGCTGCACAGCCTCGCTGTTCACTTTGCCTCCCACGGATTGTAAGATGGGAATCGAATCGTAATCGTGGTCACACGCACTCGATGATCGTTGAGGCAGCAGTCACGGAACACGGGCGAGGAGAGAGCGGCGATGGCTTCGGAGAGGACGTTTGGACTGGGAGCACGAGATTTCTGGCCAGGAGAAGCGAGTGCAGAAGACACCGAGAAGCGCGCAGAGCGAGGCAAACCAGATCAAGGTTGCGGGTTTGCAAGAGGACAGGATTGCGGGTGGAAGACAGATAAAAGCAGACAAAGTTCGGTTTTCAAGCGTGAAAAGCCGTGGTAGACACAGAGGCGGTAGGCAGCCGTGAAGAAGACCCAAGCGTCTTCATCACGTTATCCTTCTTCACTGTTGTCGCAACGCAGCAAATCAAATAGCAACAAATAGACAGCGAAAAACAGCAAGCAGTTTAGACAGACATGCAAGACAAACGCAAGAGAAGAGGGAATGATGGAAGGGGATGCAATCAAGATCATCGCGTAGCATCATGGACTCACCTTTGACGAGAAGGGAAAACCCAGCGGGCGGTTGCAGCAGGGCAACAGTCCAAAGCCGGGAAAGGATTGTAAAGCCTCGACAGGTTCGTCAGACAAGAACAGCTGCGAACCCAGATTCCTCCGTGGCTCTGAGGATGCCTCGAGAGGGTTGTCGATATGGAAAGGAGAGGAGGAGGAGGAGGAGGAGGAGGATGTCGATGTGATCCAGGAGTAGACGAGAGGACGCAGAAGTAAAGGAAGGGTCCCAAAAGGAAGGTGGAGGGGCCTGGAGGGTTCCTATAGTAATATGGAACGGGCGCTGGCTGCGCAAAGAGGGACCCGTCGAGGAGAGGAAATGACCAGGGTCTCACCTGGGATGGGATTTTTCTGGCTGGCTTTGATTCTGCTGCCTCCCATCGTTCAGTTCCATCCATCACACTGGAGCGCTCTGCAACGACCTGGCAGGCCCAGTAACACAGGGCATCTCAGGCCTGTCCTCGCTCACCCTCGCCCTCGTCCTCGCACTCCCTGGCACCTCGACACCCTCTCCCAGGACTAGCACGCTTTTTCAGTCCCCTAAGCACCACACCCTGGCAGTCTGGCTGGTTCATCAGCGGTCGTACGGGCGGCTGATTGGGGCTGGACGGGGCCAGTTTGGGGGCACGCACCCCATCTCGCAAAGTATCCGGTACTTGTGACCCGCCTCAGGAGCAATGACCACCAACGGGGTGTCCACTGAGGAGCCACTGAGGAGCCTGTGGGCGGCCAATTGGTGTGGACCCTGCTGGGTCTCTTTGCCGCCATCTGAACGAGGGTCTCCCCCCATCCCGGCCGAGGGCATTCCCAATCCAAAGCATGCAATCCCCAGAAATCGTCCAATGATGATGACTGCTCAACCACCGCCTGCATGAGCGCATTGCAGTGCAGAGCGCAGCCAGATGCGCATCCAGAAACCGTCCGCCTCTCTGTCCCGCGCGGTCACCTCGGGCCTTGATGCCATCCGCAGCCGCAGCAGCAGCGCCTCTTCGCTTCGTGCGTGCTCCGCATACATCGCATCTCGGTCTGCACCAGCCGGGATGAGATAACGCCGACTGGGGGATCCTGCGACTACGACTTCGACGACGGAGACGACTTACGTACCGATCAGAAATTGGCCCTGGCTTTTTACCTTGCTTGCATCAACTCAACCTTGGACCATCTGGGATACACGATGGATCCAACCAATACATCCCTGGTACCACCGCACCTCAACCGCGACGTCTTGCTCGAGCCGAGTAGGGATTTTCCCGTCACCTCTCACCTCAACTCCGTATTCATCCATCGCCTCTCGATTTTTCGTGTTACCTCATCGTCATTGTCGGTCAGGCTGGATTACAACAAGGCCAGCTTGGAAACTTGGAACAATCCAGTGATGGAAGATTTGGGTGCCCAAGAGATTCGGTTCAGCCCAGCCCAGCCCGCCGCCACTTTCGTATCCGGGGAATTGGGCTGGAGAAACATGTTCCAATATCAACTCCATATTTTTGGTTATCTTCACTCAACTTGCGCCTCATGTTTTCACTCGCGAATCTACAACCTACAGAGGACTAGCAACGGTCAACGGCCTAGCCTTGCTAACTACCTATACACTAAACTCATCTTATCGGCATTCATAGCCATAGCTCGATAGGTAGGCAGTCGCTCCGGGCTCGCCGTGGGCTGACAGCTCGATAACAAGACCGAGAGGTTACTCGCAACAAAATGACACAGAGAGGGCAACACCAAACAGGCCGTCGAGCGTTCGAAGGTCTCGAGTGGAGTCGTCGAATGGAACCATGCTCGAGTCGCTCACCACAGTGGGGGTCCTCTTGGCGTGTGCCCACCTTGCAGGTCGAGAAAAAAAAGAGATGTCAGTACAAGCCTATGAGGCTATCCTCCTCTCAAGCATAGTAGGTAAATTTATATAAAATGTGGTAAAATAATCAAGAGCGTACCATGATAAAGGCAATTCTCTAGGGCGCTTTTGTATATGTTCTGTATACTCTATCAGCAACCTTTGCAGCAGTTAAGCAACAATTTGACGTTATGGTGTGTCGTTTATTTCCTCACCCGCGTGGCGCGGAACCAGGATCAGGAGGACCAGGCCAGACGCGCAACGACTCGGCGAGTAGCAGGTGAGAATGCAAGACCTGCACTCGAGATTGGTGATGGGTGTTCCGCCTAGATGGCCAATCTAGCATGGGCGCAAGCCGCTTATTTCCTTTAGGGGGATCTAGAGAGGCCGTAGCGTCGGCTGCGGTCGAGGGTTCGGGAACTCTGTTCAAGACGGGTGTTTGCGCGCTGGGCCTTCATTTCCAGCTAGCTGCTCACCAGGACCAGTCCAGGCTCATCCATCCATCGTCAACAGCAACAGGACGACGACGAATCGACGAGGAAATGCGGCACGGTTGTGGTTGGTCGGTGCAGCAAAGATGGGAGATTGAGCCGTATGCGTGCGCACGCCTCAGCCATGTCTTACAGGCCAAGCAAGGCTGGAGGGGAGGCATGGCATTGACGGACGGCACAGGGAAAGACATGACATGGACCCCGTCCCCCGCCGTCTTTATGGATGTTGTTGTTTGTTTACTTACTTGACCCGGAGATGCCGCTATCGACCATGGAGACACCGATATAGCCTCCTCGGTGGACTCCCGAATGAAGACCAAGAAGTCGAGAATAGGCAAACCATCAAGTCGACGAGAGTCAGTCTGCTGTCGTGCAGCGGAAGAATTTACTCGCCTCTTCTCTTATCGCGACATTCTAATTCCCGGGTAGCTCGACGACAGGCACTTGTAAATTTCTCAGTCGGTGGAGTGCCGGCACTGGTGATGCACCAAGCGGCAGCAGCAGGACAGAAATGTCATGCAGCGCATCATCATCTTCCTGACTCGCAGTCTGTCGCAGTCTGTCCTTGCATCAAAGCAGCACCCTTCTGGTCGTGTCCCGAGACATGGCAGATCACGCCTGACAATCCCCATACCAAAAGGAAAGACTTGCTATCTCGGGGAGTCGCACAACCCTCCTCTTATGCCCAGCCGAAACCCATCAGCCGTGCCGCCGCCGTTTCGACGTATTGCCGGCGTTCGTTGATGGGCACTGTACTCCGTACCTGAGATTGGATTGATCAAATGGACAGGATGTTCTGTTCAGTACAAGGTGCACGCAGCATCGATCAATCACGCCGACCCGCCAACCACCACCGGCCTGCTCCAGAAGAATCCCACCTCGATCAACCATCCACACCAACCACCATGCTCTGGATCATCCATCCATCCTTCCGCTCCAGTGCAGTCCAGTGCATGATTGACTGAATCAACAGCAGCAAACACCGACCACCAACTGCGCATCCAGAACCCCGAGCCCGCCTATATCGTGGCAGGCGTCTGGCATATCCAAGACATGCCTATCACGCAGCACAGCTCGTTGCTGCCACGAGACCATCCGCTCCGTTCCGAGCTGTCCCTCCCTCCTACATCTTATGCTCGCACCACGCGCATTCCCGTCATGAGGATGGAACATGCGGAAGGGGCCATTTCCTCAGCTCAGCTTTCCTTCTGTGAGTGAGCCTCTGCCGCCACTGTGCTCTCCTTAGGGGACTCCTTGTGGCTCGCATTGGATCTCATCCAACCCATGATCCATCGCATTCTGCATCTGCATCTCTTCTGCGCTGCGCCTTTGGCCTGTGTCTGGCGCCGCCTCAAGCGGAGCCTCTGACCATTTGCTTTCACTCTGGGCCGCTCTGGGCGCGCCCCCAGCAGTTATGTCATATCTCCACTACACCCGTGTGGCGCCGACGTTTGATTGGGGGAGTGGCATGTCATCTTGCTTCAAGGGCCTCTTGAGCCCCTGGTCGCAGTTCCATGTACTAGGGACAAGTACGAGTACTTCTCACCTGCAACGTGCAGGGTTCTCTCCTTTATCCTGGCCTGTTAGTGGACGCCCATCCCGCCAGATGCTCCAGCTCGTCTGTGACGGCCATGATCTTCAGCATCTCTGGCATCCCGCTACGCTTCAAACGACCAACCACTGCCAAGACGCGTCCGGGCTACCTCACTGCGTCACTCCACGATAATGGATATTGGATAATGTGGCCATTTCAGTATCGATTTTCATTGACTTGCAGAAATCCCATTGAAACTGACTCGACTGCATCAGTCGATCTCTCTCTTGACCTCAAACCCGGTCCAGCCGCGGATAGGCGACCATTCAAAGGATTTTGAGAACAGAGGAAACACTGCCCTCTGTGTCATGATGTTTGTCCCGCAAAGGCTGCTGGCCAAGAGTCTGGGGCGGTTTTGTAGAACCTGAAGGAGACATGGCTGCACTTACCATCCACTCAAAACGTTGCGCCGCTTACAAGTTGAGGCACCTCTTGTCCAGGCCCCCTGGTCCATCAGCTCGCTCTGGGAAAATTGGCTTGTCGAAACAGCCAGTGTCTTTCAAGAGCTGCAAGTCAGGGTGGAATGCCAATTCGTCCTGACGGGTTCTTGGAAGAGACATATTTGACTCGGGCTGACACCTTGATCAAGACCGGTGCGGTTTCTATTTTGATGGCGCCCGTCGAACATGGATTCTTGATAGGAGCAAAGTCTAGACCCTCCAGTGGTTCGGCGCCGACATCAGCCCCGTTCAAGGGCCTTTCATCCTGCCGGATCCGGCAATTTGTCTCCAAAGACATACGACGTTCAACTCACGAACTACTGCACGACGACATCGTCGCTGCGACCATTGTCACAGACACGGCTCAGACCATGTTCACGCAACTTGTAGGTGGTGTTTCGACCGTGCGAGGGCAGCCCCATGAGTGCGTTTCATGGCCTCTGGGAAAGAATTGGCATGTTGATTGAGGTTTCCATGAGAATGCGGCTTGGAGTGTTTGCATCATCCCGCGGGAATCAACAGAGCAAGGGTCCAGCAGACGAGGGCCAGGGTCTCATTATCGCGCACTGGCCATAATCTGGCATCGCCATCCTGCCCTGTCTTGGCCGAGTCATGCCGCCTCAAGTGTATTGTCCGATGCGAGACATGATGGAGGGACCGTGTTGCAGTCTCGGTCTGGGGAATACAAAGTGCCGTCACGAAATAACGACGTGCGCCAATGTTGAAATCCTCAGATGAGATCCATATCCATACCATGCCATGTCCCACCTGGAGAGCACTCTGCTGCGGCCGGGTGGATCTAGCGTCCCGTCTTGAGTGAGCACAGAGAACCATCAAGCCCCCAGATGTCTCGACTTCACCAGTGGCTCATCTACAGAGGCCGTTTCACCAGGTCGGATGATTTTCGAGACTCGCCCGGCAGAGGAGAGGGAAGAACCGGCAAAACATGTCCGTACATCGGAGGTCGACCATCACCTGCTTCGGATGTCGTGAGATGAAGTGCGCGACGCCGGCTCGGAGACGATCTAGCCTTGATGCTAACAGACGGAGGATCTTGGGTGGGTGGGATAGACCGCCCGGTTCAGCGAATAATCAACGATACTGTCCCTCCCAAACTGCCTCATCTACGTGATGGCGCTGGTTTGCCGTGTACTGCAATGGGTTGACGGCTGAGCCTCCTTTGACCCTTTGCGCTACTGGCGGTTGTTCTAGAAATCGAGACACGGTGACCAATGATGGGTGCCAGGTGCATCCTCAGCCAGATTAAAACGAGGGGCACATGACGCTTGACAGTCGCATTCCTCTCTCCCTCGAAGCTACGGGGAGTGGCAGCTCGGGGGAAGGCCGTGTTGGATGCTTGGTTTGCTGATATTGGCTGGGATATCGGCCGTGATTCGCCCATCCTCCGCTCACCGCTGCTTGACCCCCCGCGACATCCAGTCGTCCAACCCCAGGATTTGAACATCACATACAGGAGACGGCAGGACATGACACCCTCAGCGATTTCCAGTACCTTAGTACATGTCACGATGCATCTAAAAAGATGCTCTGGCTCATTTGCGAAGCATCACGCATCACGCTCACGCAGGCGTATGGCCCTACGGCCTCTCGACTGCCCTCGAGGCACATCGTCGGCGATCGACCGACGACAATGCGAGGGACGGCGCTCTGGCGCGTATCAGGGTCTGTCCAAAGGTCCAGGCCCTCTCTCGCTAGAGCATCCTACCCCTCGATCTGGTGGGGAATTGTCCAATCTGCTTGGGCGACATGCCACCTCTGCATCTCGAGGTTGGATGCGCTGCAAATCGACGCGCGACAATGATGATTCTGCTTCTTAGGGGGTACACCATTCGTCAAGCTCCAAGGAGCGCGAGGGGCACGCATCTCTAGCAGGGGATCTGGCGTTGGTAGCAAAAACGACAAGCGTGTGAGCAGATGTCGGATCAAGATGGTCCAAGTTGAGGTCTCTCCTCTCCATTGTTCGCAAGCCACTCCGCCGATGCGGCTATCTGCACAGATATCATGACACTGCTCCAGATGTCTGGGCCCCTGCTCTCGAGGGCGAAAGTGATTGCGTGGAACCATGTTTCACGAGCGCCTGGAACAGTCACTTGAATGGGTGCCGCTGCTCTGTGACAAGGAGGGATGCGTATTCGTTTGGGGGACAAAGACAGCGAGTGGGTAGGCATGTTGCATCGCCCACATACCGACCGGTCGATGAAAAAACCCTCCGAGGACTTGGGCTTGAAGCAAGGCACAGGGTGGAAATCTGCTGCAGGGCTGGTGCAACAGCTGCTCGGCGGTAACATGACTTCGGACTTGCAACATTGAGGCAACGGATATCGACAATGGAAGATCACGTCGAGCCTCCCTCCGCTTACACCGAGCCGAGCTGACAAGTACGAGCACTTGGATGGCTTGTGGTCCCTTTTCCTTTCGGCCCACGGAATGCCTTGGCCATCTGTCAGAATCTGCGTGAGCGCCAATAAGAGAGGCAGCGCAAGGCGCGTCGGCCACGAATCTTTGTCGCGCACAACCTTTTGAGGATGGAGTTCTGAATCTGGAGTTGATCTTCATCTTGAAAAGAAGTCTTCCAAGGTATCTGCCGCATCGTTTCCACAGCACTAAGCCCCCCCAGGTCAGGGTCCCTCGTCCAGTGTGGGACGCTCAGAGGCTCACCGCAGGCCGTAAAGGGCTGACCCAACCAGGCCAGGAGCACAAGGTTGATGACGTCGATGAGCCCACAACAGCTGCTGACAGGCATCTTTGTTTGGACCCTCTGGATGGAGCTTTACAGATGTCGGCAATTCATTCTGATATAGCTGATGATGGCGCAGGTTTCAATGACAATCCTAGCCGATGCGATAGTGTGCGCGCGGCTACGACTCTCTGAGTTTTGGACCCTGATTTGCAGGGGAGAGGGGTCCGAGTGTTTGTTGATTGCACAGGGTGTAGAGTCCATGTGCCGAACAGAGTTCAATATTTCCCTCGAAAGATGCACGATAAAATTGCCATGGTTCACTCATCATGGCTTGATGGCATGATCTCAAGGCGCCCGCCGCCGTCCAACTCGAGTGACAGCGCGCGCGAGTCGCTTGATGGACGCCCACAAAGCAAAGAAGCGCTAGGCCCCGCCTGTGGAGCTTCGAGGTTGCTTGCATTGGATCATCAAAAGGCTGTTCAGTGAAACTGTCAGGGATAGCCTCGTCGGGTGAAGCTGGGAAGGGTGAGGCTGGCTGACCGCTTCCCACTAGACTGGACGACGACCTTGGTTTGGAGGGGTAAAATATCGAGGGGCTCCAAGTTTTGGATACGCAGAAGGGGGTGAATTTTCAACTTTTCCCCCGCCTCTGGGATATGTTGAGATCCTGATTTCGTCATGCCGATGGACAGATTCCATGTTGGTCATGGCTTGGAGCTCATGCTGTTGCTTGCTTGTGCCTGTGCTTAAGCGGCTGAAACTAACCAATCTGAGGGGATAACTGCCCATGCTGGACCCCTCGACGATCGTGCAGGGACTGTCTACGATGTGCCAGCCACTCGCGCCATCGGTGTTTGCAGTCGAATGTCAGTGCCGGCGCCATCCTCGACCCTTTGTTTGGTTCGACAGACGCTACATCACCGCTCCGTCCGGGTGGCTTGCGGTAAATCTCTCTTCTTTTGTGAGAGGTCATGTAGTGTATTGCGTGGGCTGATCTGTGGTGGCTGACCAAACTGCGTGTAAGTCGAGTCGGAGTCGGGTCCCAGTTCAACGACACGCCAGTTTGGCTTAGGTCTGCCGCCCTGGAAGATCACGAGGGGTCATCAAGGTGCAAAGTACCGCAAACAAACATGGACTTGTTCCATGGACGTTCCAATAGAGATGTGGAGATTTCCAACTTTCCATTCAAGGAAAGAGGGCAGACGAAACGAGAGCCCCCATGTATCGTCTACCTGGTGGATTCGTTGTTTCTTCGAGTCACATCTGTGGAGTTGAGACGTAGTATGTATGTAGCCTCCATCATACGTGATGTCTGCGCTGCAGAAGCTAGCTGGCTCGTCCGCCTTGATCTTGGCGGTGTGTTGTTGAGCTGAGCGATTTGCTTACCCATGGGGGCACCTTGGAACGGTTGGGAAACGTTGCTGCTTGTACGCGATCAACACCATCATGGCGATGTCCCGCTGCTCGCGTGCCCGAGAGATCGGGCGATCCCATCACGAGGGGGGGAAGAGACTAGTGTGGCCACAGAGGGTTTTTTCTGTATTGCGGGAATATTCTTCAGGAACATTACAATCTGTGACTGTGCTCCCGCGAATGAGGTGATGAGCAGTGAGGGTTATGAGAGCTCAAATCTTGGATCAAGACTTTTCATACACTCTTCTTACACGGTAACGTACAGGGTAGTAACACATCTCGGCTCTCACGCGGTATATCACGGAGTCGCCGTCTCGAGGTCCTCTCCTCTCTTGCTTGATACTTGCAAGTCCCCCAAGTGTCAATCATGGCTTGATGTCCACGAGCTTCTCCAACGTGCGGAACCCATCATGTGCAAAGCCCTGGGTCACGTCCACCTTGTAGTTCTTGCCGTCCACGCGAATAATGCCATAGCCCATATCAGTCCAGGCCGACTTGACTCCGTTGAACATGGAGGACACTCCCCGGCCCATCCTACGGAAGGGCATCGTGAACAAGTGCTCCATGTCGAACTTGCGCAGTGCCTTTCGCTTGACCTCGGCCGCCCGCTCCATCTCCAACCGCTTCAGCTCGGGCACGTACTCGTCCGGCAGCGAGAATCGACTCTTGAGCCAGACCTTGTCTAGCGGTGCCGTAATGACCTTGGGCTTGAGCATCGGCAACATGCGCTTGACCGTCACCTCCATCTGAAGAGGCGCGGGGCCAGCACTCGCGGGACTTCCGGCGATGGGCGCAAGCTTAGCGGCCTGGGCTGGCAAGACACGAATATGGCCGACGATGTTGGGAGTCTTTGAGATGAGGTAGAAACCCATACAGGCGAGCAGGAGGTAGGAGGCGCCGAATGTGATGCCGACCCATTGCGGTACGCCTTCGGGCTGGTTGACGGCCGACGGCGCAGTGAGAGCCGTCCAAGTGAGAATGGAAACGCTGCTCGTCCAACAGCCAAAGTAGAACCAGAAATGTGAGGGCCCCTCGTAGAGGATCGTCGGGGTGGGCTTTGTCGCGAGGCTCTTGATGAAGGCGTACCGGCTCGGGGCAACGGAGGATGCGGGGGCGGCGGCTGTCCTAGCAGGCCGGCTGGCTTTCACGGCCGGCTGGGCAGCTCGGCGGAGGGATGTGGTGAAGAGGCGGGATCGGAGGAGGGCGGATTCGGCGGCGCGGGGCGCGAGGAGGGGCCGGAGACCGGGGAGGCAAAAGCCCCTTGCGAGGCTAGCCATGATGTGTGTTGTGCCGTTTGAACAGAAGAAGCAGAAGCTGTAGGTGCGTATGGTGTGCTATATGTGCCTGAAGGCGTCCAATTGGGTGTGCGGTGTCATGAAATCAAACTCATGTGTAATATTTTGTAGCTTCTCGAGCAAAAAAGTGAAGCTATCCAGAAATTCAACTTTCAATCGAGCTAAACCCCATCTGGTGTTTCTACGGAAATAAGCCGGGGATCATTTTGGCGTGGTCGGGTTGCGGCAAAATGTCGTCCGAGGGGGATGAGGCAGGGCGACAAATTAAGTGGAACAGTTGAGAGATATATACTGATGAGCATGGGTGTTGAGCTGGTGAAGCTATATTGATATATAGTGAATTATAGGTCTGAAGGGTGGAATCTGAGTACACTTATGAGTATTAAATCATGAACAAGCTATTAAATAGCTATTGAGATATTCATTTGGATGTTGCCAAAGTGAAGAAGGCCGTTACGAAAATGATACTTTTCTGTCCCACTGCGTTCCTAAGCTTCCCGCCAAAAAAAAAACGTCGCCGTATCCACTCGAGCGCCGCCATCCCAACAGCTTCAGCTCAAGAAATCCATCCCTCCAACACCCCCCGAGGCCGCTCCTACGTGCCCTGAATCTCCTCCACAGCCCACCTCACATCGCCGTCTCCCGCCCTCAATTGAGTCGTGTGCAATGGCGTCTCTCGCGGCAGTATGCAGGGCGTCTGCCCGTGTCGTCGCTACCCGTTCTGTCGTCGCTCGTAGTACGTTTTTGCTGGCCGTCCCGTCTCCTCCCTCTCGGGCCCTTTTGTCGCGCACCGACTAACACATGGTGTCCTTTTTTCCCTTGCCGTGCAGCCTTCACCACATCGACGCGATGCCTCGCCGCTCAGAACTTTACCATGCCGGCCCTCTCGCCCACCATGACCGAGGGTAACATCGCCAGCTGGAAGGTCAAGGAGGGGGAGCCCTTCAGCGCCGGCGACGTGCTGCTCGAGATCGAGACCGACAAGGCCACCATGGACGTCGAGGCCCAGGACGACGGCGTCATGGTCAAGATCATGACGGCTGACGGTAGCAAGGCCGTCCAGGTTGGCTCGCGGATCGCCGTCATCGCTGAGGCCGGCGACGACATCAGCTCACTCGAGATCCCCGCCGACGAGCAGCCCAAGGCCCAGGCCCCCAAGGAGACCGCCCCGACCGAGTCGAAGCCCGCCGAGAAGAAGAGCGCCCCTAAGCCCACGGGCACCGGAACCTACGAGCACAAGTACCCCCTCCTGCCATCGGTCGGACACCTCGTCAAGGAGAAGGGTCTCAGCGAGGAAGATGTCAGGAAGATCAAGGGCACTGGTCCCCACGGCCGGTTGCTCAAGGGTGATGTCCTCGCCTACCTCGGGGCTATCAACCCCGATACCCCGGCGGCCAACGAGTCCAACTTCAACGCCCTCACTCACCTCGATCTGAGCAACATCAAGGTCGCCGAGAAGAAGGCTCCCAAGGAGGCACCTAAGGAAGCTGCCAAGGCTCCCAAGGCCCCCGTGATCGAGAACCTCGAGGTGTCCATCCCGGTTTCTCTGTCCAAGGTTGTCGAGGTCCAGAACAAGATCCAGGATACCCTCGGCGTCTTCCTGCCCATCTCTACCTTTGTTGGCCGCGCCGCCGAGTTTGCCAACGACGCCCTCCCTGCCTTGAAGCGTGCTCCCACCACCGACGAACTCTTCGCCCAGGTTCTCGGCCTCGACAAGGTCAAGACCGTCAAGGGTTCCCGCGGTGTCTACCTACCACAGATCTCCGCCATCCCTCCCGCGTCGCTGCTCACCCCTCGACCCGCCGCCCGCAAGCAGACCGACATTATCGACATTCTTGCCGCCCCCAGCAAGAAGGCCGCTCCCAAGCCCGCCACCATCCGCACCGTCCCCGGCATGTCCAGCGGCGCCAACCTCTTCACCCTGGTAGTCCCCAAGGCCGAGGAGGAGAGGGCACAGATCTTCCTGGAGCGCTGCAAGGTGATTCTCGAGGAGGAGCCTGGCCGGCTGGTGTTGTGAGGTTATAAAGATTCCCTGTAATATATCATTTTTCGCTATAGACAATGGCTAGTAATTGCGCTTGGACGCTTTCTTGGTATGTTTTTTGACAACCAGCCGCAGGTGTCTTGAGAACAGTCGTCCATCACGGAGCAGTGTCTCAGGCAACCATCTGTTACTTATGCCTGGATATCTAATTATGAGAATTCCACGTTGAAAGTAACATTATGAACGAATCTCATTGTCACGGTTATTTGAGTTTTGCGTGATTGAATACACACTCGAAGAGGCCGGGTTTTGGAGCCAACTGACTCTTGATTTACATCATCACCGAAGTAATTACCCAACAAGGCCTTATCGGCCAAATACCCCATAGCCAGCGTTGGTCGTCGGAGAACACTTGGACGGAGTACGGCTCAGGTCCTTCCACTGAGGAAATGGCTTCCATATGTTCGAAACCGAGCCCCCGGGTCTCACCCCTACACCCCCTCTGAGGGGAAGGAATTTCGTAAGATGAACCATTCATCCCATGATCTCTAAGAGGCCTTCCAATTTGAGTAGATACACCAATCCTGACCGCGTTGGTTGCTGACAGGGGGCGGCGTGTAGGGTACCAACATGTATTGAAACCCTCGGAACCTGCAGTGCCAAGAATAGACACATCATTAAGTTCAGGGGGATGACGTCCGCAAATGTGGTCAAGATTCCTGGGGGCGTGGAGATGTTCTTGCCAAGGGCAAAAGAAATATAGTAAACCCCTTTTGGTTGTTGGTGCTTGAGCCCATGTGATGCCGACGGGATAGATCGATTCAACGGTCTGTCTCATGCCTTTGGCCTTGTTTGAATGATGCACTGTCTGGTAGCAAACGCAGCCTGTTCTAGATCGAGTTTAAATAAATGGCGAGATTGTCAATGAGCGCACATAGCATCTCGTGTTGGTGTGATTGAAGAATGGGTCGTAGTTGATAGGTGGAAACAGCCTACGCGTTTTATTGTGACGACTGGCCAAGAATATGGCTTGCTACCGTCTTTTAGTGTATTGTCTTTCTTGGTGGGTTTAGGAGCATAATATTGCGTCAGGACTGGGAACTGACAGGTGCCATCAACTGTAAGTTCAAGTTAAAGCCAAGGCGACCAATGGGCTTCAGAGCATGGGATGGTGATTCAGGACCAAGACAAAGGTTAATTGCATTGGTCACAACCTGGGCGGGGATTCCCATCTTGGCAGGTGGCCTGGCATAGCAAGCTGAAGGACAATAAGTTGGTGTCTCACTCTTGGGAAGATCTGCCCGCATGTAACCCTGGGGTCGTTTCGGATGTTCGCCCAAGGAAGCCTCCACGCGTGCCAGAGGTCGGGAATAATCAAGAGTCATTCACGCAGAGGTGAGACAAGCTCTCTAAAGGGGGCACGGCTCCCAAACTGACGAGTCACCTTGCATGGCAATGGTGGTTTGTGATTGGGAAGCCGACATGCTAAGCAGGGTTGGAATTCGCACCCAACAAAGACAGTGGCGTCTCACAGCAGCCTTAAGTGTCTTGGAGAGAGGGCTTTGATGAACCCAGCGACCCGGTCGTTGGACAGGACGGGCTCGGAGCATTACCTGTACGGAGTACTCCCTGGCCACAAACACCACCAACAAGCAGCAGAAAGGTGGCATGAAATGCAGAAGGGTGAGTCAAGCCCCTAGCCCGTGGAGAGGATAGTCACCTATTCGCTAGAGAGTCCTATTCAGGACGCCTCAATGGACCCGAGACCTGGGCTTAGACACTGATAGAGAGGTAAATCTGAGGGGTAAGGCGGAGCTGCGAAATGGGAGGCAGGCAGGGGGGGAGAAGAGAAGAGGCTCGGTGTGATACCGACAGATTGGAAAATGCCGCTGTGGCGATCTGGGTGTGGTGTTGTGTAAGTCATGCTGCAAGTAGAGCGCAGTACTGCACTGTAATCTGGGATAATGTGTGGTAGAGCTTCGTGCGATTATATACCTAGGTACGTTTAGACGTTGGTGCTTCCTTCCTGTAGAAAAGGTAGCAAGGAGCAAGTGACCATTGTCACGTGGATTTCACATTGCAAGGGCTTCATTTCTATCCGACAACGTGAAGAATTTCCTTCCCTGGACCGGTCGGCAGCCGAAAACACCATGGGCCATGGGTACACAATCACCTACGTACTCAGCAATAAACTCCGACCAACACCACCAGGATGCCATGAGATCCGACTAGAAGAGTCCCACTATGCAGATCAAACCAGTGGAGGGCGACAGGGAACAACAGGGAGCCCCCACATCGCTGAACCCTGGGCAGGCAAGGCAAGGCATATGGATGTGTGTGGCCTCTGGTGCAACTCCCGAACCAGCATCTCAGAATCTCTACGGCCATTCCAGGCGATCGTCTTGATCGGTCCCATATCCGTCGCAGGCCGTGATCGCTTCACAATCTTGCTATGCTCCCTTTGACGCAACGACAATCGAACAGTCCATCTTGAGGCCAATGAGGGGCTTCCTAAGCAAGGGGCCGTGGACTTGCCATCGAGTTCTGGAAAGGAGTACCTCCCCAGTACCGCCGTCTCAGGCTCTCTCTGGCTGTTGCAACGACATACCGACACGCCATGGCAAGCCCTCTGGACGCCACAGGCATCTGCTCGGCCTTTGCCAGAGGCGCTGCTTTCATCACATTGCATAGCGCCATGCAACCCTTTCCAAACTGCCGGGACGGTGCTGGGACGGCTTCTAGTTGGATGCCGCCCTCCTGCCTTGGTCAGGCGGGTGGGTAGAAAGACCTTGTCCTCCCTCACATAGTTGCCCCCGGACATTCACTCAGGTCATTATCCGCACTCTGCTGCTCTCACACTCGCTTGCTTCCGACTTCCGAGTGCTCTAGCCGGCCTCTTGATCAGCTGCCAGTGCGAGATCTTGACATCAACCGACAAAGCCTCACGAACCCTGGATCCAAAGGTCCTTGCGCAACACCATCAAGCTTCTAAGCTTGCCTGGTGACATCCACATCCACTCACTCCAACTACTGCTTCGGAGTTGAAGCTGCGGCTCGCCGACTGAGGGGAGGCTCAGTTGCAGGTCAAAGCGACTTGAGCTTACCGGGAGAAAGGAGGAGTACTCTTACCCATTCGCGCGTGTAAACTCCACGCTTGGAGCAACACAAGCAGCTGTTGCTCTGCAGACTTCCTCGAATATTTCCCGGTTGCTTATCACATCCTACGAGCAAGCATTCGTTCGTTATCATCTTTGACCCTACCGCTTTGCTCGCATTTACCCCCTTTGTTCAGCAACAAACTTTGCTGCATACATCCTGCATACATAACCGCCATGACGCGAGCCAGGGTGCGGTCCGACATGCGCAAGAGAGCCGCGACGGCTTGTGACACCTGCAAGAAGCGCAAACAGAAGGTGAGAGACCAACCCAGCCAAGAGCAATGACCCCTGTTTTCCGCCCATGAGTTGAGCACCTGTCACACAACCGGCTTTAGAGCCGCCTTGCAACCACCACTTGAATGACACCCCTGGCTTTCTACACCTTTACCAGCCATCTATTATCTTTCAAATCCTTTCTCAAGCTGCGGTTGTCGCCGTCTCATACTGGGCTGAGCTAAAGATCGCTTCTCGTACATCTATGCTGGCACAACACCCCATCTCCTTATCATTATTGACTCAACCTTGGATAGTGCGATTCACACAGGCCTTGCAATCCCTGTCGTAAGAGAAGAGTGGTTTGTCGAGACCATGGCGACAAAAGCCCAGAACCGAGTAACCGCGTTACACCGGCCTCTCCTTCAAGACGACGTTGTGTTGACCGGTCCCCTGATTCCTCTGGCCATGTTTACGCGGACATGGACTCGGACAACACGGATGATGGAAATCCAAAAGTCCTGCCAATGTGGGTTTCCGATTCAAACTTTGAGCAAGTTGTTGTCCCCCTGAAGCAAAGGGAAGTGGAACTGCACACGGAAGCATGGATGATGCGAGACCTCACTAACAGGGGCTGTGAGTATCTGCTCCATCGAGACCATGCTGCTTTCTGCTGCTAACAAACCTAAGTCTATGTTGGAAATTCCTCGACGTCCTCCTCACTAGTTGTCATCAGCACTGTCGTGGGGTTCGTTTCGGGAGGCTCTTCTTTTACCGACGACCCAGACCGCTTCAAGATGCCCGAAGCCCCCTTTATAGCCCCCTCCTCACCTCAGGTCCGGCCATTGCTGCCCGATATAAAGCATGCTAGGATATTGAAAAAGTCGTTCTTTGATAACGTAAGTTATTCTTGCTGTCTCTATGCCGGAAGTCCGTGTGGAATCTCTAACTCCCACAGATCCAAGGCCTGCTTTGGGTTTTGGATCCGAATTGGACAGACATGGCCCTGGACCGGGTCTACGCCGCGCCGGACTCTGCTGCAGATTCGGATCGTTGCCTCGTATATCTCGTTTTGGCCATTGGGTTTACCATGGGCCCAGTCTCCCTCTCCCCAGACCACAATGCTGTCATTCATAAGATGCGTATGATTGATGACCAATGGGGAGAAAGGTTGTTTGCCGCGGCCAAATCAATAGGCGATCCTATGACAGCTTTTGAAGACGAGGGCTGGTCCGAAGATGGCGGACTGTGGTCTATTCAGGCTCTTGCGCTGATGTCGTACTTCACGTTGCTGGTATCACGACGCAATGCCGCCTATGCGTACTGTGGTGAGTATTATCCTGTTTCTCGTTCTTTGAGAAAAATTAACCGAACTATAGGTATGGCTGTTCGATCTGCCCATGCCCTTGGAATACATATGGCCTCCCGGACGGATGTCTTGTTCACTGACCAGCATGTAAAGCTACTGAGACGAAACATTTGGAGAAGCCTCTTTATCCTCGACAGATTTCTCGCAGCGTCTCTGGGACGGCCAATGGCAATGCCAGAACAGGCATATTCTCATAACTCGCTCCAAGTACCAGCGGCATCATCCAACCATGGAAGATCGCGGTCCGTACTTGATGCGTCCGTCGAGGTGTGCGATATCATCGGCCAAGTCTTGAGTAAGATCTACTCAAGCAACAGAATCTGTTCCGAGGCAGCATACGGAATGATGAAGGATCTCGAGGCTTGGTCCAAACGGAATCCGTCGTTGACAAAGATGTCTTTTCCCACGGCGATGGACGCCGGCGCCTTCTCCAGGGCCTGGCTTAAGGCTCACATTCTAGGCCACTACGCCAACATTCTTCTTTGTCGACCGTTTTTTTTGGACCTTTTCATGAAAACAACGGTCAACGAAGATGGACTGATACGGGCGTGCATGTCAAGACCATCGCGAATCACCTGCGAGCTGAGCGAAAGATGCGTTTCGCAATCGCTTCAGATGATCAAGCTCATCAGATGGGCCATTGAATCGCATGAGATGCGTGTTTTTGACTCTTTGACGCTGTAAGTGCCAAGTCCCATTGCTTTTGTCTGATACATGTGCTAACCAAGCCTAGGCACGTACTATTTGACGCGGCTCTCATTGTGCTTAGCAACGATTACGCCGGCATACATGACGTCCCCCATGCTGAGTTTTGGATAACCCAGGCGATGGACGCCCTGAAGATGTCAACAGGTCCACACGGCCACGCCGATAAGTCGATCCGCATTTTGGAGTCGTTTCGACAGGCGAAGAAGGGAGAGATATCAAGGGAATGCTGGACAAAAGATGTTGGATTGGCAAGTAATGGCGAGCTATACCAGCTGTCTACGGGGAGCTTTGTTCAAGGTCGGCCTCCTTCTTGCTCACCAGTCAACGATGCCTGGATTTCGCCATGCGAGAGCCGTCGTGGATCGTTGGTAGCCATGTATCCCTGGGGAACGCAGTGCAAGGATGGCGGCCCTCTAGGGGGCTGGCCTACCACCTCATTCACGGACAACCACACGCCTCAGTCCCAGGGACTGACTGATGGTACAGGGAGCTCGCATGGTGAAGAGGGTGAGGTTGGTTTCGATTGGTTGTCAAAGCAATGAAGCACTTGAGTGTGACACGGCTGGTCTAGTTTGACAGGGGAGTATGGATGGAGAGGAGATGGGGGCTGAGCTGAGTTGCTGAGTGTACAAAAGCGAGATGAGTGATTTGTCTTGATATTGCATAATTAGAGGGGGTTAATTGGGTTATTGGCTATGTAAGGGCATCGGATTTTAATGTAGTTATTTTAAAGATCAGTACTGTCCTTGAATAAGATGTTTCTACCAAAAGTGAAGGTTGACGTGAGAGCAGTATATCATGCAACTTGATGGACGCGTAGGCACAGCAGGGGTCACGGAGTGAGGCTACGGGCTGAGTATGTTAGTGTTTATCAACATGATGGTCGAAGTGGGCTCTGAAGGACAAGGAGCAGGCCAAGCCAAAGTAGACAGGTTGGTTGACAGACTATAATGGCATAATATGACACTCCTCTGGCCCCCAACACGTATACCTGCATACCTAATCGATGCCCCCGTCGCCACACCGGAACACCCTTCCGACTTGGATCGGGACAACCACCAACAGATCTCGGCCACAGGACCGGCCATCCCGTTTCTAGCAACCCTACTCCGTATCCATCACGCGGAGGGAGAAGGATCTCCTACATTCTAACCCGATCGCGCACTCGCCCCCAAGCTGCGAGACCCGGTGAGCCGGGAAGCAACCAACAAGACCCTCTGCTTGGCGTTCTACAAGTGGCAAGGTGTTGTAAATGAGGGAGGCGCGGGAAAATCCATGAAAATGTTTGCTTGATACATCATATTTTTTCTTCAGCAAAACTTCGGAAGCGGCTTCCGGCGCAGCCTTGACGAGTGGAACGGCACGGCTGGGAGGGGGGTGAAGCATGTATGCAGTTTACATATAGGGGATACGTTTGCTTCTTGCGGCGGAGCGGTCTGGGATAGATGTGTGTATATACAAGATGGACACTCTGCACACCTCCTCCCCCCCCCTCCTGTTGGACTGCATGATCGGCGGTGGAAAAAGCAATTTGTGAGTTATGCGGATGACGCCCCGGATGCACAAGGCCAAGACGTAGGCTTATTGTCAGCTACGTGAGCGTACGCCACGTCTCATTTGCCCACGGGATGGGCGATACTAGCACGGAAGTTGGAAGAGTCTGTCTGAGGAGGGGGCGTATAGATGAGAAGGTCTTGGATTGCCATGTCTCTAAAGAAGCGGCTCAAAAGTGCTAGCATACGTAACTCTCTCACTCATCACCAGCTCTTAGGACCAAACCGCTCCCCCTGTGCCACGTGCGCCTGGATGGCTGTGCCCTGGACATCCATGGTGGTGGACACGACATTGTTCCCCCACCAGCTAGGCGGCTCGACGTCGTGCAGGGTAAAGGCGAAGAAGATGAAGAGCGTGGCCAGGGCGAGGCCGAGGTCCAGGGCTGACGAGGTGAGGAAGTTGAGCCTCGTCCACCACCGAAAGTGACGCTTCTTGATCCAGAACTGGAACACGAAGCCCACGATGCCCCACGAGAGGTAGTTGAGGGGCGTGGCAGGGGGGATGGACCCGGCTCCGCCGAATATGAGGGGTGCCATGAGGTAGCGGACGGGGGATCTGGGCCACCGCTTGGCGGCTACGTAGATGACGATGGGCGTGACGGCGCCGACTATGAAGAAGGCGAAAAGGCCCGAGTAGACTTGGCCGGGGGAGAACATGCGGGCAGGGCCAAGAAGACCCCAGATGATGGAGGCTGTTTACATGTGAGACGGTGTTTCGTAGTCTAGAGTATCTACTCACCGGCAAAGAAGACGCGGCCGCCAGGGCACGTAAAGTGGTCTGCCTGGTGCGGCTCACAGACGTCCTCGATGTTGTTCAGGGCCAAGTTCAAGACTACAATCTGGATGAAGCATGAAAAGGTCGTGGCCACGACTTGGGTTAGAAACATTGTTCGAGGCGGGATCTTCATGTAGTGTCCAAACTTGAGGTCAGAGACGAAGCGGAGGGATTGTGCCCTGGGACGGTTAGTTACTGTCCAAGGTGCAGTGCAGAAAGGAGAGAGACTTGCATTGTAATGTATCCATATGTCTTGAAGCTAGAGTCATTGGTTAGCATAGCTCGCGCAAGTGGCAGGCATTTACACACATCATCAGTGCTAGAGGGCGGCCCGGCTGCAGGTAGCCGTAGATAAACTCAGTCAAGACGTTGAGACCAATTTGTGTGTTGGTCACAGCCTGGATAATACCAATCGGTAGAGCAAAGCCAAACGAGATGGCGATGGCCAACAGAAACGCCCACCAGCTGAGGTTTGTAGGGTATCCAAGAACAGTGTAGAACCCAATGAGGAGCATCTGCACCACCGTTAGCCATGCGTGCGTCTGGAGGAACTGAGGGAGAGGGAACTTGCAGCGGCAAAGAGAGACATGTACCACCACGTGGGAGCCTCCTTGTACTTGTTCATGAGCTTCATGTGGATATCCGGCTTCTCCTTGGTGCTGTTCCTCCACTGCTGCCAGATCTGTTTTCCGTTGTGTAGGTAGGTGTACACGACCAGCGACGATATGGCGGCGAAGGAGAGTCCATAGGACATGGCAAATGTGGTGCTTGACTGTGTGAGCTGCAGTTGCTACTCCAGGGCAGAGTGTGACAAACCTGATGAATAGGGGCGAGTAGTTCTTGTACTCTTCTTCATCAAGAGTAAACTCGGGTGTCAGAATACGTGTCGTGTTGTACGGAGCTCCCGTGTTGTCGTATGTGCTCGAGTCGCTCATTGGCAGGTATTCAGCATACCACGCTCCGCCATAGTGAAGAAACGATGAGAGCACGATGAAGAATGTGCCAACTCCGATGAGGGTGTTGGCGATGGCATGCCTAGACTCGTTCAGAGGTCATCCTATAGCTGAGTTGAGCTACTTTAACTTACCAGGGCGGGATGAGCGGCGAACCAACATAACCCGCAATCTGTGTCCAGTCAAACGTGATGGGGAGGAGTGACAGCCCCGTCTGCCCGCCAAACAACTGGTTCACAACAGGATTCTGAGGCGCGAGCCAGGTGGCGACAGCAAAGATGCTAAGGAACTGGGCTAGGAAGCCTGGGATGAAGTAGTAGATGAAAGCACAGCCCGTGACGATGGTGAACCACCTGTAGCGGTGCATGGTGCCTCCGATGATGGTGGCGTCCGGCGCGTCGTTTCTCTCGTACATGGCGTTCATGAGGGTGACGCCCACGAGGTTCTCGGGCCATATCATGGAAGCAGGATACACTTTGATGGTTGAGCTACTTGCACTCGTCTATGTTCAGGATGGACTCACCGAGGAACTTGCGCAGCATGCCTGCAATACCATAGCCCACCGACTGTGTCGAGATGGTCAACAGGAGCTGAAACGTAATACCAAAGTTTTGCTTGTAAAAGACGAGCTGGGCCAGGATGATGTCGGTAGCATAGGCGACCGAGAAGGAGACACTGGCCATGACGACAATGATGGCGTGCTCCTTGATGTTGAACGGCCCCGGGTTGAGCGTCCACCTGACGCCAAACGTGGTGAACTCCCTGTCCGGGACGAACCTCGCCCACCCGTGACCCATGGGCCAGGCGATGATCTGGGCGATCAGGGGACCGACGCCGATGGAGGGCTGGCGGAGGGAGAAGAGGGTGTTCATCGAGGCGCCCAGGACGACGAGGAGCATGCCGATGGTCCAGGCCCTGACTGTGTTGCACGGGAGGTCCTCGTCGTAGTTTCGCACCGCGGCTCTGACTTCTGGGTAAGGAGAGTTTTCTTCCTCTTCCTCGTCGTCCTTGATGAGAGCTGCTTCATCGCCAGAGTCCTCGGAACCCTTTCGTCTCGTCTCATACTCCTCGGGGAGGTTGGGATCCATAAGGAGCTCATACTCTGAGCCCTGATCATCGTCGTCGTCGTTTCGAGCTCCGCTGGCTGCCCACTCATGAAGCCGATGCTTGAGGTTCTCGCTCGAGGGGTCCTCCACCTCGAGCGATGTCGATAGACGCCCACTAGGGCCCCCAATGGACTGCCCGATGGCCTCGGCGGGCATTGAAGAGCCCGGCTTCTGACTGCGAGGCATGATGAGACTGCTGAAGCCTCTTGGACCCCGGGTTTACCGATACGATATCAGCTCGAGTTCATCCACCAGTTCAGACGCAGGGTCCTCGTGGAAAGTCCCGGAGACTATGGGGGTGAGATGTGACGTGTGACGCGTCTCGACTAAGGGGATGCCACGTGCAATAAGAACAGCGCAGAAATGCTATATATCAGATATATCAATGGATATCCAAGATTGAGTGAGATATTTGTCGAGATTTCTGGTGGTCAAAGAAGCTGTCTGTCTCAGTGTAGCAGCGACATGTGAAACGTGTTTGCTTCGCGTCTGTCTTTTGTGCTCCGTTTTGAGCATGTGGCGTCTTATTCAGATCTTGGGCGCATGACCATTTAAACAACATATATATCTTACTAAAGATCCATATATAAAAGGATTGGAATTAGTTGGTCAAATATTTTCAATGTCAAAAAGATACAAGATTGAAGTCGATGGGAGTTGCTTGGCAATAATGGCTTATCGTGACGATGCAACGCCCCTGCATCATGAACGGGAAGCACGGTGCGCTAAACCAAAGTGGGAAATTTTCGAATGATCCTGGACCGGCCTCCAACTTACAAGTTACAACCGACTTGACGATACCTTTGGGTTCTTCAAATTTTCATATTCCCTCTTGAACCCGGTATGGGATCATAATGCGTCGGGTAGTCGTGACTGGCCTCGGCGCCATCACGCCCTTGGGGGTCGGCGTCAGGCGGACTTGGACCCGTCTCTTGGCCGGCGAGTCTGGCATCGTCAGCGTTGCAGACCTGGAGCCTCGGGCGCGGTGGAGGGAGCTCACGAGCACTGTAGCTGGGATAGTTCCCAGCGGCGAGGGAGAAGGGAAATGGAGGGCCTCGGACTGGCTCAGCATGACGGAGCAGCGCCGCATGTCCAAGTTTACGCAGTACGCTGTTGCCGCCAGCGACATGGCCCTCAAGGACGCTGGGTGGGAGCCAAAGGACGAGCATGAGCTGGAAGAGACGGGTGTGTGTCTTGGGAGCGGTATTGGGAATCTCGACGAGATCTATGAGACGAGTTTGGTTCACGATCAAGGTGTAAGGGTACTTCGAGTTGAGCAAGAGATGGTGCTGACTTTCTGTCAGGGATATAAAAAGGTGTCGCCGCTCTTCGTCCCAAAGATTCTGATCAACATGGCTGCCGGTCACATCGCCATGAAGTACGGGTTCCAGGGTCCAAACCATGCTGCCACGACGGCCTGCACGACCGGCGCCCATTCAATCGGAGATGCGTCACGGTTCATCGCCATGGGAGACGCCGACGTCATGGTTGCGGGAGGTTCAGAGTCATGCATCCACCCTTTGACGTTTGCCGGCTTCGGAAGGGCCAGGTCTTTATCAACGGCCTACAACCATGATCCGCAGGCAAGTTGCCGGCCGTTTGATGCTGACCGAAGCGGATTCGTCGTTGCCGAAGGTGCTGCTGTGTGTGTGCTCGAGGAGCTGGAGCACGCCAAGGCGCGGGGGGCTCGCATCTACGCCGAGATCAAGGGCTATGGATGTAGCGGCGATGCTTACCACATGACGGCGCCTCGGGAGGATGGTCGCGGTGCGCTTCTCGCCATGACCAAGGCGCTGAAGAATGCAGGCATCAAGCCTTCGCAGGTCGACTATGTCAACGCCCATGCAACGGCTACTCAAGTTGGTGATATAGCCGAGGCTTCAGCCATCCGAAGCCTCATGATGGGCGACGAGGGCCACTTGCGTGAATCGGATATTACTGTGAGCAGCACCAAGGGAGCGATTGGTCACCTGCTTGGTGCTGCTGGAGCCATTGAAGCTCTGTTTTCCATTCTGGCCATACATGAGGTACGTGGAACCCTTGAAAAGCCCCGGTGCTCATGATTGACAATGGTCCTAGGGTGTTGTGCCTGCGACGCTGAACCTAGAGAAGCCTGATGTTGGAGCTGCCTTTAACTTTGTACCTAGGAAAGCTCAAGATAAAGATGTTGGAGTGGCCATCTCCAACAGTTTTGGATTTGGCGGAACAAACAGCACATTAGTGTTTTCAAAATTCAAATAGTATCATCTCTGCAACATGTAAAAATATGTATTTTTATTCATCATGACTTGGATGCGTGTTGATAGTCCATGAGGTGGTTGTGGTTATCTAGCACAGTGCGTCACAGTGCCGATAGCACCAATGACCCCCCACTGCCGATATTCTTCCGGGCCACTCACATGGCAGACAATTTCTCTACCATTGAAAGAAAGATTGAAGCCGTCATGCACCCAACCATGACGTGAAGGACCCCGGACGACCCCAGCATTCTCCCTCCTCGACCGAGCACCTCCCAATCTTGTCCTCCGAAACATCACTCACCATGAGTTTGACATGCGAGACCTGTAGGACACAGGCCCGGACCGTCCTCCGCGCCGCAATCCGCGCCGGCGCATCACGGGCTGCCGTCGCCGCTGCCCCGAGGACGAATTTTATAACCCCCGCGAGGGCACCCGCCTCCGTCCCCGTTAGGCAATTCAGCAAGACGAGCTCGAGGAGCCTCCTCAAGGGCCTCGGGAGCGCCATGGCTGAACCTTACCGCGTGCTGGGTGCTACGGAGCAGCTGTTCAAGGCGTCGTCAAAGGCGGCCGACTACCACATCACCGAGAAGGAGCGGAAGAATGACGAGGTGCAGCTTGCGGAGGACGGTGAAGAGATTGGCCACTCTCTAAACCCGGATAGTGTATGGCATCACAGTATGTCTGTTATCATCCAACTCTTGTCTCGGTGCTAACATCCACAGCCTTCAAACTCCCTCCCACGTTCAGCACCTGGTCCCACGTCACCATGCTTCACCTCTACCTCATCAACGCCCGGATACGCTGCTTCGAGCGCGAGCCCTTCCACAACTGGCAGCACCAGCTGACGGACCACTTCTTCTTCGAGTGCGAGAAGAAGATGCACATCGACCACCACATCACATCCAGCGCCCTGCGGCAGCGCTACCTCAAGGATATCTTTGTGCAGTGGCGGGGTCTACTGCTGGCGTACGACGAGGGTTTGATCAAGGGCGATGCCATGCTGGCGAGTGCTGTCTGGAGAAACCTGTTCAAGGGTTCGCCCGACGCTGATCCTCGTGCTCTGCTTGCTATCGTCGGCTGGATGCGGTCGACGCTGCTGCAGTTCGAGGCTGTCAGCGATAACATGCTCGCCACGCAGCTCCCCCAGATCCTCAGCAAGCCCGTCGACGTCTTCTGGACGAGGCTGGAGAAGCAGCTGAGTGGACAGCAGGACGACGTCACGCCAGCGAGGGAGGAGAAGCATGAGGCGGAGGTTGTGCCGCCAGAGGGAGCGGCCAAGGTCTCTGCGACTTAAGGATGATGCTTTGTATTATCAAGTGTTACGAACTATGCAAAAAAAACTTAGAACCGGGGCTGGGTTGTAAAAAGGGGTGTATGAATAGGTAGGGCTTGGGGCATCTTTGATTGTTGTACCTATGTCTATACGAAGATAATGCATGGATGATATCCCATCTCATTTGGATCACCGTATTCCGACTCAAAATCTAAAACATGTCTTCTTTCAATCGACCTTTTCCCACATTTGAAATTCATACTTGGTCCCTGCCTCTTCCTCGCCCTCCTCGGAAATCTCTTCACCCGTCCAACTCGCCAGCTCTCCTCTCGACTTCTTGACCCAGTCTCCGGACTTGTCCCCTTTTAGCTCAACCGGGAAGAAGGTGTCACACTCAAAGTCACGCTCGATACTCGTGAGCAGCACCCGCCGGGCCTCGGAAAGCTCCAGGGCCGCAGCGTAGATCTGCGCGCCGCCCATGACGAACACCCGGGCGACGTCGGCTCGGGCCCGGGCGTACCGGAGCGCGTGCTCTAGAGAAGACACCCGGACGGGTTCCTTGTCGCCGACGACGGGTGTTGGGTCCTCGGGGCCTGCTGAGCGGGTGATGATGATGTTGAGGCGGTCCTTGAGCGGTCGGAATTTGACGGGGATCGAGTCCCAGGTCTTGCGGCCCATGATGACGGCGTTTATAGAAGCAGGAGGTGACTGTAATTCTCCCATCAGTATCTAATATCTGATGCTCTACGCGCGGTGTAAATGTGTTGTGTTGAGTACCTGTGTAGGAAGCCGCGTCGTCACACGCGCAAAGTACCTCATCTCCTTGCGAAGACCGGACCAAGGCATCGTCCCGTGGGCGCCGATGCCCATGTTTCGCGTCGCGGCGACGATGAGGGTGAGTTCAAGAGGCTGCATTTTGTCCGTGTTTGATGATGGTTGAGGATTTTGGTCGAGTTAGTGAGTCGGTGGGTTTGTCTCACAATTGGCTAACTATAGGCAAACACGCCAAGGTCACGAAAAATCCAAGAATGGTCTTGTTTGATTTCACTTTGGTTGATTTCAAGTTTAGAATAAATTCCTCTTGCAATTCTCGATGTAATATCTTTGCTCTCATTCGAGTCTCGCCAATACTACCATTACCAATACCCGACTTACAGCTTAGATGAAGGTGGCAGCACCTCGACGTCCTGGAACGGAATCCCCAAGAATCGATACACGTGGTTGAACCTATACACGTCAAAAATCCCAATTCAGTTGAATCGTCACACGCATACGCACCTGTCACTGCCGAAGAATGCCTCCGACTTTCCATCCCGGTTCGTCACCCACAGCCAAGGCGCCCCGAAAGCCCCCTTCTCAACAGCCTCAACCGTGAGCTGCTTCACCTTTTCCTTTGCGCCCTCCCTCCCCTCCATGATCTTCCTGACATCCTCATCGGTGAAGAGCTTCTTTCCTGACCCGCCGTCAAGCTCATCCGTCGCTTCAGACAGCGCCGCGACGAGGTTGGCGTCCTCGGCGAGGTTCACGTGCGGAGGCAGCCACAGCTTGTGAAAAAAGAAGCGGAACGTGGCGAGAAAAGTCGACTCGGGGTAGTTTTCCTTGATGAACTGCAGGGCGCGCAGTGGCGGGAGGGTCTTTGAGATGGCAAAGATGTCGGGTGGTGAGCCCTGGTAGGGGATCGAGAGGCGCGCTGCGGCACGGCGACTATCATTGGCGAGATATCGGCCCTTGGCTGGGAGCATCCACGGAGGTTTATTTCCTAGAGCTTGTAAGAAGAGGAGGAGGAGTAATAAATCTAGTGCTATCATACCAGAGAGGTTGTTGATGCCGCCGAGAAAGACGGGATGAAACCTAGGAGGAAGTTAGCAATTGCCGACAGAGTCGAGTACATAAAAACAAAGGTACATACTCTACTTTGACCCCATGGGCAGCAAGCTTGTCCATGTTCTGCCTCAAATCCGCATAGCCAACATAGCTATAAAAGGACACTACCACACAACAATCAGCAAACTCTCCGGATCAGGCTGTCGCAAACTCACCAATGTCCAGATAACAATCAATGCGTCCTCCCATCTTCTACAGCTCAGCCTATCTCTCCTATGATAGTAGAAAAGGGTGGTTGTTGCAATCTTGATTGCTCAAGTGTCATCCTTCCCCTGTGTTGCGGAGTGCATGCGGGCCCCCGGTTCCCTTCCCCGTCATGTGGAGTGTGGGGTGCCGAGGTTCGGACAGTTTACGTATCCACCACCGAGCCGGGGGTCCGAGAATCAATGTCTGTATCTGTATCAGTAATCAACTATATACTTATACGTCAATCAATAAGAACACTTCAGTTCCGGGGCATCATCCAGATAGCCAAGGCAAACACCATAAACTCAGTATCCATCATGACATCTACCAAGCCCGTCGCTCTCGTCGTCGGCGCCTCACGGGGCATCGGCCGCCAGGTCGCCATTGACCTTGGCCGGAATGGCTATGCTGGTCCGTGAAACACTCTTACAAAACCTCAACACCTCAACTGATATACAATCAAGTCGTCGTTGCTGCCAAAACCATCAGCGACCCTTCCAAGCCCGCAGGCCCCTTCCCGCCAGACCCCAACTCCCCGGCCTCAACCATCACCACCGTCGCCAGGGAGATCACTGAAGCTGGAGGCCAAGCGACAGCCATCCAAGTCGATGTCCGCTCCACAGAGAGTGTCGACGCTCTCATATCCAAGACACTATCAGTAACTCTTCCCCTCCCCCTTACATCCACCACTAACACAACCCCCAGACATACGGCCGTCTAGACGTCCTCATCTACAACTCAGGAGCCATCTTCTGGGCCCCCGTGGCGTCTACTCCCGTGAAACGCTTCCAGCTCATGCAGCGCGTCAACCCAGAAGGCCTCTACGCAACGATCCAGGCTTCTCTTCCCCATCTCCCCTCCACAGGCCGTATAGTAGTCGTCAGCCCGCCCATCTACAGCCGCTTCTTCCGCGGCAAGACGGCATATGCCATGGGCAAAGTGGGGATGAGTGTATTGACAAAGGGGCTTGCCATGGACTTTGAGCGTGAGGGGAAGAAGGACATGGCTATCACGAGCATATGGCCAGCTGTGGTGGGTAAACTTGAGTCATGTTGAATAGAATGCTGCTGACCATCACTGCTAGGCCATCGAGTCTGCTGCTACTGAAAAGTTCACCACCAAGAACCCAGACGAAGCCAACGACCTGCGCAAGGCAACCATCTTCTCCGATGCCATCCTCGCCATCCTCCAAGCTCCCCCCTCTGTCGTCAACGGTGAACTCCTCCTCGACGAGGACTTTCTCCGTGAGCACGCCGGGGTCACAGACTTTTCCAAGTACAACGTCGTCCCGGGAACGACACCCCGTCGAATCATGCCCCAAAAGCTGCCAGACCTGACTGTGGCCGAGCAGGCCGATGAAGGAAAGCGATATGATAGCACCAAGGCCAAATTGTAAACATGCGGCATCATTGTATATCTTTTATGTGTACATAAGGGTAAAGAGACCAGTGTACAGGAAGCAAACAATAGGAAGAGTAAAAAAAAAAAGCTGTGCAGTGTTTGATATCCTCTAGCCAGACAGACGCATCTCTCCTCCATAGCCAAACGGCTGCAACACCCCAACTCCTAAACATGGTCTCAATCAATCACCCAACTCTCTGCACTGGCTTTTTCCTTTACAAGATGACGTATCCCTTAACTTGACATTCCGCGACTCCCAATTCTCAAAAGCTCTGCCGTTGGCTGGGCGGAGCAACTTCCTGCATGCTGTCAATGTCCCGCATGGTGTCGTTGAACACCGACGTGACGTATCCGATGACCCTGCTGCGGTTCCACTCTTGCCTTGTGCGCCAAATCTCGTCCATAAGCTCACGGTTGATCTGTTCCAGCTGCTCGATGGTGCAGCCGCTTGTCATGTTTGTCACATTGTGCAAGAACGTTTCCACCTCATCAGCCGTGAGTGGCTGAGAAGCAGAAGCGGACGAGCCCGAGTTACGGATGGAATGGTGATCATCAGAGTTCTGGTCGTTGAGGATGTGCGCCATTCCGCCCACGCTGTGAGCCTTGAAGCCAGACGTGCGCTGCGAAGGCGGACTGCCCGACAGAGTAGACCCTGGCAAGGCGCTGCCTGTTGCCGCTGCCTGCTGGGCCTGAGAGTGCATCCAGGATTCATTCTGGACAAGAGTGTCTGGGATATCGACTTCAGTAGTGTCATCCTCGCCAGCAGCTCTGTTCTCAGCATGAGTGCCATTAGTCATCTGCGTGCTAAAGTTGGATGACCGACGATCAGAGGGATCTGATGTCTTGGTTGTCGAAGCCTCGTTGATAACAGCTGAAGGCGAAACTCCGGGCGGTAGAGACGTTACGGCTGACTTTTGCGAGATCTGCGTCGTTCCCGTGTGTGCCAGACCAAGGTGATCATGAGATTTAGGCGGAGGTCCCATCTGAGAAACAGCCTGTGTGTCGTCGTCAACTCCACTCATCTGAACGTCATCGCCAGAAGGATGAGCTGTGCCATTGCTGAGGGGATGCGAGTCCTGGCCCGAGAGGCCATGGCCGTTTGACAGCGGGCTTCTCACTTGGAATCTGGCCATTGTTCGTGATCCAGGCACCGTCTCTCCCAGGGTAACTGGACCCTGCGAGTCGCTATCGTTGCCACCCCCGATATCAGATTGGACACGGTCCACAAGCGATTGCATCGCCTTTCTCTTCCTCTCCTTCTCGGCGGCTTCCTTGGCTCGTTGGACTTGGCGTCGGTAAATCCCTTCCCAGTCAATCTGCGAGGTTTGATTCTCGATACTAGCGACATCAACCTCGACGTTGCTGAGAAGCTCGTTGGCCTTGAGGGTTCGTTCTTTGTCTCCGATATTCTTGGCATCCCTTGCGAGTGCCTTGATGTCGAACAGGAAATCCTTTGGCCGAGTATAAAACCCGTTCGAGAGACGTTCTTCGATGGTTGTTGTTTCGAGATTGTAGTAACATTTGCCAGTCGCAGTGTCTCTCAGAACGTCATTGCCATACTTGTCCTTGACAATCTCAAAGGGTCGCGTCTGGATGCCTTCAACGTCAGGCCGCACATAGTTGGGATCTGACTCAAGAAACAGGTACTCGATCTGGGCTGGGGGGATGACGGGCTGCCTGAACTTCTTGTACTTCCTGTTGATTTGGTCCATGATGGGCTGCAGCTGAATCTTCAGGGCGTTAAGAAGTTGGTGATCCTTCTTCTGTGCCGCCTTCATTTCAGCCTTGGTAGGAGGAGAAGGCTGAACCGGGGGGGCAACAGGGAGTTCGTCAAGTACTCTCTTTTTACGATTCGCAGGGTCGGGGAACTCGGCTGGCTTCTTCTTGACGTAGTTGACAGTCAAGCTGAAGTACTCCATCCGAGCCATCTGTTCAAGGTTAGAATGCATCATCGTGATGGCCAATTACTTCACTTACCGAATCAGGCTTTGAGATCTTCATCTGATTCTTCTTGGAGAATCCGAAAAAGTCCCGGAAGAGTTCGGCGGGGAGGTCGTCCTTATCGCCCTCTGCCGTAGCAAGGAGAAGAACCGGATCGGTAGGGGGGATAGACCGCAACATTGTCTTGAATGTTGTGAGAGCAAGGGTGCCCTGCAGCGCGAGATACCAGGCCTCGATGTTGGGGATGTAGATGACACTGGGCTTGTGTCGCCTAATTTCCGTAAAGAGTCCGACAATGACTTGCTCCATAGCCTGCTGAACGTTAGAATCACATATATAGACCAAATGTCAATGCATCACTTACCCTTCCGTCACCCAATATGCTAGGGAGATCAAAGTTCTGCACATGGACGCCCTCAAAGTAGTGCAAGATGGCAGAGGCAAGATAGGACTGGCCCATTCCGCTCTGTCCATGAATGATGAAGCGGGGACGGAAGACTCGAGATCGCTCAAACTCCTGGTGCATCGCCTCTCGGCCAAAACCGTGATCGTCATCATCAAACTGCTCATACATGGCCTCCTCCAGTGCTGTCATCTTCTTCTTGCGAGGTAGTAGTCCGTCCAGGGCGCGTTTGGCCTCCGCTAATTGCTTGCGCAACAGCGGATCTATCGACTTGGGGAGAGGTCGAGCGCCAGAGGTTGCTGATCGCTCAGATGAGGGGATGAGTTTCTTGATAGACAGCATAAAGTCTGTTGCATGGACGCTGATCTTCTCGGGGTTGACCACCAGCTTTTCCTTGGAAGAGTAGATCTGAGGGTATGTCCGTTGAATGGAATTGAGAGCAGCTTCTGTGCAAAGTGCTCGCAAGTCAGCACCACCGTAACCTTTAGTGTTCTCGGCCAGGGAGTCCTTGAATTGTTCCGACAAGCCCCAATCCGCGGTGTGGATGTTGAGAATCGACTTTCGTCCTTCAATGTCCGGCAGGGGAAAGTAGAATTCTCGATCGAAGCGGCCTGGTCGGCGGAGAGCAGGATCAATGTTGTCGGGGCGGTTGGTGGCACCGATAACAATGACTTGACCACGGCCGTCCATTCCATCCATCAAAGCCAAGAGTGTCGAGACGATGGAAGCATGGATCTGCTCCTGTTTACTCGATCGGACAGGTGCCAGGCCATCGATTTCATCAAAGAAGATGATGCTAGGCTGAGTCCTCCTTGCCTCCTCGAAAAGCAACCGAAGCTGTTTCTCAGCCTCACCAACCCACTTGCTCAGGGCATCGGCACCCTTGCGCATGTAGAACGAGATCTTTCGGCCGCCAGAGCCCACCGAGTTAGCCAAGGCTCGGGCGAGCAATGTTTTACCAGTTCCTGGTGGTCCGTGAAACAGTACACCCCTTGGCGGAGTGACGTGAAATCTTGTGAAGAGTTCAGGATAGAGCAAGGGAAGTTGAACCATCTCCTTCAGCTGATCGATGTGGCCTTGTAGACCACCAACCTTGCTGAAGTCGACACTCATATCAACTCCGAGAGGGTCAGCATCGGCAAGGGCTTTGCGGTCCTTGATCTTGCCGACATTAGGAGTTGCTCCAACCCCATCGATGTTGAGACCTGGTGCGCCAGGAAGCAGGCCACCGGCAGGGCCGGCAGACGTCGGAGTCATGCCAACGCTGCCAGCGACGCTAGAACGATGCATCATCTCATCGTCGCTGCTGTCCGAGTCAACACCGCCAGCCGCGCCTGTGCCCCAAGGCCCATTAAGAAGTGAACCACCGCCGCCGCCGCCTCCGAAGGGACCGAATGTGGTGTTGAGATTACGCTCCCAGCCCTGGCTGGCGCCACCACGACCTCGTCGTGCGCGCGACGGCGCGGGTGCCGCCTCAGCCTCTTCCTCCTCAATGTTAACCGAAGTCAGGGGAGGCATGTAGTAATTGACCCGGGCTCTGGATCTCCGGGTATTTTCCTGGTAGACGATAGGCGACTCCTTCCTTGGGCGGCGGCGCGAGCGAGAATCCTGTCGCAACTCGCGCGCCTCCTCATTGAGTTCGTCAAGATCAAACTCGGGTTCTTCATCGGCAGAATCACCGCCTTGACGAGCACCTCTGGCGGGTCGTTCTCGTCGGCCTCGAGGGGCTGGACTGTCAACGTCGTCATCGTCGGGGGCCTTTTCCGAGCCGGAGGCACCCGCATCTTCCGAATCATCGCCAGGCTCAAAGTCGCTGCTAGGCTCATGAGACTTCTTGCTAGACTTGCGGGTCAGGCGACGCGACTTTCTGGGTCCGGTATCAGATTCTGCGTCCTCCGGTTGTGCTGAAGCATTTGCGCGAGCGCCTCGAGTTCTGCGGGTGATGGGCACATCGTCCTCGTCGTCATCTTCTTCCACCGTTTGCACAGGGGCATCTTCTCCAGGGGCATCCTCTTCGACGACATCCCCTTGGACTGCATCCTGCATTTCTTCATCCTTGTCCTCCTTCTTCTGGATGTCCTCAGGGTCTTGGGAGAGTTCATCGGGCAGATCGGCGTCATTGATTTCCCGGGAGCCGCTCTCTTGAGTAGCTTCTGGGATCGTCTCGGGGGCCATCTTGGGCGTCTTCAGGGCCCGCGAGGCCCTTGTGTTCCGGACAAATGTTTCCGGGCTCCTACTACGTGAGCTTCGCGAGGGAACGGCGTGCTTGCCCGAGTTGGAGAGCTCCAGGAACTCCTCTGCTTCTTCCGTATGGGCCCTAGTCGTCCGGCGTGTGACAGCGGGCAGTTGGCCCCTCTGCACTCTTAGTTTGACAACCCTGCTCCGGGTTGGTCTTGCAGGTTCCTCCTCGAGCTCTTTTTCGACTTCCTTGACATCTTCGGCCTCAGCATCGACATCGGCATCGACATCGGCATTGGCGTCATCAGGCTTGTCAGTATCGTCGCCAGTCTCGGCGGCCTCCTCGCTGCTTTCTCTGTAGCTCTGATGCTTGACGGCGGCTTTCCGGGCACGTCGACCGGCGGCGTTCACGGGAGCATCCTCGTCGTCTTCGTCATCTTCGTCATCCTCGAGAAAGTCATCCTCCTGGCTATCGGAGAGTTCGTCGTCATCGTCATCGATGTCGGATCCCCGATAGCGATTCCCACGTCGACGACTCGGCTTTCCACTCCTGGAGCGACCGCTCTTCTTCGAACTCTTTCGAGGCGGGCCGGCGACAGAAGGGTCAAAGTTTTCGTCGTCGGGGTCGGACTTGTTAGGGTCGAAGTCCTCGAGGACTCTCTTGCGCTTGCTGACCATTGTAGGTGATGCTAGTGTCGATTCTATGCTTGCGTGTGGCGATATAGGCGTCCAGCAATGACACGGACGATGGCTCTGGTCGAGGTTTGCTGGGTCTAAAGACAAGCAGGGAGGTCAGCAAAGGTATCATTCACTACAGCGGCAGTCATCGCTGATGATGAGGATGCATCGATGCGCATCGAATCATCGCGTTTGTATTGACCAGTTGGTTGCGCAAACTCACTGTTTACATGAGCGGGGAGTGCACGATATCAGGTCGAGGCGTGCATGGGGTGGTCGCAGTCGAGCTTGTGGCTTACAGCGCGCGCGTCAGGATCAGCGCAAAAGCATCAAAGGGGGCGGGCAATCGGTCGGGATGCGCTGGACATGCATCCAGAGCAAAATTTGAGTAGGCGTATATACGGCGCTGGTGGTGAATTCCGGGCAACGGGCGAAGACGAATAAGAAAGGAAAAACGGGTGACTGCGTGGGATGAAGCAGTTTTGCGCGTCTTGGTTCACGGGCGATAGGCGTCGAAGTATGGAGGTCTGGCGAGTTGCGGCCGCCTCACGTGCATTTTGGCGCGAAAGAAAACAAGGTGGCCCGAGCGTTTTTCCAGGCAACTGGCCCGCATCTGAGCCTCTGATTGGCGCAAAAGGGTCGGAAGACACCATGGCGATTTGGAGATGCCGAAGTCGACCTAATCTCTCGAGGCTTTGACATGAATTGCGAAACAAACAGAGTGAATCTTCAACATGACTTTTTAGACATGAATCCGGCTCTTTTTATGAAATTCAGATAGGCGTTTACCCATTTGCTCATTTTGGACATTTCGCGACCGCCCCGAGGCCCGTTTGCGCCCTCAATTCCTATTCTTTTTTTTCTTATATGTCGTCAATATCGAATTCAAACAAGACCCCAGCTCTCCCCAGATTTCCCCATGGCGGCGCCAACGCTCGATGCTTGCGGCTCAAGGTCAAGCTTCCCGTAGGGCTGATGTTGACGGCGAGTCGCAGGTGGCAGTCCCTGGTTCCTTCCCGGGGCTTATCCGCTTTGATGCCTTGTGTCCTTGTAATTAAGGCATGAAATTCGGGTCATCAGTCAGCAGCCAACATGCAGGAAGGGTTCGCTTCCTCCAACAGGGCCTGTCCACGTCAAGTCGAGGTTGGTCATGGATTCCCCAGATGGTGCTCGGTCAGGCAACAGCTATTTTTTCGATCCTGCTTTTTTTCTGCAGGTTATCTCACTGTCATGATATTTTCTCGTTTCGCGGTTACTCGGCAATGACTTGGCACCGGGCAAAAGACAAGTTCTGCCATGCTGCCGACATGACTCGAAGCTCGCCCCAAGAAATCGGCTTACAGTAAACGAGGTTATTTGCGAAAATGGATAGTCGTAAGACATGGTTCTCCCATTATGAATATCTCCTCGGGTGTTAGTCGCAGCGACCTTGCTTCATTAGTGACCGACCAAAAAAACATCCTTTCAACCGTCTCGCGCCCATGTTGTCCCATCCATGTGACTACTCGGTGCTATCACAAGCCTTGGCTTTTTTCCTTGGCTCCCATCATTGTTACGATTACCGAGAGCGAGACGCGCAATCGCTAGAAAAGGCGGGCTTGGTCAATGCCCACATGGGCGGCTTTTTGACTTTGGTTCGTCACACGCCAAATATAGAATAGGGAAGAGCCGAGGTTGGTAATATTATCGTCAAATTCATGGACTCGTTACGAATAATGCTACAGTGAAAGGTATCGTATCGTACAGGTCGTCATTCGTGGCACAGTGCTCCATCTCCTCCTCCGCTCCGTGCGCCGCCAGTCTAGGATGTGGTCTCTCTACCCTGAAGACGCCACGCTCGCCAACAGCAACAACAAAAACTCCCGTCCCGTACCAGCCAGCGACGTCGAATAAATACAATGAATATGAAACAGCATGAATTCCAGGCTGACAAGTTGCGCGATTTGGACGTCATAATAAAGTAGGGCTGTCATGCAGCTGAGCCCTGGGTGATGGGTTTCCTGCGTCTCAGTCCTTCTTGAGCATGGACCGGGCGAGCTCAGTCAGGGATGGCCCGCCAAACAGGAGCTGGTTGGTGTGCCGACCACAGGTGGTGTAGACGTTGACGGCCTGTGGTGCGGGCTTGAACCATGAGTGGGATGACTTGGGCGGGGACGAGGCCGGTGATTCGGGGAGAGAAGCCTCGCTCGAGTATGAGTTGGTGCGTTGCTGGTGGCTTGTGAGACTTGATGTTCTAGGCCAGTCTTGCTTTTAACCGACATACCTTGTCGTCCATGATGGGAATCGGCTCAGGGTTTCTTCCCCGTTGTTCTTCAGAGGAGCTTGTGCGGGTGCGGCCAAAGGGCATGATGATTGTGTGTGTGAGGATGTTTTTGAGTATGTTGTAGAGATTGAAGATTTGGTCGTCAATGAAAGAGAGTCGCGATATCTTTCAGAGTCGGGGTATCAATGGGTGTCGTTGGTCTATTGGCCTTCAAGGCAGTTCAATGGGCACTCCTGGTGCGATCAATGGATGGATATCAAGGAATGCCTGTTGTCGTAACAAAACAGTTTGATCAGGACAAGAGAATAACGGGAAGCAATCGAGGGAGACGAAGCTCCCTTAAATGCCCCCAGGGACGTGCGGCTGAAATGTGATGAGCTGGCCCCCTCACGGCCCTAGACATGTCCAGACGCACCCCAAGAAACACCATCAATGTTGCACTAGGAGCCCTACGCGCGGCGACGCACCTGGTCAGCCGGCAGGTCTTGGCCCGGACTCGGTATGACGCATTGCAGATCGGGGCCACTGACAGCACCTCCGCGGCACCGAATTGGAAAGACCATGCGACCCTCGTTTGCCCACCTCCTTATGGAAGGTCTCTAGAAGCCACAGAAGCAATGGATCATCACCCCCTCTAACCATTTATGAGGAATGCTGAGCACTGCTTATCACGGTGATACAGAAGTCAATCACCCAGCAAATCGCCAGGGAGATGGTTATCCTTGCCTTTCCGTAACCTCGGCAATGGTGCTCCATCGTCCCATCTCTCCCTTCCCCTCAATGCAATAGACTCCCCTCGTCCTGCCGTACTCCCTTACTTCCCAGCGAGGGTTTATCGTTCCCCCAGGCAGCAGAATTTCAATGATAGAAACAAGGGAGCGGTGGGGCTGATCGGCACTGTCGGCTCCGAAGGATGACCGGCGCTGCAGTCAGCCGACGCCGAGCTTATGGGCTCCGCCAATCCCCACAACGGGGACCCCGACGCGGCCCGACCATATCCACTCCGTGTGAACGCCCACTGGCCGTCGGTGCCGTTTCCCGCATGCACTCACTCAAAACGTCACTGCCAAGTCAAAAGCAATGGCAGAGCGGTCACGCGGCCACCGCTTCCCCGTAATCCTCCGCCTTCTGGAAGCCAGCTAGAAGGATGCCCATGCATCTGATCGGTCTGTGATTCGTAACCGTGGTCTTGGTGCTTGTGACTGGATCCGAGAACCGAATGACGCGGTCGAATTAAGGTGATGGATGCCACACCAAACGAACGAGTTCCCCCTCAGCCACGGTTAGGCGGCGAACTACAGCATGGCGAAGCTTCTCATATCTCTTGTCCGCTGCAACGTCAGGACGCCCGGCGAGGTCACGAGAAGAAATCACAAGGGGTGGAACGAGCCCAATTGTTGGCCCAATTCGATCCATGCTTGGAGTTGGTATTGCAGTGATTCGTACAATCGTATTCGATGCTTGGTGCTCAATGCTCAATGCTCAATGCCCAATAAGTGACGTTGGCCTTGGCGTCTTGGCTCATCTTGCCGATTTCCCGTCTTCGTCGCACGCCAAGTCCACAGAGGACATTCAAACTTTTATGACATGGAAAGAATGTTATACTACGTGGTAGTTGCCACCATTGCTTTGAACAGTCTCCAGAGCTTGTGTACTCCAATCGTCGCGATGAATGCTCGGTTTGGCCTTGCCCGCACCCTGACCCCCAGTCCGTTCCTCCTTGCTGTCATTTGCCTCCTCAAGCGGGTTTTGAGTTGCTGCAACTTCAATGGGATTTAAGTTGAATAGAAATAGACTTGATATCTCAAGGACGCGCCCTCATCTTTGCGATTTCATGATGCAAGATGAAGCGTAATTGCCAACGCATCCATGCAAAGACTTCTTAAAAATCACCAGAACACTAATTATATTTCCATAGTAACATCAAGACCCCGTCAACACTCTCCCAGGTGCTACGGACCAGTCACTGGAATGTCCAAGCCTTGCAACAGGCCGGTCTTGATCCTCCATCAAGTCTCGCGCACCAGGATTTGGCTCCCAATCCAAAGTCACCCAACGGAGAGTTTAGGAAGTTGCTATTTTTGGCCAATAGCCATAGATTATATCACTCGCGGTACAAGTTTTGATCTCATCTCAGATCCAGAGACGGGCCGAAGAAGATCAACCTCGGGTTGGGCGGCACACGCAAACAACCTTGGACATGACCATCAGATTGGTGAGTGAGAAAGCAATGGCCAAGTTCTACTAACGAGGTAGTATAAATAAGCCCATCAGTGGCATCTCATAGTTAATCTGACAAGCTTCCGATCCCGGCCCTGGAATGCATTCAGAATGCAAGTTTCCTAGACCCAATCGGCCATTGGGAAGCGAAGTAACACCCGTTCTGCCAGAAGAGCAGCTACGTTTACAGTGCAAGATGACTTCTCTAGTGAGAAGCGGTGCCATCTAGTATTTCATTTATCTCCTTTATTCGAATCCACGTTCTATTGATGAAATTGAGGTGACTTGGCAGCTCTTCAATGTGACCTGCATCTATAATCGGTCGTCGAAGGTAACTCAATATGGGGGAACAAAAATTCAAGGATACCCATTGGCATCAAAGGTTGGAGTTCGAGGATGCCATTCGCATTAGTCGAGACGAACTTGACTATTGGTACTTGCATCTCCAGCGAGCGGAAACCTACGCTATGTGGGATGAAATAGGGGACACAGTGTAAATCAAGAGTGTAAGAATTGAAGTAGACATCATGACTGTTTAGATGCACATATCTTGATGCTACAGAGTAATGATAATGCCTACCTGTCTTGGTCATCAAGTTATCATGGCCCCTGATCGGAGTTGATGCATTCCACGAACTTGCAAATGAGCCTTAGGAGCACCTCTATCACCGCAATTATGCTAATAAGAATATGACTATCCAAATGAGTCATGTTAAAACTTGACAAGCGTGCAGTATATATCGTCTCGGTCGCAACACACGATTCATGCAAACTTGAAGAGAACCACAAGTGAAGACAGGGAAATGACTAGAGAAATACCGACCTGGTAGGACCTAAATCCCCATATTAATGCTTTGAATCTCGAGTATGGCATTTGTTATACACGAGGCAAGAGCATATATTTGCTCGGCTAATCAACATCGGAACACTGACCTGGATCTCCGTCTAGGTACGCAAGGGTATTGGTGAACATTCGCAGGATAGTTGTATTCGGTGATAGAGTCTTGTTCTTTAATATCCATATGTTGACACATCCATACGGTGCTGGGACGAATGTGCGACCACCTGGGCCAATGCTGTCCCCCTCAGTCTCAAACATTCGCGTTTCTTTACAGGCTTTTTTGGACCTTGTGCACTGGGCCCCTCAACATCACGGGCCCTTCTCTCCTCTTGATCTTTGCCATCTTGCGTTGTAGTCAATCATCTCTCGAAGAGTCCCGCAAGTCCATCGTCTTTCCCATAAGATACACCACTTCTACACAGCCAGGGGTTTCCCATGTATATACATGTTGAACAAAGAAAAAAAAAACACTGCTTTGAATGAGAGCACTGCAGAATAGCTGTTATATCATCAGTGTTTAAATACAGCCCCAATTGTTTCTGCTCGTTCCTGGATTTACTGTTTGGAGCCTCACAGGACTACTGGTCACTTTGATCACGACGCCCAACTGTGTATGTACAAGTCGAGGAACTAATGGAACTCAATTCCAGAGGTCATTTCCATTGCTTAATAACTGAGGCATAATGTTTCTCAAAAAATCCAGGTATTCAACATACGACAGTCTTGTTTAAACAATAGGCTTCGTCAGGGCCTGGGTCTCGACCATCACCACAAGACCAATTAACCGCCTCGCTCTACCATGAACTCTCTAGTGTCTCCAGAGACAGATCTTCTACCGCTAGAGATTTGGGGCATCCATACACACATTCGGCTGATGGCGCTTGAAATAATAGCACCAAGGCGGGATGGATGATCGGGGGGGCAACAGAGGGTTTCGCGAAGACCAACTTGGCTCAATCGGCAGCGTATACCACTCACAAGAACATATCGTCAGTTAGTAGTCAGATACCCCCGAACTCCCCGACTCGATTGTGCCTCGCGCCGAATACCCCTGCGTGTCCGTCTTTGGAGCGGGATATGACTTCCTATCAACAGCAGCATAGCTTTTCGAGAATTGATCCAGCATACTCCCGATCCACCTCTGCTCCTCGGCAGAAGCAAACTCATACGCTATGCGTATCGAGAACCCAATCCGATACGGCCCCATGGTACCTTGTCCCACAGACTCGACCGACCGCAATATCTTCTCGACGAGATCTCGCTGCGATGCCTCCGAATCAAGAACCGGCATCCCGCATTGCGCCATAGTCTCCTGCAGGATGAGCATGCTCGCCCAGTACCCCATGTGCATCGCCCCGGCCGATGGGTGCTCGTACACCAGGATTGTCTCATACAGCGAAGACGTCGGATCGATAGGCGCGGCCTCGATGGGCTGCGGGATGGGGAGCGCGGCAAACTCGTCGTACCACTGGGAGAAACTCGCGTGATTCGCGGCGGCGAGGTGGGCCAGGGAGGAGAGCTGGGAGGACTCGACCGAGATGCCAGCCTTGTTGGCCTCGCGGACGATATAGCCCCATTTCAAGACGGGAGAGACTTGCACGAGGTTGGTGAAGAAGGCATCAGCGACACGGATCGTCTCGTCTGGGATTTCGGCTGGGTGGATAAGGTGTCTCCCACGGTCAAACATGACCTGGTGCCATGCCGGGCGCAAGAGGAAGAACTGGTCCTTGCCAGGATAGAACATGTCACTCATTATCTAGCAAGGGGCCGTGTTAGTCGTGATCCGCTAGAGGAGCAAAGGGAGAGCCGTCGCCGCCAAGGGCGGGAGCTCTGTGAGGTCCACCCATATTGGACGACCAGGATCGAGAGAGTCCACTTGGAGTTCATGGGTATATGTGAGATTCTATATCGCGCCATCTCAATGCAGAGTAACCTTGCCGGTGATGGGATGGAGATCATGGGCCGCATTGAGGTTGGTTGGCTATGGCCATAGTAATCTCATATAGGCGCTGATGTCACTTGACATGGAGATAATGCGAGTTCCAGCCCTCCGCCTTGTTCTTGGAGTCGGGGAGAAATGAGGAACGTACAAGAATCCCACGAAACGAGAGTAGCATAGCCGCGTCCCAACCTTCGGCATGAGCCGCTGGCCCTCGTTGCTCCATCAGTATGCCAATGCCCTTGGCATGCTGGAGCCAGGTATCGGGAGCAGTAGTCCCCGCGAAGAGCTAGGGTTATCAGTTTCGAATTAAAGAGGCGAATGGACAGCAGGAGGAACTACCTCGAAGAAGCATAGCAGTATCGCAGCGCACAGGGTCTCGGGCGCGCTCCATTCCGAGGCATGTCGTAGAGCCGCCTGCAGCTCGTTGAGCGTGATGACATATATCGACCGGCTCTGGGCAATCAATCCAGAGTCCGAGTTTTGCTTTCCCGCTAGATGTAGAGCAAGGGAACAGACGGCGCCATCGAGTAGAGCTCGCTTGCCCAGGCGGTCAACTGCCACCCACGACAGGATGCTGTACATGTCTGTAGCAGCAGATATCATATAAGACGACTCTATCATGTTATAGAGGACCTGGGCCCTGGGAAGCTGCAGCGACCGAGCCAAGGTCAGGGGAGCACGAACCAGAGGCCCCGGTCTGCAAGACAGGGTCGTGTTAGGGCCGGCTGCACAAGAGGCAGGCTTGACGACATTGTCTGCTCGCTTGCCTCGTTGACGAATCTGGTGTTTTCCCACCACGAACTTGCGGCCGCGATCGTAGCCTGGACAATGAGCGCCATACTTGACACAATTCCCGCATACCGGCCTTGTCTCGTCACACTTGACCTTTCTCGCCCGGCAGAGCTGGCAACCCGTACTGCGCGGGACACCGACCATGATCGCTGTGTGTGTACTTCTTCACCGCCGGTTCTCATCTGTGCCACGCTCGGACAAATGAACCCCCACCGGCGGCTTGACTTCCCGAAGCGGGCGGCGCGATATGAGAGGGATGGATGCGGAGCGGGGGAGCGGCGCGGCGCGGGGAGTGATGTGCACCGCCGGATCGGCCTCTTTTTTTAAGGATCCTCGCAGGGTGCCCTCTGCCGAGACACTCGATGACAGTATCCGGATATTATGAGCACGGATAACGTAGGCAAATACCTACGTTGTGTTGTTGCTCTTCACGTGCAGTCGCTGAGATGCGACTGTGTGGCTCCAATACGATGATTTATCCGATCTGCCCCTCTCCTCTCCGACTATCCAGGCAAAGATCAGCTCTGCGAGACACGCGCCTCGCAAATCTGACAGGTGCAAAATAACAGAGCAGTCAATCTGTCTCGAGTAAATTGAGAGAGGTCTGGGGAAACTGGAATGAGCTTCGCACCGCCTGGACGGGCCGGGGTTTGTAGATGGTTTGACAGGGAGAGGATGGAAAGGAGCCGAGACCAAAGTTACATCCGAAATGTGTAGATCCCCTTGTTATGAAGCTGCGGCCTCTACGGAGGATGGCAAGGCATCGTAAAAAAAAGTGGCCCACCCAAGAGTACGTGAGCTTTCAGAGAGGAAAACCATAAAAGATAATATATAAAAAAATAATGAAAAATATCTATAACCCTATTAAGATCTAAATAATAGATTTATGGCCCTTGTTTTCCTCTATGCATTTATTTTATGAAGCTATAGTGCATTCAAATATGTATATGTTACTCTGTGCTTGGTCTCAAGGTGGCTTGGTGGGCCATTTTTTTTTACGATGCCTTGGATGGGTAGATATTTGGCAGAAGGCGGAGCTTCTCGGGGCAACTTGTCGTCATCTTGGCGAATAGTCCACTATTCTTTGCTTCTTGGTTGGGTTGCCCTCATCTCGGTCCCTGTGCTGTCCACGTGGGCTTCATTTCATCGAGCAGAGATTTAGATGAAGTTGATAACCTGAACCTCCCTCGATGAGCCAGCAACAGGCGATGGTAACAGTGACTGGCATAGTGACCCCGGCAGGTTCGGGAATTGCTCTGCCAGGCGCTAGGACGTGGTTCCTCTTGCAACCCGGCCCCGTGTTATCTCCAGCTCATCTCGAGCTGAAATTGCACAAAATGCCCATGCCCCTGTACCTGTAGGGGCAACCAACACCAGGGCCAATCTCGATACAGTCGAGGACTGTTTCCAGAATCATGGCTGGCTGGACAGTCCTGGTACGGATGTCTTGTCTCGTCCGTCGCCGAAATAGTTGACCCAACTGCCAGGACCGTGTGTTCTTGTCTCTCCTCGGAGGCCCGGGCGGATCACGAGTGAGCCTGTTTGGCGGGAATGGTTGGTGTATGCCGGCACCGTGATCGATTGCCATGGGAACATGGCATCCCTTTAAGTAGGTTTCCTATGCCATGGACGACAGGTCAACATTATCTAACGATCAAGCATCTTTCGGTGGGCGACAAGACCAACACGCAGGTCACCGTGTTAACCTCGCCGCGTATGCACTCTCATCAAACATGATGGTGATGTCAGTCTTCATCGAAGTCTACCCTACACGTCGGTAAACCTTCCAGAGGGATGGTTGACACAATCTAGCCGTGGCCCCTGACCGGAGGAAGGGCCCCCAAGGGTCGTCGATCAACGGCAATGGCGGGAGTTTAAATGGGCGGTTCGAGGGCACCGCTAAGCTAAACCCCAAGCGATGGGCAGGAAGGGCACCCGTTGCAGCAGAGGTTGGCGCGGCTCAAAAACCCCAGTAGGTGGGAGCCGAACAAAGCGCCGGCTGGCACCATGATGCAACCATGAACCCTTCGATGGCGGCTTACCCTTGATTGAATGTACCTGCTTAAGCGGTAAAGGGTCTCTGGCCGGCGTTGAAGCCATCACCAGCCAGGTGCAGCTCAGGCTTGCCAACCCGTGTGGCTAGCTGCAAGACACTGCATCTTGTTGATGCAACCAGCATGGGCTGCGGAGCCATGGTCAACACCAGCAGCAGGAGGCTGCACGGGTCGACATCCGCGTCATGCCAATTTGTTGGTCTGATGCAGATAAGATTCAACTTGGTTGTTTGTCCATCCGCAACTAGAAGGGGCTAAGCGACAGAAGGTTCCAATCCGTGCTCGCTCCCATTAGACGCAGCCAACCACACTGCATCTTACGTTGAACCCTGACGCGTCCTCTGCAAAAACAAGCGTCCAGTAGGAGGTCAAGGATGAGGGTTGAATTCCCAGCCGCACGCCATGCGCGGTACAGAAAGTTGGCCAACGGTTGCTGCCCGTGAGCAGATAGAGTCAACACAACTAAGTACCGGAACCCGTAGACGAATGGACTCATGCTGCGCGGCATCATGACAGAACGAACGTGTGTGGTGGTGTTGTTCGCACACAATGTCAAGACGGGGGGGGCCTGAGACAGGCTGGCACCCCAGCTCAACTTGTTTCATCCCTGGGGGGTCCAAGGGGCGCATCCTCGCATTGTCATCATTTCAACCAGGCTGCCAGGCTCCCCAAATGGCATACCCCAGACCCATTGCCTGAGTCAAGCAGGCCAGTCCAGTGCTAGAGCAGCATTGGCTGACCAGGCCTGGGCGGCACGAGCTGGCATGTAAAATGACGAGGACTTGTCGGTGAACTGTATGTGGTGGCAGAATACTACCCCGTCATTCATATTATCGAGTCGCACCTCCATAAACTCGCCTGGCCGTCACCGCAGCCTCGTTCGTCCACCCCGATCCCAGCTCCGTGTCCCGCAGACGCCGGCGAGAACCTAGTCGGCTAAGGACAGAATTGGAAGAGGGGGGACAATACCATTTCTATCCATTTGGCTTTGTTGGGCGCCCGGAGACGCTGCGAATCCGGCACTCGCGGCTAGACTTCAGAGGCCTAGCGTAGCGTACTTGACTCCTCGCTGCTGGATATCGCCACGCAACCACCACCATTGCACAAGAGAGCAAGTTGAGTGGGGGATTCGCGACTTGTGATGGAGAAGAACCAACAGGCAGGCCCTGGCCTGACCCTCTCGGTGCCCCAGTCTAAAAATACCCGGATCAGCGTGAAGGCAGCCCTCTTTTCCAAGGAGGCTGTTGGGTCAATATCGTGTTGTCATGGAAAATTCCAGCTTCCTTTCAGTGGAGAGGCGGCGTGATGCTTTGCTGTCACTGTTGCGGCTCTTGAGGGCCAGAGAAAGAAAAAAAAAGTTGTGATAAAATAAGATCAATGGGCGTGGAGAATCGACCGGGAACCAGGGGCTTTGTAGACGAACGACACAACAGGCATTGCTTGGTGTGTCAACCCTCAAGTTGCAAGGGACTCGACAGCCCCAGCAGGAATAAGACCACGAGCATTCTCTCGGCGTGAATGTGACGGAAGATGGTGTCGAGGCCATCCTCCACCATGCCTTGCAGCGCATCTCTGCCAGTTGCCCTCCTATCAGAACTGGCCCTTTTCGATGCCATCGTGCATATGTCTGGTGCCGTTTTGCCCCCGATTGCCATTATTCGAGGACCCAGTGGGTCTTGCTTTCTCGTCCCTTGGGTCTTGTTGCGGGTTTGCCGTTGCCGTTGAAAGTACAGTACTTCCATTTCCCTCCGACCCATCGGATGCCCTGTGTGAGATCCACGCTCCCTGCGGCCATCGTCTCGCAGCAAGACTACTGCAGGCCATGGGACGACAAGCAGAATGAGGCGCACTGGTGCATGCTTCTTTCTGCCGGCATCGATTCAACTCAATCATGTGTCAAACCGAGATCAGGATCAGGAGCATATGAGATTTCGAATCTCATGGCCAGTAACCGAAGGCCTGAGGTAACTCAGGATGTGAGCGCTAGGTTGTTGGTTGTTGAGATGCAGGAGAAAGGGACGAGTTTGATTCATGCCATGGGCCTAGCCTATCTGAATGGATGATCTTCTCCGGTGGGCTCCGTTGTGTTACGCTTTTCTTGTAGCCAGGTTTATTTCTAGAAGAACATTCCTGGGCTGTCGGTTCAACTGCCAGAACCAAGGTAGCGGTATTACGAGGCTGATGCTGATCTTTCAATTGACTTTGTCCTTGTTGGAAGAATCACCAACAACCATCACCATGAACCTCCTCGCCGAGATTGTGAGGATGGGTCCTTCTGAAGAAAAATCGAGGTAGCGATTTGTAGATACACAGGGCCACACAAATGCGCGCGAGTCCCAGAAGCGACTAGGATGGCCCATGGGTAGTCGTATTTCGATGTGCTCTTCTGCGTAGGATCGGTACGAGCGGTGCGGGACCCAGCATCAACGTCCGTCGGCCGCCCGCTTCTGGCGGGCGACTGAATGGAGACCTCCTGGCATATTGACCGGATCTGTTATTAAGCCTCTGGCAACCCCCTAAACAGGTTGTGCTTGCTAGGAGCAAAAGCAGCGAGTAGGTATGCTCCACCGTCCCCTTGCTTGGAACCAAGTATTGTACCTAGACAAGTCTTCGGTGCAGCCAAGCATCAGTGCCCCTGGCTGAAGACCCCGAATCGTTGACGGTGCGGTGCGGATATTGCAGACGGGATCGACTCCAGACGGCGGCAAAAAGCCATCGTTTCGCCCGCTCTTGTGAGAGACGGCAACCAGCAGACAGCGGCAACTTGAGGAAATTCAGGGACCTCTTTTTCAGGACAATAACAGCCTCGAGGAGCACAGGTCAGCGCCAACGTTTGAGCTGTTCCCGGCATACTGAGTTGGCTGTTGGGCAATGCAGCGAAGGAAGCACCGTCAAAAAGCCAGACAGCGCCAGCGTCAGCCAGCAACCCAGCACAGACACAGGTTCCTGGATCCAATCTGTTGACGGCCGATCTGCTGGCGCTGGGTGGTCCCCTTGCGTATCCTCGCGGCACAGGACAGGAGAGGAGGCCAAAAGCCAGAGATGGTACTTGAAGGACGTGGTCACTGTACCTTGCCGGGGGTCTGTTGAATCCCTTGTCTAGCGCAGGCTGGGTCAATGCCACAACGATGCTGCCAGCCAATAACGGGCTCTCGGGCCCTTGTGGCATCAACAGGACCCGCCCGAGGCTCCTGGAAGTCGTGGGACTTTGTCTTGGGGAATCCTGGAGACGCACTGGGATGGCACCACCAAGGACCTCGTGTTGGGCCCTGGTGTGGATGTGCGAGGTGAGGATGCGAAGGTGCTTCTGGCGCCCGAGACATGTGTGAATTCAAGAAGAGAAGCCCCATTTTCCATTGCTTGTTTGCTTGCTGACGAAGGCCTTAGGGGAGGTGCCCCTTGTCCCGTGCAGCCCAGCCCGGCTTACAGTACAGTACGTACTCGTACTGCGTGCGTATTCTGTATCTCAATGGCAGGACCAGCATCTGCTCCACCAGGCTGATACTCAGGGCAACAGCGAATGTCTGTCCTGTCCTGTTGTTGATGTCCAAATCACGTCGACTGCATGGACAGATGGCTGCTATCGATCGTGTCGGTCAAGTGCGTGGGATGCAGCTCCGGCAGGTGGCATCCATCCCTTCTCTCTCCATCATCTGTAGCCACCGAGGCTATTATCGAACTGCAACCACGCTGCTGTCACGTTCAGACCCGAAAGGGTTGCGCGTCGGACATGAGATGCCCCTACGGAGTAGCTGCAATTGGCGGCCCCCACTCTGACGGTAGAGCGTTGACTGTACGTAGGGAACAGGGACAACTCTATGAAATGGATGGGCGTCTTGGGTGGCTTATAGGGGGTGCCACTCCCGATGGCCGCTGCAACTCAGGCGGATGCGGATGGAGAGTTGCGAGCTCTTTTGGCACCTGGCATTGCCTTTCCTGGCCTCACGGCGTGTGCTCTAACCAAGGACCATCCTTATTGAGTCCTGACCGGCGTCCTTCCAGAGAAGTGGGTACCAGGTGTAGGCACCTCCAGTGCGACCAGGTACAAGTCCTCAGTACCGGTACGTATCGTTCTTCCCTCTTTCCCGCCCGAGCACTGAGGCCCTGTCGACTTTTTACGGCCAGGAGACCAGCAGCCGTTTCCTCCCTCAACCTCACCACCACAGCTTGGCGAATTTCTGTCTTCTTTCCTATCACCATCACCGTCTTGTCTCGTTGTTTCTCATTGTTCTTGTGTCTTTTTCCTTTTTCTTTCCTCTCCTCCCTTCCTCAACGCCATCACCGTCACTCTTCGCCATTTCGGCTTTCTCAGCCCCCCCGTCTGCACGCCTCGTGTCTCCCGGCTGCAGCTAAACTGCCGTGCCCCTTTCTCCCAACCCGGCCGTCGCCCTCTCCGAGCACCCAAAACACTTTTCTGGACGCCTTCGATCTCAGCCCTTTTCCGTTCTCTCGCCCCTCGTGAGCGCCTCGTTGCAGATATTGTCACTTCAGACTCTTCCTCCAGCGCATTTGCATTTGTCTCGCCATCTGCCCTTGCTCTTTCCAGATCCCCGTGACGACCTCCAACGACGAGAGCCGTACCTTGCCTCCTGCGCTTTTGAACCCTCACCTCGCGAGCGAATCCCGTAATACCTCCCTTTCTCGTCTCGGCTGTTCCGTCTCCTCGTTCTATCGCCCCGAAACGACGACGATCTTCTCATGTTTCGCTACAACTAGGTCGAGATTCAAGTTGTCTAAGACGACTCTTGATCTTGCTCCCGAAACCTGCCCCTAGCAATCACCTTGTAGCCGGGTCGAAATTTTGCCCACGGTAATAGTGAGCTGCCCCTTTCGACACGATCACTCGTTTCTGTCTCGGGTCGCTGGCGTCCTAGTCCTCTCGTCTCTTTCAACTCTTCTCGTTTGTCACCAAGAAAACCATACAAAAAAGTAAGCAAACTGGGCGAGTTGGTTCGAGCTGCCTATGTTGGCCTATGCCTGATGCCGTTTTTCGTTGCTTTGAGGCATGCTCGAGTTCATGAACGAGTCGCCGCCTAATCTTGAGAATGGCCTGCTGACAAAAATCTTCTAGTTGCATTTGTCTTGTCCTGCCTTGCACATAAATTGCGTCGCGAATCGCACCACCAACCTCTGATCAACCTCTCGAACCCGAACCGACGACAAGAATCCGTGCACGAGCTTCGTGGATACGATTGTTGTTGACGGCTCCTCGATTTAACGAGATTTGCCGACGCTAATTATGGCTGCGCTGGTTCAAACATATCCTCAGCAAACTGCAACGGTGACGATGCTCCAGACCCGACCGACCTCCGCTACAGGCATGATATCCCCCAACCAAGGCCAGAATGGCCACCAGTATGTGGGAACGCCGTCCCAAGCTCCCAGATACGGCGCTGCCGCCCCATCCGGATACCGTGCTCCTGTTCAACAATACGCCTTCACGAGTACTCCGACTCTGAACCACGCTCAAGCCTGGCAGCAGCAGGGACAGTCCATCCGAACCCAAGTCCCTAATGTCAACTATGGCAACCGTGGGTTCAGTTCGTCAATGACAAATCTCCACTACACGAATGCCATGGGTGTTGGGCAAACAGGGGCACGCGACGATTCTGCTATCCCCCAAAGGAGAAATATCGTACCCGCTCCTCGACCTCACTCTGCCTTCCTTGCTGGACCTACCCAGCAACCATATTCCCCTACTTCCTCAAGCAAGGCTGCTCCCGATCGATACAGACGACCGTCGAACTCTCAGCAGCAAAACCAGCACGGCCGCTCTCAGAGCACGACCCTTCCAGGAAACAACGGAATGCCCACGGCAGCGCAGCTTTACAACGGGCCGAACCCTCAACGCGCGGCCGTCCTCAACCGACCTAACAGCTTCTACAATACTATGCCCGGCACATCTATGGATGACATGCAGCTGCCTCCCCAGTCGCCCCTGGATGACTCCAAGCGATCGCGGCGGCGTAGCATGCGGAGTGTTGAGTCGTCGGAGTCGTCCAGGGTTGTTGCGCAAGACAAGGTCAAGCCTGACACTCTCCGAGTCGTTTCCAACCCTGCCGCGCATTCGCGTAACGGCAGCTCCGAAAGCATTGTTTCAAGCCGCAGCAGCCACTCGCGTCCATCATCGGTGAGTTGCTATTCCCGCCGGATTGCCCAATCAGATCAGCACTGTGATAGTCGTATACTAACAGGGATTCATATGCAGTCTGCCAACCGCAATGTCTCGGCCCCCACTGGAAACCCCTCTTCCCTGGCATCGAACGAAAGCACATCTAAGCAGGATCACACCAAGTTGGTCAATGTCCCACCTCGAGGCTCATCTTCCGATGCCATCAAGCGCACAACCAACCCTTCCCCTCTCTCCAGGCCTGCCACCATGGCCAACGATGTCGCTGATGATCCTGCACCATCCAACGCAGCAGCTAACCAGGCGGCAAGCGCGGGTAACCTAGAAACGCCAGCGGCTAGGCAGCTCGCGGCTATTAACCAGAAAGGGCGCAAGTCCAAGAGCAAGACATCTAGGCTGCGCCGCGCCTTCTCGTTCGGAAGTGCGGCCGATTTTCGCAAGGCTGCTGGACCTGATGGCGACAACGCCGACAAGACAGAACCCTCCAAGCTGCACAAGGATCCCACCTCAGATGAGGCGTACGATGCTGAGCAAGCCCGTATCGCCGAGGCGCAAGAAGCGGCAGGGCTTGGACACAGCATTTATGGTGGTCGATTCTTTGGCGGTTCGACGGATAATCTTTCCATATCATCTACGGCCTCGTCGGCCTCCATCATGATCCGCAAGATGGGACGGGGCATGAAGAAGAGTGGTCGGTCGCTGGTCGGACTTTTCCGACCCAAGTCAGTGATTGGAGTCGCACCCGCGGATGGACCTATTCCAGAGGCCAGCCAGGCCGCCGTTTCAATGATTACTGTCGAGGCAGAGACGCAGCGAGTCAACGTCACTGCTGACCCCAAGCCCACAGATGGCTTCCCCCATCTGGAGCGCAACTCGACCGACACAAACCTGGGTGCTGAGATCGCTGAGCGCCTGGGAAGCTCCGGCACAGACAACTCCAACTCGCGCAAGAGCATTGTTGGTGGCGATAGAGAACGCGCGGAAGTACTGGCTGCAGTCCGCAAGGGAATCTTGAAGCGTATGTCAAAGTCTATTGATGATGAGTTGCCTGTAGCTGACCCTCGACAATAGGACCAGGCTCGTCTAGCCCTTCGACCCGGCCAGCTGACACTTCCCCTGAGCTGGACCTCCCCAGTGTCCCGGCCATTAATGACTCACCCAACTCCAGTGCCCCCAGCACACCCAATGACGAGTCGCAAGGTCACCGTCGAACCGGCTCGATCGCCATTGGCAGCGAGGATTACTTCATGACTGCCCTTCGGCTGCGCCAGGACACCAAGAGCGCGCCTGGCACACCGCATGGATCAGCCAAGCGCAACGCGACATTCTCTCCACGCCTTGTCTTTTACGACACCTGGCCCAGCCAGGAGTACGACCGACGTGGTGAGATTGCGACATGCAACCGGCTGACGCCCATGCTGGCGCAGCAAATCAAGGAGGAGCTTAATACCTTCAAGATGGTGAGTTGTGATACTGTGTGATGGAGATTGGAGAAGCTAACGAAGTATTCAGGAGATGGAAGTTCACGAAAACTCGAAGATCTACACGCACTTTTTCTGATAATGGCAATGGCAATCAATGTCTACCACACAAAGCGACGACTGCTCCAAGCAGTATTCTGTTTCCTTTGATCGATAACGGGCCGCGAGACCTGGAATCTTGTATTGCAACCATAGTACCTACCGTTTGGGCGTTTGGGACAGCATAGTAAGGTGTCAAGGGCGTTCAACTCTAACCACTCTCTACATGTCATGTGGGATTTAGACCAAAGAGTCATACATTTCTTTAATCTTTCTTTTTTCAGTTTCCTTTTTCATGTTGCGACAGAGCAGAGCAGAGCAAAGCATAGCAGAGAAGTCGTCCGCATGCCCAGGTGATGGTGACGGGATGGATTTAAGGGACTTTGCAGTAGCGGAGATGGAGGGAGATTTGCAGGTGACGTGGCTAGGGGCTAGCAGTGGCTGTTGCTGCTGCTGAGAGCCAGTAAATGGGATGTTGAGCCTGGGAACGACGGCGCCACTTGTTACAGAACACGACATGCCCGTAGTCAGTCTCGATATGTGGACGTGACGAGGAAAACTGGAGTGACTGGAACAAGATGGAAGGGGGACGTGTTTCTTTGGTGTGATTACATTGAACGAGGCAATGACTTGCCGTGAATTTTCTAGCTACTTAGTTTTTCGGTACGTAGGTAGGTAGGTGCTTGTCTTGGCGATGGATGGATTGATGGATGTTTATAGCTGGAACTAGTAAATAAGCATGAAAGCTGTTTTAGTTCGAGATTGCATGGATCATTGTTGAAGCATGAGATGAGTGAATGGGTAGTTGTGTGGGTGTTGCCTATGAGACGGATGAGACGCGTCAAGAGATGGGTTTAATTAATGAGGGTGGTTGATCTGAGTGTGAGTGGCAGGCCGGGGGGTTGTCTCAGATTATGAATTGTAGTAAGCAATCAAAGTCAAGCTGAGAAGGGGAGTTGACCTGTTGGAGATGATGACGGGACGGTACGTCCACTAAGGGTCCACGTTCACGGGCAAGTAGCGGTACATGTACAGGTACAAGTCCAGTTGGCATAGGTACCTGGGTTGTGCCTCGACGAGGCTGAAGCTGGTGTGGGGAAGGCTGAAGGCTAGACGCGGGGCTTTGCCTTTCCCTGCCTTGGCGGGTGTGCCCCGCGCTCAGCCACAGCAGGACCGATAGCCTCGCGGCCCCCCCACCTTGAAGCTCCGGAAAGTGGGTGTAGAGTGTGACGAGCGCCAAGCCAAGGAAGGAAGGGACGTCGAACTTTTTTTTTTTCTCCAACCCTTCCTTCTCGAACAATCCCTGTTGAACCTTGTGGGCTACACAACAACGACACTACAGCCGCGAGCTACGCTTTGCGACAAACGATTTTACGTCACCCTGGAGAGATTGTTGCGGCGAGTCTGGCTCCGGAAGATTACTCCGGGGCCTGTGTCTGCGCAGCATCACCATCAGCTTGTACATCCTGCCCGGCGCGGAATATCCACCATGACGACCGGAGACGACCAGAGCCCCGCGGGGCACCGCCCAGCTAAGCTGCATGGCAGGGCATTCTACGAGAGCATTGGCAGCCCCAAGTATATCGTTGCGCCCATGGTGGACCAGTCCGAATTCGTATGCATCTTGCTCCCTCTCTCTCTTTCCTTTCTTGGTGCTGCCATTGCTGACCTCTCTAATAGGCGTGGCGCATGCTTACCAGATCCTTCCTCTCCCCAACCGAGCAGTCCAGCCTCCTCGCCTACACGCCAATGCTGCACGCCCGCCTCTTCTCCCAGGACGAAAAGTACCGCCAAGCCCACTTCCAGGCAGTCCGTCCAAGCGCTGCCAAAGACCCCTGGCTCGACGGGAACCCCTCCATCGACCGGCCGCTGTTTGTCCAGTTCTGCGCCAACGACCCGGACGCCCTCCTCGCCGCCGCCAAGCAGGTCGCGCCCTATTGCGACGCCGTCGACCTCAACCTTGGGTGTCCTCAGGGTATTGCGCGCAAGGGAAAGTATGGCGCCTTCCTCCAGGAGGACCAGGATCTCATCTTTCGTCTGATCAACATCCTGCACAAGGAGCTGCCCGTGCCCGTCACGGCCAAGATTCGCATCCTCGAGACTGAGGAACAGACGTTGGCGTATGCGCAGAATGTGCTCAAGGCGGGCGCGTCCATCCTGACCGTGCACGGTCGGCGCAGGGAGCAAAAGGGCCACCTGACGGGCCTGGCCGAGTGGAAGATGATACGGTTCCTCCGCGACAGCCTGCCAAAGGAGACGGTCATTTTTGCCAACGGAAACATCCTCCAGGAGGGCGACATTGAGCGGTGTCTCGAAGCTACAGGGGCGGACGGTGTCATGAGCGCCGAGGGTAACCTCAGTGACCCAGCCATCTTTTCGAAGCCGCCGCCTGTGGGCGAGGAGGGACGGGAGTACTGGAGGGGTAAAGATGGCAAGGGTGGATACAGAGTCGATGCCGTTATGAGGCGGTACATGAACATCCTCCACGAGCACGCCCTAGGAGGCAAGGCCCCTGAACGTAGACCACTCTTCATGCCCGGCGACGACACAACATGGATGACGGAGAGCCAGGGGTCAGAGGACGAGCCAGCACCCAAGAGACGCAAGAAGGAGGGCGGCGGCGGTGGAAAGAAGGGCGAGCAAGGACCAAACATGTCGGCCATGCAGCCCCATCTCTTCCACCTCTTGCGGCACTTTGTCTCGAAGCACACCGACGTTCGGGACATGCTGGCCAAGAGCCGAGCCGGTGACATGGATGCCTACGAGCGAGTGCTCGCGGCCGTGGAGCTAAAGGTGGCCGAGGGCCTGCTCGAGTATGAGCGCACCAACGGCGAGAATGTGGCAGATCCAACACCACTGGCCGAGGGCGAGGTGGACCCCCCAGAGGATGAGAGTTCAGTAGGCACACAACGACGATGCCGGCGGCCGTGGTGGGTGGTACAGCCCATCATCCGGCCACTGCCCAACGAGGCGCTCAAGAAGGGAGCCATCACGTTGAGCAAGAAGGAGAAGGGAAAGGCCAAGGAGAAGAAAGAGGAGGAAAAGGGTAAGCGAGAGGATATCAAGGCTAGGGATGAGGCTGTTGCCGGTTGATATGATGGATGATAGATACCCACTGATTGGGACGAGGTAGACGGCGCATGAGTGAATGGATATTGGCTAATTGGAGTACAAAAAGACTAGACAAGTGTGTGTTGTCATACATAGGTATTCATATGCCAACCTGCCAGCCTGTCATCACCACTGTCCTGCTCAAACCGTGCCCATGTCGCTCCCTTGCTGGTCGGCCGACTACTTGGTCAATGCCTCCTTCTTTCCTCGAGCTCTGTGTCCATGGGTCGGGCCACCTATCTTACGGAGCAGCATGTTGAGTAGCCCACCTGCTTGGGTATGCTGCTGGGGAAAAGTCCATTTGACCTTTGCCGTGAATTGTCTCATATCCTGCGCACTCTTGAACACCTCAACAGGCTCACCAGTTCTGGGGCTCTGAATGAGGGCTACGAGGTTGACGTGAGCTCCCTGAACAACCTGTTGCTGGTCAGTACTGCGAGTTGTGACGAGCCCGACAAAGTCTGCGCACCTTGTGAGCCTGCTTCAGCGTCTTTGGAGCAGACAGTCCCATTGTTTGGCACAGTTTCCCCCAACTCTCCAGGTTGCTCTCGTCCGTGCCGTAGACGTAGTTGAACTCGTCCACCAAGGCGTCGCGGAAGCCCTTCCTGACTTGGTCTCTCTTGGGACCCGGCCACTTGAAGTGCTGGCCCAAGCGATCAAACTCGTCCCACAGGGGCTTGTTGGGCATATAGTCGAATTCGGGATACTTTGAAAAGAAAAGATCTATGGGAGAGTCTTGTTCCTTCTTGAGGGGTTCAGGATCGACCGTGTCGTTGCGTGGAGGCAAAGTATCGGGGACAAGGTGAGAGAACTTGCAGTTGTCTCCGTAGCGACATTGTCCAGACGCTTGAAAGAGGGGGCAGACCTTCTGCTCCTGCTGCTTCTTCTTCTCCGTATTCTTCCTTTTGGACCTGTTGTTATTCTTTCCGGCATCGCCATTGCTCGCCTTGGGGGCATTGGCTTGAACCTCTCTGAGGAGGGCCGTATCTGGTATTGGACCATGTCCTGCAGGATGCTCGTGGATCCCGAGCTCAGAACCGAGGTGGGAGACAGAGGGATACTGGACAGCTAGCTCTTCCACTATATGCGCAGCAGGGACAAGATTGCGAGGCTGGCGTGATGGCCTGGGTGGAATGACTGTATAGCCTTGGGCGGTAAGGATGGCGCTGATGGTAGTAGTAAGGGATGGAACTTCAAGTCGAGGGACGCCAAAGTCCTGAAAGTCCATCATTTGGTGAGAGGCAGTGGCAGAGTGATAGTGCCATGGCTCGTAGTGCTGCTGATGGTCAGTTGTATGGATTTTCAAGGCATGGATGGGCCCTGGCCATCTCACCTGAGGAGCGTCACCTAGATCATCATCTGCAAGACGATGGCCTCCGCGGTTGGGATTCTGGACTGTCATGATTTAGTTGAGGGGATCTAGGTGATTGTTGGAGACAAGATTATGGAGGAGGAGAAAGAGGGGGAGGAAGGAAAGAAGAGCGAAGCAAAGGTGAATGCGTGGAGCCTAAGGCTTAGGACATAGATAACGACCAGCACTCTAAGTTATGTAAATGAAAAAAAAAAGACGCGAGGACCCATTTGAAGATAATAAAATTGATTCATGTCATGGTTTATTATGCGGGGGATCAAGAGATACAGCGGAGTGTCACACGATGGGGAGCTAAGGCCGTAACCATCATGATAAACCACCAAAGACCTTCCTTGTAGTACCGATCAATAGCCCATCCCACCTACCACAAGAAACTGCCCAGCCACGACGCCAATCCTCTAGCCATTCCAACAGCTCCGACGACTGTCATTACCAGACCTGTCCAGCCAAAGACGTTGCTCACTATAGCCATGCCGTAACCACCTGCTCCAGCACTCTGAAGGACGGCAAACGGGCTCCCGGCTGCTACATTCCCAATACAGCCATGAATGAAGGCAGCAAAAGATCCTAAGAGATCCTATCAGCATAAGAATATATGATTTCGGGACAAGAGCTGCGGACCTCCAATGACGCCAGCTTCAAAGCCCATGAAGCCCAGTGCGAGGTTTGCTGCATGAACTGGGGCTAGGAGCAGCGTTAATCCTGTCGATATAAAGACAGAGGCTGCCGGCATAGACAATGCTGATGCCATGGTCGGTCGAGTATGAGAGAAGGACACCTGCTTCAGAAGAACAGAACATGGGCTAAAAATAAAAGATGGTTGAAAATCAGGAGTGTCGGTGTTAAATATCTGATTCATCTACCATGACCAAGAAATAATTGCCAGTTAACACCTTGCTCAAACAAACACAAGGGACTGGATAATTACATATGGTAACAAACAGTTTGGGTTGGTACGGATTCGCCACCGAAGAAATAAGCATGATACCTCGTGTGTGATGACCCCCCGATAATATTCGCACACAACTCTCATAGGGTCTGCGGTAATGCCATCGTATTGGTCTGCCCCTGAATACCGAGCAGGCAGGAGACGATTGAGCAACCAATCAAGTCAAGTGTCGCCAAAATGCGGCCAAACCAGCCAAAGAAGCAGACCCAAGAGCGACAATGTTGTTCAGCATGGCGGTAGTATAGCCACCCACCGCGGCGCTCTGGAAGAAGGCGAAGAGGCTCCCGGCGCTGGCATTTCCGATCCGACTATGAATATAAGCGGCCCAGGACCCTGGGGGAGTTTATTAGCGCGGGAAACTTATTCGAAGTGGAAAAAGCACCGTGGAAAGGGGAACATACCTGCGTGGACACCGGCGCTCGTGAATCCAAGGATGTTCAGGACGGCCTGGTTGAAGAGTCCAGCAACCGACAGAAAGGGGCTGGCAAGCGCCGACAGGAATGGTAGCATGTTGACGTAGTTCTTGTGTCAAGTTGGTAGAGTAGAGTGATGGTATTTTGTTCAAAAGGCGAGGGCTGTATGTGGCGGAAAGAGGATGGAAGAAGGAGAGTGGGCACTGTATATATTGCTCGGCAAGCTGTCCATTCACTTCTCTCCTTTACGCCTTCACTGGGGATGACGGCTAGATACATGAAACGAAACTCCTCAAGGAAAAGCAAGGTACACAAATAAGAAACAGCGTATTGTGGAAAAAAGTTGTTTGGCGTTTCTTTGCTCTCAGAGAGCCGATTCGCACGACATGTCTACAACATCCATGGTAATTCCGTGCCTCCATACAAAGATCAAGCGGCTCATTTGCCAAGTCTATGCTCCCGACTGGTTCTGATGTATCTCGTCCAAAGTCTCAAGAGAGAAAATAGTGTGGCTCGTCTAGAGAGGCATCACAGGCGTGGTTTGATCTCGTCTTTGCCTTCACCATCAGACTCTCCACTCTTCTCCTTAGGTTGCTTCTCATCTCCCTCACCAGTCTCGCTCTCTTCGCCATCTTTATCTCCCTTCTTCTCTTTATCGGCCTTCTTCCCCTTGAAGGACGCAGCAAGGCCACCGCCAGCGCCTAAGGCAGCTACGCCTTGGATGGCTCCATAGACGGCAGAGATACCATAACCGCCGGCGCCGGCGCTCTGTAGGGTCGCAAAAAGGCCGGGAGCGACGACGCTTCCGATGCTGCTCTGAGCACCAGCTGCAATAGATCCTGGAACTATCAGCACTAGACCCTCTGGGCAAAAGGTGTCGACGAACCTCCGACGATGCCATTCGCGCCGAACCCTGCGATACCGAGAGCTGGAGCCGCCACTAGAGCTGGAACAGCGCAAACGAGAACCCCGGTGCCCACTGCGACGGCAGCCTTGGGGTTATCCTTGGCATGCTGTGCCACCTTCCCAGCGGCCTAGGCAAGCCTCATCGTCAGCAGATGACTGTAGAATCCACAAAGACCAATACAAACCTGAGTCAAAGCCATCTTTACTTTATCAGCCATTGCGTCAGTTGTTGATGCAGGTGGTGAAAGTCTAGTTGGGGTCAGAGGTGATAGAGAGTGAATGTTGCAGGTCAGCCTTGGTGGCGATGCAGTTTCATGTGGGAGGCCGACCAGGGCCAACACCAAACATTTGACCCAACCACAGGCCAGCGAACCCCGGTGAATGCCTACAAGTCACAGCAAGGTTTCAGTGACGTTATTGCGTGAGACTTGGATCCATTGACAAGGTGAATGAGAGATTGCTTCACTCGCTCAAAGACGGAGTCAATACAAACGCCAAGTTGTTGGTAAAGGACTGTCACAGGCGGCATCAACGTTGAAACTCCAACAGCACTTGATTCATCAATTCTTTAGAACAGACCAGCAGCTGGACACGTATAATTCCCGCTCAAACCCGATACCAGACTACCTAACCCGACCACCTCGCCCACACCAACCGCTGCCTTGCCCATGGTAATACCCTGAAGATAGGCAAAAAGACTCCCTGCTGGGACGTTCTCAATCGTGCTTTGCCACGCAGTGGAAGTCGAGCCTAGGAAGGTTCATCAGTATGTTGAGTGCGTGCGATATCAGATGCATACCTGCTAGTGGTCCGACGGGCGTGAAGCCGACTGAGCTGAGGAAGGGCAGTATACACTCCATGATATTGTCAAGTTATCGTTGGTTACTTCTAAAAGAGATTGGGTAATAGTATGTGAGGGACTGTTGCTTGGTTTGTGTGAAGGGAAAGAGAGATGAGTTGAAAAGGATGGGCATGTCTGCTTAATATAGTTGACAAACTCCCAGTTCTTGCAATACTCGTGCAGTCAGTTTCCAAGGCTCGAAAGGTTAGACGTAACGTCATATCTATTTCGGCTATGAACAGTAGACACATGAAGCAGCATGGCACACTGACAGGGCTTGGCATGGATCTTGCGCAGGGATCTAGAGCTGAAAAGAGAGCATCTAAGAGTCCTTTCATGGGAGCAAGGAGGTAATGACGCAGGTCAAGGCCTAGGTAAGATCAAGATCTTGACCCAACTAATACACACCTCCATTCTCCATGAGAATATGCTTCAGATGCATGACTGGTATTGTCACGAGGGCAAAGACCGTTTTGTATTCGCTAGGCTCAACCACGTTACTTCAATGTACTTGTGTCCTTTCCGTTGCCAGCTCTCCCCTGTAGACCACAATGGCCAGGCACCAGTTGATGAACCTGGCCCCTTTGACAGCTCGAACATTCCAGGCCATACCCTCGAACCCCAGAAAAAGACGGACACCCAAACTTCCAAAGTCATCCAGCATTGTCGTCACGCTTGACCGTGATTCTATAGCTCCCATGGTATGTCGGGTCGCTAGCTCGTCTCCAGTACAGCTATTGACAACTTGGTTCTGTGCTATGGACGAGGGATGATAAAGCAAATCGCCATTGCTAGCAAGCCGAGTTTGAAGGTGAGGAAGTTGAATATCACAATTATCCCAAAGATCAGGGCGGCGAGGCGAAGGGTGATCAGGCAGATGTTGGCGAAGTGCGCTGTAAGGACCATGGCTATGGACATGATGGTGGGTGATCCCATGGTATCCAGGAGTTCGAAAAAGACCGTAATGAGGGATGTGTTCTGGGAAATCGTGGTATCAATGTCGGTATCTTGGTCTGAGATGTGAGTAGATGACAAGGTTGGGGAGTAATGGATGATGGTTATATACCTGCCATACTGGTCTTCATTGCTCTTTTGCCATTGCTGGTTTGATTCAATCTGCATTAGCAGACAAAGGCTGTAGGCTGCCAACAGGCTAATATGCCTGCTATCCGGAGAAGAAAGACTCCTTGTATGTGGGTAGCCATCCTAGCCTTGAATCCTTTATCAGAGAGAATACCACAAAGATATTAGGAACTGTCGCTAACAGTCCCCCAAAGATATGACTAGAAAATGGGCAACTAACACTTTCATCTCGATACACATCTAATGAGTAGGGAAAAAGAGACGAGAGATCCTGCAAATGAGCTCAGCGGTGTGATCCTTTAGGAACCATAGTTCAACAATGAAACGGACAGGGCGACAAGCCATATAGTCCTCCTCCACATTGCAGCAAACTTGGTATTGAAGAAAGACTTTCTTGATCCTTTGGATGGGGTAAACTTGCCTCGGAGTGGCGTCGTAGAGCCGAAGGGTGAGGTCGATTATGGCAGAACCTATAGGAGACAAGATCTCAGAGAGATATGCAGCCCCTGGTGTACAGCATTAGAAAGACGCTTTTCGAGAGCGGCATGCAAACTCACCACCCATGGTGGAGCAAAACCACATGGCCGTGAGGCCCAGTAGATAGCGGGACGTTGTTGGAAAGGACGAGCTCGCGAAAAAGACGAGCATGAGGCTGAAGCAGATGATGAAAGTTTCAAGATCCATGTTGGCCATGTTTCCAAACACAAATTTTTGAGGGTTAGGCAGTCGAACTGAAGCCTCAGATGCTGTCGTTGCTTGATGCGCGTTCAAAGCAGACTGTGGCGTCCAACGATGCCAAGTATCACTGCTCGCGACTCTAGGCAGAGAGATGTGAAGTGAAGCAAGGCGAGAAAAAGGACGGGTGAATATCTCGGGGCGGAATAAGGCACCTCTCACGTGGCACAAGTAGAAGTATCATCATAAGGACTGATTCACAGATTTAAAGTCACTGTCCAGCACAGACAGGAACCTGACACTGATCAGACAGCTGGTATCACTGGAGGTCATTAGAAGACGCATTTGGTATGATAAAAGCTTGATTTATCAGAGCATCATGTGCTATTGTGCTATCCTTTCATCCTTTCATATCGCAGCTTGAGAATACCCCTTGGAGTTGAGAGCCTACTAGCAATCCATATCCCGTCCTCATCAGATGCCCACACCCAGCTCAAATATGTCAAGAGTCGTTCAAGCCCAATCACAAGGCATGCATAATCCCTGAATATCACAGCAAAAAACAACAGGGCCGCCGGAGGGAGTAGCAGCGCCGAAGGTCTCCCAAGATCGGAGAGACTCGCTCAGTTGGAGGACCATGGTGACGTTGCAGACCATCATACAACCGAGGGCGGCTCTGCCCGCAATAGAAGACACGTCGGCGTCTGGAAATTCTGTCAGAACAAAGACTGTGGATAAAGGGGGAAGCTCACTGGCAGGGTTGTTGAAAGCGTCGGCGACGTCGCGGAAGATCTCTCCCCAACGGGTGAGCTTGATGGGGAGTCCATGGATGGTGGCCTCGACACAGAGCCAGACACAGCGGAAACCGATGGGCGGGTTGATGAAGTCCATGGTACCGCAATTGACAGAATGCTCTGCTCACGAGTGGTGGTGTATCAGAGTGGTTCAGTGTTGTTGACTTGCTTAAACCTCGATCAGGTGAACTTATGAGAGGTGAGTAGAAGGGTTTGAAGATCACATATGATGGCGGTATTAATATCTAGCCCCTCCCATCGTCCGTCTTCTTCCATCTATTTATTGAGATGCCACATTGGGTGTTGCAAACGCGTCTATAGATTTGGTGACACTTAGTTGCAACTCCCCATTTGGGTTTCAACCAACGCAGCATACTAAGCACTGACTGTTTGAATACTACTATACTGCCCAATGAAACATGTTCATCATGCCGTATTTCTGTATTTGAACTGCACAATACATGCAGGATCCGGCATGCACCCGACGACACCACGAACGGCATCAAACGCCCAGGCAAAGCCGTCCAACGCATGACCTGCAAACCAGAGCGAATCAGCCAGGCCAGAGGATTTTCCAAGCCCGTAGATGCCGTCAGGTAAATAATTTACGGCTATTCCTTCATAATCGATGGGATCGTGAACAAGGTAATCACCCCTTTTCTGTTAACTTGGTCACTCGTACGATACCCTCACTATGATTCCCGATTTCACCAGAGGTGTCACGTGCAATAAGCCGAGGCGTAATTGGTTTAGTGGTAAAATTCTCCGTTGCCATCCGAGCAGCGTCGGGGAGCCCTGGGTTCGATTCCCAGATTACGCATTTCTTTTGCTACCTTTTTGCCTCTCATCGATCAACCAGATCGGATTGTCTTTCTTTTTGCAATCTCAAGTTCCTTCGCTAACATGGGCACTTCAGGGTCATGCTATTTTGGTGGTGGGTTCTAGAGGCCGAATAATAATTCTCAAACCACGTCTCAGTGAGTTTCTAAAACATGTAGACAACTATGCCTCCTAAAGTAAAGGCCACAAAGGCACCAGCGGTCAACAGAAACGATGCGAAACGAAAATGGGCCTCAGAAGCTTTCAATTTTGGTAGTCCCGCTGATGATACAACTCCCCAAAGCAGCCCAATTCAACTAACTACATGTTATCCATTAAGATTTGCTTCCCATCGTCTCGTTGACCTCCCAGCTCTTCCGTCTTTTCAACTTCCCCGCCGTCCTCGCTTCACAGGCGGCGGCGACCTAGACACACTATCGCTATGTCGTCTCCTCTTGGCAGGCACAGGACTGGCAGGTCGATTGCCTCCACGTCGTGGTGGGCTGGGCGACCGCGATTGCGAGTCTCGGCTACCCCCGTTGCGCACCGGTGGCGGCGACCTGCTCTCTTGCTTGGCCCCCCTTGGTGGCGGAGAGCGGGAATCGTACGAAGGCGATCGACTATATTGCCTTGGCCTGTCCCGCCCACCATCACTCACAGAGGAGCTGTTGCGCCGGTAGGAGCCTGGACCTGCGTTTCCGCGCGGCCGTCCTCGGCGCGGTGGGCTGCCAGAGTATGACCTCTGCCGCTTTCTGGCAGGAGGGGGAGACTCTCGCTTTCTCACAGGAGGAGGAGATCGATCTTGCGAATCACGCGATCGACTTCGCCTGTCACGAGGTGGCGGCGAGGGTGACCGACCTTCTGAGGCGTATGAGTCTCTTCGCCCACGAGGCTGGCGTGGAGGAGAACGCGACCGGCTACGAGACGAGTATGAACCGCTGCGTGCTCGACCACGTCCACCACGAGGCGCCGGGGATCTTGAACGGCCCTCACTAGTATACCGCCGACCTCGACGAGGGGGGCTCGCAGAATAAGACTGGCTGCGTCCACGTCCTCGTGCAGATACAGACCTCGTGTAGGACCTTGATCGCGACGAGCTGTATGAGCGTCCCCGACCCTTTCTTTCCGGAGTTCGAGAAGTCGAACGGCCTCGGTCAGCCACCCGACGAGGTGTCCTCGATCGTGATCGAGATCTCGAGTAGGACGAACCGGTGTAGGATGAGTAACTCGACACCGAGTCCGAGTCTGAGTCGGCAGCAGGAGGGGCGGGTAGAGCTGGCTTGGGCATGTTCTGAAGGTGTGTTCGCATCTCCTCGGTGAGGGCACCCATCCCAATACTCGTAAAGTAGTTGATGGAGAATCTAATGTTGCGGGGGTTTTCCTGGGGGAAGAGACCCTCCAAGTTGGGCCTCAAGGTCTCGTCTGTCATACGTGCCCTGAGCTTGGGCATGCCCATCTCCTCCGCGATGAACTGAAACAGGATCTTGATAAAGATACGGCTGCTCGACGTTGTTTCGTCCTCGTTGAGATGGATGACAGACAGGCAGTGCCAGCCAAGGGCATCTGACGCAAACATGTGACCAAAAAGCATGGCGATGTTGCGGAGCTTGTTGTTCTCGTAACGGTGGATGGTCTCGTAGTACTTGGCAAAAGCCTGCTCAAACAAGTCGCACCAAAGTCGGTTGATCTTGGCGAAACGCTCGCCAATCATTCCAAAGAACTTGGTGTAGGTCTTTTCTTGTGAGCAGCACTCGACGATCATCGAGGGTAGCTCGGGTTCCTGTCCTGCGGGGAGGTTGATCTTCATGAGCTTGTGGACGGCTTCCTCGGGGTCGGCGCTGGACATGATGGTGAGGTAAATCGTCCTGCGCAGGTTGACCAGGTCGGCATTGGACTGGTCCTTGATCTCCATGGCCTTGGTCTTTTCGTCCTCTTCCTCCTCAGATGAACTGTCGTACTCGTCATCGTCATCATCCTCGTCATCGCTTCCCTCGCCCAAGATCTCTGCCTTGAGCTTCTTGTACGCCTCTTCGTGCTCCTCCCATTCCGAGTCAAACTTGAAGATGTTGAGTCCATCCTGCACGTCAATCTCGCCTTCCATTTCGACCCGGTGAGTAATCTGATCCTCCTCCTCAACCAAATCCAGCTCCTCCTTGACAGCAGGGTTGTCCTTGAACTTGTCCTTGCGCACCTGAAACAGGACCTCGATCATGTACTGCGTTCGCTTGTCGATATCGGCCTCGTGCAAAATGTTTCTGAACTGGTCGAAAACCGCCATGGAAATAGATGGCTGCATATCCTCCAGGTACTGCCCAACCTCACGGCAGAAGCCAACAGCAATCTCCACACTGTCGTCGGTAGGTTTGTGAAGGAGCAAAAGCAAGATCTGACCAGCGAGCATCTCGTGTTGAACCTGCTGGTTGATGAGGTGGGCGAGGAAGGTGGTCGAGGAGAGGCAGACGGCCTTGTCGTTGCGCTTGAAGCCCTTGCGGAACTGCATGACCAGCCGGCGGATTAGCAGCTCACCAACCTGAGGCAGCTTCGTGTTGACAATGGCGGCCATGGCGGCATAGATGGGCGTAAACGGCAAACTGGCCGCCTGGGCCTTCATGATGGATCGACAGAACAGACCTCGGCCACGGACCAGGTTCTCGCCAAACAGCTCGGGGACAATGTGCTTGATGTTTGCCGTGTTGACCTTGTTGATCAAACCATTGATACTCTTCTTGAGCGCCTCCCACGCCATGCGCTGGTACTCCTTGCTCGTCTTGTCCGTGATCTGGGCCTGCAGCGCGCGCAGTCTCGCGGGGGGGATGTAGGTGCCGCCGGATCGCATCGTCAACAGCTTCTCGTACTCGGCCTTTGCAGCAGCTTGCTTCTCCTCCTCCGTGCGCACGGGTGCCGGCTCGCGGGCTCTTGAAGGGGATGGCGACCGCTGTGCCCTCGCAGGACGATACGAATCACCATCGCGCTTGTTGCTGCGGTCGCGGTCGCGGTCGCGACGGGGGATATCGACCTCGGCGGACGCCATCATCGATAGAGTCGCAGTCGCAGTCGCGGCGGTTTTGATGTCGTAGGTATCGCTGCTCCTAGAGTTGATGGCGTTGCGGAGACAGACAAAGCCAAGGTTTCTCAAGGACGAAAATGGATGTCGTCGCTGACTTTGAGCCTGAGGCTGGGAGGCTGCTGCAGCGCGACCAGAGACCAACCAGGAAAAAAAAGTTGACGCACGAGCCGGCAAGGCTGTCAAGCCACATTGTTGTGGCTGAGCTGTGGCGCTTGCTCCACCAAGCACCACCCATCGTCACCTCCTGAATCGCGTCCTGAATTTTGGCCAGGCTGGACTTCTCGACAGGTACATCCCGCCCCGTGCCACTTCCACCTCTCATCCTAGCATCGACTTCAACGACAGACGTTCTTTATACTTCTTTTCTCCCTTCTTCTTTCCAGACCAACTACGCTCGCTCGCCTTGCGCACCTCTTACAATGGTCAGTGGTTCTTCTACCCTCTGGTTTACACGCTGTCCCCTTTACGCGCCTCATACCATCAATCCTTGAACCCATCTCTCCAACAACACCTCGCTTTTTCAAGTTGTCACTCGGCTAATTCGATCTTGACTTTGCAGTTGGACAAAATCGTCGGCCTCGCCATGCTCGTGGCCGCTTCTGTCGTCTTCCTCTACTACACCATCTGGACCCTGCTCATGGTGAGTCTTGCCCCTCGCTGCTACGCTACGAGCGTCACACCTGGTCTCAATTTGTGCGCATGCGTGTATACTGACAACCCTTGTAGCCCTTTGTCGACGACGATCACCCGCTTCAAAACTTCTTCCCTCCCCGCGTTTGGGCCATCCGCATCCCCGTTATCATCATCCTTCTCGGTGGCGCCGTCGTGGGCTCTTTTCTCGGCATGGTCATGATCAGGAGCAACAAAAAGAAGGCGGCCAAGGCCAAGGCTGCCGCCAAGAAGACGAACTAGACGACCAAGACGTCGATAGATATACCTTGTAATTATTCATTGTGGTATCTCTGGGCGATGCTCTGCCTGAGTAGTCCACCATCTAATCATGCCACGGAACGGGACCTTACGACTGAAGACCCAAGGCCCCGCGTGTCCTTGTACTGGCACAGAAAAGAGAGCAATGCAGAGAAATGGGTATCTAATGTGTTTCTATTTCTCAAGGCCTAAGGCCTGCTATACAAATGCCGTGATAACGAGTGTCTTTCGTATTACCAATGTGTCCAACAGACCAGAATCAGACAACTCCAGTAATCCAGACCGTGAGTGAGGTTGAATTCAGATATCCCTTGCTACGCCCAAGTCGAACGTTTTGCTATCTGTCGACAAAAGCTCAAGCAACGGAACCTTATCCCATAGCATGCATGAAAACCAGCAAAGCCAAGCAGTCCGCATCTTGAGCCTCGAACACACCTCGAACGTTGTCGTGCTACCAACAAGACCTAGACTCTCTGATCAGCAAAATCGAGGACCTCACAGTCATCCTCAAAGAAGCCATCCTCTCCTGGGCCTCCACCTTGAGCTCCACGGCGTCTCCTCGTTGTCACCACAATCTGCTCCTCGTCACCATACTGCATCACACGCTCCATGGCGGACTGGGGAAGGCCAAGGTGGTCATCCAGGTCGCCGTGCTCCTCTTCGGCAACAGACGGCAAACCCAAGTCCAGTCGCACCACGGGGATATCCTGACCAAAGGCCCAAGCAGCGGCGCTTGAGACCCCGCGAGATGAACCTAATTCCACGGGTTGCCCCTTCTTCTTCTTTTTCTTTGATGCATTCTCTTCTAGATTCGTTTCGGCTAGAGTGGCAGAAACTGCTTCCAGTTGATCTGCTGCGCCTCGCCGATACTCGCACAGGGTTACCCGCCGATCGGTGTGGAAGGGCTGGTAAGGCGCGCTTGATTCTATCTCGGCCTGAGGGATCGAAGATTCCATGTTAGGGTCTGCAGAAACCCCACGAGGTCGAGGGTTGAGTGTCAATGTATTGCCGGCGTCCATTTCACGATCCGAAAGGTCGAGGATCTCCTCTTGAGCGCCCAGGTCGACCATCTGTCGCACAGCTGGAGCAACAAGATCATTAGGCAAGGCGGGCACACTGTAGTCGTGATATCTGCTGGCGCGTGTCACTCTGCTGCCGGCCTGTACGCTAGACCGACGAGTCCTGCAGGAGAATGCCCGCATAAGGCCGCCTCCAACCACGTAGAGTCCGTGATGCCTCCGGCTCCTGATCCAGGTCACACAGGATGCTGCTGGAAAGGTCGAGCTTGGTGGCAAGGACACCCGGTTTTCTCCGGTCTGTCGAAGTTGGGTAATCGCAGTTCCCGTCTTCCCGAGGGAAGAGCTAATGCTGGCAGCAATCACCCTTCCTCCCATGGCCGCAGAATCCTTGAGGGTGTTGCTAGTAGCGCCAGGGACATTGGCACTGCTGCGACGGGGACGGCCCACGAAAGGTTTCGCAACCTGGTAGGCCGCACCAAGGGCGCCTGTAGCCAACGAAACGGCGGTATTAGTCTGGTCTGGTGTAGCAGTACCGCTCTCAGGGGCCGCTTTGCGACGGCGAGGAGCGGGCCACATGAATGCGCTCGACGGCATATCGAGAAGATGAACAGTGCCGCGTTCTGTCACCATGGCTAGCCGTTCGCCCTGTGCTTGTGTCCAAGCAATGTCGACAATACGTGCGACAGTCATTCGAGAGAACTGGGCGATCTGACGAACCTGGGGCCCTGTGCTCGTGTTTGGCGTAACCGTTGCCTGGAGGGGGGACGATCTGGTATGTTGGATACGCAAAAGGTCCCAAACCGTCTGGACATCTCCCTTGCTGCTAGCCGTAAACAGAGACAGGGAAGATGGCGAGAAGGAAAGATAACTGCATCCCAATGGTGTCGAGAACGTAACAATTGGATGGATCGAGGACGAAGTAGAGAGCGATTCAGTGTCAATAATAGACACCAGCCCGGGCTCCTTGGCTACGGCATGGCCAGCGGAACCATGGGTGGGCGGGAACTGGCTGGGGTCTCCGTGGGGAGACCGAGTTCCAGCCCAGTGTTGAGGCGGAGAGCGAGCCTGTTGCGGCTGTAGCTGAGGGCTTGACGACTTATTCCAGTACGAGTTCCAAGCCTGCCGCCCTTGCTGGCCAACCCATTTAGCACCCTGGATCAGTTCCTGGGTCGTCTCCCGCATGATCTTGTTGACTACACTGTCTGATATGGGCAGATCGACCGACGCAGATACTGTTGGAAGTTGGGGCGAGGTGACGCTGGAGAGTCCAGGTGCTTTGCCAAAAATTGGCAGTGGCACATGAGCCCCGAGCAAGACCTGAGATGATGGGTTCGATGGGCAGTAAGCGATCCATCGTCCATTGATGGCTAGGATCGGGGTTTGTGGGTTTGGTCGAGGGGTTGCCAACGAAGCGCGCGACTTATCGGCCTCCTCTGGCACCTCACCACGATGGCTCTGCTGGAGACTGGTCCATATCTTGCCGACGCACGTAAAGATGTGGCCATTCTGTTCCTCCAACAGTTGCCAATATACCCAGCATTCACCGGTGACGCCCGAGCAGACTACAAGCGTTCCAGAGCCTGCTCTAATCGTGAAAGAACCACTAGGTGGGGGAGGTCTAAAGATGGGATTTGTGACGGAAATCTCGGGGTTGATGTGAATCTTGGGCGCCTGGAGAAGCACATCGACAGGTTGGTTCGTCTTGAGGGAGTAGATTTCGACGGAAGTCTGATAGGCATCGATAGGCTTGCGTCCTTGAAATCCATCCTGGTGAGTGAAAACTGATCGCGGGCTCGTCGTTCCGTCGGGTCTGGGGCTCGCATTCTCATCCTGGGTGGATAATCCGGCCGAGCTTGAGGGCAGTACAGGGCCATGAAGGACCACCGCCACGAGAGGGAAAAGCGACTCCGAATCGTTGCCTAGAGTCCATGGAAGAATCTTGGCATGGCGGACACCTCCACGCAGACCCTTTAAACTTGCCACAGGCTCGAGGCCTCTCTTGCTAATGGCGTATACATCGAGACCACCTTCATAGCCCGCGATAACAACGTTACTAGGGCTAGCAGGAAACCCGGGGCATTCGGGAAGCTTGTCAAAGCCAAAGAAGTAGCCGCGTTCACCTGCTTTCATACCGGAACGGGATTCCATGTTGAGATCGATATCCGGAACTCCATAGAAATGCGGTTGTGGCTGATGAGGGAGTGGAGGTTGACCTCCCATCCTCGAGCCAGCGAAAGGAGAGTTGACAGAACCACGACGATAATGCGCACTCGGTGGCGGAGTCTCGGGCGACTGATACTGGGCATCCATATGAAAACTCAAGGGCCGTCGACCATGACTTGGAGGAGACAGCGATGCAGGAGAAGGGCTCATATAAGGTCGCTGGGCGGCCCATCCGTGATGCAGTCGACTAGGGTCCTCATAAGAAGATGGCTGGGTAGGAGGTGAATCGCCCATGATGCTGATGAGGTTGCCTGGGGAGCCGGCCATGCCGCCCCTCATCCATTCATTATTCATACTCGGTGCTGTACTTGCAGATACTGGAGTGGTGGACAAAGCAGCCAGCATAGGGGAGACAGCAGGGTTGACATTGTCAGGGCCGGAAGAAGGCTGGATTTCGGGGGTATCGGCCGGGGGCGTGGAAGCGACCGAGGTAGAGGAGCTCTTGCTCTTGTTGCTGGCAGCGCTGTTGGTATTGATACTGCCGTTGTCCTTGCTGGTGTTGTTGTTGCTGTTGCTACATGCAACGGGTCAGCCAGGTACTTATTATGATAAGAGGCAGGTCATGCGGACAAGGAGGGACTCACGCGAACTTTCCAGCTGTTTGCTTTGTCACGGCCGCGGCAATGCCGCCACTTTCTTTGGCATGTTTCCTGTCCTTCTTGGAGGCTGGAGAAAGAGTCATGGTCAGCTCTCCTGGCAAGCAGAAGGGAGCGGGTTGCAAGACGGGAGTCATGGACCAGGCGCGGTCCAGGGGCGGGATAGGTAGGCGATAGGTAGGTGGGCGGAACGATGGGGGGAGGGGACAAAGAGGTACAAACATACAAGGCATTCAACTGATTTGGAGAAGCGTCGGAGCAGTTTCCTGCCCCTAAAGCGTTCGCGTTTCCGCAGAACGTAGTTACCAAAAAGGAGGCGTCAAATCGATTTCCTCAGACAGAGTTGAGGTGACGCCGGCACTTGACTAGATTCAAAGTCTGTGTCCTGTATCGCGTCGAGAATCAGAGGCAATGACGCCAGAGGGAGCCAGCAGTGAGCGACTGCGACTCGCACAGATCGAGGGGCCTGGTCGATTACAACAGTGACAGCAGGGGAAGTACCGCTGCAGTCAGGTCAGTGCAGTGAGTGATTGCGAATGAGAACAAGGGCGGGGTGCGGGTGCGGGAGTTTGTTGGGCAGCGGCGTAGACCAGCTTCGTCGCTTCAGTCTATAATATTGGATAGAAAAATGAAGGAAATAGAGGAACCAAAGATCGTTTCGAGTTGGGAATAAAGGAAATCGTCATGCGCTTGTTTGATGCTTTATCGTAGAGTCATGGAAGAGTATGGAAATGAAAGAAGAGAGTCGGTTGACTTGGACCTGGAACTGAAGACATGGGAGTCACCCCGAGACGCGACGCATGGCCATGGCATGGATCCATGGTGTAAGGCAGCCCGGAGCTATGGACGACGTCCACCCACCATCTCCCTTCATTCATTCATTCATCCCACCCTCCCGCGGGCCTTGACACCTCATCCAGTGACGCGGGGTCTTGGTCCACTGAGGGGAGAGCACTACGGGGGGTGTCGGGGAGCCAAGCAGGGGACCACATGCCTTGGGCTGTAAATAGCGAACCCGCCCGAGGTTGTTCTAGCGCCGGGCGGTTTGGGATGGGTGGAGGCTGGCTGAGGTTGTACACGATAAGGGATCTGGCTGGCAGAGGTACCTCAGCCCCCGCGGGAAGTGATAAGGCAGGTCGGGTACATATCAGAGCCAGCCGGATCTGCGTGGCCCATCCTGTCAGGCACGTCGAACCGCTGCATTCTAGCTCAACAGAAGGTTCCGACTTTCCTCTTTGGCACCCGATGGCTGTTTGAATCACCAACAGCACAGTCAGGTCAGACTGGCTCAGCAGGCGGTAAAGGCGCATGGCTCTGGACTATCTGGTCAGCTCCAGTTCCAGCTCCCGCGGTGCGAGTCTCGGGACGAGGCCGGCCGACGCGGGGGGTTCATGCGCTGAAGGATGGGTACGAATCCGGCCCTCCCCCAGGGAGCCTGGCCGAAGCGGCGGGCATGATGAACCACGTCGCAGGCTATCATGCCCAGTTACGCGCCCAGTTCAGAACAGGTTTCCGGGTCTGAAGTGTTGAAGGCGAAACTTGGTGATGACGACGTTTCTTGATCTAACAAGTGGAAGGAGACACCAACTTAACTGCCACTTCGGATCGGGCAAGTACGCAATAGTCATCACAGTCATCAAGTCATCAATGATCCGCCATCATTCCCCCCAGACGTCCAGGCTGCACCATCCACCATCTACCATCCATCCGACCCAACCCAAGCCACATGATTCTACGCCGTGACCGCGGGTCAGGTGAGCCCTGCCATCTACGCCATCAACCTTGCTGTGCCTCTCATCTCCAGGGGGCGATATCCCAGATGAGCAGATCGTGGGAGGCCGCGGGTGCGTCTGCGCCGGAGCAGAAGGCGGGCAGCGTGGGAAAGCAAGGGACGGTGAACTTTGGAGCGCCCCAGAAACGTTGCGACGATGCCATGTTGACGACATGACGCCCCCGGGTGTGCTGCTAGCCTTTTTCATCTGGCCTTTCTCGGGACTTGTTGATTCCCCTGCCAGAGCTTTCCGTCAATCGGCGTGCTGATCCGGGGCTTTGCCATTCGACCACGGGTGAGATACGCATCGGCATGGGCCTTCACAAGTCCCCAACTCATCCCCGCATTTCTCCCACGGGACTGCCATGACGTACCGGGTTGGACAGGTTTCTCAACAGAGGCGCTGGGCTTGGGAGCTCGAATACCATCAAAGTTGATCAACCCAGACTATGCACAATTTCAACTGCTGTGAATCCATAAGAGGCTCCGCCTATTCGTTCTGCACCCAGACTCGATACTGCGCAAACTTCCACTGGCCTTGGACTCTTCTTACCACCGCGTGCGCCGACCAACCAGCCTCGATGGTTCTCCCATCTCGCGTCAAGAAGCTCGCTTCTCCGAGCAGCATACACTCACGCTCCGATGCGTCCGATGCGGTGAACTTCCCAGGGAATACTTTGAGCACCGTGTGCTTACGCTCTTGGATATGCGCCCACATCCGAGTGCGGAAGTCTGGGATCTCTGTATTCGCCTGTCAGCTCAACATCTCAACAGTTTGTTAACTACCTTGTCAATGGGCACGTAGTGCGCGCGGTGTGCACCATAGCCCCTCGAGTACCACGTTGACAGTTACCTTGATGAGGGTAGCACGAACCTATTTTGATCCTTTCAGTGCTGCTGTATACCCAATCTGCCCACACGTTTTAGTCTATCCTTCAGCGCTTTAGCCGCTCAGCCCCTGTCAGGGACATTACACTCGTTACCACTCGATATCATAGCACAGAACATATCCTCCGGGCCAGCCTAATTTCCGGCCTCATCAAGTGTGGGTGATCGGGGAACGGAAACTCTTTCGGGAATGGGGTCTGGGGTCAGGCCGGGGTGGGAGTGACGGCTGTGAAGTCTTGAATAGATTCATACGTTGATGGCTGCGAGGGCAAACATGACTTGGTAAGTTATAGACATAATATCTATAGCTTTGACGCTATAAGAGCGTCATATAAGCGCACACCTTGTTTCCAACTAATTGTTTACTTCTCTGACGCATCCAAGTATAAAAGAACACAGTGTCTTCAACCAATAATGCTCCCAACATCAGTCCGAAGACCACTGCTCTGCCTCTTGGCCTTGTTTCTTAAGAGTCATTGTCGGCCCTCCCTGCTGCTGCAGCAGCATACCCATTTGCTTTCATATTGAACCGACGTGCTGGGCGGAAGCGCCTAAATCTTGTTCGTATTCTCCCCAACCACCAGGACTCGTTGCCGTAAAACCCACCCGCAATCCAGGCGAATAGTTTCCATCGCCATAACGCGAACTTGGTCCATGCCCTGGGGATGAAGTTATACATGCCGGCGTACTCGAAGAACTTGGGATAAAATCCCGCGTAATCCCAATCAATAAGCCATAGTTGCCCTTCGCGGTCGAGTATGATATTGCGAGGCGCTAGATCATGGTGGGTAAAGACGAATGGGCGACTATATGAAAACACCGGCTTCGGGCAGATGGCATGCTCTGCCGGCGTCTTCTTAATCTCATGGCGCAGCGAGATAAAATTGGCCCAGAAATTCAAAAAGGCATTAACCTGATGATAGGTTGCTCTGGGCGGCAAGCCGAAAGAATCCTCGAGGAAATATGACTTGCATTTGCCAGTTGCTAGCGATCCGGATGAGGTTGAAATAACCGACCTCATGCGGCGGATAACGCGACGAAGTTGAAAAGCAAGGCGAAGGCTTGCTATCCAACCAAGCTCTGGCCATATTGTATCAAGTGTTTCCCCAGTAATCCGATCCATAATGCAATAATAAGCATTCTCAAATGGGATAATTCGTTGAACGCGTGGGACATGGATACCAAGCTGAGACGCGAATTTCATCGATTCCATAGCATCCTCAAGCTCATACTGTGCATAGCCCTTGGCCAAATAGTGAGAAGATAGTGGTATAATATTTGAAAAAATCGGGTAAGCTGGGAAGAGAAGTGAGGCGGTCGATAAGTTCGGTATCTGTATAGTCAAAGAGCCTCGTGTCGTCAAAGCTCGAGTCCATTCTGAAGGCGTTATGAGGAAACCCTATTACCGACGCCAAAGGAAGAAAGACACACGATCAGCAAAAAGAATTACTCATCATTGCAACACGCAAAAGAAAGGAAATTCGCAGTGCGTAATCTGGGAATCGAACCCAGGGCTCCCCGACGCTGCTCGAATGGCAACGGAGAATTTTACCACTAAACCAATTACGCATTGTTGAAGCTCATTGTTGCTATCGACCGTTGAGACATCCAGTGTGGGCGTGGGGAGGTTCCTGGTCTTGGTCAAGAGGTTGCTAACAGATTCAGGACTGGAACCGATCAAGAGCAAATCGCATTCGGGTATCATTCTCGTAAGATCCTTGTAGAGGACACCCCTAAAAATATGAAGCATCCAGACCATTCGCCCCAAATCGTACCGTTCTGAACTCCAAAGATGACATGTATGAACTCCCCAACATCGTTGCTGTCACCCTCTTACATCTTCACGCCCCTTGCGCTGACCTCACCCCTCTCGCCAATGTTGAGCAACACGCGGCACTCAGGGCAGTACCATTTGGTCGTCCGCGCGGGCACCTCGGCGAGACCCACGCACTCGAGATGAAACCACTCTTCCTTGCAGTTCTGCTTCTGTGTTAGCTGCTTGTTCGTTCCCTTTCGGCGGGATGCTGAGGTGGAGGATGAGTGTGGAGGCGTGGTTGAGGAGCCGCTTACGTCGACATTGTCGCACTGGATCATGAGACCGAAGCTGACTCGGTTGCAGGAGCAGTATCTTGGCTCTTCGGGGTCAATCGGGTTCCCCTCGTCGTCTACCTCCTCAAGCTCTAGCTCCGCAGGACCTTTATTCTGCCTCGGACGAGCTTTCTTCTTCGGCGCCGCTTTTCGCTTACCGACAGCGCTATTCCCGCCACTGTTTGTGGTACTAACAACGCCGGGGGCAGGACGCTTGGTTCGCTTTGCCGGCCGAGGCTCGGGTGCAGGCGTGTTGCGAGCGGTGCTCGCCCGTCGTGGCCGGTCTGCCGCCAGCGAGGACTGTGGCTCTTGGCTGGTGCCTTTACCACGAGAGCTCGGTCGGCGGAGGGCAAGACCCTCAGGGCCTGGTGTTAATCGGGGCGTTGCAGCCCGTGAGGGTATCTGCCTGCTTGGTACTTCAGGGGTAACTAGAGGGGGCTGTGGGGGAGGAATAATAATGGGTTGGGGTTGGAGTTGAGGCTGAAGGGGGCTAGACGCTTGCCGCTCAGGTTGCTGCTGCTCCTGAGGAGTCTCATGAGGTTGTTGGGGCTGTTGCGTTTGTGCCTGTTGTTGCAGCAGTAGCTGCTGCTGGGCCTGCTGCGTACGCTTCGCCGCGTCGCCCCGAGTCTCTCGCTTAGTGTTCTCTCTCACTGGAGGCAGCACTGGGGTTGCCGACTTTCGCGGCTCGGGGATTGGGAAGGGCACTGGAGTCTCTGTCGGGTGGGCCTTGCCAGGAGTGGCGGTGGGAGCTGCAGTCGAGTCAGACGGGTTGGGAGTTGGAGACTTGGCTCCTCTGGTGATGATGGACGTGCCTTGGGGTGGGATGGGAATAGGAACTGGGGTTTCGGCGTGTGTGACGACGGCGTGTTCACCAGGCGTCGCTAGGGGAGCTGGAGGACCTGTACTCTCAGGGGTTGGTCCCTTGCTATGGCTCATGGAGGGGTGATGGGGAGGTGGAACTGGAGTCTCAGTCTTGGTGCGCTTCACCTGTGGTCGTGAGGGCTGTGTTTCATTGTTCTCATGGGAGTTGGGAGTCTCCTCTGTCTCTGCCTCTCTCTTTCGCTTTGTGGCCCTCGATGTGGCCCTGGTTTTCACGGGCTTGGTAGGGGTTTCTTTGGGGGCCTCGGACGCCGAGGCCTTTTGGTTCCCATTGTTTCCGTTATTGCCATTTCCAAGGAATAGCTTGGCCGCCTCGGCCATTTTTCTGGCTGACTCTTCCGCTTCCTCTGCGGCAAGTTTGGCCAGAGCTTCCCTCTTTAACTTCTTTGCCTCGTTGAGCTTCATGCCGCGATTGCTTGTCGGGACCTCTTCAGCAGCCAACGTGTCAGCACTGATCGCACCAGCAGGGAGTTGCTTCTCTCCTGACTCGTTATCCACGATGGGTTTGGGGACTGGAGGTTCGAAGGATTTCCCTTCTTCCTCGGCCTTTCTCTTGGCCTCGTGATAGGCATCAGGACCGCGACCCAGGGCCTTGAGCTCGCGAGCAATCATGGTCTCGCTCGGGGTCCATGTCGCATTCTTCTTCATCCGCTTCCGCAGCTTGGCCAGCTCGTACTGGGTAAGCTGCAACCATGGTGCATCAGGGCTACCAATGACTGCGTTCTCGGGTGGGGGATGAAGCAAGGCTGCATTGTTGGCGGCCGCAGCCTGGCTTAGGGCTGCTGTAGGATAGCTCACTGGGCGTGCAAGGCGACTCGGCGTCTTCGGGGTCTTGTTGGTGACAAGCTTGATTCGCGGAGGCGGAGCTGGAGTTCTTCGACTTGGTGCTGGAGAATCCGATTCCTCGTCAGAACTAATGTCGCTGTCGTCGGTAAAGGTATCGTAGTCAATATCATATGGTGCTAATATCTCTCCTGGCACAATAATTCTAGGAACTTGTGGGCGTCGGGGCTTCTGACCACCTTCGCCTCCAGCCTTGGAAGTCAATTTAGTCCTTGCCAACTGTGGCGATTTGGACAGAACTGGGCTCTTGACTTCCTCAGTGGGATAGTTATCCATCATCTTCTGCAGTTTTGCGAGCAAGACCTTTGCCTTTTTGTAGTGCCTGTTGACATTTTCTGACAACCTCACGGCCTCAGCGTGGGCAAAGACCCTCGAATCAACTGACTGAGCCAGTTGCTCCGAGATATCCGCCCGGAGCTTCACGGGAGGTCGGCGCTCCTCCGTAGGTAGACCGGGGAGCCGGCCCCATAAGGAGGTCAAGTCGTCGACCTTGTGGGAAGCATCAATGTAGCGCTCGTCGAGCTTCCCAATAAGGGTGAGGGACCGCACAACGTCGGAAGAAAGGTATTCGGTAAAGTCGAGGAAATCGGTGACGGTGGTCTGCGCATCAGGATCAGCGCGCGAATGCAGCGACGCGAGCCCGTTGCCCATCCGGCCAAGCGACTGGGTGATGGACTCCTCCATCGAGGTCTGGTCCTTGGGCGAAACATCCTCCATCTTGGTGTCGCCCTGGGGGTCGGCGGCGGCAGCCATGGTGTTGCGCTGAGCCTCGGGACTCGTTTGAAGCGAAGAGCGATAAATGGTGTAAATGAGCGGATACCGTTGCCCTATGACGAGGACGTTGGCGATGCCATCTGATGGCGTGGATGGTGGGCGCGTCGAGAGGTCAAGGGCGCGATGATGTCGATACGTCAACGCGGAAGTTGCGCTTGCGCAAGGCCACCAGGAACAGGAGTTGGCCCGTGCACGTGCGGGAAGCTCCAAAATTGATGCCTGAGTCACCAAGACCTCTTGGCGATGAGCAGCGCCAGCGAGACCCGTCTCTGAAGGAGTGTTCAAGGTCTTCTCTGGCCCCCAAATCCCCAAATATAGGAATGGCCCATGCTTGACGCGAGGCACGGAATCGATCTGACTGGTCGAAGCCGAGATCCATCCATGGGTCCTATCGCACTCGCATGGTTGTCGACCCAGCTTAGACGACAACCGAACTGCTCCGTGACGTGTCTGGTCAGCCTTTTCAACGCCTGCTAGGCTGACGAGTTCTAGCATTCTTGATTGCGAAACCTCTCAGGCTCAACTGCAAATTGTTCATTGCACCGCTGCATCGTGGCTGCAATTCACCATGGCTTCTCGATGCCTGGAGCTGTGCATGCAACCCACACAATTGAGCTGGGCCCAATACCTGATGGTCTTGGGGTTCAAGGAAATATCCTCTGTATTATCGAGTTGCCGATGCTCACCTCGCCTATACGTATAGATGAGTAATGATAGTTGAGGTCCATATCTAGAGATTCTAAACATGATCTAAAAGAAACAACCAAAACACCAAACTTCAACTGCTAGCTCCAGCTATGCATCCTCAGTCTCGAACACTTCTATCACACAGCCTTTGTGTGTCATTACCCAATCCAGTCACCGCAAGTCATTATTGTAAGGGGAAAAGGACAAAGAAGAAGACATCGCAAACTCCCCAATGAAACCGTCACTCAATCATTCTACCACTCCCAGTCGGGCTCCGTCTCCCTCATCATGGTCGCACCCGCAATCTGCTCAGACTCTTCAACGTAATAACCCGACTCGGGTCCGATGAGGGTCAAGTTTCCGTAGACAATCAGACGACGACACTTGCTAAAGATTTTGTTAGCGAAAAAAGAACAACTTTAAACAGCTTTTGCACTTACAGATATCCCGTGATGCTCACGTTTCCGTAAATCTCCAGGTCGGTTCCTTCGAGAGATCCGACAACCCTGAGCTTCCCGTATCCCTTGATCTTGTCTCTGGCGACCAGGTATCCTGACACCAGGATGTTGCCATAAGCCTTGATTCTGCCACTGTTGTCAATTCTGTTAGCATTGCAGGTCTCGATGGGCAATGAGAATGCACTCACTCGCAACTGACGCTTCCATTCATGCCAATGCCTCCGTAAGCGTCCATCTTGCCCTTCACAATCACATCTCCTTCCAGACCGATACTGCTCCCTGACTTGATCGAACCCACGACCTCAATTGGCCCTTGGATACTGATCTCGTCGTCGCTTTCGATGCTCCTAGACCTCCTAAAGGCCGCAGAACTGGTCAAAGGCCCGGAATCGTAGTAGTTAGCCATGGCGAGATTCATCAATGTTGCCGCGCGTGTTGAAACTGTGTGAAAGAGGAGCTTCGAATACAAGACATGCGCCCGCTGCAGTGACTGTGTGATGATGCTGAAAATATCCGATTCCATCAGGAACATGAGATTCTTCTTATACTTGAGAGGATCGTGAACTGCAGTCTCAAAGCTAAAAGTTGAAAAGCTTCTGCTATACTGCAGCCTTGCAGGAAATACACAGGTCACGCACAGCGAGCGAGTAGGGAAAAAGCGAGAATAGAGTCACCGAGCGAATGATCAAAACCACAGTACAAGAAACCCCTGCAAGGTAGACAACAACAACCAGCCACATCCTATAGGGCTGTTTCTTTCATGGTGAGCAACTTCTTGGCGAGGCTCCAGCCAGGCACGAGTCCTTGCTGAACCCCGTGTTGTGGATGGTAATCTTTGGCTTCTCGTCCTGCTTGCCGCATTCGCATCGTAGTGCAAAAAAGGACTGAGGTGGGCTTGGAATAGCACATGACCACGTGCTGAACTACTTCGGAGTGGCACTGCTCTGGCACTCTGGGGTGCTTCTCTACCCATAGACTTTCATCACCTTGTGGCGCATTTACTCTCTGCCTAGCCTGTTGCCGAACATCTCTCAGCTCGCTGTTGGTCCTACAGCATGTTGGTTGCAGCTAGAGTTGCAAGGGGTATCGTCCAGTGAGGATGGAGGATAGCAAACCTCAAGGTCATAGCATGATGCTAGCAAGGCGCATTTCAGTGGAGAATTCAGGACGACGTATGCAGGACGAGAGGGGCAGCAAGCAGGGGCCGTCCTTGACGTGTACTAGACCTGAACCTCAACGTCGTGCCACAATTACCAGTAACAGCTTTGACCTTGGACTCGATTGAGGGCCTATTTCTTTCCCCGGAATGAGCATTGCAAGTTCTGAACTGTCGGATTCCCTTGTCAGCTGAGCTGCAGCCTGTGTTATCTAACAGCCCTACAGCCTCTCTGAGCTGCCGGGATTGGGATCACGCACTCTGGGGCGCAGCCTTGCAGGATATCCGTTCTGGGCAATCAGAGCGACAGTTCCCCATCTCAGCTCCCAGGCTTCCTTATTTCTCCGTATCCAGGTACGGAATTACGGAATTACGGAATTATGACTGTTGATGAATTCCGTCCTCGAATTCTATACTCAACTCCAACCTGGTCTGTGTCTGTAACAGGCGTTGTTAGTGCCTTGTTGGCGCCCGTTGAAGATCAACAACACCAAGTCTTGGCATGGATGATACCTTTGTCCCAAAACAACGGACATAGGGCTGCATCTATGGCTGCTTCCTTTCTGCAATACCCCCCAGGATGGTCTATCAACCTTCTCAATACAGCAACCACCTATCCTAACTCTTATCCCTCCTGCATTAGCCCTACCGAATCTATCTGCCTTGCCGGTGGATTCGGCTCCATCAACCAACGCCCCGTGGACCCGCCGGATTCCCCAGACGTCATCGTCTCTAATATCTAAAGCAATCCCTACCGTCCATCTTCCGCTCTGGTTGCCCAACTTGGCAATCTCCAAACCTCGGTGTCATTCGCGGTGTGTGTGACTTGGAACAAGTCCGTATCGCCCTATCGACAGTCATGAGGATCAAGCACCAATGCGCTATAGGTCATGAGTGCCATCTATCCTCCATAGCTGAGTTCTCTTGCCTAGCCTGTTGCCTCTTCACATTGGCGGCCTCAGCCAGGCAACATCTTCTAAACAACTGATATATTAAGAAAAGCCCGTCGTGATGGTATTCGTACAAAGACATAGAAAAAAAGAGGTTGCCAACATAGACGCCTCGACTCTCAGACAAGGCAAAACACTGTCTCGGAGCAATCCTGACCTCAACACACAGCCAACCAAACACAAAACGTACCGGCCGAGTAAGCCCCAATTCCACCCCTCGACCCCAATTGAACAAGGTATACCAGGAAACAAGAGCATTCCAACTCTATCCACTCACATGGCCGGCCTTCCCCACGTATCGACACGCCCATCCCTGGCCAACTTAGATGCAGCACCAAGTCAAGATACCATCGGCTGTCCTAGCAAGCAAGGCTCCTCTCATTTAGTCTCCACCCACAAAGCCAAGACCGATACCTGTGCATAGGGCTGCAAACGCCCAGACACTCGCATACACGGCGGCGCCTGCGGACTCGACACCGTAAAGGGTCTTGGTAGATGAAAGGAACGTGTTGGTCGCGGCAACAAGGGCAGCGATCGCGGTCCGCCGAACCACCACCTTGGTCTTTGCAGTATATCCCCAGACGTTCCACCAGACCGTCTCACCCAGGGACGCAGCGACAGGGTCGAACTCGTCAATCTTGTCGTCCTCCTTTGCCCGGGCTGTCGTCGCGAACGGCGCAAATATGAAGGTGCTCGCAGCGATGCCAAACAGCAGCGTCACGGGAAGGACAGACGCGTACGACGCCGTGTACGCGGGCTCGAGGGTCGGCACACCAGTATAGTAAACGACCAAGATGCGCGGCAGAATGAAGCGCAGCGAGAGAACCAACACGACGGTGTAGATGCCAGTCGACAAGGCAGTCGTATACAGCTGCAGAGGCAAGTCGATGAGCTCGCGATTGGGCAGTCCCGCAGCGGCAGCGGCCGAAGGCGTGTGGACGGTAGAGAGCGGCCGGAGCAGGGAAAAGGGAACGGCCACCGAGGCGATATCAATGGCCAATGCCCAGAGAGCCGTCGTAGCGCTGAGGCTGTAGAACGTCGACAAGAGAAAGTACTTTGCCAAGGGTTAGCATCCATTCATCCTGAACATCACATCCGGCATCGGGAAAGGTGGGGTAGACTGACGTGAGGACCATGCGACAGCAGGTCCAACATGGCGACATCCAGGCCATCCAGCTTGCCGTACCATCCCAGCGCCAGCTCGATCCTTGGACACGGAGTTAGTAAACCGTATCCCCAGCTCCATCGCAATCAATCAATCAACTCACACTCTCCAGCCGGCGAGGAGGGCGACCTCTCCCCAGGTGTCTTGGCTGCGGCTGATAGCTGCGAGTTGACCACCCGTGAGCTCACCCAACAGGCTGTACCCGAGACTCGCCATGGCGAAGCTCGTCGCCACCGCGAGCGGGAACTGCACCTGGTCGGGAATAACCTCGCGCAAGTTTCGTGGCGCGACCTGTCTCTGCGACGAGGAGGAAGAAGAGGTCGTTGTTGTCGTCAGCGCCGCCTCATGGCCGGCCTCGTCAGCCTTTCCGGCAGCTCTTCGCAAAGTCGCCGGCATCTCGGAGCTTTTGTCTGTTTAATTCGAAAGAAACGAGGCTGATAAGTCGCTGGATTAGCAAGACCGGATTCCGAGGATGCCACAAAGTGTTGCGACAGAGAGACAGATGGCGCTGGATCCAATGTTTGCGCCGAGGGCGGGCAGGGCGCTTCTAGCTTCTGGTGGGGAAGATCAGTCAGTGACGTCGAGGAGGTCAGGTCGCTGGGGAAACACTCTTTCAGCAGCCTCTCCCACTGGCCCCCACTGTACCGATTTTGCTGCTTTACTCGAGTGGGCTAGCTGATTTTTCACAACCGACCAAACCAATTTTTCCAAATTCATTCACTTTTTCTCCCACTTTTTTTTTCTCCCATCTTTTCTCCTCTAGAACCAACCGCTGAACTATCAACTACCTATGAATGATAAAGAATAGAGATCGACTCTTGCTCGTATTCTCTCACTCTATCATTCTTGCTACTCTCGTCCCGCGTGGATCGAGTCTAGCTTGGCTGCCTATTGTTCTGCCCATTGTGACCTCGTTGTTCATGTCTAGCGGTGTTCTATCACCACCATCATTTTTCGTCATGATCTGACCTGATACCTATTCAATCACTCTCCCAGAAACTCTCTCCTCCCGTGGCGTATTCATCGATCGTAAACACGGACAAACACGTGCTTTCGGGATTTATTCTTCATTTATTCAGTAGGTATTTATTTATTCGGGCGTCCGCTCGACGCCTCTCCGGATCCTCACTTTAACCTCGTGGCGATGCAATCTCATCCCTTGTCAAGCCCCAGTATGGGCGACAACGCAGAAGAGCCCTCCACTCCTTGGTGCTGAAGATCGGCGGCGGAGCTGAACCACCTCATACACGCAACAACATATATCGTGATGCGGACAAAATCACAAACAACGCGCCCGCCCTTCAACCTCATGCAGTATTCCAACTCCAGAGTCAATATGCCCGACCCAAGAGATTACTCCGTCCCATCCCGTTCGTTAACCCGTTAATGATGAATCCAAAAATCATTCCTCCATACGACCGAAAACACCGTCGTCGTCATCTTCGCTGCGACCCCGCGAACGCATCTCGAAATCGTCGTCGTCCATGACTGAATCGCCGCTCTCCTCCATCTTGACGTCCTCGCTGGGTCGTCTCATTTCGCCTCGTGTGAAACTTTCAGGTTGTCGACTGGGGTAGCTGTTGATGAAACCCGCTGCCGATAGCGGAGTTGCTTGGTCGAGGTACTGCGCCGGCAGCGGAGGCACAGGGGGCGCATCTGCGGGAAGTCCGACGTTGCGAGACCCATTGTTGCTACCAAAGCTGCAGCTGAGGAGCTCCACCGCCGCAGCCAGGTCCCGATCGTCTTCGCCCGTTGCGTTGCGGCCGGATGACGTTGGTCGGTGGTCGTTGCTCGGCTGCCGGTAGTGGCCAAATCCCGAGCCGAACGGCGCACTCCCGGCGCCAAACGAAGCCGCCGATGTCGACTGGAAGCTTGTTGCATACCCGCCATTGCTGCTGTGACGCTTGTTTCGGTAAGAAGTGCCATTGACATTCAGCCCCTCGGCGTATGGTGGCGGGGTTGTGTCGGCAGAGCTTTGTCGCTCTGCGGGGTCAGAGTACCCCGAAGCCGCAGGTGAAGAAGACCCGGCTTCGCTCTGGAAGTCCTTGGCCGAGTCGGGAGGAGTGGCATCACTGTCCTTGCCGTTGCCGTTCATGGCAACAAGGACAGAGGCAGCCTCGAGCAGCTGGACTTGCTGGTGCTTCGAGATGAGCAGCTTCGAGGTGTAGGACCATTCGGGAGTATGCTCCCACCTAATCCTAGTCAGCGAGACTGATTCACACACACGCAATGTCACACGCCAAAAGCAGATCCTGTCTTTGCAAAAGACTCGCTGAATTGGGAGCAAGATCAATGGGGAAGAGGGGTACCAACAAGTGCTTCGTCAAGCAACTGCTGTGCTTGTAGCCCTTGCCGCACTTGTCACAGCGGACCTCGACCCGGTTGCTCTTCTTGCCCTCCTTGAGAGTCTGACCGTCGCTGGCACGCCTCTGACGAGCCTTTTGGAACTTGGTCGCTCCCTCGTCGGCCGAGCCGTCGTTCGGATCGTCCTCGATGGCGCTACCATTGAGCTCTCGCTTCGGATCGGGCATCGACTTGTGGTTTGGAAGGCTGGCTGGCGGGGAGGGAAGGCTGCCCACGAGGGCCGCCCTGGCAGCGGCGCTCTTGGACATTCGGCGGCCACCGTTGGCGATGGGCACAGCGGCGGACCGGTCACCATCCCGGAGGGCGGCGGCCAGGGCGGAGGTGATGTTGGAGCTCGGGTTTGTAACCGACTTTCGTCGAGTGACTCGGTGGTTGGCGTTGAGGGCACCGGTAAGCAGCGAGTGCGAGGTCGCCCGAGCGTGGGTTTGACGACCGGGCAGGCCCGACGCGGTTGTCGACATGGGAGAGCGGTTCTGAGTCAATGGCCGCGAGGACTGCTGCATTTCCTGGGGAGGAAGAAGGAGATCAGCAAATCTAGGCCTTGGTAGGTTGGAAAGCCATCTGGCAGGTCGTGGGAGGTTCATGGCAGGGTAGGGTCGGGGCAGGGCTCGGATCGGACCCTCCGAGGACGAGGGCAGCGTACTTTGGATGATGCCATTGCCGACTGTGTGAGATACGCTCGGGATTCGACACGACAGGAGTCGGTCGACCGCGAACTAGGCGTGGAGATTGAAGTTGTAGCTTGCTCTTTGGGCCGGAGGATCGTGGACGGATGATGCTGGAAGGAAGAGAAGTGGTGAGAGGCGAGATGCTGCGAGGAAGTGTAGTAAGTAAAGCGGACGAGAAATAATATTTTGGGAAGAACAACCCAGCGAGGGCGTGTGTGTGTGGCTGCGGGGGCGTATGTAGCCAGCAGCCGGGCGCCTGTACAGTACAGTTCAGTATACAGGCTAGGTGAATTGAAGGTTTTGCGACTACCGGGACTTGATCAGTGAAAGGGATGATGGTCTGGGCTAGTCCTGCCACTTTACCACTCCCATTCAGTGACCTTGTGCCTTGGAAATCGACCCAGAACCAGCGAGGGGTTCTTTGAGGGAGCCAAGGCCCTGGGCCGGTTCCAACGCCTTCCACCAGGCGCTATGGTGCCGTCGACTTTGTGCCTTGGGGCAGAAGGGAGGGGGAGGGGCGTCCCTAGAAGCCCCCCGGGCAGCCATTCGATGGCGACAGGTGGAGAGGGAGATGGCGGGTTATTGGTCCGCTGACACCCTTGTCGAGCATGAGCATCTGAACAACTGAGTTGCAGCAGGGAAGAGAGCGAGAGGGGAGGGGCTCTGGCGTGGGAGCGACCCAAGGGGGGGTGTGCGAGATGTCCAGTCCAGTGGCCTCCTCCTACTGCTGAGAAACAGGCCAGATGGAGAGTCGCAATCGGCCGGCGAACGGGGGCTGAGCGACGGGCTATGTCCCCTTGCTGACCTGAGCTTCCTGCTGGTGAGGGATGAGAAAGGACGACAGATCTCTCAGCCTGTATGCAACTGTTAGCATAAAGAGAGAAGAGAGTCTGCCCGAGCCCGTTGATATGCCATGCTCTGCCATGCCGCGATGCATCCAGAGATGGACGTTTCCACCCGGTCCCCCCTCAATCCCCTCCCCGTTGTGCATGCGCAGCAAGGCATGATTGGGTCCCCTCACGGGTTGGCACCGTCCCTTGCTAGATAAGGTATAAAAAGGCATTGCCTCTTCGGTTGTGCAGAGGCCAGAAAAAAAGTGCAGATGTGCCAGGGTCCTGCCCGCTGCACAACCGCGGCCGGCTCGCCAGGGGAGGAGACATTGTTCCTGACCATGGATGGTGCGCGATTGTCGCTCGGAAAGTGCAGTCCCGGACGCGTGGACGTGGACGGAGAGATGGAAGGCCCATGACACGGAATGAATGGAATTAACGAGCCGAATCAGAAAGAAAAGAAAAATGATGCCTGCTCAGAGCTCGTGTCGTTCGTTTTCCTGTTGACAAGCATCGTCAATGCCTTTGCCATGCCTCGATTCTGGCCTGATCCGTCACCCGACTCGGGCATGTCCTCATACCCAGTCGTATGCCGCCTCCTTTGCTGCTTGAGAGTGCTTCTCCGTTTTCCCCAACTTCCGAGACGGGCAGAGCAGAGTGGTCCCGTGGCCCCGACAGGGCCGCCGACGCCGCCAGAGCGCCCCATCGAGATAGGATAGACAGGAAGAGAGACAGTAGCCGGAATTTCACACTGGGCGGGGGAGGGTGTCGATGGATGCATGGGCGAGCTGCCCTACCTGGTGCGTGCTGAGAGAGGGAGAGAGAGCCGGGGCGGTTGATTTGGGCCGCGTAGTGGGGGCGTCGCTCGATGAAACCAAGCAAAGCCGGGGAATCAGTAAAGTGGAAGGGGAGGGGGGCATTCCAGCTTCAGTATCTGCACTGTGTATGGTATGTACGAGGAGCTCTCGGACGTGGGCTTGATGGCGTCTCCTCCAAGAGAATCGACGAGCGAGCCACAAGACCATCGGCAGCAAATAGTTTCGCGCATCCTGCTGTCATGCCACGAGCACAGAGGAACTGTCTCAGATTCCGAGTGCCGTAACTTGGTTGTCGGGTTCGAGCTTGTTGAATGTTCCGGAGCTGAGTTACCTAACAAGGTTGGTTTCCATTGGTACCTACCGTAGGTTTATGTGGTAAGCCGTTTGTTTCTTCTCCTTGCGTCGGCTAGTGAACTTGATGCGAGCCGGGGCGGTGCGTGTTCCAGCGATCCTGTGATCAGGGATCATATCCTTGACCTCAATAACAGTTGCAACGGCGCCGTCGCTCACCTCGGACTGCGCTGGGTTAGTGCTTCACGGCCCTGTTCAGTCAGTAACGGGCTCCCGTGTCACCATGACCAAGCCCCACGACAGTTCCGCTGGGTGCGCGCTTTGGTCCAAGAGGCATCACTTCCGGCATCCGCGACGTTCTTCGGACAGTCTGGAAGTGGATATCATGGGGCATCTTCCAGGAACAGGCAGCCAGTATTGTCCCAGAAAGGAGAACTTTGGCTGGGGTTGAGAAATCGTTCAGGCGTGACGAGGCTCTGGGATGCGTCTCTTTAGCGGAATGATGTTGCGACGCGGCCTCTAGCCCGGGGTCAAGGCATTCTTTCGAGCTTGGGCCAAAAATCGGAAAACTCGAGTTGAGAACAGGTGTCTGTCTAGGTAGTCTTGCTCATGGCCGTTTATGCTTGGTGATCAATGCTGCTGTCATGGAAATAATGCCAATGTTGATGTAGTGGTTGTAGGGCTAAGCGCGTAGACGCTGCCCAGGAACGGGAAGCGCACCTCAGGTACCTGTGGGCACTCTACCAGCGAACGACACGTCTTGCCGTCGCTGGCAGATCAGCTCGGCAAGACTCTGTCATTTGCCAGTTGTAATTACCGTGGATGCCAAACAGATGAAACAATTATGCCTGTAAGACCAGCATCCTGTCTATCTCGTTATTGCATTTCCCAAGCAGAGAACACTCTTGTCTCTTACACCTTACACGTGGTATTACCCGTGGAGGCCATCCAGGTCCCGCATTGGACGCTTTGTTGGCGCTGAAGCTTCAAACCTAACCCTTGCCCTGAAAGAGGAACCCTGCCCTGAAAAGTGGCCGGCCTTCCGAAACCCCTTCCATGGATGGTTTCTCTGGCCCTCTTTTTTGTTGCCCTTGAGCCAAGGTGAGCGAACCCTGATCTGATCTGCTGTCGTGATCTGATAACTCGGTCAAGCTGCTCTGCTGGGCTGACTTGGGCCTGATCATTGATGCTGTTGCGTTTCTGTTGGGCTCGGCCCTGGTCTGAATCGGACAGATGGGGAGGGAATTTTTTATTCGGCAATTACTGGCTGCTGCTGATCATGGGCGACTCAAAGAAAAAAAAAAGTTGAGACCCTTCTTTTCCAACTTTTTTTTTTTCGTTCGTCCCGAGGGGAGTCATGATTGCAACCACTTCGGAACTCCAACACCGAGACGCAATATTTTACTCAATCCATATGTGAATTGTCTATGATGTCGTTTGATTGTATTTGAAGTATTAGCAAAAACCTCATTCCCTTATCTTTCTCCATCCAGCAAGTCTACGCGGTAGAAATGTCATTCATCCCGAGTCCAAGATGCCAGACGCTCTCACTGACCCTCATGGCCCCGTCCCCAAAGAAAATAAATCATCAAGGGGTGCTCCTAGCAGATGTCTCCCCAGAAAGGCCCAAAGGGCTTAGGTGCATACGATCCTTTGCGTTCACATCCCAGGCGTGTGCCATCCAGGATACCCGCCCAGTGTGGAAAGGTCGTCAGCTGGCCGTGCCACTCACTGCCACCACTTTGGTCGCCGCTGGTGCTGGCGCTGGCGCTGCCACCCCGTCGATGGCCTTGTTTGGACAGAGGGGGCTTCTGGCACGAAATTTAGATGCCACCGCAATTTTAACCTTGGAGCACGCCTCCAGCTAGAATCTGCTGGGTTGACGGGCGCTGAGTGAGACGCCTGGCTGCTCTACTAACCTCAATGGTTTGCTCCCAGTGCCAGCAGGGGGCCCAGGTTGGGTGAATTATCGCAAAAGAGGAAGCCCGCTGGTTCATAGGTTGGTCCCTTTGGGAATGCAATGCACTGTGCCCCTCTCTCGCTGGCCACCTCTCTTCCGTAAAGAAACCAATGTCCAGGTTCTCACGTAAGGCAAAGCCAGGTTGGTGTGTGTGTGTGTGTGTGTGCGGTGCGTGAGGCAACAGGATACCTGAGGAAGCAACTCGAGTGATCCATTCATAGTGAGTGCCACATCTCGTGTGCTGCGCTGCGCTGCTCTGTCGACGCCTTCCAGTCTGGCACATGGCGCATCGATAACATGGACATCGAGATGTATTCTTACGCGGCATTTGACTTACAACTCGTCTGTATCAACCATTGGAGATGACCGATTCGCCTATCCTTCTGGTTAAGCTATCACCTACCCCTCAAACTGCTAGACAATAAAAGACCTAGCGGGCATCCATCCCGTCTCGTTCTTACCATCCTTGGCGATTGACCGGTCACAAGCTCTCTCACCTGACCTGCTCTTTCCAGCTCAAGCAGTTGTGTGCCCGGACCTCTTGGTCACATGTATCTCGTTAGGGCAGCTCTGGCGATCGTTGTCTCCTTCCTATCGGATTAACAAGTACGGATCGTGGTGGAAGGAAGGACGGAGGGGTAAGCCCCGGTGTTGATCCATCTATCGAGGTTGATAGATAGATGCACCAGGGTAGATGGCATGAACTCGCCTTGTTCAATATCAAACTACCTGTCCCGTCACCTTCACATTCAGCTCACACACGACCTGTCACACCTTGCAGACCAGCGAGACAAGAAGGGCGCTGCTAGTCCTCGGGATTTCCATCAGCCGTTCCTGACTATCTCACTCGGGGCACTTCCATGTTGAGATAGCGACCCGACGATCTTCTTGTTGAACGCAGGTCGCATCGGGATAATTCTGCCAATAGCGCCATGTCCTTCAATGCCAATATTTCGGCTGTTTGATCTCGACACGTGGAACCAATGATGAGAAGGGCCAACTGAAGCACAGAATTTCTTTTCTTTTCTTTTCCTTTGTTGTCGTCGTCGCAGGGTATGGTATTAAAAGGGAGGATTCGAAGCTGGGACGAAATCGACGTCATTGACATGCTGGGTGCCTGGCTGCGGCGCCCCTGTTCTCTATCATCAGCCTCTGCCTTGTTTTTCGCCTTCACTTTTTTTTCGACCTCCTTCAACTTTTTTTCTTGCAAGCTTATAATGACGCAACCCTGACATTCAAATCGCCCGGGACTAACACATCGGCCGCCCAGACCGGGGTGGGAATAAGATGGATTCTCATGAAAGGACCCCATCGAGAGATGGAACTCCCAGGACAAGCCCACAACAGCCGCATTGGGGTGCTGCGAGCTTACTGGGACGAGACCAATCAGCTCCGCGTCTGGCTCCTCCACACTCTCCCAATCTCGATCCTGTCTTGATTGAACGAGGCTCACTGCCGCGCAAGTCTGCCGATGATGCACCGGGGCTATTCTTCAGAAAGTGAGACATTCCGCCGAGAGAGGCGACAATGGCCGTGCAATGGTCTGAGGCGCTTCTTTTCCCTCACTCTGATTCTGCAACCCGAGATTTCTCGCATCACCGACGCATGCAGTGGGCTCACGGCCGGCGATCCGGGGTGCGCCGCCTCCGCGCTGGGATCCTGATAACACCGATACCAAAAAAAGCCGCCGCTTCCAAGGCCCGCAGCCCGCTAGGGGCACTCTGCCTCTTCGAGTATGGCTTCGACCCGAGAGACCTAGCCGGGTGAATGACAGTTGGGGCCGGGTGGGTGCTCTGCTGGGTGGCTTCTCTGACGAGAGAAGACACGAAGCCCTCTCCTCTCTCTAGAGTCCATCACGCACCCCCCAGAGCAAGACTAGGACCCAGATATTCTGGCGCCAACAGAAGGCCCAATGCCCCTCTACTGTATTGGAATTGTCGGTGATGGCCCCGGAGAATGGGGCAATCGGCACAGCATTTAACAATGAGTTGGCGTGCTGTGCCTGTCGTAAAAGTGGATGAGCCGATGAGTCGGCGCTGGGTGACTCAATCGTCAAGTCATGGTGAGCAAACACCGGCCGACAACGGCCCTGAGCCGGCCGGTGTCTCGCTCGCTCACGGACCTCATCGGATTACGGTGGTCAAAGAGGGACAGCTGGCTTTTCTGGTCCGCACATACGTACCACCGGCAATTGCATTATACCGCGCACAACTTGACGGCAGGACGGTATTCAAGCCGATGGTTCCGTCTCCGCCAGCCGCCTTGAGGCGCCATTTGTGTCTCGTTCTCACGAACAGCGGCCCCCGCTTTACAGAATTACCCCTCTATATCACGAAGCCCAGGTCCGTCTCACAGCTGCCGATACGCACAGTACAGCGGCAGTACCGCGGTTTCACACATCCCGCGAAGAGCATAGGCACAGGGGTGTGATTGACCGTCGCAACAAGGATCATGGTGGGATAAGAGTGCCTCAACTTGATGACAAAGGCCAGACTGCATGTCTCAACGCGTTGAATTCGCTCAAGCGACGGCTTGTGGGAAAGTTGAAAAGACAGCTGCTTCAATGGTCAAATGAGGGGCATGTTCAACAGACGGAAACGAGCATGATGACAAGGACATGTTACTGCGCATCTGTTGCCGTACCTGCATGAGAACAAGACTGCCTATTCTTGTTCCACGTGGAGTCATTTCATTGTTCCTTGGAAGGGTTCTCCCATCCGGCCTAGACGGCAAAGGGGCCAAGGCTCTTGCGGTCTCAATAAACTATCAAACCCGAGAGCCAAAAGGTTGATACTCCCAGCGCCATGGTCTGGGCTGTAGGCTCCCGAGATCAGCAGCCAAACGATTTAGAAGACGGGACGAGGGAATACTTGCTTGTTGTGTTGGAGGGGACCCTGACGCCCGCAGCGGGTACCCGAATGCCATGATCGGAGTCTATCGACGGAACCTGGCAGTCTGTGAGTGGCTTGTCTTGAAGAGTGCTGATCTTGGGCTAGCGTGCCATTGGTATCATCAAGGCAGTTCTGGCGTGCGGTGAGTCTCGGTCAAGACGCAGGCAAATCGAATTTGTCCAGGGAGAGCATTCATAAGGCTTTCAAGTCTTGCCTAGATGCCAACTTGAACACATTCTGGAATCTGGAAGACCGAGGCCCGACGTCGGTGCAGCAACCAGCCACCAAGTTCCTGCGATCCGGAACAAGCACCACCCCCCGAGGTTACTCAACAGCGGGACGGACAGGTTCGAGCCAACTGCTAAAGCAACAACAGGGTTCAATGCAGGAATCGAATCTGTGGTGCGATTTGGTCCAGTACAAACAAGGCCTGGCCCAGTGCCACAGAAGTTGGGGGACAACAAACTCTGCTCTGTGCTTTCGAGGCCCAAGCCTTCATACCATGGACAATGAATGCCGATCACATCACCTCACCCTGAGCTGAGAGCCTTGATCTGTCGAGAGACGACTCAGTCCAGACCAGTTTCTCGCAGCCAGGTTGATCAGCCCAATCTTCTCCGCGCCTGAGCTGGGCTGAACTGAACTGATGTGACTTGCATGGTCCCAGCGAGATCTACGCGGTTCAGCCTAGTCATGTACCCCGGATTGAGCACCCACTGGGTCTGTCCTATGCTGTCCTGGTGTGGCTACGGTCAAGGCTGGCGGGCGCTGGCTTTTCCCATGTCCAAATCCATTGACACACGGAAAATGGACTCGAGATAGCATCGGTCGCAGCAATCTCGACACGGCTGAGGCAGAGACATTTTACCTTGGTCGGACACAGGGATCCCCCACGCAAACAGTGGCGTCACCAGTGACGACTCCTTGCAAAGTCGCATTGTGTTGATGTGTCAGAGAAAACGAAGTTTATCCTTTTTCTTTTTTCTCGCTTCTAAAATCCATTAAGCATTGATGCTTGCAACGACAACTCACTTCATTATCCACCTCAACGCACCCACATCTACGTCAGTATTGTGAACAAACACCTCAAATATGGCTCCCGAACACGATGTATACCGCAGAGTTGGTCGAGGAGGTGCGGGAAACTATTATGCTTCGACTGAGGCCGACGAAGCTGTCAGGGTAAGCTGCAGTCTCTGACTTGCGTTGTTTGATGAATCACCCTCATCAAGATTCCCATTTCACCTAACCAACATGTGCTTCTACAGGACCTTGAAGCTCAGGATCTAGCCACAAACCCTGCGCCTCCTCCGGACCGCAAGACGGCCCACCTCCCCGCGCGAGCCGGCCGCGGTGGTGCTGGAAACTATGTCGACCCAGCGGATCTGCCGGATGCGCGGGAGCAAGAGGAGATGGCGGACAAAACGGCCGCGGCCGTGAGCGCGAGCCTCAAGCGGAATAACCAGCACATCCGCGGGGGGCTTGCGGGTCGCGGAGGGGCCGGTAACTGGAAGGCTGAGGAGGAAGAGAAGGTGCAGCATCATCATAAGACCAAAGGGGAGGAGCTGGAGAAGAAGGTCATGGAGGCTGTCGAGAAGGGGCTGAAGATGCCCGACAGAGTTCACCATGGCGCTGACAAGTATGATGATGCTTGAAGATATGCGCTGTTGGCCGCGGATCCAGTGACATGATACCCGTTGAGGGAGAGTTGGTTACATTGAAGATTTTCTTGATAGTGCTTGCAATATAAAGACCACATTTGCTTACAAAGTTCTTGCTCGTTCTTGATACCAATGCCATATAATTCCAGCCAGTCCATCTTACAACTCCTACATCTCCGCTCATACGCATGTATCCCATCCCCCTCCCATCATCTATGGAGTTTATCATGTCGTCTACAGTCTACCAGATACCCATGGGAATATCAACCTCACGCACCAACTCTAGAACTGCCGCTGTGAGCTCATCCAGGCTCGTCGCCTCCTCCCCCTTGCCCGGCATCTCAAACAGATCATAGTCAGGGTCACACTCGGAGCCAGCCGCGGGGAGGGTGCCGTCTTGGAAGTACCTACGGATGTGACGGACGGTGCATGTCGACGGTGCGGCGAGCGAGCAGTGCTAAAGGGAAGGATTCAGTAAACGACGAGGGAGATGGGACAAGGACTTACCCCATATGAGTTTTGCTTCAGGACGACTGAGCTCGGGAATCTGGCCGAGTTGTTCAAGGCGCTCTGCAGGGGCGTCACGTTATCGGCCATGTTTCCGATGAAGAGGATGGGATGCGCAGTATCGCTCTTGATATCCTCTGCCCCATTGTTAACAAGATTCTTGACATATGAGGGCATACTTACTCTCTGAGAAGCGCCACTTGGGTCTCGTCTTCCTCCCCACGCAGGCGAGATGGAAGTTTATGTTGAAGGCGCCCGCCCAGCGACTGATGCTCTTCACACGTTTGAGGTAGGCCTCGAATTCCTCTGGAGTCTTTTCAACGGCCGCGGAATCGAGGCACATGATGGTTGGGAAGGCGTCCAACTCCATGGCCGTCTCCAGGGGGCTTGTGGAAGGAGTGTCGCCCAGGGAACACATCTTGCTGGACTCGAGTGCGCCGCCACCGCTCGCCATCAGCATATCGTAAAAGGGACCTCCGTCACCTTCCTCGAGGGAAGCATAGATCTTGGCCAGCTGGGGGAACTTGAGGAGCGGCGAGTAGATGCACCGCTGGGTGAGACGTTGAACGTCCGAGTACGTGACCAGCCGCGGCAGGTCCGGTCCCGAAGGATGAGACCAGGCTGGGATGAGGACGGGAGAGGCCTTGAGACGTTCAAGGAGGTTGATCCGCCGTTGCTGGACGGCCTTTGGCGTTTCGGCGTAGAAGGCGCATGCTTCGGGGCCGACCTTGTGGCAGGTATTGTCGAAGGCGTCGAAGATTGCATCAGCATCGGACACGAAGTTGCCGTGGTCCAGGTTGAACCAATCGTGATACTCGACGTTTCCTGAAGAAATTGTAAGTGAGCTAGGCAAACGATGCCACATGAGGGACTCACCATCGCTAACCAGTCTCTCAACACGCTCAGGAAACAGCCCAGCAAAAACGCCCCCGAGAATAGTACCATAGCTGAAACCCCAATACCGGAGCTTCTCATGGCCCGTCTTGTCGAGGATCTCGAGCATGTCCCTCGCGATGGACGCGGTTCCGAGGTGGGCGTTGATGCCCGTCTCCTCCATGGCGACCTCGCAGGCGCCAGAGTAGGCCGAGGCGCGGGCGTAGGCGTCGTAGATGAGGCCTGGGCGCTCGTCGACGACGGGTGTTTCCTGGAGGGTCCAGAGGTTGCGTCTTTGGGCTGAGCCCCAGCACTCTACGCGAGGTGTAGAGACGCCGACTAAGAGTCGGGTTAGAGACGACATACTACTGAATGACTTTGTGGCTTACCTCCTCGAGGGTCGAAGCTGATAATGTCCTGAGATTGTCAGCATCCCGTTGTCATGATTCGACTGTTGAGATTTACATGGTTGTCGCCTACAATCTTTTGCAGGAGAGGGCCGCTATTCTTGAGGAAGCTCACTCCAGAGCCACCAGGACCCTAGTTTAAACAATTCAACGCTACACACCACATCACGCGAGGGAATGACCTACGCCGGGGTTGACAAAGACTGGGGAAACGGGGTTGTCTTTGGACTTTGCCGGCAACTTGATGACGCCAACTACGACACGCTTCTTGTCTGATGGATCGAGCCAATCCATAGGGACCTTGGAAACAATCAGTTGATGCTCAAACTGATGTGGAGATAGATAAATAGGAATCCTAACTCACATCGAGTCTGGCACACTCGAATCGGGTATAGCATGACTCCCACTTGAGGTCTTGGCTAGGCTCTAGCTATATACAGTAGTCAGCACATAGTCAAATTCCGAGAAGGCGGAGCTCATACGTCGTTCCAACTCCAGGGCTTCGGTTCAGACTCATGTTCAATCTCATCCAGGCTCGACTTAGGACGACGATGGAAGAAGGCGATCAACGCAGTAGCAGCCAAAACAGCCAAGACCGTAGCAAATGTTGACCGTTGTCGTCGTCTAGGACGTTCTCGAAGCAGAGGCCTTGCCTCGGCGGCTACCTTTTCATCCATTGGAAATCGGCTCGAGGATATCTACGGAGTAGAAAGGATCAAATTGAGAAGGGGAGAAAAGGAAAAAGCAAGTAGCCGCCGTAAGCTGCTTGCTGTGTATTGTATGTCTAGGCGCTCAACAAGCCACCAACAACACCATAATAAAACTCGAGAGATGGACCAAAGTAAGAAGGGAGGAATAAAGAAGAAGAAGAAGAAGAAATGCAGCACCTCCTATCATTACAGAGTCATGTCCCAGTTGTTCACCCTTGTAAGACATGCAGCCGCCAGAACTGATAAGCCCAGCCTGCCAGCCAGCTTAGCCCGCACAAGAAGGGAAAATCAGTGCGCAAATCCGCCCTATCATGATGGAGGGGATTCTAATTGGAGACGGCGCGCGACTGACACGGAGACCAAAGGACAAGTCATGGGTCCCTTTTTTGGTGTGTGTGTGTGTGTCATGGGGTCCCTTCAACGCTTCTTGAATCGCTTCTCTTTGTACACCCCTTGTTTCCCTTCTTCCCCGCATTATCCAGCATCCATTTCTTGTAGTGCAAGACGAAACATGCTCTAGGGGTCCATAGATACCGGAGGGGAGGAAGACGGCCTTTGATTCTCTGTCCAATCATGATGAACCAACCTCCGGATCTCCGTCTTTGGCCGTCCCGGGCCGTCTATCGATAGGAACCGGCAAAATATTAATCCGCACCCCTCCGGTCCGCGCCGGCAAGGTTTCTGGAAAACTTCAGTCCCCCGATTTGCCGCCCCAAGTTCGGCATCTTTCTCTGTCCAAACCCACTCAACGTCGTTACTCAATCTCGAATTTCTTTACACAGAGAGATGGCTTCCGTTATGGCTTGGGGCGCCGGCGCTGCCGTGGCTGCCTTTCTCGTACGCTCAAGCAACCAATCTTCAGACAACCCCGATCACTAACCCACTCCTACAGGGCCGAGCCGGTCTCGTCGCATGGCGACGTTCGCGCGGAGGCGTAGGAGCCATGGGCAAGGCATTCTACAAGGGCGGTTTCGAGCCCAAGATGAACAAGAAGGAGGCATCTCTCATCCTCTCCCTCAAGTATGACCTCCAATCATCGCCAATGACGAACCCTTCTCCGACTAACACCTCCCCAGTGAGCGCAGCATCACCAAGGACAAGGTCCGCAAGGCCCACCGAAAGCTCATGCTTCTCAACCACCCCGATCGAGGCGGAAGTCCCTACCTTGCCACAAAGGTCAACGAGGCCAAGGAGTTTCTGGACAAGAACGGCTGATGCCGCATCACGCCTTCATGACACCGAAAAAGCAACCGATCCAATTCCCCCGGCATTCGGACTTTGCACCCTCCTCACTCTCAGCGTGTGGACCTGACGAAGAAAAAAGATCAATCGACGATTGGAGTACCGACGTGGCTGGCTGTATCACCGCGTGTGTATAATGTACACTACTTGTTTCCATAGCGATGGCGTTTGTTGGTTTATGGGGAGGCTCCTTAGAGCCAGGGCAGGGTGATGGGATGAGCACGTCGTTGCGCTATCTAGACTAGACGCTGTACGAATACAGGGCACCAATGGCATATTCTCTTCTCGAAATCTTGCCTCTTCCCCTCCTAGCTTTGCTTGCCAAGTTACACTAGACCGATTCCCTCACTCAACGTTGTTCATGTCACTCTTCTCGTCCTCGCCCTTGGCCCCCTCAATAGCGATGCCAATCATGGCGCAGAGTGTGTAGTAGGCATCGTTGCCCGCATTGTGGAGGTTCTTGCTCGCGATCCCCAGTTCCAAAAGGACGCTACTGAGACCTCGTCCGTTGGTCGAGTTGGTCCAGGACTGGTGGATATCCTTGGTGTCGACTGGGGGGTAAGCGTTTGTGGCAGCCTCAATGTCGATGCCGAGACTTTTAAGATACTTGATATCTTGATTGATGTCGTGGCCCACGATGGCAATGTTTCGCGAATCCTTCATGTACGGGTCCAGTACGGCCAAGATGGCATCCTTAGTTTTCGCCTTGGTCGGGAACGTACTTTTGCTAGAAGGTGGTTAGTCGCCGTCTTGGACCATATGAAGAGAAACTCACCCAAAGTTAAACGCATTAGGACATCCCTTGACGTAGCGGTAGTTTCTCAAACCTGCATACTCCTTGACACGGAGATGGTGGCATCTGATCTTGGGCCACCATCCGCGCCCGCATTCTCCAGGGGCAATCACTTGAATGTCTCGTGTATCGAGAATCGCAAAGCCGATCTCGGAGACTGGGTTCGGTGGCCTTTCGATCGCCTCGACGTCGACACAGATGAAGACAACATCGTGGCCCTCGGGGTTCCCTACGAGACCGAGGTACTCTTGCGTGTGCTTCAGCATCAGGTCCCGGTTCCTTTTGTTAAAGAGAGCCTTGAACGAGTTGCGCTGCTTTGGGATGAAGCCGGTCTTGACGAGCTTCAGCTTATCCCGCCACTCAGCGCGTTCCTCCTTCCCAGCCGCTTGGTAGTTCTCGACGTCGTCGTCATTAATGGTGGGCCATGGTCTAATGTCGAGCGAGGTTTCGTCCTGGGATCGTCTGAGATATCGTGGGCGTGGTGTGTCTAGGTCATTAAACTGCATGTAAAACCTTTCCGTGTTCACGCCCAGGGGAATCTTGAGCGAAATCCCCAGTTCAAGGTTGATATCATCGAGGAAGGCTTGAAACTGGGCCGTTGGAACCAAGAGGTATGGGTCTCTTGTTGGTTCATCTGGGTCATGGATGTAGAAGCTAAAATGGTCAGCACAAGACACAGTCCCTGGAAGGATCACTCACAAGTCCCAGACTCGATCTGTCAAAGGTTGGGCGAAGAATGGCTTTGCCTGCAGGCAAGTCAGTGGGCGGAGTGGAAATAGGGCCTCGCCAACACACCTTGGGTCGGTTCATCTTGCCGATGAAGCGCTCAGGGTACGTGAGAACAATCTTGAATGGACAGAATTCAAAGGCCGGGTCGTCGACAGGCTCTCCAACCCGAAAGTCGGAGCAGTCGAAAGCCTTGCTCTTGATTCCCCCCATAGCAAGCTCTTCTGCGGCAGAGGTGGTGTGGTCTCGACCTGCACCAGACAATTGGTGATGGTTGGGCCAGTCGTCATCCAAGACGCAGCGATCATTGCCCGATTCTACCTGAGAGACGTCTTCTTCCTTTTCAGTATCCTTCTTCCTTTCGACCATCTTTACCTCTTGACCAAGGACATGCCGAAGCGTCTCGAGGCGCCCATCAAGGTCCGCCATGGCGGTGCTCACTCGTAGAAATGTGCTGCTATTCGAGCGCAACAATGAAAGAAAGGAAAGAAAGGGAATAATGACGATGGGGAAAAGAAAATTAATGGGCTTGGATTGGGTCTTTGTGATGAAATACTCACCGGGCCAAAAGATGCCTGAGGTGGGTTGAGAGAGGGAGGGTTCAGGTGAGAAGGTGCAGCACGCGCCGTTTTTGAGGGGAAGAATGAAGGAGGAAAGGTGAGGCTGATTGACCAGTGCGTGACAGTGACAATAGAGGGAGCACAGAAAAGGCTTGAATCTGCCTCATTTGTCTAAAACACGCTTCACTGCATGATTCGCTGCCATAGAGATACTGAAAATAGTCCCATTACTCCGTTTGCTGCGTTTGTGCTGCAAGAACCCGATATCCGCGTGTAAAACAACCTGGATCACCTCGTTTGTTTGCATGCGCAGCGAGCGCCAAGAGCTTTTAATCACAGCTAATGTACAAGCCCGCCAAAGCTATCAATATCATGATTTAACAAAAATACGTACAATACATCACGAGTCTACTTTGACTTGTAAAACTGTGACACGGACGGTTAGCATGTATCCGAGAAAGTGCAGTCACCAGAAACTCACCTCGTCTGCCTCCTCTGGGGACACAGTTGATACTTCAGACTGCTTCTTGTCGATCAGTCCCATTCGTGACCACCGCACCTTGAACCAAAAGTCCCGCCTGTCTCCTCCAAGGTCTCCTGATAGGAGCTGCTTCTTCATGTCCCGCACAAAGGTGTTGTACAGCTGAGGCTCCTCCAGGTTCGTCAGCTCCTCTCGCATAACGCCCAAACACTCCATGGCGCGTGCGTATTTGGCATCCCCAAAACTCTCGGTAATAAATGTCGTGATAATTGCCCCCATCTGCTTCGCTGCCTCTTCGATTTGGGCAACCTCTTCAGTTGCGGCCAGCATTTGCTTGAACTCGGGCACTGCGTTGTCGGGGTCAATCTCCTCCTTCCTCTCCTCCTCCCCGAGGAGGGCGTCCACATCAAGGCCAGAGATTGGCTTGATCGCCTCTCTGCCTCGCTTGCCCTTGACCTTGGGCGGAACTATGGCATGGTTAGATACGAGTCGTCAATATTCATGGCGAGACGAACCTTTCTTGACATCTGCCGCCTCTACAAGCGTATCAATCTTGCTCTGGACCTTTTCGATCAAGTCCTCAGGCGGCGAAGCGAATCGCAGCAAGATCGACGGGGTGTCGAGAATGGGCTTTTCGGGGTGCACTGCCCGGGATTTCACAGCGTGATTGATCCGATGGATTGTTGGGTTGAACGTGTCGTCGATAGGCGCGAACTCAGCGGGTTCACTGCTCGAGTTAGTTGCTGCCATCATTCAGTAACTTAGATGTTGACTTTACCCCTCGTCATCGATGCCATACATCGACAAGTCCATTGCATCGACGTAGTCGCTTATGGCATCATTAAGCTCATCCGTCGGTAGGAAGCGGTGTTTTGTGATGGTCTGACCGCTGACCGTAATGACCCGATCCAAGGGAGGGAACTGGTAACTTCGAATATCTTCGGCAAACGGCAGCGGGATGTCGTACAGACACTCCATATCTGGCTCCATGCCAGGGGCCACCAGCACCAGCTGCGGGTCTTTGCCATCTTTAGGCACGATTCGAGCGATTCCATACGATTCGAGTTCCGAGAGTGCCCAGACGAGAGAGGAGAGAGCGAGTGCTGACTTTGCATCAAACTTGCGGGCCACTGTTATGCAGACCTCGCCCAGGTTGAGAAATGGTTCATACTAAAAGAGTCAATAACACGATGGCCAGAGGGTGTAGTGGGGCCTCACCTTTGAGCAAGGAATGAACCCAACGATCGAGAAACTTTTTTGTGTCTCAATCTTGGTGATGTTGTGCTCCGACTCGCTAATATGCACCGCAGTCCGGCCGTACTCGAAACCCTTGGCAAGGTCTTCGAACTCTACGTCTCGCTTACCACCAGGGGCATCAGGGTCGTTGACTTTGTACGATCGAGCTTGCCTGACCGCAGAGAATTCAACGCCCTCCATCTCATCAGCCTCTATGACCTGTGTAGACTGAGATCCTGTGCCGCCTTCAGACTTGACGACAACGGTGCTTGCTGTCAAGGGTCGCGCAAGATGGGTCTTGAAGTATCTCTCGACATTGATGCTCATCGCAGAGGGGAACCGCTCGGGATCTCCGAGAGTAAGGGTGCCATCGTAGGTCTTGTATGGCTTTACCGACTTGACTCTGGGGGTGTCAAGCTCATCGATGGCTTCTGCGATTGTTGCGAAGACACCGTTTTCGCAATCATCGACGAGTGACTTGAGAGCTTTCTCGTTCTCTTCCTATACGATGTGTTAGTAGTAACTCTACAGTGTGCTAAATGAGATCCTAACCTTGGTGCCGGGCTTGTCCTCTTCCTTAAAGCCATAGTCAGGGTTATCAAAATCCACACCCCTGTCATCCTGTTAGTGGGACATGACGAAGTGGCAAGTTTACTCACAGGACAGTTAGTTGGATGTTCGAGTCGTTCATTTTCTTAGAGATGTCACTCAAATCATCTGCGTCCATTGGGCCCTGGCCGTCGGTGATCAAGAAGATTTTGCGATTCCACTTGAGTTTCTTGGTGAAGGTGTCCATCATGTCAACAGCGACAACGATAGCTGAAATGGCATCTCCCGACCACGTGTTGCTTGGCTTGACGACGGACTGCAGGTCCCTCAGAGAAGACATAGACATCGGGCCCAGCTCTTGCAGCACGGCGATGTTTTCATAGCCGTCGTCATCTTGCAGCTTATTGTCGGTCTCGTCAGTCCTGAAGCCGACAACACCAACACACAAGGTCTTGCGACTGGCGGCGACAATGTCGGTAATCTTGTCCCACACATATTGCATACTCCAGTCGAGATCTGATTCTGATCGTCCACTGTGAGTCTGGGCCATGGTGGACCCAAGGTCCAGGATGAAGATGTTGGCTTCCTTCTCCGCCATGATGGATGAGATCAACAAAGGCGAGGTTTGAAGATATCAAAAGAGGGGTTTAAGTGGGAGCTTGAATATTCACGGGCTGGTTCACTCTTTTTAAACGAGAATCAATGGTGAGCGCCTTCTCATGGTGAATCCTGGTCTTGAATTAGGCAGAAGGGGCGCTGAAGCTGTAAGATGAGACGCCACAGACGCGTCCAGGTCGCGCGATCACGTGATCCCACTCTACCACTTGCCTGTCGGTCTCAGTGTAACACCTCCAACTTTACCAAAGCAAGAAGAGTTCGTTTCGGCAAATTTTACCAAGGCGTGACTCTCGTTCCCAGGCCCAAGGTATCATGCATGCTGCTGCATCTCCAGGGCCTCTTTTCAGGTGTTGTCCAATCACATCAGCCATAGCAAAGGCGAATTTTGGCAATTAGATGTCTCATCGTCAGCCTGCAGCGACTTGGCATCCCACCTTTCGAACGCGAATTCTGGCTTGGCCAATCAGGACAGACAGACTCAGAAGGACCAGCCCGGTTCATTCGAGTGCGTTGAGTTGGAACGATGTTGAAAGTGCATTTGTGTGATTTTAGTGGAAAGGATTTCATGTATATATTGGCTACCCACGACCTCTCCCTCCAGGTCTATTTCCATTGATTCATTCACCCACCCATCCACCCATTCATTCCACCATCACCATTCCCTCAATGCCTCCTACAGCCAGGATACCTTTAGCCCTCTGGGAGAGGGAAAAGGAGCATATACGTGCGCTGTACCTCGACAGAGACAAGACGCTCGACGAACTTGTCAAAGGCATGGCTGAAGAGCATGGCTTCTATGCTACGTATGGTTCCCCTCCTCAAATCGAGCCCCAGACGCTTTCTCGGGCAAGTCATTGATACTTGGGCAGGAGAGCCCAGTACATTCGCTGACTGGACAGCTGGAAGATGAGGAAATATTCCACGAAAGAAGAGTGGGAATACGTCAGCTCGTTGGTCAGAAAACGAAAGAATGAGGGCAAAGAATCGGAAATCGTCATGGACGGGAAACCCATTTCAGTCAAGAAGCTCAAGAAGGAACTTGGGCGATACCCTCAACCAACACGTTCGGAGCAACCATGCCCGAGTAAGTCTTTCTCTGCATATTTGGCTGCTGGTTGGGTTGAATGCACTGACAGGTCCTCGAGTCCCTCCGAAAGATGCTCTCGATACCATCATTGCGCGCACGCCACCAGCGACACTGTCTTTTGATACGAAGTTCATCACCAGTGCTACTGTTCCATGGTTTCTGTTTTATGATACCTTCATTCCTACAGGTTAGTGACAGATGATTCAAGAGCCAAAACGCATGAGACTTACCGAGCACTGTAGTCACCTCTACCTTTAAGCACGTGGGAGAAGGGGATGCTCGGCAATTCGCACTTGCAAAGCAAACTTCAAGCCTTGCTGGGGATCTATTTGGAACACATTTCAGTTTGTCTACAGTGGCAGAACTAATAACTGAAAAGTTGCCCAAAAGGCTAAGTGCAGATGATCTGCAAACCAAGTCGTTGGCCCCCGGCAATTTCATCCAGATTCTCTGCTGGGTCGTCTATCAGTCCTCGAACAGTCTCCTCTCCGACCTTCAGACCGACAATTTCCTCCAGTGGATCATCGATCATGGCAATATGCGCATTCTCCGACAATTCACTCGCGTGAAGTGTCCGGCGACCACTGTCCTCAAGGCAAACCTCCTTCTCGGCGCTATACGTTTGGGTAACACAAAAACTGTTCAGTTTCTGCTAAATGATGGCACCAATCCAGAGATTATTCATCGAATCAGCCGAGAAACTGCTCTGCAGCTTGCCATCAAAGCCAGTTTTAACAACGCCGAAATTGTCGAACTGCTGTTGAAACATGGAGCATCTCCAAACGCAAGGTGCCCGGGATCGGTTGATGAGCGTTCTCCTCTTTTTCTCGCCATGAATGACCTTCCTCGGAAAACCTCTATCGCAAAGGTGCTGATCCTGGCAGGCGCTGATGTGAATGTGTCATACCCAGATACCGAACTCCCCCTCATATCTGCTATATGCTGCGACGATGCCTCTCTCACGAGCCTACTCTTGGAGAATGGCGCTGATCGAAACGCCTTCCTGCCCGAGCTCAGGTCACCGCTGCACACTGCGGTTAGATACCGATCCATCAAATCTCTCACAACATTGCTCCAGGCGGGCGCAAATCCCAACATCCCTTACACGGAAGGGGACCAAGCCGACTTCCATCACCGCCTTAATAGCCTCTATCGGGATCCCCCACACTGGGTCTTGAACTCAATACTGACCCCCATCGATGTGGCATATGAACTCGAGGATGGCCAAATGGTCGACCTCTTGCTCAAAGCTGGCGCTCATGCCGATGGCTGTGCAGCTTTTATAGACAAACTCGATCAGGAAATCGGCACTAGGGCACTGAAAGAGGCTAGAATACATGAGAACCATCGCCTAGTTGAATCCCTCCTGAGGGCAGGAGTTTTAGACAGAGACACTTTTGTCAATAAGCTCCCTCGCAACCGCCTTGACCCGACCCTGGTCGCCTTGAGAGGTGCTATAGTCGATGGGAATTTGGAACTCGTTGAGCTACTTGCTCGAAAAACTAACGACATCAATTCTGACGACGCAAAGTGTGATGGGCTGAGGTTCCTGGCATATGCGGTTCGTGCGGAAAAGATTGAACTCGTTCGCCTGCTGTTGGACCTGGGTGCCGATATCAATCCCATAAACTCTATCCAAGGCAAGTTGAGTACATTGCAGACGTCTTTCATCTTTCCAATTAAAGCAATCGCTAATATCAGTCAAGGTGGTCACGAAACGTCGGCTCTTACGTGGTCCATCCTCAAACGTAACCACGAGCTGTTCGAACTGCTGATGTCGAAAGGGGCCAAGGCGGATCTTCCTCAGGATCATAAAACGCCCTTAACTGCTGCCATATTGTGTGGAACTTCCAGCATGACGGTTCGCACCATAAGCGCCGGGGCAGACATCAACAGGCCGGGCGATGCTCATTTTGTAACCAGACGCTACGTCCTCGAAACACCACTCCAGATCGCCATTCGCATACGGAGTATTCGTCTCATCGAATTTCTGCTTGATAATCATGCCGATGTCAATTATTGGGAGGAAAGCATGCGATTCGGGTCCGCTCTGAACATGGCAGTTTCCCTCCAAGATCGAGAACTGGTTCAGTTGTTACTCTCCCGGGGAGCCGATCCTAACAAAACTATGTCGCTTGCCGCAGCAATTTCCGACGTCGGTAGGCCTGTCGATCTCGAGATCTTTCGGCTGCTTCTCGATCACAAAGCTGATATCAACTCCACCTCAACGACGGCTGTTCACTGGTTTCATCTCACGCCGCTCCAGGCAGCCCTTGAAAGGGGCCATGAAGACCTGGCATGGATGTTTCCAGATGCCGGGGCCGACTGCCGTGCTCCAGCATTTTGGGGAGCAGGCAAAACGGCCTTGCAGGTGGCAGCCATGAATGGCAACATGACCTTTGTTGAATACTTCGTTCGCCGGGGCGTGGACATCAATGGTTGTCCGGCAATTTATAACGGCGCAACTGCCTTGCAATTCGCCGCCATCCAAGGGCACTACAACGTCGTTGTCTCTCTTCTCGAGAATGGAGCCGACATCAACGCTCCAAAGGTGGCTGTGTGTGGACGGACTGCGCTTGAAGGTGCAGCAGAGCATGGCAGACTCGACATTGTCCATCTCTTGCTGGAAAACGATCAAGAGGAGGAGTCTCTGGGACAGCGTTGTGAAGAAGCAGCAGTCCTTGCAGAGAGAAATGGGCACTTTGTCATTGCTGAGATTCTGCGTGGGTGGAAGAAGCCATGATGAGAGGTTGGATAACTTGCAGTTCCTTTGTACGATATTTAAATAGCTCAAGACTGTTCTTTCTCATACCTACCTACACGAGCATATGAAATCCAAGACAAAGGGATGAATGATGAATTTCTCCACAATGCGTCAAGGCCGCACAGTCACGTGCCCACACCAGGCAAAGCATGACTTCATCGACTGGGGAGTTTGACTTGTCCGAAGTCCGAAGACAGGGTTATGACGCCGCAACACCTCGGCTGAATTGGAAAAACCTGGCTCATTCCTCTGAAACTGACCTCAATCGTCGGTGCCGACCACATACAGCAGCACAATGGCAAGCACAGTCAGTGCCGTCGTCCTTTCGCCGGCTCCGTACCACATCATTACGTAGGTGGACGACGTCTCTCAAGTGGACTGCGGACAGAGAGGACTGACTTGGATTGCAGCTATGGAACCCTCTTGGGGACGTCATTCTTCCACGTACGATATGCCACGGTCCCATCAAGACCATTGTCCCTGGCTAACAGGTTCATAGACCTTTATCAATGGCATCGTCATGATCCGGACGGTCGACCGTCCCAGCTTCTCCGCCATCCAGCAGAAGCTCTTCCCCATCTACTTTGGCCTGCAGACCATCCTGCCGGGCATTCTGGCGCTGACTTTCCCCGGAAACTCGCTGATTGGCCTCTCCAACGGCCCTCGGGGACTGGTCACCGAGTTTGCGCGCTGGCACTCGCTGCTACCCATTACCATCATGGCCTTGACTGGTGCTGTCAACTTTGCCATCCTCCTGCCTCTGACGACCGAGACTATGAAGAAGCGCCGTGGTCAAGGTATGTCATTGTCGTAAAAAGCAATTGCGGTGAGATGCGCTAACAGTATTGATAGCCAAGCGAGATGGCAAGGACTGGTTCGCGGCTGGCCCGCACTCTGACGAGATGAAGGCCCTGAACAAGCGATTTGGAATCCTGCACGGCATCTCATCCCTGCTCAACTTGGCCACCTTCTTCGCTGCCGTCGCATACGGCTTCACTCTGGGTGGACGGGTTCTGTCCGTTGCGGACCTGGCCTAATCTATTATTGACTGATGCAATGTCTATTACTCATGTCTATGCATGCCCTATACTAGTACACAATGGCAACACTCGACTCGCTCTCCGTCTAGGTCTAGACCGTGCACCTCCTTCCTCCGCGATGCAATGCAACAGTAACAAGTCCCGTAGGACGTTGTTGATCGTAGTATCATGATTCGTTCATAAAATCTTTGGGTATAACCTTCTAAACAATGCGCCGGCTGCTCCAAGTCAAAGGCTCTCAGCTCAAGGTCGCCATTGCTCGGATGAAGTGCGGAGATGTCCCTGGAACGCACGGAGGTCCTGCTTGGCCTTCTCAAAGTCTTGAAGACGCTGGGCCTTGATCTCCTCCTCCTTGAGGGCGGGCTTGGCGCGTCGCTGATTGGCCTCCATCTGACCCTGGATGGTCCAACGGCCTGGTTGGCGGTCGAGCATGGTCTTGACGTCTACCTCGTCGTGTGGCTTGGGGAAGTCGCGGAGAAGTGCAGGGATAGGCTTGCTTGCGGCGCTGTGCTCGGATTCGTCTGCCTTTAGCCCGGGGGTCGACAAGGGGGACGTCTCGCTGGACGACGTCTTGTCCACGGGAGCGTTGAAGTAGCCGTGAGAGTTGTTGGAAGCAGTCGAGGACTCGACCTGGTTGAGAGTGGTGCTTCCCATTATGAGAGAGGTGGTGTAAAATATGGATAGTTCAAGTGATGGTGTTGTGAAAGCGACAAGGTCGGACTCGTCTTGGGGGCTTTGTTCTCTTTGTACGTGTGGATGGATGCTGCGGCAGAGGAAAGAGTTTGCTTGCCAGTGAAAGGACAGAGCAGCTTGCTCTCCAACTACGGCCAGATGTCGCGTGCCTGGTGTGCTTTTGTATGTTCGGTCCTTCTCGGGAAGCAGACAGCCACGTCAACGAGTAGCCAGAGGATGAAAGGAGGTAAAGGAGATGGAGCAAGGATGGGCCTAGGAAACGACTTGACAAAGTATTTATAACAAAGACGACACGGGTCAGCTTTAAAACTTCTCTCGGGGTCTACCTTGGTCGAGAGAGTGGAAACCCCTTGGTCCCCGTGCGACGTTAGTTAGCTTTCAGGGTCCACGCATCCTGTCAACGCCGCGCACGCTAGAGACGGAAAGCTGCCCTGCCAAAGCGGTGAAAGATTCCGTCAGTATCTCGGTAAGAGCGTAGCATAGCGTGTTCATTTCTCTCTCGGCACTTCTCAGCTTCGGCTGTGGTAAACGGCATCCGCTCATTCGCGGATAAGACGGTTATCTCAGGGGGAGAAAATGTGTGTTTGGCAGGATGGGTTTCTTGAAAAATCCACCGATGACAGCAGCGGCTTTGCCGAATTATTCGTAGGGTCATGTCCCGGCCAATGGAGAGTCTCCCATTGGACCCTTATCTCCTTCACCGAGCGAGCCTCGTGGAGAAGACATTGCACCCTCCATCCGTCGCCACCACGCGAGAGCTGGAACGGAAACTTTTACTGGGGGCCAATTGGTTTGGCTCGGGGATCGGAGACTGGGAATAGCGGCAGGTTGTCTCGGACATGCAGAGATTGTCGTCCGGGAGTTAATTCCGTCCACGGCTCTTGTGCTGCAATGATGTCAGCGGGGCCTTTGTTGACGAACCAACATGGGCCGGTATCGCTTTATCGCAGCGTTACCCTGTAGCCTGTAGGGTATTTTGTGAATATCGAAGACTCTGGAAGATCAGTCATATTTGATGGTTTATCAATTTATCAATGTATTCCATGTTTAAATGTTTCCATTGCAATCCTTTGCAAAGCCTTATCCAAGCCCTGTCGTATTTGTCGCAGAAAACTTCGAGAAGGTGTCCATTTGGTTCCTTGACATTTGAGATGGATCTACATGACTAAGCTCCACAACTCGCCGAGTCAAGTCCGCCACTCAACTTCTTTTCACACAGAGACACTCAAGCAACACAGATAGAAAGGCTGCTATATCGAAACAGAGTTTTACAAGTCTCCAAAGATGTCAAGCCCAAAATATCTCACCGGCGATGCTGCCGCCGTCAACGAGTTCATCGACAAGTTTGATGTGAGTGATTTACACACATCTCATATAACACAGCCCAGTACTCATTTTTTCTGATAGGTCTTTTTGCTCGATTGCGATGGTAGGATGGACCGACACCAACCTCTAGACTTGAAATAACACTTATAGGTGTCCTATGGTCCGGCGACCATGTATATGATGGAATTCCCGAGACCATCGCCCTCTTGAGATCAAAAGGTTGAGTCACAGCCACACAGAGCCGAGATCCAAGACTTACACCTAACAAGGAAAGAGAACCATCTTCGTCACAAACAACTCCACAAAGTCTCGTGATGAGTACCTCAAGAAGCTCACCAGCCTGGGCATCCCCAGCGAGAAGGATGATGTCTTTGGCTCCAGCTACTCAGCCGCCATCTACATCTCCCGCATCCTGAAGCTCCCCGAGGGCAAGCACAAGGTCTTTGTTATCGGTGAGGCCGGCATCGAGAAGGAACTTGAATCTGAAGGCGTTGCTCACGTCGGCGGTGCGGACGAGGCTTTTAGACGGGACATCACCCCTGAGGACTTCAAGGGTATCGCTGACGGCTCCTTGCTCGACCCCGAGGTTGGCGTTGTCCTGTGTGGCCTCGACTTTCACGTCAACTACCTCAAGTTCGCGCATGCCATGCACTATGTCAAGCGAGGTGCCATCTTCCTCGCCACAAACACAGATTCGACGCTGCCCATGCACCATGACTTCTTCCTCGGAGCTGGTTCGTGCCACTATCCTGTTGTTCACGCAACAGGAAAGACGCCCCTGGCACTCGGAAAGCCTAGTCAGGCCATGATGGACGCTGTCGAGGGCAAGTTCCAGCTCAACCGCGCCAGGACATGCATGATTGGTGATAGGCTCAACACCGACATCAAGTTCGGCATCGAGGGACAGCTCGGTGGAACACTGCACGTCTTGACAGGTGTGCACAAGAAGGCGGACTGGGAAAAGGAAGATGCCATTGCTGTCCCTTCGTTCTATGCCGACACGCTGAGCGATCTCTTGCTGGCGGCTGAGAAAAACTAGACTATCCTAGACAATAGACGAATAGACTAGACTTGTGTTTTCTATGTTGTGCCACCTAGGCCAATCTATTTCTCCAATATAGCGCCTCAAACTTTAGCATCCTTTCTCCTCGTGTATTGATAATTGTGTTTCGCTTGCCAGGTTGTCTTGATGGATCATGTGATATGGAATACAGCAAAACAACTGATCCCGTGGAGAGAGACAGCATCCTTACTTTTGCTTCTTGTTCTCCATGCGCTTTGCAATTTCGCTAGTTCGGATGACCTTGGGCTGTTGAACAGGGGTCTGATATGCACGGAATGAGGCGGGCATGAACATGCCGACGTGCTTCTGGTACATGGAGTACTCGTAGTACTTGCCGGCGGTGATACGCTCAGTCAGCCACGTCGACCCCTGAAACAGAAGAATGAGAGCACCAGAGCCAGCAAAGGTATAGCTGTATAGGTTGTTGGTGGCAAAGCAACTCCACTGGTATAGCACAAACCAGACCAGCTGCTCGGCGGCAAAGTTGGGATGTCTGCTGTAAGCCCAAAGTCCCGAGGTGTTGAAGCCGCGATCAAGTTGAGCCTGAGTGTAGTTGTAGTTCTTTGGCACCTTGGCGTCCGTTTGGTACTGGTGCTTGGCCTGGTGGTAATCTAATGTCGTCAGAACGAGGTTCATCTACTGTGACTACAACACTCACCCCATTGTTGGCCGTCGCTCACCCACTCGCTGAAAACAAGAGCAAGCTCAACGACAAAGTAAGCAACATCGGCCGTTGTGATGTTAGGCTCAAACTTTGCAGAGAGCAAAATGGCGTATGCAGGAACGCAAGAGAAAGCAAAGAGAAGAACGCTCTGATAGAATGATATGAATGTAACGTTGAAGATGAAGAAAACAAACTTGGGAACGTATTTCTGTAGGATTGCCCTGCAGCGTGTAAGTTGAGTGGACGGCTACCTCTGGACACATACATACCATCGGTAATCCTCAGATCCAACGTTGTAACCGCCTTTACGCCAGTAATTATATGTTAAACGGCACTGCAGATTAAGCCGTTAGAAGATGCCACTTTGCATGAAACCACATCAGGCTTACACTCCAAGCAGTCGTAGTAGCTGCCACAAGTTCAATTCTCGAAGATGGTACACCAGCAAGACGAGCCCAGACCGCCAGATGAACAATGTAGAGATTGGGGAGCAGACTCCACATGCGATCGACCTGGGAATAGTTCCGATTGATCTCAGACACGACGAGGAACACGAATCCAAGAGCAATGGAAGCTGCAAAAGCCGATATGAGAGGGTTCGTGTCGATGTACAGCTGCCTCAGCCCGGAGGGGTCGGCAATGTTGTCGACGATCTGTCCTGGCAGGGCATAGAGCTGGGGTATGAAGGGCTCGACAGTCTTTGCATAGTCGCCGCAGTCCTCGATGGACTTGAGAAAAGGAAAAGTCATTATGTTATCCAAGAAATGAGAGACAGGATCGTGTATGCTTGTGTAGACTTTGTTGTTCTCTTACTGATGTTTTAAAGAAGCCCGGTGTTGGTAGCGTCATAGATGATCAATTGGGGCTAGGGACCCAAGTGACGCATCCATTGCCACTTTTAGCTGGGCCCCGCCTGTGCCTTGTTGCCCCGGCCCCCTAAAGATGACCTACGCAGCGGATGGAGCCGCTGTGGCTAGTGAGGACCCGCCTGTAAAGCCACTGAAGGCGACCAGGGAGTTAAAATTCAACTTCAACTCTCGGCACGCACCGCTTTTCTCTTGTCCATCGTGAAAGCGCGAGCTCTGAAACACGAATTGTTGGACGTCGGCTCTTGTGAAGAAGACTGTGAAGCCGTACAAATAGGGCGAAATATCTTGTCGAGGCCGCTTTTCCGGAGGAATATGGCAGCGAATCATTATCACTGCGACGCGTCTCGTCGTTGACCGTGCTCCTTCTTCGTGCCGTGCCTTCCCATCGCGGCAGCTTCATGACTGCTCGACGCCTGAGGCAGCCTCTCTTCTCGTGATCAGCGACTGAATCAGCCTCGGCCAAGCATCCCAACTCCTTCAAACACCAAGAAACCGTCGCAATGAGGGTGCTCTGTGTGGCTGAGAAGCCCTCCATCTCCAAGGCCGTTGCTGGGATTCTCTCTGGTGGTTCCCACACCACAGTATGTCCATCTCTCTGTCCTTGAGGAAGTCAATGCTGACCGAGAATGCAATAGCACAATACCCGGAATAAATTCATCAAAAACTACGCCTTCGATTTTGACTTTGGTCAGCGATGGGGCAAATGCTCCGTCACCATGACATGTGTCACCGGCCACTTGACCAACGTCGACTTTTCTCCAGAGTACAAGAATTGGAGTCATCCTCCACCAGAGGCACTCTTTAACGCACCCATCGTTACTAGTGTTTACGATGTGAATCTCCGTATTCTCACTTGGGTGTTATGGCACTAACCGGCTCTAGGACAAGAAATCGATTGCCCAGAACTTGGAGTCTCAGGCGAAATTTGCCAGACTGCTTGTCATCTGGACTGATTGCGATCGTGAAGGAGAGCATATCGGCCACGAGATTGTAGAAGCTGCTCGAAAAGGCAAGCCAGACATTGAGGTGAAACGTGCGAGATTCAGCAATGTGGAACGAGCGTAGGCTCCCTATCCTATTGCTGCCTGGACATGAACTGACATGAATAGCCATGTTCTCTCGGCCGCCAGGAGCCTGGCAGAATTGGATGAGAGACAGGTTAATGCTGTTGCTACAAGAATCGAGCTCGATCTTCGCATTGGATATGCGTTTACGCGCTTCATCACAAACAATCTCAGACCCCTAGGCGGGCCTATGGAAGGATTGACTCTTAGTTACGGTATGCGGCCTACCACTAACAAGCCGAACCCTTTGCTAACTACTCAGGATCGTGCCAGTTCCCGACCCTTGGCTTCGTCGTGGACCGTTACTTTCGAGTCAAGAACTTTGTCCCGGAGCCGTTCTGGAGCATCAAAGTCATGCACAACAGGGAGGGCAAGAAGGTTGAGTTCTCCTGGCTGCGCAACCGACTTTTTGATCGAATGTCAACAGTAATCCTCTACGAACGCTGCCTTGCGGCCAAAACGGCGACTGTCACCAAAGTCCAGGAAAAGCCGACGCGCAAGTTCAAGCCTCTTCCTCTAACCACCGTTGAACTCCAAAAGGCTGCAACCCGTCTTCTCCGCATGAGTGGACAACAGGCCATGACTATCGCTGAAGGACTTTACAACAAGGGCTTCATTAGCTACCCGCGAACCGAAACTGACCGTTTTGACAGAGGAATGAACCTCAGAGCTCTTGTTCAGAAGCAGACCCCTGACGAGAGATGGGGCACTTTTGCCCAGGGTCTCGCCAATGGTGCATTTCAACAACCGAGAGAAGGACGACACGACGACAAAGCGCATCCTCCTATTCACCCAATCACATACGCCGCGCCGTCCGTCTTGAGTTTCGATGAGGGCCGGTTATATGAATATGTTGTTCGTCGGTTCCTTGCCTGCTGCTCAGATGATGCAAAAGGTATGGCAACCGACATCGAGCTTGAATATGGAGAGGAGCGTTTCAATGCCCACGGGGTCATCGTTCTAGAGAGGAACTATCTTGAGGTCTTCATTTACGAGAAATGGAATAACACAGCGGAGCTCCCCAAATTCACTGAAGGGGAGCGTTTCCAACCAACCGAGGCCATGGTCACAGAAGGGAAAACGACGGCACCCGGCTATCTTACCGAAGCCGATTTGATCGCTCTCATGGATGCCAATGGAATCGGCACGGATGCAACCATGGCCGAGCACATTCAGAAGATCCAAGACAGGGAATATGTTGTTACCATTGAGCGATCAGGCCAGGCACCGGCAGATGACGAGGAGCCGGACGCAGCTCCGGCTGCAAGAGGGGGACGTGGACGTGGCCGGGGCGGCCGAGGACGCGGAGGACGAGGAGGGGCAGCTTCTTCTGGGGGTCGAAGAGGTGTCAAGGTGTTCGTTCCCACCCAGCTCGGTGTGGCATTGATTCTGGGGTTTGATCGAATGAACTTCGAGACGAGTCTCGGCAAGCCATTTCTCCGCAAAGAAATGGAACTCAAGATGAAGGCTATCTGCGAAGGTCGTACGAGCAGGGAAGTTGTGCTGCGGGAGAGCATTGCCCAGTACCGCCATGTGTTTATGCAGTCGCAGGAGAAGCTGGGGGTTCTGCGAACGGTATGTCCCCATCAACGACACGACACGCAAACTTGGATGGTGTCACTGACATTATCAACTAGGCGTGCCGTGAATTCGTCTTTGCTACATGAAGACTCGGGCCCTCGGCTCTTCAGGGCTCGTAGACCCTTGGTCAATGCCACAATCACAACTCTGAGCATCATGAATACTCGATGATATCGGCGGGGAACAAAGTGCCGACTTGGGAAACTGACGACATTTCGATAGCTTACCTGCACGCCCCATTGTCTCATTGTGGACCGAGAGACTTTCTGAGACTCAACCCCGAGATCAAGCCTATCAACTAGTAGGCTAATGCACACGCACGATCCTGATGATGTGATTTGAGCATCGTGACAATATCGAAACATGGCGGCGGCATATATTCTACACCCCTCAGTTGGGATGGAACTTGGCAGTGGGGATGGTAACCGCAGACATGTCCGAAAGCGTCGTGCTGGTGTAAGCACGGCAATTATCAATTGACTAAACTCGGTAATAGGCAGGCGATGGTTGTGCGTCTACCACCTGGTTGGGACGAATGGACGAGGTCTCTTGGTGCGGAGGACCCGGAGCGGGATAGACCGGGATCGCCCACGGCACGGCGGAGCCACGGAGTTTCGCAATCCCCCACACGACGATTGTAGCCTCGGGCTTCAAGTGCGCGGGGCAACGGGACTATGGAGCGAACCTCTCGTCTGTCGGATGCGCGTGGCCCCCATGGCACACCTAGTGTGGCTGGGGATGACTGGCCATGGGGAAGTCTATCGCCCAAGAGAGGCCCACGGCGCAGCGTCGTCCAACGTGGGGTCGTGTCAATGGATGATGGGCCACGCAGGCGCTCAAGGATGAATTCCTTGATTCGACAGAGAGTCAAAGAGGGGAGGTTTCACAGCCGGAGCAAGGCCGGATGCCTCCACCTCTGGCAGGAGCTGTTGGGTGACGATGCCGGCATCAGAAAACGGTTATGGTCACTAATAGTTACAGCATCGCGAACCCAATCAAAGGGATGCACACTGGGAACGTGACTAGTCGTACACTGCCGACGACTCTCGCTGAGGTGATCGAGACTGGGAATCTGGCGCGTCTGGTATGACGGATTGCCCTTCGCGGCTGGGAAGAGTGGCATGCGAATGGTGGAAGTGCGCGATATTTGTCCCGTGCGATGTGCCAACAGGCCCGTGATGGCATGGCCATTCAGACCTGAGCTCAGCCATCCATCACGATACGAACCAGGCGCCTGGGCACCAGAGGCCAGAGAGGTTAGGGACAAGGCCTGAGCTGACACGTCTGGGCGGTGGGAACACTATTACGGATGGGATTTGTCAGTCATCACCTGGTATCGAGCGCGAAGCCGGAGCAGCGAGATCATAATCAAGAGTCAGCTTGCGCGGATACCTGGGTACTTGGAGCATGATGAGGGCGTCCTATCTTTGGAAACTGATTTGGGCTACTCGTTGACCAACATCGGCTCGTGCACAAAGGGGGGGCGAATCTGGACAAGAAACGGATACACAAATGACCATGTCAGAGAGGAACCGTACGAATTACTATCCATGACACGGTGCCACGGGAACACAGATGGCGCATGATAACAACACACCCCCATCACGATGGACACGGGATGCACTGCTGGAACACGGGAGGCTTGGGGTTCGCCGGCATCGTGCCCTCTGCAGGCTTCTAGCCCTACACTTGTGTGGAAAAGGTTTCTACCAGTACGCAGGTACGTGCAAAAATGGCACGCACAAGAATTTCCAGAATTTCAGACTTAGCGAGCTTATTGCCATGTCTCGCAACTCCTTTTCCAGACCCAAGGGCCGACTAAACAACAAGCCGGGCTAGGGCATGACCTTGGAAATTGGCCCGGCTTTTAGCACGCCAGAGCTGTCACTTCTTTGATATTCCCAAGGAGAGGACCCCCTGGAACCTTGTCCTTGCGAATAAATGCTGGGCCCTTGTGGGTATCAAAAAAACACAACGCACGGAAGAAAGCTGACAGAAAGGCTTGTGCGTTAGGGGGCCTTGCGCATCTCATATTATGTCTCCTTTATTTCTCCCCCTGATCAGTCGAATGCAGTAATTTTGTGACCCGCTTGGCCGCTGCCGCTCTGCATGTCATGACGACGACCACGTTTTCGCGAGCATGATGGGTGTGAGTTTTCTCCAGCAAGATCCCATGACGCCCATGACTTTTCGTTGGACTGTCTCTCCTCCTGAGAATTGGTGCCACCACTTGACGAATCAGTCGAATTGATCCTCCCCATCAGAATCCAAGCCCAGCCCCTGACGGCAATGGAGGACAGGAATGCTGGCCACCATCATCAGGCGGACGAATGTCGAATCGCTTCCAGCCGCTGTTGAAGCACTAACACCGGCTAGACTCCAACAATCTTTCCCCAATCTCCCGGGCCCCGTGGTCTCGAGGGTGAGAGGCGTTGGCCTGAAAAAAAGAACATTGCCAATGTACCTCTTACACGCTAGGCGTGACACTGGTAGCAGAGTCGCGACTAGGACTAGCCCAGCGATCCCCAGACTTTGTTATGAATTGAAGGCTGAAAGACTTGGAACGTGAGAGCACGCCCCATCTCACCAAGAGATCAGGGCCAGCCGTCGTCAACACGGGGTCCTCTGAAGGAGCTTGAGAAGCACAATGACGAAGCCGGTGCCGCATCGCAGAAGCGCCGGACACCCGCACTTGAGGCCCCCGTCTCCAGTCTCGGACTCTTTGTCCAAGGCAGAGCACCTGCGGCCAGCGAAGCGGCTGGATGGAGCACCATTGCGCACATCACGGCACATATCACGGTGGTGGAATTCCAGCTCTCCCCTCCCCTCCGTGCGCCGAAAACCCCCGATGCCCGATGCTAAGCAGGACCAGTAGATCCAGGGCCGGGCCCGGGACCCTGCCTGCATCTGCCTGCTTGCTTTTCCTGGACGACGGTTTGCTCTGTCCGGAAGTCATGCCGACATTTGATGCTCTCGCAGTTAATGAAAGAGAACCGCGGGACTGGAGAAAGGGAGCCGAAACTACAGAGCGCGAGCCTCGCGGTGGACGCTGCGCTGTGCTACGCTGGACTACACTGGAGCTCACTGGGGCGTGAAACGGCAGTTTGATTTCGTTTGGCTGGTCCGGCTGGCTTCCCCGTTACGCTTTGGCTCGTCTCCCTGGACTACCGGCTCCTTGGGAACTGGAACCCACGATCAGAGACAATGAAAACAAATTTTACATGGGCATGACGAACAAAGGGGAGAAGCCCCTCTTCGGAACGGGAAATGCAGAGTCCAAGGAAATGCCTGACCTGGCTGATGACTCTGGTTCGGCTTGGTTGGGTTCCAGTCATTCAGTCCAAGGCTTCCTCTGATCCTGGGACCTGATTTCGGATTAGAGCACACCCAAGCATAGCATCAGGAACCCGGTGCGTGTCGCATTCCCCCCCTTCAACCTTATCAGTGAGCATGCCTCTTGCTAGGACAACGCCCCTTTACCATCTCCAAAACACGGGGGAGGATGAGGCCGCTTGTCCCCTTTGGGCCGCGGCGCAGCTGTGGCTCTCGTTGGGAGAACACATGTGATTCGCTGGCACATGGTGGCGTGCCCATAGTGACCAAGTAGGCACCCCAATAACAAATCCACACCTACCTCCTCCAACAGATTCGCCCCCCCGTGCCCCGGGACTGCGCCTATCGCTACTTGCACGCAGCACACGCACCGCCGTGCACACCTGGCAGCGAGCGCTCCCGGGCTGTGGGAATGAGTGAGAGCAGGTACTTCCAGGGCATTCAGGTTCCATTTCGCGATGCTGCAAGTACGTACCCGACGACTCACACGGGCTCACCTGCCCTTGGCCGGCCATGTACTTGTATCCGACCTTCGCAGCTCCCAGGCACCCTCCCTTTTCCTTCTCTTCAAACAACAACAACACCAACTAAGGAACACCACGATTCGTATTAGAGTCACCTGTCACAGTCCAGATCATCGCATCAGCTCTGCCACGCCTGCCATACTATCGCCTTGTCGTTCGCAACATTGCCTTGCCAGCGCTCCGTCTATCCGGCTTCTGAACTAGGTACGTACTTATCTCGGTGACTCAAACCACCACCACCGCGTCGCCCATCATGCCCACGACCCTCCCTCGCTCCCGCAGACTCCTGCGTCGCAAGGATCGCATCGCATTTCTGTCTTGTTGCCCGAGATCTCATGCGCTGACCATCGACTTCCTCCTGCAGACTCCCTCGTTCGGAAGCGCATCCACACAAGACCGAAATTCGGTAATCATGGCTACCATGGCAGCGGCTGTTCGTGATATCCCCCAGGCCTCCTCGAGCCGAGACAACTTAACTGCTGTAGCGGCTCGGAGTGTCCCTGCGACTGTGACACGACCTCAACCCCTCCCTACTCCCCCCAACTCCATCTCTCCCTCCCTCCCGCCTCACGGGCTCAAGGCGCAACTCCAGAAGGCCAAGCTTGACCCTATCGACTCAGACCTGGACCTTCACGAGTCCTCGGACCACGGCCGGTCTGTATCGCCTGCCCTCGAGGTTTCGGGTGCCATCACCAGCTCCCTCCTCGCCCGATATCACCTGCCAGAGATCCTGCTCAACCACGGTCCCTTGGCGATCCGACACATTATGGGATACCTGACCACCTCGGTCCCCGGGTTCTCAGCGATCCCCCCAACCAAGGCGAGACGACTGGTCGTGGGAGCGTTGGAAGGTCGGGGAGGCGAAGGAGGCGGACTGGCTAGAGAGGTGGAATTTGAAAAGGTAGGATGGGGACGATGGGATGCCCGTCAGCGAGGACAGCCGGCGCGACACCGACAGGGAACGCCCCCTTCGCCCTACGGCACAGGCATCCCCATCTCCAAGAACGGCGGTAGAGGACAGGATCGGACCAGACTCAACATTGCGTCTTCCAGCAACGGAGATTCGGTCAACTTCTCCCATGATGATGACCACGACATCTCCATGATGGAGCATGAGGCGGACAAGATGTCCATGGACGGATACGCGTCAGCTTCGTGCTCTGAGGCTCCGGAAGACGACGTCGTCATGAATGACGACCCTGAGGATGCGACCGACGACGAGGACTGGGCAGCGGTGGGGGCCGCTGCCCTCCGAGCCGAGTCCTACCCCAACCAGGCTGCGGCCCAGACGGACCGCGGCTTCGTTTCTTCTTCTGTATATACACCAGGTGGACTCCGCTCCTTCTCCGCCAGCTCCGGCATGGCGCGCCCACCTCAACCAGCACATATCGACTTTTCGGCGTTGGCGGGTACCTCTGACGCACAGGAGCGGGAGGCCGTCGAGGCCCTTCTGCGACTCGGTTCTGTATAATACCTCTCTGCATGCGTGGCGTTTGGGGGCTTCCGGAATTTGGCTGAGGGTATTCATTCGGTTTGGGTTGGCTGGGCCCAAATGGGAAGGCCGTGTCGGCCCAACATGATCGAGGCGGCGACCTCTGGATCACAACTCACTATCACGATGACACGGTTCTTCGAACGGATTTCTGGGTTATGGCTTTTGTTTTCTCATGGGTTTCGATTCTCGGCGTCTTGGTACTCGGCGGCATCCTGTCCTTTGGGAGGCGGATGATTTTTCGTCGTCTTTGGGGAAAAAGTCAGCAAACGGCATGGGTCATTCAAGGTTTCAACGCTTGGGTTAGTCCCAGGCACGACAAACCTTGACGCGGGTCTTATTATTTTTATTGAGGGGATGCAAGTCATGCAAGGCAGATATGCCTTGTCTCGCTTGTTCTTCCTGTCGCTCCAAGCGAGCAGTTCGATTCTTGGTGGTCCCAAGGGACTACTCATGCTAGGAGTTGGACTCCTGAGCGACACGACAACTCCCTCGACGGGAAGGGCTGGTCTCTGAGGTTGCGTCGTCTCCTTGGGGCATTCTTTTTTACACATACCCGGTTACCCAAGCCTGGCTTTGAGCATCCACAAGCAGATCCTACCACTTCAACATGGCATTGTGGAGGACTATGACGACAGACATTTTCATGCCTTGGTGGGCAGTTGCAGTCAGTTTTTGCAACCTTCTCAACTATTTGTTTAATTACCTTTGGAGATTTGGGGTGGGCGAATCAGCATCATTAGATAGAGGAGGAGAAGGGGACACATTGGATGAACATGGTACAAGACATGGATATGATATCATGGCTGGAATCAAAAGGAGCTGGACGCCATCATGAGCGTGCCCCTCAAGTCTCGAGTGCCAAGAGCACATGCAGAGACAGACAAAAAGGAGTAAAAGCAAATTGGGGAGTGAGGGATTAGGTAGCTTCCTGGTCGTTAGCATTCGAAGCCCCGCCAGCTTTGCAAATGGAAGTCTTGATCTTTCTTTCCCGCAAACCAGAGTCGATGATGACGAGCTGTGATAACGATTGCGTGACTTGACCATGGCTTGGTGTTGAGGCAAGCAAAGTTGGTCGGGGCAGCCGAAGGACGTTGTGACGTCGCCTCAGGTTGGGGATATCATGTTGGGGAGGAAGATTGTTGTGACGATTGCATGACTAGACCACGGGCTAGTAGTCCTGAATGGATCACATGCTAAGGCTTTGTTTATTAGCTTGATTGGCACAGAGTAGGTGAAGGGGCAAGGTGAAAAGATTTGAAGATGGTTGAGAGATGGAGAAAAGTGGTGATGTACCTGTGAAAGTCAGTCGATGTGCCGATCGGTCATCACGTGAAGAATGGGACCATGACTTCAGATCTCGCACCGGCACTTGACGACACTCGTCCAACAAGCGTCGGCATCTCGTATCAAGAGAAGATTTTGTTTGCTACTCCTGGTCTCACCCGCCTTCCATCATCCCTCGACGATGAAGCTGGATCATCTGAGGATTTGGAACCCGATCCTCGTGCGAGTGCACCCTGCTCGATTGGGCGACGACGCAAGGGACGAGATGATGCCGACGAAAATAAAAGAAGAAAAACATGGATCCCCCTTTCTTTTGTCCGACAGGTGAGGTATGGGGATATCTGTTCATGGATACACACAACATCACCCGAGAACAGGACGATAAGCAAGTCTCGCCAAACCCCCGCAGATTGATTGCCTGACCCGCGGGGCTCCATGGCCGTCGGCGGGCGATGCTTCGACGGGGAGGGAACAATCGGTGCTTCTTCTGCCTTGGGAAGGCAATCGTCCAAGAGACTGGGCATGCGAGATGACATGATCTCAGTGCCGGGCAGACACCACTCCTTTTCGCTTGGCCCCAAGAGGACGCCGAGAGCTGGGCTGAAATCATTACGGCTCGGCCGTCTCCCGATGGGACGGCAGATATCGGCCAAGAAGGAGAAGGGAAGGTGGGTGTAGGTCACCGGATGGGGATGGCCGCCTCCGCCGCAGACATGAACTGACCAAAGGCTGGGCGATGACTGCCCAAGGTCTTGGCCACAAAGCTTGAGCAGTCAAGCTTATTTGTTTGTACGGTGGATAAAGTGCCCACTGTCCTCCCTTTCCCTTGCACTGCCGCGTTGTCGTCATCGCACCCCAAGACTCTTGGCGGGAGAAGGGAAAGGGATGGGCTTGCGGAGAGGAGTTCTGGGCGTTTTCTTGGAAGCCTCTTGGCCCTCGTCGGGGATTGGGCGAATTCGGTACCCTGGTTACGGATCGTGTTGCCTATGGATGGATGGGGAGAAGGTCTTGTGCTGACCATGGTCGTGAGTCTCGTAGTGACGAGATTACAAGCTCCTTGGCGTTGAGAGCACGGTGGCGGCAGTGTGTTCTTTGCTGGGTCGTGCTCAAGCCTCGTGGCAAAATACCCCCAGACACATCCCAGTCGCTGCGGCCAAGACAAAGGATGAGGGACTAAGAGACTTGGGGGAATTCTACGGAGTGGTTGTACAGTGTTTCGGAGGAAAGGGGCTGGAGAGAATACAGTGAAATGATGAGGGCTTTCAAGGCTTGATGATTATTATGTTTGCTCTACGTGGTTTTATACAAAAGCTCTAAGCACATGTCCACGGCTCAGTATCCATTCTTAACCGAAGTTGTCGTTGATTTCTTTGGACCGCGTGGCAGTCCCCGGCACCCCGGGTCCCCGGCGATACTCTCGGGCGCCCGACCGAGTCCCTGCTCGGCGCCGGGGGGGAGCGGATGCCGTGTGTAGGGATAAACAACGTGGCATTTCTCCAACGGGCAGGTTCTTAGAGCGTGGGATAAGGGTGTCTCGTGTGATGAATTCAGCAGTGGTAAAGATGGTATTCTATACTTATGAGATGTATCACCGAGGTTCAGGACGTGGTCGGCTCATGCTGTTGGAAGCCGGCATTGCGCATCACGAGTTTACCGAAACGGTTATCGAGCAGGGCAGGCGTTTTTCGAGATTGGACTACAGCAAAGTCTGCATATTTATGGGGCATCTCGGATGTTGCAGGGGAGGGAGAATACTCCGTAATATCTTGCAACGGGTGAAGAAAAGATTGAGACACGGCGATGTTATTAATATCCTCCCCGAGGGCTAGATAGTAGTAGAGGTATTCTAAAGAGAATAAACAAAGGATATCTAGACTACTGGCTCTTGTAAAGATATCTCTTTATAAATTTAGAATATTTTATTAATTATCATCATGGAGCAGAGAGCAGCGTTTAATAGTAGTCATGGCTACACTTGACCTCTTCAGTGTCTCATTTATTCTTGACCCTCGTGCTTGCCAGAGACTGGCTTAATATGGAGTAAGAGCAATTTACTTCGTCCGTGAAAAGCGGAGGATGGGGAGAATGAGGGGAGGGGGATGGATGGATCGTTCAGCGACCCGCCTGCAGGTCAGATGCAGGTCGCGATACGTAACAAGATGTCAGGATTTTCCAAGTAAGTTTTCGCGTAGATGTGAGGCTTCTGTACTACGTATTGTTATTTTGCGGCTTGCACATACGCCTGCTGACAGACACCCTAGAGGAACGAGGAGACAACTGGACCAAGAGGGGGGAGAGAGCACAAGAAAAACGTGGGCTTGGCTGAACCGAACCCCGACGATCAGCTACGTTCCTGGACTCCCTCTCTGCCCCCCCTCGTGAGCTTGGCTACGAGGTCTTGGCCTAGGCGCCGCCAAGTATCTTGGCAACTCTCTTGGCAGGCTGGGGCCAAGAGCACCCGGGGCTGGCATGAAAATGGAAGAGGGAGAGGGAGGCCTCGGCGTCTGGCGGAAAGCTTGACTGCAGATAACAGAAGAAGCAGAAGCATGCCTTGGCCGGGCTTGGCCTGGCTTGGCTCTGTCGCGAGTCGTGTGGCCGCCCCCCCCCGGCTTGGCCCCAGAGTCAAGTCATCTGTGTGTCAGATATTGTGATGCTTTGAGTGAGTGAGCTCATGTCCTGACCCCGTGCGAGTTTGATGGCTGGGGGAGGGTTCCGTTTCCTCTTTGAGCGTGTCGTCTTTTTGTAAAGCTTGATCAATCACATCCTGTGTCTTTTGCTAACCTGATGCTTTCCATCATCTGCCACTGCTTAAGGGGGGATAATCACACTGGAGGGGCATTCGCCGTTGCAGACGGGGGGTGTTTGGCCTGGGCTGGGCGGGCTGGGCACCAGCTGCAAATCCCGTCCGAGGGGAGGAGGGGGACACATTTTTCGCATCAGAATCGACAAGGCTCTGGCCGCCGCATGAGATGAAAAGGCGGTTGGATGCGGCGACGTGTCGACTCAGGAGCAGCGGCGCTATTGGTGACGATCTCTCCTATTCGCTTTGAGTTGAGCGCTGGGCTGCTGCCACCGGACTTGTCAGCTCCCCGGTAGATCCGGACGCACGCATGCACTAGCTGGGCGCTGTTCACAACAGCCATTCATTGCCAATATTGCACAAGACAAGCCTCATTGCGCTACAGCACTGTTTGCTCTGTCGCTGGACTTCTCCAGCCAACATCTCCTCGTCGGGTATTTCCCCCGAACGCCCTTCCATGCTGCCACACACACAAACACGCTCACACACGCACACCCCTCGGAAATCCCAATCGCTCAGGTGACGTTGGCGACCGAATAAAACGCTTGACGCAGTGGTGGCCAGCCTGTGTGAGGCCCCGAGGTGAGCGAGACCAATAGCAGCGCCGCGATGAGGGGCAGTGCCCAGACTGCCAAGGCTTGGCGGTCTTGGCATCGTTCCCTCCACCTGCCCACTCGGCGTAGCGCACAGTTCCAGTACATGTCGCCGCACCAAGGCAACGCCTGAAGGCAGGTATCCTACACCATCGGATACTTGACAATTCTCGCCAAGACCGCCAAGACTTTCCGCTCGCTCTTACCCTCATGCCCAGACTTTTGCGTAAATGTAAAGGGAGCACATCCCCCCCCGGAACTCGATTATGAAGGGCACTTCTCTTCTGATCATCTATCAATCTCTCCTCGATCCTCCGCAAGACATATTTGATCGCGTCTGAAAGGCGATCCTTTTGAGTGTATACTCGTTGTCTTGCTGCTTTACACATTGGGAACCTTGCGTCCCCTCAGCCCCAAAACAACCTTAGCCTCACTCGCTTTTCGCCGTTTGGCTTGAGCGGTGCGTCATCGGCTTAACAGATACTCCGTGCACAGCACCACCACACACAGACAATGTCTCCTCCGGTGCCTGAGCAGCAGCCACAGCAGCCTGGCCAGCAGCAGCAGTCGTCGTCGGCTGTGTCTTCTTCTGGTAGCGCCAGCAACGACTCCAAGTCGGCCACTCCTGCGCCCAGCGCCGCCTCAAACACTTCCCAGAGCAGCGTTGCGCCCTCGGCAGCCTCTGATGATAACCTCATCTGCCGGTGGAATGCCTGCAACCAAAAGTTTACCACTCCAGAGTCGCTCTATGTAAGTCCTTGAGACTCCAGTGACCATGCACAGATTACTGACTTGGCCCAGGAGCACATCTGTGAGCGTCACGTTGGTCGCAAGAGCACCAACAACCTCAACCTGACTTGTCAGTGGAACTCTTGCAGGACCACCACGGTCAAGAGAGACCACATCACTTCGCACATCCGGGTCCATGTGCCCCTGAAGCCTCACAAGTGTGACATGTGCGGCAAGTCTTTCAAGCGACCCCAGGATCTCAAGAAGCATGTCAAGGTAAGAGCATCACCGCTCTACAGTAAACAGTTTGACTTACACAACTCCAGACTCATGCCGATGACTCTGTCCTTGTCCGGCCATCCCAGGATCCCCAAGGTGGACTCAACTACAGGCCACAGCCTCCCAAGGGTATGTCTCAGCTCGATTCTTCCCCACGGCCGTGGCCATCCCGTTTTCCTTACCTCGAGGCTAATTCGCCTCCAGGCCCCTCTAGCTACTATGACCACAATGGCCAGATGCGAACTAACGCCGCCGCCTTCACCCATCAGGCAGGGCATCCTAGCGGCTACTATGCTCCCCAACCCTCTACCAACTACGGCCTCTACTTCAACCAGCCGCCCATGAACAACGCCCGCACCGAGCACCTTGGCTACAGCGCCGCCCCCAGCGGCTATGATCGAAAGCGCACCTATGACATGGTCGACGACTTCTTTGGCAGTGCCAAGCGTCGCCAGATTGACCCCTCTTCTTATGCCCAGATTGGCCGCTCCTTGATGCCTCTTCACGGAAACCTGTCCATCCCCAACGGCCCCATGGCCGCCACAGAGCAGTACATGCCTCAGCCAGCTCCCCCGCCTGCCGTGCACGCTGGTCCTGCTCCCAGCAACCCCCTGGCTCAGCAGTACTATCTCCCCATGCCCAGCGCGCGCACGCAGAAGGATCTCATCCACATCGACAACATCCTTGGCCAGATGCAAGACACCATCTACGAGAATGCCAGCCACGCTACTGCTGGTGTTCATGTCCACGGTGAGGGCTTCAACGGTTACCGCAACACTCCTTCGCCCCCCATCTCTCATCGATCACCAGGAGGCATTCCTGTGACAGCCGACGCCTACCAGTCCGTGTCTGCAGCTACTATGGCTTCGCCCCTCACGGCCATCTCGTCCACAGGCACTCCCGCTGTCACCCCCCCTTCCAGCTCCATGTCTTACACTTCCGGCCACTCTCCTAGCCCATCCTCCTCAGGCATGTCTCCTCAGTCTCGCCACGGCTCGACAGCCTCAGTCATGTATCCCACACTACCCACAAGCCTCCCCGCAGTCAGCCAGGCCTTCGGCCACTCTGCTACCACGACTCTGGGACCTAGCTTTGAGAGCAACGAGCGCCGTCGCTACTCTGGTGGCATGCTTCAGCGGGCACGAGGACCTCTGCCTTTGCCTCATGAGGAGGCCAGCGGTGCCTCGACTCCCAAGGCGAGCGAGTCTGCGCTGTCAGTTGGCTCGCCATCCTCCGAGTCTGATGTCAGCGACGCGACCCGGGAGCGTGAGGAGCAGTATGACCGATGGCTCGAGAACATGCGAGTCATTGAGACTCTGCGCGAGTATGTCCGAGGACGTCTTGATCGCAAGGAGTATATTGAGGAGAATGACCGACGACCGAGCATTGCGGATGTCATGGATGTTGACCCCAAGAGCCCCAGGGGTCCCTTCCGAGAACTGGGCACTCCTCGTGAGGGTTCCTCACTGTACCCCATCCTCCGCATGCCTGGTGCTTAGGCTGTTTCCCGATGTGACTGTTGGTCTCGGTGTATTTGTACTATTTTCCTTGATATTTGGGGACTACTTGATACGGGTCTTTCTAATGCAACGTGTCACGACTACATAGTTGGTCTTGAGATTGTTGGCAGGTTATGTAGCATTTGTTGCGGTGTGCTGGAACACTTTGGTTGAAAACCTGGCTTGGCTAGGAGGCTCTACTTTATGGGTTGGTTATGAGTTCGATATAGGGAGGGATCTGGGGATGCAAGGGCCACGCTATGGATGACGATTCCAAGATGCAAAAACACAGTCAGATTCTCGATTTGGTTATACTTCTTTTCTCGCCACGGTGTCGCTTCTGGACGGCAATGTATGTATCGGATGTCTTGTCTTGGTGGAGGCTATGACGGTTATGAACATTGGTTGGAAAAGAGGGCTCGGATATGGACGAGTAGGAAAACTAGGGACATGAATTTCAATCTCGTTGCCACTGAGGCAGAATACCAAGAAGTGTGTTTGAGCATAGCTGAGGCTGTGGGTGATGATTGCGGATCGTGATGGTTGAGCGTAATACGAGATGCTCGATACGAACTGATCTGTAGATCAATGGACAGGATGACCCGAACCATGTTGGATGAAGCAAGACATGGGCCAAAAGTGCCTGCAGAGGTAGATTCAGATATGATTGCTGCATGCAGTCTTACTCAACCCCAGTGATCTGAGATTATTGTCAGCTCCGAGTTTATCAGGTGCGATACCAGAAGAGGACGAATCAAGAGGGAAGCAAACATTCCAACGGGCAAGCCAGAGGACAAGATGACAGGTTTGATTTCATCTGAACTGCCACAGTGCCGAGAGTCGGATGTGTCGATCATGGGGATCTGCTCGATCTGGAGATTTTGACAGCTGCTGGAAACGTCACACTTTCTGGGGAGTACATGTGCTGCAATGGGGATCATGTTTCCAAGAATAGGAGGCTTGTCCATGTGTGTGTGTGTGTATCACTGAGGCCATGTTTGTTTCGTTTGTGATGGTCTGTTTCTATAGAGGTTGCATTGAGGTCCACGCGGGGGGGAGGGATATGTGCGATTAACCCACGCGGGTCGTCGGCAAGCCAGCCTCGTGAGAAGAGGTGCTAGGGGTTGAATGTCGGCAGTTGTTGAATACGACAGATAATGGCAGCTAGTAGAGTAAAAAAAAAAGAGAGGAGTACCTAGTCAAGACGAGGAGAAAAAAGGTAGATCGTATCAAGGACCAGTTGGGACAACGGTCTGAAACAAAAGTAAGGGAAATGAAGCGCCCCCTAGTGATCGACAAAACGACCAGTGCAGAGGACAACCATGACCCGCGGGTTTTTGCATGAAGTCGTCGATCAGAAAGAAAAAAGAGGCTTGCTTCAGGTAAGATTACGCAAGGAGCCCGCGTCTACTCTACTGAGGACGAGGGTTCGTTTTGGCAGCTGTCGGACGTAGATTGAAAGATACACACGCCTGGTTCGTGTCTCCCTTGTCAGTGACGTGACGTGCAAGGTCCTTGTTCGAAAGGGTCCTTGTCTGGATATATATAAATGCATCTTGTGTTCTCTCTCCCCTGTTTGGTCGCAGACTCAGGTTTGAAGGTGATTCAGGAAAGAAGAGACTTGTTCACTGTTGTTCGACGATACATATACTCACCTACGACCCTTTTCGCAACCTCTTTTCCCCTCTTCATCTTTTCCCTCTTCTCTTTCTCCTCCTCCTCAAGAAAAGGAAGAAAAACAGATACCATGCGCTTCCACTCCATCGCCACCCTCTTCATGGCCACCGTCGCCATGGCCGCCCCAGCCAACGACGTCAAGGAGTGCTGCTGCTGCAACATCAGCGAGCCAGCCATCGTCTGCACCCAGCGCGCCCCGAAAGACTGCATCTGCCCTGCCGTGATGTGCCCCGAGGACGCCCCGACCCTCCGGCCCACCGCCGTCGAGAAGCGCGCTCCCGCCGAGGAGACACCAGCAGAGTCGAAGCCCTGCTGCTGCTGCAACCCGGGCAGGGGAGCCATCGTGTGCACCATCCGCAGACCGGACGAGGACCAGTCTTGCATGTGTCCCATGGTCCTCTGCCCTTCCGACGCTCCGACCATCACCGAGGGTCCAGGCACCAAGGAGACGGGGAATTAGACCAGGGGGGGGAGGGATGAAGAATGCAACATGAAGGCTTTTTTTTGCGAAATTTCACGCCTGTATATACTTTGAAGGATTCATTTCTTTTTCTTCTTCTTACGAATCAAATAGGAGATATCTTACATGCATCAAAACTCTCGCTGTGTGACCAGATCAAGAGCTATATAAGCCTGTGTCCCCCCCGAGTTAACGTTGCTCACCTCACCCATCAACCCAAACCTTTCTCTACTAAGCACATCACCAACATGCACTTCTCGTACCTCCTCCTCGCCCTCGTCGGCACCGCCATGGCAGCCCCCAAGCTCGTCGCCCAGCAGTGCTGCTGCTGCAACCCCGCCACCAACAAGTACGAGTGCTCCAACCCTCCCAAGTCGCAGGGTTGCGCCTGTCCCGCCGTCGTCTGCTCCGGTCCCGCGGTTTCGTGATTGATGGACTTGAGAGGTGAGGATTTGTTGTCACTTCTTTCGGGTGTTATCCCGGTCTAACTAACTGGGAAACAATAGGCCACGGGGAAACTGGGTGAGACAGTGTTGCAGGCTGTGGGAGGGTTTCTGACATGGACGGCATCTGTTTCAGGGTGTTGTCAGCTGACGGTGCTGTGCTTCCTTGCCTCACTGGCTTGCAACTGGCAAAAGACTACATGCTATATGGCATTATAATACTCAGATATTGAATAAAGCAAGCTTCAACCCTCTTCAAACTGTCTGTATACTCTGTACTTGGCGGTTGAGTAGTCCATTTTGGCCGCGCCACCCTCCAACACACCAGCCAATCAACACCTTCGCCAACGAGACATGTCGATGGAAGAGGTAATCCTACAAATGTAATTGCCCAACAGAATGCCTCAGCCTCAGTAAACAACTTCACTCACACGGCACAAGGTGACACAATAAACACATTGTCATCAATCACATGCATCAACACAGTCAATGCCAAATAAGAAATTATACACTATCAAATACAGATAGGGAAGCTACTCCAAAAGGGCCGATATGTCGTGTCCCAAGATTCAACCCCACGATAGATTGCTGTTGCTGCTGCATGTACAGTGTTTTGCTGGGTCTCGTGTTACCCATCACTTGCCAGAGTGATCCAAGGCCTCGTCCTGTCTCACGGGGCGCAGTCGCCGCCGCCCATCCTCTCCACCTTTTGTTTCTCCGTCATCTTTACATATCCTTCCTCTCCTGAGACCTTGGACCAGTTCAGTGGCAGCTCGTGTCTGTGCGAATTGCACATGTGGAAGGGGGATAGAGAGGCAAAAGTGTCGTAGGGGAAGGGCTGCCGCTGATGGGTAGCATTGCGAAGATTAGACCGCAGCGTAAACGGGTATATAGTAAACTGGTCATAAAAGTGCCGTCGACTCTCCGGTTGCCTGTGGCAGAACCGGGCCAAAGGGCGGGTTAGTTCGCTGAATTTTTTGCGGGGTGTTATCCCAAAAAGAAGAATCGTATTCAAGACTTTGTCGTGACGTGTCTGTCCAAGACGGCTTGAAGTTGCATCGCCGGCGACGGTTGAAAAAGAGAAGCAGGTTAAAGGCTTGCTTCTCTTATTGGAACTGAGTACGGTCCTTCTCCTTGAGACCGCCGATCTTGTCCATGTCGATCGAGTAGAACTGTCCCTTGGCCTCCTTCTCGTAGGCGGGGAGCTGCTCGTCGTTCATGGGCTCAAGGCCGACAGCCGAGTTGTCACCAACCCGGACAACAAGAACACGGCCGCTCTTTGGTCGGCCCTGGTCGTCCTGCTCATCAGGGAAGGTGATGTGGATCTCGGGAACATTGTCGGGAGAGTAGGGAGGCGAGTTGGGGTTGGCAAGCATGGGGTGGCCGTTCTTGTTGATGACGAAGACGCTGGAGCGGCCATTATGCGTCGTCTCGATGGTGAGGCCTCGGTGGTTGGCCATGCGCTTGGTGTTGCTATCGTAGTACGAGGGGAGACCATCCTCCTCGTCGGGGATAGGCTGCATCTGCATCTGCTTCTGGCGACGAGCGCGGCGGAACAGGAAGAGGATCGAGACCAGGATCAGGCCGAGGAAGACCAGGCCGAGAAGTCCGAGCATCATGTTGATGATGGTGTCGTCTGAGCCATCGGAGTCCGGGGGTGCGGTGGAGGTCCGGGCAACGAGGTTGTGAAGGGAAGGCATCGTGAATAAAGTTGGGGTCGTAACGTTATGACGATGACAGTGATAATTTGAGTTTCGTGATAGTCAATGAGGGCTCCGGTGTACAAAGTGAATGAGTGACGGGCCGTTAGAGTCTATAATTCAAATCAAATGTCAGTAAGCCCAACTAAGCTGCGAGGGGATAGCCGAAAGAGCCATCGGCGAGTGCGAGCGGGAATTGCCATTCTTCCAAGGTGTGAAGCCCATCTGCAACGCATCATCCAATACAGACGCCAACCACCATTCCCCGTCATGGTCGGAAGAGTCATCGAGGCTTGCCGGGCAAATGCGAACCGGCCAAACCGAACGAGTTCCCTCCCACCAATTCAATGCATGCCATGACGTGTTGCAGATAAGACCCCTCAAAACAGAACTTTCGACAAAATAGAGGTGGCAGGTGGAGGGTCAGATGGGACAGAGGAGACGTACGCCAGGGAGAGGATATCGCCAATAGTCGGTTGGTGAATGCCTGGCTGGGAACCTCGGAAAGGGAGGTGGTTGGTGGTGGCCTAGTTTGGTAAGGAAGGGAGGTTGGGGGATTAAAGACTGGACGGATATCAGCTGAAAGAGTGAAGCTGATGATCCAAAGGAGGGTGATTGCAAAAAACAAAGATGTACAACAGGAGCAAAAAAACGATGCCGTTGACGGGAATCACGAAACTGCCCGGGAGGATTGGGGTTGGAAGAGAGAGAAGAGCAAGAGGAGGGCGGATTTCGGTTGGGGGAGTAGGCCATAGATGAAAAGAACAGGGGACTACCACGGAAATGAGCCCGGACCAGGGTGCAGGCCATAGCAGGCGCTGGAGAGGCGTTGGACGGGCGCTAGGGCCACTGTTTCCTTGGTCCATCTCAGGGGCACCGCCGCTGTAATTGGCCGCTAAGCCAACTGGGCGCTGGTGTGCTGGGGCCTGGGAGCGCTGCAAGCACAGAGGTGCTCGTGTGGTCGTTTTTCGCTCTTGGTGGTGCGGGGCGCCACCGTCGAGCGGTGGGGTGGTGAGCCAATGGCGTGTCGAGTAGCAAGATCAAGGGTCCGCTTCCATCCACATGGATGGCACGTCGTTCTCAAGGTGGGCTTCCATCCATGATCGACTGGACTCGTGCAGCTCCAGCACCTGTTCTCTGTTGGTTCCAGTGTCACCCTCTCGAGTTCAGTCCTTGTCTTCTGTATCTGGCCCGTTCTAGCGCTGGAGGGGTCAGCTAGGATTCGCTGGCAGCTTCCCTGTAGGCGCGCGCTTCATTGGCTGCGGCCGTTGGTCCAAGTCCCCGCTTTCCCCTGCCAAGCCTCCAAAGCCACGGTGCCTTGGTGCACTGCTAGTGGAGCTGCCCGTTTTGAGCGAGCAGCACCGAAGACGATGGACCTCCATACGGCCACCACCACGCACCTATCGATAAGCGGCAGAGACTTGCTCATCACTCACTGGATTGGACTGAATTCTTCAAGGGAAGGGTCGGGTGCTGAAAAGGGCCTAGAGCCCACACGAGCGTGGCAAGCATGAGAGCGAATCTCGGCTCGTCGATGAGACGCCAATGCAAGGTACGAGCGCTATCACAGAATGACAGGGACTCGACGTTCGCTTGCGTGAACAAAGAGAAGCCTCTTGGATGAAAGCGAAGCGCCGCACCTCGAAGAATCCGCCCTTGTCCGCATACATTGCCTGGCATCGCCACTTCCCCTCCGCAGCAGGTGTTGTAAGAAATAAGCCGCTCAGCCCGGTACACGCGTTCGACAATGGATACTCTCTGCTGCTATTTCTAGCATTGCGGATGGACGGATGGACGGATGGACGCAAAGGGAAGGTACGCACGGTTCACAACAACAAGCCTCATCCATGCGACGCAATCAGTTGTTTCTATCAAGTCCTTTGTCGCTTGTCCGCCTTCATCTTGTGTGGAACCAATGTCATCGCATTATCCATGCCTTTTTCGCCATCAGGAGACCTGGCAGCCCTCCTTTTCCCTCGATCCCTTTCATCGTTGACTGGCTGGAAGTCTGGGTCTCTGGCACATCACCCACTGTGATCCGGCAGGCATGGATTCTCTCGCCTCTGCCCGGGTTTTCTTTGCCTGACCGCTGGCCGTAGAGAAAACTTCGGGTAGCCCTGAGAAGAGTCGTCAACATCACCCCACATCATTCGCGATCAAGCACGCCATCCTTTGTTCCTGCGTGCGTCTTGTCCGCAGGGCCAGCTCATATGGCGGAGCCACGGATGAAGCTTCTACCACATCACCAACTATGCTCCCGTATACCGAGTTGGGCAGTCTGGCGGTGTACTGCGTAGTGCTCACATAAGACGTTGACACTGGAGAATGAGCAATGTGCTGATGACCGAGGTCCGTTGGCTTGAGGGAATTATACCTCTTGTTGCGAACCACCAAGTTTTTCTCTTACCTTAGTCCTTGGCATTGTTCCCCAAGGTCACTTCCCTCTCGCTTCCTTTCCTACCGTGTTCCACCTCGTCCCTTTCATCAATCAACAAGAAGTCTATCATTCAAGTGAATGGCAGTTGTTGACCTGCACCGTCGAACCAATTCTGCCGAATCAGCCATGCCAGTGCATTGCGGACCGTGAACATATGTCCCTCTATACACAACACAGTGCTGCTGCTCAAAACTGTTGTCGGCTCCAAGGCGACACAAAGTCGACCCCGTTCCCGGAACCAAACATCTCCCCGCGAGAGGTGCACGAGACGCAACCTCCCGATGAGCATGAACTGTTCATCGCGCACCGATGCAGCAGATGAGTGGATGAGACAGCGAGCGGCAGATTGTCCATAGCTCCAGAGTCACCGTCGGCCGAGGAGCCGTACAACCTGGCCAGGCGACAACGGCTCATTTGATCCGCCAGAAGTGTGAGGCCTTTGATCGAGTCATCGAGGTTGCGCCTAAGAAACGGCAAATCGGGCGTGAGTGGTTCAAGTTTCCCAGGTGCAGCATGTCAACGTTCGATGGAAGGAATGCAAGACAAGACCATCCTCTCGGTGCGTCTCGTCCCAGGCGGTGAACGGCGAAGTGAAACACATCCACACCACGGCGGACACTGTTTGCCTTACTTCTGGCCTGTCGGCGGCATCGGGATCTCTGATGCGGCAGCCGTTGAATTCTGGTGCATCGTGGTATCGGGCCTCTGTCGATGAGGTCGGGGAAGCCAAAGCCCAAAGGCGACACGCTGTGTCACGAGACCGCCTAGGCAGGGTTATCATCAACTTTCAGCTTCAGGTCACCTACTGTCTTTTCTTATTACCAACAAAGTCGGGTCACTCTTGGGGTGAGCGAATGACTGGAGCGAAGCGTCCAACATGACCAATGTGTCGTCAAGTTGACGGTAAGAAACCCCAGCAGCGTTCCAAAGGGGTCTTTAAGAACACATTCTGCAAGCACATGCAAGTGCTCACTTGCTGGGCAACGCGTGGTGGCTCAACTCAGCTTCTCCCTTGCGTTCCCAGCCTTGACTAGGGGGGTAGATCAGTACATCTTTTCCCCGAACACAAGTCTGTCTCTAATGGCGGTCTGTCCAAGAGGCTCAATATGGAAGGGGCATCTCCGAAAGGGAAACTGCACAAATATTGTTTGTTTCGCGTCGGTTGCTATTTTGAACTGATTGCCTTGGTGTAAGATGATCTGACAGTGATACTTTACAGTCGCAGTTCGAATCGGATCGCGTCCGTTCCCGCTATTGGACAAGATGCCACGACGAAATGCGAAGAAAAGTGAGTGTGTCATGGCGATGCGCAATCAGCCGTCCCGCGTTCCCAGCGCGCTCGTGCTCAGGCCTCCCTTTCCAGGCCAGGTGGTCTCGGGCTTGTCCTTTGTTTTCCTAAGGGCGCCGAGACAGTCGGCGGAGACCCACAGTCTGCAATTCGCGAATGTGTCAACACTGCCAGGTGTAGGTTTCGAGGAGGCGGCGCATCCCGTCATGACCTAGTGTTGAGAAGCGGAGAAGAAGGGAAGAGTAAAGGGAAGCAATGGTACTGCAAGGGAAGCGCAGGGAAAGGGCCGAGAGAGGAAGCCATCTGACCACATGCTGGCAACTGAGTCTGAGGTAGCGCCGTGCTGTCAAGGCACACGCCTATGTCAGCAAGGACGAAGCCACCAAGGGAACATGGACGGTGGATCAAAAGTCATGGATGTATTGACTGGATTTGAGGTGGCGCTCACAATTCCATTCTCCAGGGGACGAGATGGAGGTCTCGGCCCAAGACATTGAATTGAATGCGAGATGGAGATTGATTACCCGGTACCAGCATCTGGAACACCTGGGTATTCCATGATGCAGAATAGAAGGTCATGATGCGGTAAAGGGTCCATGGTGGAAGTGTGCATCTTGGGCTCGTCATGGTTCAAACAGACTGGATACAAGTGGCCTTTTGAATTGCTTTCGTGTTCAAGTCGTTTCCTCATGATTTACGGCATGATGTAAACAAACAGCCAAAGTCACCCCAGCGGCTCCCCGATCAGGATACGGTTAAGTAGCTAACCCGAACAGGGTTTAGTTGGGAAAGTTAGTCTCTACGATCTGGGTCTAGCCAGGAGGGGCCGCCCGTCTTGGCTTGCGGCCCTGAATTGGGGCTTGAGCGATGGAAGTTTCTCAGGTCCAACGCCGTTAACAGCCAGCCAGGACACGGATACTTGTGCGCCATTGTCACGGTGAGTGTGCGTCTTGTATCAAGAGACGGAGAGATGTTATAGTATATCATCAATGACACCGAGATGGAGGAATCAGCTGACGAAAAGGCCCTTTTTCTGCATGACCTACCTACGGAATAAGCCCCAGTCATCTCGTCAAGACCAGTCTGTTGAGAGGCGGCAACGAAAGAGTTCAGCACAAGTGTCCTACCCGATATGAAGCATACCGTCTTCAAAATCACGCACATGAGCATCGCGGTTCGTACAACGCTCGGGAGATCCGAGGCCCCTCATTGTGCCAAGTAGGCGAGGCAACACCAAGACAGGCAAGCAGCCAGCCAGAGCGGTTCATGTGCTGCCTGCAGCCCGACCTATGGAGGAGGAGAGTCGAGACAAGCTTGACACAGCGGCAGGTTGGTCGGCAGAGCAATTGGTAGAATAGTCTGCACCGTGCCCGTCTCGTCTGGGTGCTGTGTCGACGAGGCACAATTTACACCGACCAGACGCGGATGGCTTGCAGGTCTATTGTTGGGAGACATGCCATCCAGCGCCATCCAGGGCAGAGAGAGGGGGTTAAGCTTTTAGCATGGCGAGGATAAAGGCATCCCTCTTCTGCCTGTTCCGCGTTCAAACCGTTTGCGTCTAGGAAGCGCCCTGTCAATTGACCCGTGTGCCGCAGCTTCACCAGTTCATCACAGCACCACCATTCTAGAGGCTCTATCGTCTGGACGAATGGGAAATACTGGGGCAATTCATCTGCCTCCCTGATCGTCCCCAGCTCAATATCGACACTAAGGCAGCATTTCCCTCCCTGCTCGAGATTAACCCTTGTCAACCGGTCCTCGAGGAGCCCCTCCCTCCTCTTTTCTACCTACACAGTAGCCTTGGACACAGACGTCGGGGCGCTATCGACCTTGTCTCGCCCGTCATTCCCCATCATTCCTGTGCAGACATACAGGACCGTACACGAGGTTTCTCCCTTAGTCGGAGGGTCAAAACCTGCCCATCCGTTTCGCAGGCCCTTTTCTTTCTCTCCTTGTCGCGCCCCGTGCATTCCGACCCTGGTGTGCGACCTTGAGGCTTGCCCTTGTTTCGCTGACCCGCGGCCAACTACATGTAACTGCCCCTTCGCCCCCAAAGCTGTCGTTTGCCGCTCCTCACTCTCACCTTGCTTGCTCCTCCTCCTCACCCTCTCCAAGTTCTTCTTCGTAGAAGCTTGGTTTGTTGTGTCTGTCGACTCGTTAATTTACTTGACCATCCTCTTTGTTAATTACTTTACTACCACCTCTAATAATCTCGCCCGCTTCTCTTGCCCCATTTTCGCTTTCTTCTCCCGCCCCATACTTACTCGATAAACTCTTTTTTAGAACATTTCCACCCTCCGATCGAAGCCACCGTTGATATCTGACCGATACCTTTACTGTCTAATAGACGTTCGTCCAAACCACCAAACTTCCTTTGTACATCTGGCTTCAAGTACAGACAATCAACCTTTTCTGCACCTACCTTGCCTCGGAGGAGAAGAGAAAAAAAATCTATCCTGCATATGCCGCTACATCCCTCGGCTTCATTTGTCAACTGAATAATTCCCCAACAAGACCTTGTCGGCTCTCCACCCATTGTCGGCCGGCACATGCTCGCTCCGAGACTGTCAAGGATCCTGTTGCATTCCTAAACATACAACAACACACAAAACGCACGCGACATTACACACGCCCACATATACGGCACGCGGCAGAAAGGACTGCGCACACCGTTTTACTTTGCCTCTGGATCTTGTTTTCTAGAGTATTTCCCTTGCTTGTGCATACACATCCAGACTCCTGCCCCAACAGCACCGCCTCTGGGGAAACCGAACTGGGGTACATCTTGGAAACAGTCTCATACACGGTCTTGGGTCCTCCCGCAAAAAGCTTCACCACAATACCTTAATCTTATTGTGAGTCACGAAAGCTTATACACTGCCCTATTTCCTTCCTCCTCTTATCCCATGAAAGGCAAGAATTAACCCTTCTTCGCGGGGGAAAGCCTGCCTGTTTCCATCTACATCCGGATTTTGAATATAAAATCCCCCCTGTCCCTCCCCCTCAGCCTTACCCACTCCTGACCCCCCATCTTTTTTTTTCGCCTCCACATCATTTGTACTTTGCTCCGACCAGATACTGGATTGTGCTGACTGAGCTACAGCTTGGTCGTCCGAGATCAAGCAAGCACCTACCCATTCATCATCCGCACTTTTTTCGATAACAACTGCCGTCTTGTTCAACAACGGCATCTCTTCTTGACACAAGACCCTGTCCTTACCATCCAACATCCATACATTGATCCAACATCCGTCTCGTCGGCTCGACGCGGCATCTAATACAGGTATCCGTATCTAATACGTTGGGCCCTGGATCGTCCCTCGGACACACCAACACTCGCTCGAACCTTGCAGCGTGGCCCTTGAAAGCCAAGGCACCCCCAGCACCATCTGCCGCTCCATCCCCCTCGCTACACGCTCGCCTCCCTTGCGCTAAGACGCCAGACACCGGACCCCAACACCCACTCGACTCCTGTCCCCTCGGAGTGCAACCCAAAACACACCTACAGCGAGGTCCGACACCGCACCGAGTGCAGTACGAGACTCTGCTTCTTGACCAAGGAGGCAATTCAATTCGCCTCACTCGTCCTACATCATCATCGCCATCGAAGATATGGACCAAAGCATGGCTGGCTCTTTTCAGGTGCGTCGTTGCTCTTTTTTACCCGAAACTTCATTTATGCACATGACATTCCTCGTCCTCTCCACCCTCATGTCCCATCCCATTCCTCGTCCTGCCCGTGCCCGTGCCCTGCCGTCAGCGCCTTGGCTCAAAGCCCTGGGCCAGGGAGTGCGACGTCAGAGGTGCTCGTGTGTCTCAACCAGATGCGACAGGCTAGCGCACGTCCGGATTCGCTACCACGTCGAGTCTGCGACCAAAAAAAAGACCGTCAACGCTGTCCCCCATAATATTGGATGCACACCAAAACTCAAACCTTGAAAAGCACACATCATCATCATTGTTCATCACGACGAATTCTGTCGCCTTGGGAATCACCCTAGGAATCGCATGCTGACCTTGTCTCTTCGTCTTTGATAGCCCAGGAGACGCCTCGGTGGCTCTACCAATCTCGGCGCCATGCCTACCCAGACCAACGACAGGCAGCAATCCATCTCAGTGCCCTACACGACCGACAACTCGGCCAGCAACATCTGGGCTTATTGGAATGGTAGGCGTCCCCCCATGGCCGCGACATATCTGTCGTCGCTGGTCCTCTGCCCTCTGCCCTCTGCCCCGCTCCTTTAGATCCCACACGTACTGACTCCTACCTTAGCTGTCGATGATACCCCTGCTGGCTCCAATGCTGGAGCGCGGAACGCGAACACTCGAACCCGGCCCGCGAACGCTGCAACCCGACATGCAAACTCTGGAACCCGGAACATGAGTTCTGATGACTGGCGGTCAGGGTCTTCCTGGGTTATGGGAGTGCCACGAACGACGAGCTCGCCGCGCGACGAAGGTGCCATCGGCAACAGCATCAACCATGGCAACAACGTGTTCGATGGCTACGATGACGCACCAATTCAGGACACCATGTCATACAGAAGGCGCAGCCCTCAGGAAAACACCTACATGGACTCGATTGGTAGCTTTGGCAGAGCACGGGATTCTAGTGTCCCTCCTCAACGACAGGCTCAATCCCCTGCCAATCTGTTCAGCCATGCCCAAACCCAAGGACACACGCCGAGCAACTCAATTCAGTCTCAGCGGCCAATGCCAGCGCATTCCTCCTCGTTCCAGCACCAGTCGACCAACAGCCGCGCCTTCAATACCAACAGGCAGCAACTGAGTGAAGACCTCTCTTCAGAGTTCACTCGTCGGTTGACGTTGGACGAAAATTCGGTTCCCACCATGTCCAATGTAGGCCGGTCAACCTTCAACCCAGCTTCGCAGCCTTTTGAAGCGAGACCCAGCACTCAGTTGACCAACGGCATCGACTTGTCCCAAGACCAGCTGGTCACGCATCTGAACTCGCAGCTCCATGGTATCAACAGGTCATCCATTGATCGGATTCCCACACAGAACCCCCGCCCGGAGCAAGCAAGGAATTCCGGACTCTACATGACGGCCCCAGACGCGCTGAGCGCTATCTACGGTATACCAAGAGCGGGTCCCACCAGTGACCAGGAGCGGCTGGCTGCGACTCAGTATCCATCCGCGGGCCCCTACAACCAGAGCCCCTTGCCGTTTTACTATCCGCAGTACTATGATTCATTCCCCCAAGGCCTCCGCCCCAACATTGTCCCCAACTATGGGCTAGCCAATCTACCTCAGACATACCAGCTGGCTGGAAGTGTCCCCATACCGCCATATCGGGATGCGGACCCCGGTAGGGACCGCCGCAGCATCGTCCTCAACGACTTCCGCAATCGCCAGAGGAACAGGCAACAGTTCACGCTCAGTCAGATTTATGGCCATATCGTCGAGTTCAGCGGAGATCAGCAAGGCTCTAGGTTTGTGCAGTCACAGATAGACAGCGCCAACAGTGACGAAAAGGACCGAATCTTCCGAGAGATCGAGCCCAATGCGGTGCAGCTCATGAAGGACCTGTTTGGGAACTATGTTATTCAGAAGTTCTTTGATCATGGCAGCCAGGTGCAGAAGAGCATTCTTGCCGACAAGATGAAGGGCAAGATGGTGGATATGTCAATACAGATGTACTCCTGCCGGGTGGTTCAGAAGGTATGTGCAAATATTACGGCAATGGACAGTCGGCTAACATTAGTAGGCACTGGACCACATCCTTGTCAACCAGCAAGCGGAACTTGTTCAGGAGCTGAAGGAGAAGATTATCGAGGTGATCAAGGACGAACATGGGAATCATGTGGTCCAAAAGATCATTCAACTGGTGCCCAGGGAACACATTGGCTTCATCATGGATGCTTTCAAGGGCCGTGTGAAGGAATTCGCCACTCACAACTATGGATGCCGCGTCATTCAGAGAATTCTCGAACATGGTCTGGAGGATGACAAGGCCATGTTTCTGGAGGAGCTGCACAACTCATGGAGGTTTCTCTTCAACGACCAGTACGGCAACTATGTGGCTCAACACATCATCGAGAAGGGAGAGCCCAAGGACCGGGATCGGGTCGTGACGATGGTCATGTCCCAGCTCTTGACTCTATCAAGACAGAAGCAGGCATCGAATGTGGTTGAGCGGTGCATCAAGCACTGTACTCCTCAGCAGCGAACCGAGATGCAGAAGCTGATCACCACAGTTGGCGAGGATGGAACAATGCCGCTGCAGCACATGATGTCTGATCAGTTTGGAAATTACGTGATTCGTAAGTTTGCGCACTCAAAATATTTCAGCATATGCTAATCGTTTGCAGAGAAACTTCTGAAGCGTGTCGAATCTGTAGAGAGGGAAGCGCTGAAGGACAAAATCCGACCTCTGCTTGATGAGTTGAGGCGCAGTGGTACGTCTAAACAGGTTCAGGCCATCTCCAGGCTCCTTGAGGACGAGAGCGAAAGCGAAACAGCCACGACTCCTGCTACTACGCCGGCCTCGACCCCAAGCGCAACGCCGGCCTTGAACACAGCAAGCGCCCTTCACGTCGACGTCAACTCATCGACACCAACGCCCGTCCTGACAAACGAGTCCAACAGCCCACAGAGCAGTGGTCCGCCCAGCACCAACGCCAGTGCTTTCGGTGGTCTTGTCGGTGATGATACAGACAAGCTGGGAAACGAGGCAAGGACGGTGCAAGTGCAAGATAATGAAGCCTAGGTGGTAATTTTTCGAGATGGAAGCGACGTGGAGTATCAATTTGTTTGGTGATGAGGAATAAAGCATAGATGGCGTTCAAGATGCTGGAGACATATAGTTACGGGATGGGCAGGTTGGGAATGAAGGTTGGGGGAGTAGCGTCACAATGAGAAATAGATGGGATGGTTGGGCACTGGGAAATGGAATGGATGCCGGCTGGAAAGCGATAATAGGGAGAGACGCAGAACATGAGGTATACATGGCCTTACACCAGCGACAAAATTAGTTGTATTCTAGGTACAAGAATCAGTTGAGGATAGTATATGAGGATTATCCAAAGCGTTAATAAGACTCGTATTTGGGATGGATGGCCGTTGATATCTAGTAGCGACAATTAAAGGAGTGAGTGGGTACGTACATTGACCCCTACGGTTAACATCGGCAGCTCTACCCAGAGCAATGGAACCTTCCCCTTGGTTGAGATGACGCCACGTGCAGGAGCCAAGTCACTTAGGCAGGTACGTACCTAACTAGTTACTCTGTACGGCCGATTCCGCTCCGAAACCCAACGTCGGGTCCCTTTTGGAGCAACACTTGTATCCTCATATGGCGTCTCACATCTTCAACCTTCTCTTCGCACTGACGGCCCCGAATCGAATCTTGCTCCTATGAGTGCATCACCTCGATCCCGGTAGTCTACACCAGCCTCCGCTGCCCCCGACCTCCCCCCGCCCGCGGGGTCTCCCTGCCCGCAATGACAGCTACTGCCCGGTTGAGGTCTCTGAGCCCGCACGTGCTGCGAGCCATCGGCACAGCTCCTCGCGCCGCAGCGTTCACACGGCATAGAGGGACCTTTGCGCGGAGGCGAGGGAAGGCTGTTGAGCCTCAGCCAATTGGAAGCGAGAAGACGCGGTCGCTCAATGCCTCGTCTGGTGTCATCGGCGGTGCGGCCAGCCGGCCTGTGGTAAACCAGAGTGCTGCCCAAGAACAACAACCACCCCAACCTACCCCGGTCGAAGAGGTTCCCACGGAACCCGATACTTCTAGTCAAAGCTACTCGACCCAGTCCGGCGAAGCGACGAGCAGCAAACCTGAGTCGAAGGAGAATGAAATACCCCAGGAGGAACGGACCAGGCTGGCTCGAGAGGAGGCCAAACAGAGCGGCCCTCTCGAGGCTGTTTTGCACATGGAACCACCAAAGACCATGAGGCCTGGCCCTGCCATGTGTCCGCCGCCATATATCCATCACTTTGACAGCTACTCGCTGGTCAAGCAGCTGCAGGACGGGGGATACTCTCAGGAACAGGCGACAACAGCTATGAAGGCAATCAGGGCGCTGCTTGCACAGAATCTTGATGTTGCGCAGTCGACTCTGGTTAGCAAGAGTGATGTGGAAAATGTGAGCTCTAATTGAACTGGGGGAAGTGGTACAGGGCTGACAGTTTTGACCAGGAAACATACCTCTTCACGGCCGCTTGCTCAGAGCTTAGCACGGAGATCAAGAATAACCGAAGGCTCGAAGAAGAGCAGCTACGTCAACAACGAACACACCTGCAGCATGAAGTGGATATTTTGACCCAGTCCCTTAACCAGGAGGTCTTGACACTGAATGACAATGTGCGAGGGTTGTTCAATGACCGCAAGATGGCAGTGAGCGAAGAGCAGAAGGTGGTGCAGAGTGCAGTAAGTTTCCTCGAAACCAGATACTGGGAAATGACGCGGTAGGTTGACAGCAATCCAGGTCCAGCAGATCAACTACAAGATTAGCATCGTGCTCAGCAGCGATGCCAAATCGGAGATTGAGGCGGTACGCTGGATCCTGATCCGTCGATCAGTCCTGGGTATCCTCTTCATGGCTGTTCTCACGCTGGGCACACTACGATATGCCACCTATGTTAGCCACCAGCGACAACGGGAGGCAGAGCGGAAGAAGAAAGAGGAGGAGGAAAGACGACGGAATGGCGGCAAACAAGACCGCTCGTCGGACGCCGACGCGGCTGTGATCCTGGCTGCCAACTGAGAGTCTCGGATGACTACAACTACAACAGACGAACGACAATATTTCCTTGGGATTTATAATCGATACCCTATAGACTTTTGAACTGGGAGGAGTAACTACACACGGAGAGGGTGGGATTGGGACCCTAGATGCTATGAGCCATGATGAAGGATTGGAGAGACACTCCACATATAACATGCAGACGCAGAACAGAAAACCACACTCGGCTTTGACAAGCCTATTTCCTAGATGTACACATAGATTTCGAATACATAGACCGCACCGCACCCTGCAACAATATCAGGACAGGGAGAGCCTCCTCATCACTGAGCACTCAGGAGAGCGGCTTTCAAGCCACAGCTGACCCCTCATGCACCGCCACCCATTGGAAAACCCACGTGTTGTATGATAAGGTACAGAACCCCACGCGTCGCATCTTATCGCCCCGTCGCGTCTCCCGCCGCATCACTTACAACACCAAGAAACAAGCATCACCATCTAACCCACCCAATGGCACCCGATCCGCAACCAGACAACCCCCCCGCCGACCCGGCGCAGGAGAACGAGCCCGCCGAGGATCCGGCGCCTCCGCCCGCCTCTCCGCCGCTGCCCCAGCGCCACACCGCCGTGACACCGGGCCCGCGCGCCGCGCGACTCCAGGAGCTCTACTCGCGCTCCCTCAAGAAGACGCTCGGAAAGATTGGATGGGAAAACGTCGCGGGGTGCTACCCGACCGTCGCCAAGAGGGCCGAGGGCGTGCTGAGGCAGGTGCAGGGCCAGATGGTTGACAAGCTAGGGGAGAAGTGCGAGGTGCGTTTTCTTCGTCCTTACCTGCTAGGAACAGCGCCGGCTGACAAAGTTGGGGGTTTTAGAAGGAATTCGAGAGTATACTCGTCACGAGGCAGGTTGTGCCAAAGCTCAATGACCTAGAGAGCCTCATGAGCGACGCCTCCCGCCGACGGGCTGAATCAAGATCAGAAACACAACCAACACCGTATGTTTTCTTGTCAAGTATACATTCTTCTTCACTGACTCTCTAGACCTCACCTACTCCCCCCATCCGCCATATTAGCCGCCCACATGACTCCCTCCCTCACGGCGCACCAGTCGCAGCTCAATGCGCGCCTACAGACGACGCAGTCGCAAAACGCCCTGCTGCACGATGAGGTTCGGCGGCAGCGCGACGAGATCCGCTCCCTGCTCGAGGCTCTGGAGGCTGTCGTCGCTGACGTGCAAGGTGCCAATGACGCCCTGCGGCCGCTTGTCGATGAGGTGGCTGCTGAGACAAGGGAGGGTATTGCAGCTGTTGAGGCGGCGAGTGGTGGTGGGCGAGTACCACCACCGACGACGATGACGACGACGACGACAACGTAGTAGATGGAGGCAGGGTGGAGCAATTGCAACGTTACAAGGCTGCTGCGACATGGCTGGTTATCCATGCCGGTGGAATGGGATAGGGATACATCGAGGGGCTCTTGGGGGGCGACACGACACATTCATATGATACCATACTTTTCATCTTGCATACCGGCGTTTACTTACGAATCAATGTCTACAGACGAGCAGAGCAGTCATTTCATGACGAGGAACTATATCCTGATGTTTGTCTCTTACACCTATGTACAAGCAACGCAATAGTCAACGGTGACTGCGTGCTAGCGAAAATTGTGTATGTACAAAATCATGTACAATATCCATGGGCAAGTCTCATCCCCCATGCCATGCATGCACCGCAAAAAAGAGTTTTAAGCAAAATGACACAAATCAACTGAAACTCCGGCCCATGATCGTAAGTTTGCCACCGTTGGCTTATGCAACCCCTGAATGCGCCGGATATGCAAAGTATGTGCAATCATCAAAGAAAAGAGATGGTGGGCGCCGTGCCCTGTAAGTCTTTAGTCCCGTGTCGTGAGTTCATCGTCGGCTCTAAAATGCAGATGAGGTATTGTCGGGAGGTAAGGTTGCTGTGTTGCGTATATTGGGATGTGACTGGCCCCTTGGAGGTGATGTGTTGGTTCGTCATGTGATAGGTGTAGTCGAGTAGGTCGAGATCTGAGAATCTGATGGTCCAAGTCTTGTGTGTATAGGGAAAGTTCGTATGCGTCTCCATGATCGGCCGGTCTATATTCTCCTGTTTTCGGTATGAACGGTTTGCCAAGCCCCAAAATAGTCGATCTCTCCGTACGCTGGTGGCAGAACCCTGACCATTCGGCCTGTCGTCCAATCAACATACCACTTCTTCCCCTTGCTGATGATGTATGGAGATTTGCGGGGGCTCCTGAATAAGAGGTTGCTGTAGCATAGCTTGGCGTACAGCATGTCGTGGGCACTTGACCACCGATGTTCCGGGATCCATTTGCCATCCACAGGGTCGATGCCTAGGTTGTTGTATGACGTCGTGCTGAGCCGGCGGATCGGGTCTATTCGCGGAGGAGGCTCTGCTATTTCTTCCTCATCCCCATCAACTGCGAGCTCCGGTTCTACTCTGGTCTGAGAGTCTGGCGCCACAACCGTACGTGTTGTTGACAGACGTTCCTCATCTGGATTTTCTGAGACCTCTTCAGGAGGCTCTTCTATGCCCAACTCTGAAAGGTCAATGGCAGTGGCGGTTGGTGCCTGTCCATGAAACCAGCGAATCCGTTGAATCCGGGGGATTGACATGTCACGGGGAAAGTCTCGGTCCTCTAGAGGGAGGGCAATGTCGATGGCGGCAAACAGTCCTTCGAGCCACTTGATAAAGGTACTCAGTTCAACGCAGCACAAAAGGAATTGGTCCGTCTCTGCGCGAACACGGATGGTATATCGTCGCCTGAACAATATTAGTATACAAGGATGAATTGTACCACCCCCTGGTCACGAGACGGAATAGCTTACTTCTTATAGTCGGCGGCGATACCAACATCCGCGTAGAGTAGGCTATAAGTCTTTTCAAGCTTGCCCTTTTTCATCCATGGAGGGTTGTCCGGGTCGATTGATGGTCCGTCATCACGGGTCCTTCCCCATCCCCAAGCTTTCTTTGCCCCGTAAATGCTGAGTGCGGTCCCGTTGAGTGTCACATAGACGGGATGCCATTGACGATCTTCGGCCCTCTTTATTGTATTCTCGATCTCGTGTTTCTTGTCAAAGACGCCCTCGAGGGATATATAACTCTTGTAGTCGGGGAGGGGTTCCTTTTGCTTTGCTGTATCTTGAGGGTCTTGACTCTGGCCGCCCCCACCGTTCGCGAGGCGTTTCCCCTTTGCTGAACGATCTGTAGTTGACGTAGGCGGATCTTGCTGGTACGGGGGCGGCTGTGAAGGTCGGCGCGGGCTCGTCATGATACGCTGGTAGTAGAAATCCTCTTCCATCGAGACACGCCGCCCGAGAGGCGGCGACGCAGGAGCGATCGTGGATGATCCATCGTCGTCGAGCGACACCCTACGGGGTTCCATGGGGGAGGCCAGGTTTATATATCAAGCTCGAGAGGGTCTCGCGACCGGCCGACACGGAGCGGGAATGGCGGATGAGAAGTCTGGGGCGTGAGCTCAACCAACATTGGCCGCAGGAGTCTCCGTAGAGGGCGGCAGACTGAGAAGGTTGATCATTCCGACCCGCTCTGGAGATTTGTGGAGAGAGATGTTGGAGGAGGAAAGCGAGCGAGCCAACAGAAGGCAGACGACACGAGGACAGTCAGCGTGGACCCGAAGAGACGAGCATCCGTCATGGAAGACGTGCCGGGACCGAGGGCGGCGCAGGGGGTTGAGAGAGAATGTTTGAGGATCGTTGGATCGAACGGGGGCGTGAGCAGAGTGGCAGTAACGGTGTGCTGCTGGGTTCGGGCCTGTCGGTGCCGGCGCCAGGGCGAGTCTCCGTTTGGCTTCGACGGGGGATGGAAGAGGAATGGAAGCGCGGCGGCTCTTTTGTTCGGGGGGGGCTAGGATCGAAGGTCAGGGCAACGGCCACCACAAGGCGACGTCAGCCGTTTCCAAAAGGGCCCACGTAGCCGGGAGGGAGTGGAGAGGTAGGAATCACCGTCAGGAGAGGAGGTGAGAGGATGGAGAAGGGACTGGGACTGGGGGGGTCCCTCGCACGAGGAAAAGCGACGTTGAGGGTGTGGATGTGGACCAAAGCACCGGAGCAGGGTGGCGAGATGAGGCTGCCGCAGCGTGCTGGACTTTTGAGATTCGCCTAAAAACGACGTTCGAGTTAGTCACACTGGGGGATCTGATGCGACGGGGCCGTGATTGGGTTTAGGAACCTGGGATTGTGAGTGATGCGATCCGCACCTTGAAGGGTCGAGGCGCAACCGCAAGCGCGCAGGAAGGGTGCGCGGTGCGGTGCGGTACAGGCAGGTAGGGTTTCGCCGATAGGGAATGACGAGCTTTGCGCCGCACTTCCGCGTCGGATGTCGATCAGTCGCAGTAGGTTGTGCTGTGGCCAGCCCTAGGGGTTTGAGACAGCGGATCTCTGAGGAGCGCAAGGCTGAGAGGGGGGGGTGTAGATGAAGAGGAGAAGTTGTGATGGGCCGTGATACGACGACTTGATCGAGGCATTGAGCCTGAACCTAGGCCAAGAACCTGAAAGGAAAGCGCAACACATGGCCATCCATGACATGCGGATGCGGATGGCTTGACCTGGCAGGTCCCAAGCCAAGTCGCAGGTTCAAAACTGGAAAGGGCCCTTTTGGGAAACCCCGGCCACCTTCCCGCCAAAAGGTCCCGCGACTACGGGCCCCACAGAACCGCGCGCACGCACAGGGAAGCCACGGTCTACGGCCCCACCGGACGTCCCTCAGACAGAGCCGCTAGTCCCGGATGGGTAGGTACCACGGAAAACGGCACGGTTGAGAAACACCACCAAAAAAAAGGTCCCTGAGGATATCTTTATGACTGGGCGGCTTGTGTATCGAGATGCAATGCCATTATTAACCTGCGGGTGCAGTACCCTCCAGCTGCGGCACTTGATCCCTCTGTGCAACCTGTGGCTTGTTCCATCCCAATGGCACCAGCTCTTGCTCAGCTGGCGCAGAGATTCAAAGCCGCCATCGGCTCGGACGCACATACGCCACATCCAACATCTCGGCCGGGTCTCGACCGTATTGTCCGGGGTCGCCTCGGGGCCTCGTGTGTCGTCGACCTGCAAGTCATCGTTTTAATCGATCAACAGGGTCTATTCAAGCCAAGCCAAGATCTCTTTTTTTTCCCCTCTGAAATCTTATGGCTCTGCATAATTACCTATTAAGCCTTCTCGGAGCCTATTACTCATTCCGAAACGCTGTTTCATCACACATTGCTACAGTGCTATGCACAAAAAAAGCCAACACAGCAAGAAAAAAAAGGCGCTCTTTTGCTGTTCTTCCACAACCAACCAACAGCTGTTCGCAAAAGTACTTTGTCTCCGAGGCCATTCATTCGTCAAACTCCCCGACAAGCGACAAGCGACCCAAACTCCTGGGTAGAGTACGTACCTCGACCAAGCATCGTGTGCCTTCGGTGTCTCCCAGAGGAACTTTTGGCGCTGCCCTTGGCACCTTTGAAAGCGGCCCCTCTCGGCGTCGCGTCTGGGGTCACCTATTCCTTTCTCCTCCTCGGCCTGTTCTGTTTTCAATGTAGTAGGCCCCACACCGATATTTGTGTCCTGTTACTATTTTTTGGTTTGTAACACTATTGAATCTGTACCTATGGTTTGCATTTTGTGTTTCATCTACGCTGCATACGAGCTTCATCTCCAAAGCTTCTATTGAACTCACCCAGCTTAGCCACTCAAAAGTACCTCATTTCCTGTATTTTCTTGGGATCATCCAGGGAGCAGCAATAGAGTCCAGACAAGTCCGAAGCCCCTGTCGTGCCCCCCCTCAATTATCATCCATTGATATTATTATTATTATCTGTACGTGATTGGAAAGCGGCCCACGGGACCATCAGCATGTCCGTCCTGTCTCCGTTGAAACCATCCCGTCTTACTGTGTGCAACCAACACGCCAGCAGGGCCGACTCTCGAAACGTGAGGTGCAGCGCCCGATGATCAAGATAATCAAACGCTATTGCGTTGCGTTGCTGCTACACTACAATTCTGTCCGTGTACTAATATTGTGCCCCATGAATCTACTACCTATGTAATGCACGCGGAATATTCCGCCGCCACGTCGGCACTTGGTAAGCCAGAGATCAGGGGACTCACGACGATCGCCCACTTTCTCATATATTCCCCCGAGAAATGTTTCCAGACGTGCCTGTGGAAGTCATGCTCCATGCCGATCCTTATCCCACTATAGAAGCAACAAGCGAAATCAAGTAACTGTCCACGCGGTGTGCAAATTAACCCGCACACCAAAGCTACTTACACCACGGTTATCTCCATATTCCTCCTCTCGAATATTCCCAAAGAAAGCAATTTAAATGTAGAAAAAAAGAGAAAATAATATCATAAGGGCCAGATAGCTCCTCTTATCTATTTTTCTTTTAATTAAATTGCAATACGTAGTTGTGTCATGCCTCTTTGCTTGCTTTGGTGTGCGGATTATATTGCACACCGCGTGCTGTCGTAGAAATGCCATAACCAACGTTGATCTTGCGGGGCAGAATCCCCCAAAGTCTATCTCTCCGTAACTCAACAAGCTCTCTGACAAGCTCATGCTACGTACGCTCCCGCCTTGGCTACACCTCCGTCCGCTATATTCAAGCCATGCAAGCCATGCTATTTCCCTCCCCTCCGATCGTCCTACACACCCGGATCTCTCGGCACGCAAGCCCCCTCCCCTTTCCCCAGAGCCTCATCCTGGCTTGAACCCTCGTCCGGTCTCACATGACCTCTTGTTCAATGCTTCTCTCTCCCCACGCCTGCATTGAGAAGGTCGGAGGAAGAACGGAGGCCACGCCCCGGACTTTGCGCCCTACCCCCGGGAACAGTCCCCGACCATCCGCCGAGCGAGCGGCCGGCTAGCAAAAAGAGGACCATATGCAATGGGACCATGCATCAATTACGAAATACGTCTCCCCCGTTGAGCAAAAGTCCCTCTCGTACGTGAAATACCAACAAAAGAACCTACCTTGAGAGACGGGCAACATCAGATGCGGCGAACCTTTCCACCGGTTCAACCCACGAGCTTCCTTCGCCAAGTTCTTTGAACTGAAACTGCATCCGCCTTTTGTCTTCATGAACTGTCATCACCTTGTTGCCCTTGCGTTGCATGGTTCCATGGATGCTACGTTGCCTCATCTAACCCGCAACATCATGGTTGACTCTGTCTTGAATTGGCTCTTCGCTGATAGTCTGTGGTATCTTGTCTTCACCCTTTCCTCACACTGCCCCTTTTACGACATGCTTCAGAAACCAAACGAACTGATGGCTACTTGCACAGTAAAGTGTACAATATTCGGTCTACCTATAGACCCTCTCGTACATCCAGGCAAAGGCTCACCTCCGCCTCCAACCATTCATTGTTCCCTAGCCGTCCTCCCATCCATCGCTCCCCATGCTTGCTTCGACTCCCCCGGGTCCCGCCTCTATCGCCCTCACGTTCGCTTTTGTGAGAATATACACGGTCATTAGAAAGTAATGATACCAAACCAAAGCTCCCACCCGAGGACCTTTTCACCCCCCTTTTCGCTGAATCCCTGAGCCAATCGTCGGTTGCCGAGGATGAGATGCAGATGTAGCGCGCAAAGCAGCGAAACTGAAAAACGAACAATCATGACTCCAGGTTCCCAACTCCATCCTTCCTCCCAAAGGGAATGCCAAACTCCGCCTCCTCCCGTCCTTCCTTCCTTTCGGCATTTGCCAAGTGTGTTTGTGCTTCTCTCTTGGCGTCTTTTTCATATTTTTTACGCCTTGTTGGCAGAGTGTCCCCAGGTGCATTCAAGCCCCTTTTGTGGACCACAGTGCCTATTATGTAGGCAAAGTCAGTAGCCAGTGACCATGTACCAGCTTTGCTATGCCGTGTGATATGCCACTTTAGGCATTCTGGGCCTGAGGACCGCCACGGCCTCGAGGAGCACCACGGCCTCGGTTCTGGCCCGAGAAGTTACCTCGAGGGCCCTGACCGCCAGAGCGGCCACCGTCGACACCACCGCGACCACGTCCAGAAATACCACCTCGGCCGCCGTAGCTGCTGCCACCATAAGCATTGGCCTTGGGGCGACGAGGCTCAACAACAATGTTCTCTCCGTTGACAGTGTGAGGGTTGGCGGCGACCGCAGCCTGATAGCCCTCGGCAGTCTTGTACTCGACAAAGGCACAGTTCTATTTCATGATTAGCGCACAAAGCACAACAGCCTAGGTAGATATTGCCAAACGTACCTTCTGGCGGTTAATGTCAAAGTAGGTCAGCTCGCCAAAGGCGGCCAGAGTGCCCCTAAGCTCGGCATCTTGAACCTTATCCGTCACATACTTGACATAACCCAGAGTGCCCTCCTTCTCAGCGGGAGGCCCAGAGATGGACTGAGGGCGGTTCTGTCGCTTCGAGTCGGCACCGGCGGTCTGCCAGCCAGCAGCATCCTTGGGGGCAGGCTCAGCGGCAGGGGCGGCGGCAGCAGCAGGGGCGGCAGCAGGGGCAGCGGGAGCGGCAGTGGGAGCTGCAGCAGGCTGAGAAGTGGGAGCGGCGACAGCGGGAGCGGGAGCTCGGCTCTGGGCAGGAACGGGAGGAGTGGGAGTCTTGGGGAGAGGAACCACGGGTCTGGGGAGAGCGGCGGCGGCACGGCTGGCCCAGGTCATGGGCTTGGGAGGCGCGGCAGGCTGAACGGGGGCGGGAGGAGCAGCGACAGGCTTGGAAACAGGCGTAGGGCTGGGGTCCTTGGGCTTCTCTGGCTCCTTGACATCTTCCTCAGCAATCTCCTCGGCGGCAGCATCAGCGTCGGCAGCGGGGATTTCGGGCTCGGCCTCGGGGGCCTTGACCTCCTCGACTGTAGACTCAGCAGCGCTTCCGTTCAGGGCAGCGCTGTCCTTAGATGTGGAAACCTCCTCCAGCTTCTGGTCCACGACCTCGGGGTCGAGCTGAACAATCTCCTCCTTGGTCTCCTCAACAGACTTGGGGGCTTCAGGCTCGACAGGAGCGGCAGCAGGCTCCTCCTCGGCAACCTCAGGCTCCTCAACAGGCTCTTCGGGGGCAGCGGCGGATTCGTCGTCAGTCTCGTCGTCAATATATCGCAGGATGTCGTTGAGGACGAAGTAACCAGAGGGCTGCTGAGCGAGAACAAAGGTCTGGACGAACTTCTTGGGCTCACCGGCCTTGTTGGAGGTCTCGCCAATAACCTGAATGACAATGTTTTCGAAAGAAGCCTGGGAGTCAACGTTGGATACTCGAACCTTGCAGTCTTGGAAGTCGAGGGCCTTGATGCGTTCTTGGATGGCCTGTTGTGACAGAGTTAGCAATTGCATTGGCTAGGTACCTATATCTGAGGTTGAAACTTACCTGTCGACCGACGGAGACGTTGGCAACCTCAGCTTCAAGACCGTAGACGAATTGCGAGCGCTTGCCGTAGAACAGCTATCAGCTGGTTAGTGAAAATCCGGGCGCGCACAGAACTGAAAACACATACGTGGAGCTTCTCAGGCGACTTGCTCAGGGTGGTGTAATATTGCTCGACAAAGTACCATCCAACCTCGTCCTTGGACAGGTTGCTGTTGCTAGCGGGGGTGGAGACGGAGGCATCGGCGGTGGCAGCGGCAGCAACAGGAGCGGCGGCGGCAGGAGGAGCTGTTTGATGTTGGTCGGCATATTCCTTGTACAGATTCTGATGGGTGAAATTACCGTTGGAGGCCATGATGGCTGTGTGATTCTGAAGTCGGAGGGTGACGGAGGTGAGGAGGGAGCGAGAATTAGGTCGGGCGCGCGATGGAAAAGGTTTTGATCGCGAGAGGTGCGGACAAAGACGGGACAAAGAAACGCGGCCCGGGGTATGCGAATGGGCTGCAGACGGCGATGGCGTTTGGTGCGAGGCGGAGATTCGAGTTTATTTCAGGGCGTCGGAGGACTGTAGGGCACAGGTGATGACAAACCGTGGCCAAGAGGGTTCGCAGACGCAGGCGGCGACGATGGTGGAAAACGGGGAGGGGTGGCAAGGGTGGGAAAGATTCGCGAAGAGTCGAAGCGGACGGGACGTCGAAGGAGAGAAACCCTGGAGATGGAAGATGGAAGATGGAAGCTGAAGATGCAGAGTATTGAGGATGGTTGAGAAGGAGGACGAGGGCGAGAAGGACTCTGGGATGAGGTTGTTGAGATGAGGTGGTTTGGGTGTTGAGTGGTTGATTGTGGAGGAGGTTGTGTGTGGTCCAGAAACCAAAAATGTGCTTGTGGTAGGTAGGTAGGTCCTTCCTTCCTCCAGGTAGGTAGCGCGGTAGCTCGGGCTCGGAGTCGGAGGTGGCCCGTGCGTCAGCTTGCACGATATTCGGAGCGGAAGCGACCAGCCCGAAGCAGCAAAACTGTTCTTGGCAGGCATTTGGAATAGCTCGAAATACGCAATCTACGGTGCCGTTTTCGGTTTGAACGTCTTGAGGATTTGTGTCTCGTCGCTGCAAACGCATCTCCTGCGCTCCTCGGGTCGTCCCATGTTCCACATGCCGCTAGTTCAAGGATCCTCTCGTTGACCTCATGTAGCATAATAGCGCGGAACCCTGTCATTGCTGCAGTGCACGGGGAATAATCGATTGCTGGACTTAAGCCACTTCTGTGTATTTCGGCACATGCCACAGTTTACGGGATAGATGTTGAAGCCACAGGAACCAACGTATTGCACTAATATCCCTGAATAGGCAAAGCTAGGGACGAGTCACACTTCACGGCTCAGCGTGATAACCCTCGGGTTTAAGGTTGTGGCAAGGTCCGCCCTGTTAGAAACCCAATATCAAGACTGTGATTCGCAGTCTTGCCTGCTCTAGCTCTCTACAAGACGGCCACTGTTTTGCACCCTCTATTTCACCCGCATCTACCACAACCCCGGAAAGCTGAAGAACATGACACGCGAGCATCAGCGCTGGGCTTACTTGGCTCAGAGTACGCTCGCAATTGCTGAGTGCTGATTTTGTATAGACACATGGATTAGAATGAGGTTAGAGATCTTGACCATTCATGTTCTAGATCGAGTTGTCGAATCTCTGAGCCCACATCAACACTCCGTTGCTCCGTTTCAAGATGTAGAGTCCTGTCGTTGACAGCCTGAGACATACTCTTCAGTCTCCAAAGGGCACAACGAAAGCACGTGTGATGAAATGGAGATGTTTCACCCAACGCTTTTCGCCCGTACCTCTCGAGAACGAGTCTGTTTGAGGCGAATGACACCCGAGTGGCCAAATCCCCTCATAGAATTGTCTCAGCGCCGACACAGCTGGAAGCCTTTGCGACTGTCCTAATTGATGAAAAGTGCCACATAAAATTCCCGAGGCCGTACTCCGGGACAGTGGCATCCGATACTGGAGCACGTGTGCGTCGAGCTATCTAGTGAGATTGCTATGGCATAATGGTAGGAGGCAAGGAATAGCTTATGATGGCGTAGGTTCGTTGCTGTTGTACGTGAATTGAACCAGGACTTCGTTTTTCTTGGAACAATATCCATTTGCTTCATGAGAGCTGGTCGAGCCTTGCAGCTTGAGTAGCTATGAGTAATAGTATTATGCCATTGGCTACTCAACGAGTGCCATTCGCCTTGATCTCATTGGTGATGACTGGACTTTATCTTGAGCCGCCTTCCTATAACTTATGCCTAGTTCACCTAAGAATAAAGACAGACATTATAATACTCCCTAGAATGAGGCAGTCGATAGAAAACTACCGTGTACTCTGTTCCTAGATGTTAATATAGTTTTACACTCACCTACATCGGCCTTGACCCTGTCGAGGTAGTTACCGGATCGGGATCAAGGTGAGACCCCTGCAACCCCGTCGGTGAAAGCGCCAATGCGGGGTTCCTTCCACCGCCCACCTGAATTTTTCCATGGGCACTCGCAAAAAATTTCCACAATCTTATCAGTGCTTCCAGTGGGCGCGGATCTCAACCAACCTCGACTTTTTTTCCACTCTCTCACACCTTGGCAATCCCAAGTCAATTCTTCCCGCGCCGATACACTGTCAATTCGACATTCTCTAACTCGCCAAAATGCCCAAGTCGAAGCGCGCCAAGCTCGTCCACCTCACCCAGGTGTCCAAGAAGACGCGGGAGAACAAGGACAAGCTGTTTGAGAACATTCGCAATGAGATCCCCGAGTACCAGACCTGCTTCGTCTTTAGCGTCGACAACATGCGCAACAGCTACCTGAAGGAGGTGAGGCGCGAGCTCTCCGACTGCCGGTATGTTAGTCTCTACAAGTCCCAAGACCTGGACGCTGACCATCATCGCAGACTCTTCTTCGGCAAGACAAAGCTCATGGCCAAGGCCCTCGGCCAGACCCCCGAGGAGGCCATCGCCCCAGGAATCGAGGGCATCACGAAGCACCTGGCTGGCACCGTGGGCCTGCTTCTGACGAACCGGCCGGCCGAAGAGATCCTCGCCTACTTTGACAACCTCGCCCCCGTCGACTTTGCCCGCGCCGGCGTCGCTGCCTCCCGCGGCTTCTCCCTCCCCGCCGGCGTTCTCTACGCCACCGGCGGTGAGGTCCCTGCTGAGCACGACGTGCCCCTCGAGCACACCATCGAGCCTGAGCTGCGCCGTCTCGGTGTGCCCACCCGCATGGTCAAAGGCCGCGTCGTTCTTGGTGATGAGTCTGGAGAGGGCGAGGACTATGTCGTCTGCAAGGAGGGAGACATTCTTGACTCGCGGCAGACGAGGCTGCTCAAGCTCTTTAGCGTGTGCCTGAGCGAGTTCAAGGTCAAGGTGTTAGCGTGAGTCTTGCCCATACACACTCTGACTTGCATCACAGACTAACACACAGCAGATACTGGAGCGCCGCAACCTCCGAGGTGACAGAGGTCAACGCCATGGATGAGAGTTAAAAGAAGCAAAATGAGCCAATGATGCTCTTGAAAGAGAAAAGAAGAGCACACGGTGCTAGACGTTTGGCTTGACAAATTCTTGTGTGTTCGAATGACTGATACCAGCATGAACTTTTTTTTTATGGGATCTCGGCGTTGAGGGCCATGGGATATGGAGGGCATCATGTTTTTTTTGACAGTAGACCCGCCCCTGAATGACAAAAATTACATACTCAAAACATTCACATGACGACTTATTCACTCGGCCAGTACTATTTAACTGTTGCTTTCAACATAAAAAAAAACGAACTCCTAAGTGATACATCAGAGTCGGCCTTGTCGGCCATCCTAGGCGACATTTCGAGGGTCAGCAGGTCACGGAGTCCTTACCCTGACCTTACCTATGTTGCGCAACGTCTTACGCCCCTTTCACCATTGTCACCCTCCTCCTACTTTTCTCATCACCTCCCAGAAACCAATTAGAATACATAACAAAAAAAGGAAAAGTTACCTCCCACCTTGCCTCGTCTCGAACCCGTCAGGAAGGCATTTGGAGCGTTGTTGAAGCCGTCAGGGGTGAGGTTGGACTTGGCGGGTTAGGGAGGCGGTAGAGCCGGTTAACAGTACGCAAGCGAATCCAGAACAGCGCAAGGGGATACTCCGAAGTTGCCGTAGGTGTAATTTTGGTTGTCGATATAATTTGATGCGCTTACCCTTGGTGGAAAAGGGGTATGTATTAAGGACGGGAGGACGAGAATCGACAACCCACCAACAGGCCAGGGAGAGGAAACACTGCTTTAGTATCGGCGCAACTTCCTTGGATCCTCGTAACCACCGTCATAACCACGTTTCCGGCCACCATCATCGTCACGGGGTCTGTCGTAGTCCCGGTCCCGTTCGCGATACCCACCTTCTCTTCGGCCGATGGGCTCCATGTTGCTTCCGGTACGTCGGTTGTCGCGGTCTCCGAATCTGCCGCCGTCGCGGTGGCCACCGCCGCCGCCGCCGCCGTGTCTGTCGTCATATGAGCGGCCGCCGCCTCGCGAATCATACCCACCAGGGCCTCGATCGCCTCTGCGGTCACCACCGCGGTCACCGCCACGGTCGCCACGGTCGCCGCGATCACCTCGGTCGCCGAAACCACCGTTTCTTCGGTCGAAACCAGGTCCAGAGGGCGCGTCGCTCGGTGCGCCGTATCCGTTTCTATCGCCACGGCTGAAGTCGCCACCACCGCTCCGGAAGCCACCTCGGCCGCCGTAACCTCCTCGGAAGCCGCCCCGTCCACGTCCGCCTTCGAAGCCCTTGTAGCCACCGCGGAAGCCACCGCCAAAACCTCCAGGGCCCATTGGACGGGAGGGCATCGACCTGGTGTAGCCTCGGCCACCGAGGCCACCGCCGAGTCGCCGAGGTCGCCATCCTTTAACGGTTCTGCCTCGTTCAACGTCTACCTTGATACGTCGATCCTTGATGCGAATGCCATCGCAAGCATCCAAGGCAGCTGCTCGTGGGTGCGCCAGTTGGCGCGGGTGTCAGTCAATCTTACCATAAATAGTACCTTAAAGTGCTGAGCGAGTTGACAAAAGAAAAGGAATAGCAGAGACGGGCAAGCTTGAGGGCCCTTGTGTCTCGCTGTATACTTTAAAGAAAGGGCAAGCTTGAGGGCCACATTCTGAAAGGTACATCCAGGGAAGAAAACAAATGACTAGTCAGAAGGGGGATAGGGGTGAGTTTACCTCTCATATCTTTCTCTCTCTCAAAAACGACAAAGGCGTATCCCCGATGGGGCTTCTTCTTCTTGTTCGGTTTCTCGTGCGCGTGCGTATCGACAATGATGCGAATCTGGACCGCAGTTAGCAAATGATCGTGAAACAGCTACGCAGGGGCGGCATACGCGCTCGATGGGGCCGAAGCGCCCGAACTCCTTCTCCAGGTCTCTCTCATCAGCATCGTAGCTCAGACGCGCGACAATCAAAGTCTTGAAGGCATCGCCGCGGACATTGGGATCCTCGTTCGGCTTATCTGTACACTCGGTTAGCGATTGCGCGACAGCATCGCGGCTGGGGCTTCTCACAAAGCTTAGGCGCCTCCGTCACCAGGTTCTCCAGGTCTGTCTTCTTCTCCTGCTTCTTGCGATCGCGCGCCTGCAGCCAGCTCTCGGTCGGGTTATAGACGTCGGTCTCCTTGTACTTCTGCAGCTCGGGTAGGAATTGCGCGACGCCGCTGATGGGCGCCGTCTTGCGATTCTGGGGCGCATGGTCGGGCGGCTCGACCCATCGCAGGGGGGGTCGCGCCGCGAAGAGTGCGAGCAGATTGGGGGGAAGTTTGTCCGTCATGGTGGAATTCTCGCGTCAGATATAGCAGAAGAAGAATAGAGATTAATGAGCGAAATGAAGAGACGCGCGAGGGATACCGCGGTCGATAATAGATGGAAAGACCAGGCGCACGGAGTTTAATTGTTCGTGAAATTATCCCTCCCAAGACTCGAAGGCTGCCTTTCAGTCGAGGCTGAGACCATATTACCCGAAGTTCAACCTCCACGACGCTAAGCCACTTTGGGGTACCCTGCACGAGTGGTGATTTTCTGGCGATGGCCTCGCTTGTGTACGTCAAACTCTCTCTGGTTGTCGTTGGATCATGAGGATAGCGATTGATACGGCTAGACAAAGATGACGATCAGTGCACTACGGCAAGTAGCAAAAGGCCAGGTGAGCCCCCAATTGATCACACGCCCTCGCTCGAGACTTGATCACTGACCGCTACCAGAATGGCCTCGGCGCATTTATTCTTCAATGCAAGAAGTTGGACTTCTACTACTGTGACTGGGCCGGCAGCTCCAAGGGAATGAAGTACGTCGACCCCTTTTTTGACTCATTTATCATCAAATTTGGTCTAACCTTTGCTGCAGCGGCTTCATCAAGTCCCTCCTCCCCAAGTTCGCCGCCGCCAATCCCCAAATCGAATTCTCCATCTCTCCCCGACCCGGCAAGCACCCCGTTGTCATCGGCCACTACATCAACGGCCGTACCAAGCCCATCTGCGTGCGGAACATGTCGCCCTACGAGATCCTGCAAAAGGCCGAGCTCCTCCGTGACGCCAGCGGAGATAAGCTGAAGAAGACCAACAAGGCTGTCACCAGCACCAAGCCCAGTGTGCGTGGTATCTGGTCCCCGTACCACGGAAAGGGAATGGTGGTCTGAGAAGAGTATTTGGATTATGTGTATATGTATCTGGAACAACTTGGGGTTGCTTGCTTGCTGCATTGGGTTGCGAGGAAACTGTACGATCTAGAGTAAGGATCTCCAAATGATAGAAGCATCAATGATACCTGCTTCGTCTGTATGACACTTGACCTGACTACTGTTGACAACGGAGAAGTTTACGGCCAAATTAAATATATAGCAAGGGAATTTACGGATGGCACGGACATTTGGCACAGATAGTTCACAACAGTTCGATTGTTCATGGGTATTTTTATTTCATCCATCATCTATCTGCTCTCCCTTCAAGACAGTATATCCTCGTCTGAAGAAGGCTTTTTACTTTTGATATTGGTTCCTTACTCCTTGGTGGCGTTGATGATGTCCACGACTGAAAGTTGTTAGTATAGATTCGTTCAAGAGGCAACAGGAACAACTTACAGGCAGGCTTGAGGGAAGCGCCACCGACGAGGAAACCGTCAATGTCGGGCTGCTTGGAGAGCTCGCCGCAGTTCTTCTCGTTGACGCTGCCGCCGTAGAGGATGCGGGTCTCGTCGGCGACCTTGTCGCTGATGCCGCGGAGGAGGTCACGGATGGCCTTGTGGACCTCCTGGGCCTGCTCAACAGTGGCAACCTTGCCAGTGCCGATGGCCCAGATGGGCTCGTAGGCGATGACGATGCTGCTCCAGTCGGAGATCTGGGACTTGAGGGACTCAATCTGGGCAGAGACGAACTCGATGGTCTTGCCGGCCTCGCGGGTCTCGAGGCTCTCACCGCAGCACCAGATGACCTTCAGGCCGTTCTCGGTGGCGTACTTGGTCTTGGAGGAGACGACGTCGTCGGACTCGCCAAGGATGGTTCGGCGCTCAGAGTGGCCGAGGATGGCCCAGTTGATGTTGCTGTCCTTGAGCTGAGCAACCGAGATCTCGCCAGTGTAGGCACCGTTAGGCTTGTCGAAGACGTTCTGGGCGGCGACCTCGATTTCGGGCCGAATGGTCTCGCGGACGAGAGAGAGGTAGAGGGCGGGAGGAGAGACAACGACCTCTGCAGGGAGATGTCAGTTGATGATGCTCAGAGTGAGGGGCAGACATACCAGCGTTCTCGTCGAGGGTAGCGTTGTTGAGGTTAGAAACAATCTCCTTGATGGACGACACGGAGCCGTTCCTATGAGTGACATGTGAGCTTCCAGATACAGCTTCGTGGACCTGCGGCCTTTTTGCTTCATGGAGGGGGAGGGTGAGGGGCAGAGCAGCAACGGATTGGATGGCGGGGTAGAACTGACATCTTGAAGTTGCCGCCGACGAAGAACTTGCGAGCCATGATGGGCAATTGGACAATATTAACTTGAAAAGGGGGAAGGTGTTTTTTTGGTGAAGCAGAAGATAGAGAATGTGGATGAGGGAGAGAGAGAAGAGGTGTTGTTGAGAAGGGTAGCTAGCTAGTAAATAGTTGGTAGTGGTGGTGGTACTAGGCCCAGAGCGCGCGTGTTAGTTGGGGCGGGCGGAGGCGGCTCAGGCCAGGTCCATCCATCAGGTCAGGTCATGAACATGGATGGGCATTGACACGGACGGACAGGAACACGGAGGGGCAGTGATTACTGAAACATTACGATACCAGGTAACTAGATACGTGATGAGAATCATGTCTCTATTGTTCTGTCCTTGTATGGGCTTGCTTCAACTCATCTTCAGCCATCATCATCAACCTCTCATCACCTACGGCTATCAAGCACTTACATTGCCCAGCGACACGGCAGAGCCCGGAGCTCCCAACACCATCCCGCCGAGTCTCCTCCCGTTTCTCGCCATCATCCGCGGGGCCGTATCTCATAATACCCGAGGCTGATCAGGCCAGCTTCCCAGCCGCGTAGACCAAACCAACACCAGACACTCGCCTCCGCCGGCCGGGTACCTGAAATCTCTAACAAACGGTTGATGATCCGACTGGCGTCATAGTGGAGGAGGCTAACCGCAGCGGCATCCCACGCCCTCCAAGGTAAAGGACCTCTGCACCGAAGCTTTGACCGAGCAAGCTTCGGAGATACTCACCGCTCAACATACACCACCACTACAATACACAATACATCGTCCCATATGCAGCACGTCCTCTCGGTGAGCCTCCGTGCTCGTGATCTAGCCTCTCCTTGGACGAGCACGCCCACACCCACACCGTATCCCCCGTGTCCGACGCGTACTGGGCACATCCAGGTCAGCACGTCCCCGGGACGGACAAGACATGGCCTGCAGTATAGCATCTCACTCTCCGCGATCCCGTCCTGGGGTCACTCTTCATCACCTGCATCCTGTACAATTACCCTGCTTCTTCCGACTCCTTGCAGCTTTCACCGCTGCTTTCCCCTTTGCTGCGCCTGAGATATCATCTACAATCTATCAAGCATCGGTCTTGGCTTCTGAGATGAGGCTGCGGCGACCGTCTTAACCCCCGGATGATCTAGCCATAGACCTCAGGCGACAAAACGCACTGTCCCTTACTGTCGAACCACTGTGCCTACTACCGAATATCATGCCATACTTCGTCAACCCGGCCAAGAACCATCGTACTTCATCCGCATGTCACTCCAAGTTATTGTCCGGCAAGTAAAACAATGCTATCAAACGACAAAATCCTATTTCCTAACAAAATGTCTCTATCTGCTACCCTCTTGCTGTGATCAAAGGGGTCTGTCTGTGTGTCTGTATCTGGTTGTAACATGTCCTCCAACAAACAAAGTAAAAAAAAGTAGATGTCTGAATCAATCTATCAGATGTCATTCCTCTTGGCTTCCTCTCTTCGACTCTAAAGTCGTCAATATTCCCTTTCGCAAAGTGACCCTGTCCTCCTCCAGGCGCCGGTTCCGAGAAGTCGTCGGCGTTCTCCTTGGTTTGTGGCCTTGGGTTCAAAAGACTCCGACGGGATGGCAATGCGTCCTTAATGGATGGGATGTTCTATCTGGCAGGACTGGCGTCTCTGCCGAAGATCCTTGGGCGTCTGGTTGCCCGGTCCGTGGGGTGTCTTGGAGACTCAGAATATGGTCTCTTGGTAGACGGTCATTCCGGTCTCTGCATGTGCACTCGCACGTTTCAAATGTTGATAAATCCTGGTAGCAGACAAGGTTCGCTTTTCTAGATCCATCTGGTTAGCTCAGGTCTTGTGGCATGGATACCAAGGGTTGCTCACAGTTCATTCAACCAGTGCCAACAATGCCAGTCTTGACCGAGTTGAGGTCGTTGGTGAGCTTGATCATGGAAGCAAGGCGCTTCTGCATGGTGGTGATGTGCTGGACGTTCTGGGAATCCTCGGGCTTGACAAGAGTCTGGAAGAGGTTCTCCACGGCCTTACGGTGCTCCATCCACTGGTCAAGAAGGGGCTGGGTCGACGACTCCTTGGGCTCCTGGACAACGGGCATGGACTTGACGGCCGCCTTGCGGCTTGGGGCGGTCTGAGTCTCGGCCACTTCAGTCTTGCGCTTACGTCCCTTGGAAGGCTGGGCGGATCCGTTGGTGGGCGAGCCACTGGAGCTTCCGTGGTCGTTGTGGACGCGCTTCATGTGGTCTCGGAGGTTCCACTGGCGGGGGAATCCATTTCCGGGCACGGCACGCTCACATCCCTCGTAGACGCAAAGGAAAGGCTTGTCACCATGGCCATGGAGTCCGTGGGCCTCACGCTCATGGCGGAGGAGGCACGCAGTCGACGAGAAGCGGGCGCCCTCGCACGACTCGGCCTTGCAGCGGTAGGGCTTCAGGTGAGAGTCCACGAATTTGCTGACAAGTCAGTACAGTCACCAAGCAGGGCTGGTGGGGGTATTTCTTACTCGTAGTTGCACTTGAGCTTCTCGGCCTTGTGGTTGCAGCTGGGCTGTCCCTCCCAGGGGCAGTGGTAGAGTCCATCCTCATGGGGAGCGGCCTTCTTGTAGAGATCGTGGTCCCTGGCGGACTCACCATCACTGTTCTGTCGTCGGGGTCCGGCAAAAGGAGCAGGCAGGGCAAGGGTCTCATCAAGCTGAGGCGCCACCTTTCCATTGGCATCCTCGGAGATCAGGGGAAGGTTCCGGTCAAGGCTAAAAGAATCGACTAGGTGAGAAACCGATCTAGGAGTTACTGTACGACTGGGCGATACGTACCTAGGCGACTGGCATTGGATCTGAGGCGATGAGTTGGGGCTCTGGGTGGGGAACCACAGGTCCTCGATGGTGTTGGGAGAAGAAGATCGAGAGATGGAGCTAGAAAAGCAGTCCCAAGGGCTAGGGGGAGAGTTCTCGGCAAGGCTGACATCAGGGCCAAGCTGCATGTGGGCTGGGACCACGTGGAGGGGGCTGGAGTCCGGAAGGGAAAAGGTGGCATCGCCGTTCAGTCCAACGTCGAGGGAGTATCCAGACCAGTACATCTGGGTCGAGATGCCATCGGCATCGGTGTCAAGGAGGCAAGTATCAATTCCCGCCATGGCAGCACCGGTCTGGTTTCCAGTCTGGAGAGCGGAAGCATTACCTGTGAAGTCCATGTTGCTGGACAAGTGTGATGATTGTGACAGCGCAGAGCCGCTGGATCTGTTCGAGCTAACCCTGGACATCGCTTGTCCACCTTGGGTCACAGGAGCAGTCCTGGATGCAGTCCAGTTGGTCTGAATGTCCTGGCGTCCTTGGGAGTGAACACGTCTTCCACGGGGGGTGGTCTGGCCAGATGTGAAAATGAACTCCTCGGCTTCTCCGGAATGGGCAGATCCATTGTCTGAGAAATCTTGAAAGTTCTGTGGTCCTTCTGCTGTCGTAGCCCACGACGAACCTGTCAAAAGGTCCGCTGATGGTTCTGTTTGAGAAAAAGAAAAGAGTCCAGATGTTGTCGAAGCCATGGTAGGCTGAGAGAAGCTGAAATCGCTGAGCAAATGGTCAGTGTGCCGTTCACGACTACCCAAAATGAAACAAGAAAAGAAATGTTGGTGCTGGTCATGGCTTGAATCAACTTTGAATCTGTTGGATCGGTTAGCCCGTTTTCACCGCGTTGCTGTGGCGTCGTAGGTACAGACCCAGTATGACAGTGAGGAGCATGGATCTAATGTTAGATCTTGCTTTCTGTCAAGGTTCCAGGGCGTCCATTGAGATCTTGGTGTTGTCTCCAGTCGTCATTCAAGTCACAGGTCGAATCCGGGGTCAAGCATCCAGTGTCGTGTGGAGGGGTCATTGGCGGGTTGTTGCGATGGTGTTGGTTGCGATTGGGGTTCTTGTCGGCAAGAAAGTTGGTTCAGTCCGTTCAGTCTCAGCTTCCCGTTTTCGGTCAATCAGGTTGTTGGTATAGCAATTTGCAATGTCGATTGTAGGATCCAGGGTCGAGTGTAAAGCAAAGAGTCCATGTCATCCATTGAAACCAGGGATAGAGCCAGCCGGCGACAGGTCAAAGAGGCGTCCCAGAGACAAAGCGTGCGGATGCACAAAACAATCATATTGGATTGTCAGATTCAAGGCCGTTAAGCCTGAATGCTACCTTGATTCCTAGAGCGGCCATCCAGTGCGGTTGAAATGTTGATCCAGTCTGTAGAATCCATGCGGTCGAATGTCTCCTAGTTGTTGCCATATCCAGATCTAGTCCTAGAGTTCCAGAATATCCATGTTCCTTGGGTCGAATCCATGATGAAAGCAGCAAAGTCCCGAGGCAAACTGAGGAAAAGGGTCCGGCCTTGATCCATGGGGAAAGCTGTGATTCAATGTGCATCAACGGGCAATACTCACCGTTGGTGGGCATAGAGCCAGAGAATATCATTGTTTCATGTCCGGCTGGACAAGTCCATCTGTGAAAAAGATCCCGGCAATGTCGACAATCCCTGGAGAATTGGGCCCTTGTTCCATGTGAAGAAATTCCCTGGGCCAAGAGCTTGAAGTGTTTGTTGTCCTGGAGCGATATCCTTTGGAGGAAGACAGAGTGAAGAAGCAAGATGATTGATACGATACATTGATTTCGTGCAACATGACTTGAAAAGCAAATGCAGACCTCCCAGGGAAGAGTAAAGAAAACAGTACCTGGACAGCGAATGAACCTCATCGAGTTCAGTCGAGTGCTTGAAACCTGGCATGGTTGCCGGCGTCACACAAAGAGTAACAGTCATGGTATCCTCGGGGTAGAGCAAATTGAGCTCCTGCGATCCAGCAGATCAACGCGGGACGTTGTCTTGCAAGTTCAGACCAGTGGCAAAAACTGTCAAGTTGGTGTTGTTGCGCGACAGGATGATCCTTGGGCTGATTGGGTTGGGTTGCTTTGGTGTTTCCTGACGGAACGGCAAGCAAACGAAGACAGATGTGGCAGAAGAGGGTTAGAAAGAGGAGTAGTAAAGGATGGGTCGTCTATGAAGGATCAGGCCGAAGCGAGGAGTGTTGGGCAGTAAGAGGCGAGAGTTGGGCTGGAAAATTGAGGAAGCAGAAGTGAGACGTTGGGCAACGAGGGACCCTGCGGGTTTTATCATTGTCGAGGCCTGACGACTTGCCGGAGCCAGGTTCCACCGCAAGCGATGGATGCCAATGAAACTGCCGCAGAGAATGGCCGCATGAGTGAGTTGGCGTTTGTGATTTCAGAGAAAAGAGACCGGTGTGTTGGATTATTGCAGGGATATGCGACCAGGTATGGGCCAAAACGACCGCGACTGGCTCAACTTCCCTGATTTGGTGAGGGGCCTGGTGGGGAGCAGGCCCGGGGCACGTCCTATCACTTGGCGTCAACTAGTGAAAGGGAGGGATGATGGCCGTCGGACAACGCATCACTGCAGGTGGTGAGCGCAAAAGGGAGCTGGACGAGGGTGAGCAGCGACAAGAGGTGAGGAAAGGGCGGGACCAAGGGGAAACGCAGAGGCTGGCACCGAGATTGCGCTCAAGTTGTCATCCCGTCTTGCGAGTAGAGTTTGCATTATCAGCGTCGATCCTCATGAAGTTCGAGTCCAAGCGCTTTTCGTGAGTATTAGTCTGCGAGGGCAGTCCTGGTATTGGACCTCCAAAACTTGGTCCTGGCGATCCTCTCAACCAAAACACCACTGTTACGAGTCAAACGGCGCTGACGATGTCGTCCCCTCTCCGGCCGGCCCGCAGAAGAGACCACCCCCCCTTCATGCCCCTATCCCCTCCGGCCAGGTCAGCGCGGGTGGATCAGAAGAAGCAATCATCACCAACCAGACTGCGTCCTGCGAACCGGCATGCAACCAGTGGCACACCGAGTCTGTCTCCCGTCACCCGGGTTGTGCATACGGTGCTCTGATTGCCTACAACGCAGGCCGTGCTGGGCGGGGTAGGTCTTGGTCGCCCACGAGCAGGCCTTCATTACGAGACGGGACCGTACCTCAGAAAGACGAAAACATAAGGAGGCTACAGAAAGGGCCAGCGATTCGCCGACAAGCAGCCCATCACAAACAGCGGTGGGCGAGAAGCGCTTCCAGAATCAGAGGGAACGAGGTGCGACAACAACAACAACGAGGAGACAAGAGGCCATAATGAGGTGACCCCAGGGAGACCGGAAGCGAGACAGGCCACAGTCGCTCGCGTCGCTCTCTGTTGCAGGCCGAATATCGTGTTTGTGACGGTGCCAAGACAGGGCAATCCAACGGCCAACGTTGCAATCCAACGCTGTGCGACGGGAGACGAAAATTCTGTCGCTCACAGAGCCTGCTGGTGTTGATGTGTTGTTGCTTGATGATTGCCCACCTCGGATTTGAGTTTACTTCCAAGGCAGGCACCGATTCCACTCACGGGACGGAAGGAAAGCCCGGGCAGTAGGGGTCCTAAGGACTCGCCCCACGTGATTACACGGGATAACCCGCTCACTTCCATGGAAGCAGAAGCCAGATGGAAGCCCACCAGCGGAAACATGCCGTCCAACGACGCGTCGCCAAGTGCGGCTCTCTATTGATATCAATACAGTACATACAACAAATCTCTACGTCGACTCTCTTCTACATACACCATGTATAGGTCCAAATGACCTAATTTCGGATATCTCGCCTCACCATTTGTCAGCCCCAGGTGCAATGGGTCATCATTGCTCAGTGAGCCCTCAGCAAGACGCTCCGCCGTGGCTCCAGAATGACGAATCCTCATGAATCAGTCCTGCTAAACGATTCCACGTCTCCAACACTTCACAATGCATGTCCTAGTCCGAGTCCAGCTCTATCACGGCTGGACTCGCACTGCTTTCACCAGTCACCCCTCCCGCGATCCCCTCATTCCATAGCTCCTCCAGCCCTCTTTCCACCTCACCCTCTATTCTCCCAAGCACCCCGGCCAGCATCGCCTTGGCCGCCTGCCAGCTGTTGATGCCCAGCTCGCGGCTGACCAGCTTCATCTTGTCACTGTAGACTCCTCGCCACTTGGCCAGCTGTCTCTCTTCGACCATGTTACTCGCCCGCCCCGTCGAGGCGATGGCGGCCCCAAACATGACACACCACAGCCAAAGCGACTGTGTCCACGCGCTCGTCTTCAGGCGCGCCTCGCCTGCGTTAACGTCATCGATCAGCTGCTCCAGAAGCCAGTCGATCAGAGTCACGTCAAAGTACTTGTGGCCCAACTCGGAGCACAGGTAGAAGAAGGTGGCGATGAAGCTCGTCCGACTACTCTTGGGGTCTCCGTTAAGGATTCGCGGCACGTATTGGGTCGGATTGAACCCTCGCGATATCTCGTAGTTGAGGTTGAGGTCCTTGGTGTGATTCTGCCACAGCCTTGCTGCTCGTGAGTCGGTATCCTCCCACCAGCCATATCTGGGTGCCTCGCGAGGCGGCAGCGCTGTAATGTCCCAGATGGAGGCAAACAGTAGCGCCATAAAGGTTGGTTGATATTCTGGTACGTTGACGAGCTGGCTCGACTTTCCGGTTCGCAAGCCATCTCCGACCCTATATCAGCATCAGCAAAGGTGGATGGTTATCAAGATTGCAATCAAACCGACATCTTGAGCATCCTCTGGGGTAACGTCGGTACTTGGTCAGCTGCTCGATTACACTGCTCGACTGCCGACCGGATACCTTTGAGGTGCCTTGACGAGGCATCCAGCTCTCCAATGGCGCCCTAGTCCATCAATGTCAGTCTCGTAACATCCGACACTGCGTCCGACACTGCATCCGAAATGACCTACCTCAGTTAGTGCGAGCGCAGAAATCGCCAACATGGTGTCTCCGCTCTGCGCGGTGTCTGGTTTCTGGAGTTGTTCTCTCGCGAACTGGTAGGTGGCGGCTTTGTGGTACAGGAACGGGATCCTGACCTCGTCCATGGACCCCGTAACCCAGGCCCATTGACAGGCCGACAGCATCAGGCACATGTGCATGTACCCGGGGTTTTCGAACGACTTTTGGATCCTAGACGGCTGTCAGCTCATCGTTTCGGCCGAACCATGACGGTCCCGGGGATTCGGGTCACCGCACGCCGAGGATTCCAGTTCCCTGGCTACGGGTCGCTGGCCCCATACTGTGTATTGCGAAACTGATTAAGCACGTTAGTCACCGCAAATCCTCCTCGTGCAAGCAGCTTACAGTGCTGCAGGAGGCGTTTCGACGGCTCCGGGAGAGCGTCGAAAGAGCCCCCAACATAGTTGTTGAGGATATTGATGAGGCCAGGCGCGGGAGGCTCGGCCAGAGCCATCTGGGAGCCAACGGCCTCGAGTTCGGTACTGGGACCTGCGGCGCTGCTGCTGGATGAAGGTGAAGGTGACGACTCATTGGACGGCAACGACTGCTCGGGAGTTGGATAGATGCATTCACTCCCCGTCTGGAGGCAATTGGTGCTACGCTCGCCAAAGGCCGTTAGTCAGTCTTACAGACGAGACCACTACAACTCGACGGTCGGCGCCCAGGTCTGATGCATGGCACGGCAGTAATGCAAGGCTCGTGTGCCCTACCATACTGTCGGATCGCAGCCTTGCATCAAGCCAAGGGTCCGAGGGAATGAGTTGCTGGAGATGAGGGGGGGGAAGGGGAAAGTATAAGAGGCCAAGCAAAGATGTATATGGATGTTGCAGCTGCCGGGAGAGAAGAGTCGAGTCACGTACCATAACGGCTTTTGCTCATCGCAGCGCACATGTCTTCGTTTACAAGTCTGGCATCCATTTTTGCTCCGTCGATGAAATCTCCTCTTGCGTTCCTTTGGGGGAGCCATTCTCTTCTCCCGTGGTCATGAGGAGGCCCTTACTTTGGCTATTGTGGTGTTTCTGTGGCTCTCCGAAAATGGCAAAGGCTCAGCAACCTCGCCCACATGCTGCGGGATGTATGTGTCGGCTCGTCTATCGTCAAGATCCGCAGCCCGGCAACTTGGGGACAGTCGACGGGAAATATTCCACAGGAGGCGAGGTTCTGGTGGTGAGGCACGGTTGGAACGGTCTGAACAAGAGACAGGCCATGGAGGCATGCCTTCGTATTGAGAACCAGCCTTTGCCCGATTCCAACCAAGCCAGATGGCGGGATAGCCCCAAATAGAAGCCAGAGAGGAAAGCTCGTTTCCCTAGACGAGGCCTGCAGGGACCTCGTCCAATCAACGCACACTGATCCCCCTAGACCCATGACTCGCTAAGACCCGGTGGGCGGGGGCTTTCTCACCCAAACCCGTAGAGGCTACGCCCTCTGTCCGGGGGACTTGAGATCAGTGAGGCCATATTGGAAAGGAACAAAGGCGGCCGCTTGACATCGGGCTGTCTCGCGCAAGGTGGATCTTCCCATGAGGAACCTCCTACGTCACCCACTGTACCATGGTTGACGACCAACGGTATGGAGCCTCATCTGGGACCAGGGGCATTCCATAGTGTATCGTACCGGGAGGCTGGTGCGATACGGTGCGCCCACCTGGGACCGACCAACAACGGCCTTTGAAACGCTCGAAACGGTTCAAGAGGATGCAGATGGCACGAGACCTCCATAAAGAGAGATTGTAACCATCACTGCAGATGAGCCCTACATAGATTAAATCAGCCTTGCCCGGCAGACACGCTCAACAGACCCTCCACACATGGAGATCACCATGCATGTCCATCCATCCCTTCATGTTCTGATGTTGTTGGTGCGTCAACTAGTGCCATCTCTGTAGGTGATGAAATGACCGAGGCTCCCCGAAAGACACCAGGTCCGATCCGGATCGGACGCCCGTGTCGGAGCCCCGGTGGTGGACCACCCTCGGAAGCTGTGATGGTATGCTGCCTACGGAGGATGGTTTGGTTCCCATGCGGGGCTGTGGTTATTTTGGGCGACGGTCTCGGCATGTCAACAGGGGGAGAGTGCATTAACGCGAGCCCGTACCAGGAGATAGCTCGTGTTTCCCTCCCTCATCGTGCCACGTGCTGCTAATTGGAGGCGGCGCAGGACATGGGGGAGCCCTTCAGCCCTAGGGAAACGAAACAACATAAACACGACCAGGTACTGGCCCTTTTGCATCGCATCGCCAGGGAGAGAGAGACTGACATCGTCTTCTCGTGTCAGCCATGTCTCATCTCTGGAGGCTGGCTGAAGCTCGTGTCAGACTCCTTCTCCATCCTCTCAGGGCGGGCTGAAGGGAGCGTTACGTCCGACGCCCTGGTCAATGAGGCGAAGCTACCTGCCTGCCTGTTGTATCGCACCGTTGGAAGCAGAAAATTCACTGCTGCCTTGTCCGATATGCATCGAGACCAGGGTCGCAGTCGTTTTGTGGCTTGAAGAACGGAGGCAGAGGGACCGTCTATTCCCCCGGACTGCCGTCTCTCAGTATACTAACCGTGCAAAATCCTTCGACCACTGGCTGGTTAATTTAGCCCAGAAGCACAGGAAGGGACGATATGGGGAACGACGACGGGGTTCGACGCATCATGACTTGACAATGAGCCCTCGCATTGAAGCCCTCGTGATGATACTAAGCGGCATTTATCACGGTGGTGTCGGGGGTAGAGGAGACAAGCAGGTATCATTGCAAGGGATTCTATTTACGGACTCAAGGAAGGGATGGGGATACAGGGGGCCCTTCGACGGTACGTAATATCTTGAACGTCGATGAGAAGCAAACTCTCGATCTGTCCTGTTCTACTCTGCTCTATTCTGCATGTAAGCCCGCGTCCCATCATCTTGGGTCAATCACCTGACACTCGTTCGCAGGCCGGGTCGAGAACATCGAGGGGTTGGCCAGTCTCACCAAGGGGAGAAACCGAGGTTCTCGTAAAGAGGAACCAGAAGAAATGAACAAGGACAAAAATAGCCAGAGCTAGAAGGCATTAGGAACCGGAGACTTCCAAGTTGGTCGACATGCCCCCCCCTTCCCCCAGATCGAGAGGGCGCCCTACGAGCTGTCAAGCTCCTATCTGCGACATTGTCTCACCACGGTATTTGGTCACGGGTATCATTGCGTCGCTACAGTTACAGATGCCCTTGGGAGCAAAATCTTGATACGAGATTTTTGCGATGGAACTCGGTTATTGGAATTGCTCTTGTTCGTATTAATGTCACAGTAGGGTATTAAATGCAACTTATTGATCGAGTGCTACTGTTAGGTCGAGACGGTGGCGCTTTAGTAGGCTGTCGATAACGCCCCCTATTAGCGGCCCCATACCAACCTCATCTCTGAATGAATAGATCCATTCTTCCGTCAAGAATTTCAACCTGAAGCACTCGGTATATCCGGATTAGAGAAGTTACCTCGGCAAATCATGATTTCATGGTCTAGAATCATGGCAGTGGCAACGATGTAGGCGTTCAGAGTCCAGCCCAACCATGACCAAGTCTGCTCACAATTACACACAGCTCGCAGTAAGGACAGACAACACGGATCACGCTACAAGAACTTTTGCCCTCACTCCTTCTTCGATGCTGCAGTCATGGTTGTCGCCGAGTTACAAGGTCATCCATCTCACCACGCCTCGCACGACGCCTCGCAAGGCAGACAGACAATGCCATCTTGAGCACTTTTTATCCCGCTCCTTGGCACTGCAGAATGTTTGCTACCGGTCACTCTTACGAGGTTTCATCTCAGCTAGTAAGACTCGTCCCGTAAAGAGGGGACCAATGCCGGCGGGAAGCCCAGGTACGGGGCCAAATCCAGCGTCAGGGGGTTGCACACCACCCCGAAGCTGAACATTGCCCGCGATGCGAGATCTGTGGCTTCGTCTACCGAGTGGTCGTCGACTTCCAGAAGTCAATACGAGCCCGTGGTACGGTACCATTCGTTGCCGTAGGGAAACTCGACAGATCTATGACCAGTTGTCGACGCTTATGGCAGTGAAACTATTGGCGGCTACTCGAGTAAGGGGGCATTGTTCACCGCCGGCTCTCCAGGAGTGTTCTTTTCTTCAGAAGATCACCCCTCTCCTCACGCCTTGGTCTTCTACAGGTTTCTATTTCCCCTCACTTCCAGCAATCCCGCCAGTGCCGACAGTCGCTCTCACTTAGCGCTCAACCTCGCATCTTGGGCCCCTCTCTCGGGCAGTACCATAGGCCGAGAGCAGAATGCTGTCTCATCAAGTAGCATGATCTGATCACAAAAAGGTTTCTTGGGTGCTCCCGCCCAGCGGCGTCATTACGCGAGATCTTCTCTGGTATGCTAAGACCAGGGGTAATACGAAAGGGGGGCTTTTAAGCCAGATCCTCGGATCTTTGACGCTTGGATGGGGTTTGGGGGATTAACAGGCTTGTGACAGCGAAACTCTGAAGTTTTAAACTCTCTCGGGTAAGTGAGTTCAACGATGGGAGTGACAACACGTCGTCGGAGAGACCATGTTGTGTTGTTGAGCCTGCGACAAGGAGGTCCAGGGTCGATGAGACGTTTCAAGCGGCTTATTCCATAACTCAGGGGGGTATTATAGGAGGATACAGAGCAGCTAGTTGATCCGGGTTCTTCTGATGTGGCCAACAGTGTGATCCAGTCAAAACCTATGCAGGTGGCGGGATTAAAGGAGGACGAGCGTAGAGACATTAACCTTTCTTCCGATCCAGAGGTTGGAAAAGACCTTGCCTCGACCTAGGTAGATTATACATCAATACTATAGAATTATTTTAAGGACGCTAGGTGTAATTACTTGTGTCGTCGGTGTGGTTGAGGGAAGGTCGGCCACATCTAACTGTCGACTGTCAAAATGACTGGGAGCAAATCGTCATCATGCAAACGACTAGAACCTAGGCTTAACGCTGCAAGGTTGTCTCGAAGTATAAAGCTCGTTCTCCTTTCCAGTACAGAAAACATATTGAGAAAGTCATTATTTTGCTACATAGTCCCTCATCCTAGTCAATAGAAGCATGGGAGTCGAGAAGGACAACGGACCAGACTATCTTCCCAGGTCAGGCCCTGCCGGCCAGCCGCTAGTCATCATATATAGCATGCGGTAGATGTTCTTCACTACCCATATCTAGAATATATGGGGGGAATAAACGAGGTGAGGTGAATATTGGGCAAGGTCTTTGAGAGGGTTAGTCTGAATGGTAACCTAGGGTAGGCAGGTTAGGTAGGATATCCAGGACCCGAATCCATACAGTAGTATCACTTGCTTTGCCAAGAATTTGGATGTCAGGAGATTAGGTATGTTTGATCAGACGGTCGATGTGAGTGGGCACAAACTCTTTGTGGTGCGGTGCAACGGTTGGTCTGTTGCCCACAGTTGGGCCTCGATGAGATCCATATCAAGATTTCTCTGAGGGGTCAGGGATCTTTTCTTGCCAAGATTTGATGTGATATATGTGATGAAACTCTGGTTTTGTAATTACATTGACTTATGTATGCAGGTGTGAGTGATATGTCGCTCACAATATGAGTATGCCGGTAGTGAGTCTGGGTATGTGCCCAACAACCAGGTATCTATCTACCCTAGGCAGTGAACCTCGCCTGGGCCAGCCGCAACAGGGCGACACCAACAACATCTCTAGTGGAAATTCTACTCCGTATGTATTTGGATGGAAACCATTGCCGTCGTGGCTTTGCATCTGCAGTTGTGCGCCATGAGGGCGTCTAGAAGATCCATGCTGTGAAAGCAGATGCTCCCCAACATCCAACCACAACCATCCAGAGATCCAATAACAGAGTGGCTGCACCACTCATTCGGCCTCAGATTGTCATCAACACGATGGATAGCCCCATCGAAAAGAATGGATGTCCCTTGGCCTGCATAGGTCGATGCGTGTCTAGACGCTCCCTCACCTCCAGACTGCCTTAACTAGACAATTGGCCATCATGAGTCCTAGCCTCTGATAACGACAGCGGCGTGAAACTTGACGGCCAAGCTCTAGGATGCTTCGAGAAGACGACAGCGCTTATGCGACGACTTTTCGTGTCACGTTAATATCCACGTCAAGGGGGAAAGAAAAGAAACGTAGGGTTCCGCAGATCGGTCACATGCATTTGGCCGCCCGTGGTTGATCTGGCACCTGCCAAATGGAACCTGGGCAGCCAAACAATCGGAGCCATCTCGAGCCTCACCTGGTTCGCCCTGCTTTGGCATCCTTGTGTGAACGACATCGGCTTCCATGATGGGGACCACCAACAGTGGCCGCCTCGAGGACAGGAGCCCTGAGTGGAGGGTCGCGGCCTGGCCTATCCCGCCCTGTCCTCAAGGCGGCCTGTCGCCTCAGCCTTGAATCAGGGCAGCAAAGCAAAAGAAGATGAGGCATCTATCTCGCACCCACATCGACCCCGTCCGTCACCGTCAACCTTGATCCATCATCCATGGAGGCACATCATCTCTATCCGCTGGCAACGAGATCCACCCGCAGGTCTCCGTAATCCTTCGCCTCATAATCGGCAAAGCTGAACTCGGCCGGGTCAATGCGTGTGCGGCGGCCTGCGCGACGGGAGAGAACGTGAGGACCCTTCATCTCCTTGTCGCCGTTCACAGGTGCCGACGATGCCACGAGCTTGTGGCTCCTCCCCTCGCCCCAGGGTCAAGGGCTGGTGGAGCTACCGCAGTGCCAGCGTCTGCTTGCATCGGCGTCAGGCCATGGTGTCGTCGTCGTCATGATGGATGGACGCTGTGACGGGCCCTTGCACACGCTGTGCCTACCTTCCTCCGCATCCGCATCCACATGGGGAGCCAGCCAGCACAATCCTGTAACTAACAGCCTGCCTCCGAATCCCCTCATGGGCCCTCATGGTTCGCCGGGCGGAATTCGGGCTTCGCTCAGATCGGCGGCCCCGCGCCCTGCAAGAGATTCAGGGTCGAAGCCGTTGAGCTTCTGCCACCCAATCACCAGACGCCCTGCCCTGTCCAAGGCCAACAGAAAAGCCAAGTTTAGCCAGGGCCAATCGACCTGTGCGCCATGTTCCGGAGGTGGTGCGCTGTACCGTTCTGTGCTTTGCTGGTCTGGTTCTGTGCTGGTGCGCTGTCTCGGTCGTCTGTTCTGTTGTCGGTCCGCTGGGCATCTCACGGGCTCAGGAATACCCAACCGCCAGGCGCTGATGCTCGTGATGGTGGTGGTCAGTGGGCATCAACAAGCCCTGTTGGGTTCGATTAGCTGGCATCCCATCCCATCCCATCCATGGATGGATCATGGCCCAAAAGCCTTGGTGCCCGACCTCCATCGAGTCCCATCGTCGTCCCGCCATTGACCGCTCCTCATGGTTCCAGGTAGTCCCCTGCTCAGCTATCTCCTGAGGTCATCTTTACCTGACGCTGCCAGCGCGTCTTGGGCAACAATGCCTGCGCCCAATGATGCCGGCGGGAAATTGCCTCGCTGTTCAAGACATACCAAGACCAAGGCAGTAGCCGAGAGCTGCCCCCGCGATGAGATGGAAGCTATTGTACCTCTGCCTCCCCTCCCCTCCCACACTTTGAAGCAAGCACGCACGCACGCACGCACAAAACATCTGGGGTAGTCCCGGGCTCTGACGAAACCCTTCGACACTGACGCTCCACCTACTCGGCTACACAACATCAACCATCCCTGGGTTCCTGGATTCTGCTTGCTTGTTTCTCGCTGGAAGAGAAGGGATTAGGAAAGAAGAAGAAAAAAAAGAAAGCAACCTAGATCCCGTCATCAAACATACCCACCACACAGATCCGCTACACGGCCTGTGGGTTGTGCGCTTGCTTGCGTCGACGGCACGACTATCACAGACAGCCATTCGGACTTTGGCTCACTCCCGACCACCTGGAAGACTTGTCTTGGGGCGAATTTTGTTGCAAATCTCTGCCAGAAGAGTCTTGGTCGAACGCTTCCCGCCTGGTCCCTGTCGAGACTCCGCCATTAGTGAACGGGGTATCTACCAATTTTTTTTTCTTCCAGTACCATCCACCATCCATCTTGGACCAGGGTCCGGCTCATGACATGCGTCGTCGGTCTCTCCCTTGCAGCCTCACGAACGAACATAAATCGTCCCTATTCCGAGCTTCACTGCCCCCAGTCCGCTCCCGTACCTGTGCCAACTCAGATCGGCTCACTCATCAGCATTGCCTGCGACTGGTTCGCTGAGAATCAATCAATCGGTCATCAATCGCCCCTCCCAAGCAAAGCAAAGCAAGCAAGCAAAGCAAGCCCCCAAGGATCCCGCACTACGTATCATCTTCTTAGTGCTTCACTGTTTTCCAGCGAGTTTTTTTGTCCAATCATTCCGTTCCCGTCCGTCTGGAGCTGCTGGCCCTTCCTTTGACGTACCGTACCTACACGTCCCGTCAACGCAGACAGACCCGACAGATTGATCCATCTGCCTGGGCCACTGGACAGGTCACACCGCCTTGCAACCGCCGACGAGAGGACCCAGGAAATCCCATCCATCGCCATCTCAGGAAAGCAAACCCTAGTCGCCGTGGATGCCCCCCAGACCAGACCCAGAGAGATTTTGGAGCCAGCCTTTTGGAGAAAACCAAGGATCACGGCCCAAGGACCCATAGTGTGCAAGCTGTCCATCGGATTTAGTCTCTTTTTTTCTGGAACCCAAGGCCCGGACCCATTTGCTTCTTCCTCGCTTGTGGATTCTTTCTTTATCAGCCGCAAGTCTCGTCAGCAGGACTCTGCTCTGTCTGGAAGAACACTGCCTTCTTTCTGCTGTTGCCATGACCAGCCAGTACAGTATGGCCCAACCAGAGTATGCCTACAGGTCCTCGGCCATGTCCAACAGTCCCTGGAACCCGACTCGCAGGTGAGATTGCTCTCTCCCCGTTGCCTGTCCAGTCCGTCCGTCGTGATGGGCACCATCAGTGTGGTTGGCTAACTCTTGCCCGGCAGTTCCTTTGCCGAACCCACGGCACATGGAGGCCTCGATAATGTCTTTTACTCGACACCAAGGTATGGACATCCTCGAGCTCCCACGCCCGCAGTTTTTAGTAACAATGGCCCTCTGCAAAGTGTCAATTACTCGTCCAGCTCCTACAACCTCGCTGCCGGTGCCGGTGCCGGCGCCATGACCGCCGCTGTCAACGGTAACGGCGCTGCCACCGGCCATCTGTCGCGGGCCGAATCCGCCTACCCTCCGGGCTCGACCTACGCCGGACGTCCTCCGTCAGGCTCGTTTGGCAAGCCCATCGGCCATGGATCCTACAAGGGCTCCAGCCCCCAGGCCTGGGAGACCCATGACCGCTACTCACCCACCGACTCGGTCGACGACATCATCGCGTCGCCCAACCTGTCTGACTATTCCCTGGAAAATGGGATGAACAGTGCCGCCCAGGCCAAGTCCAAGCCCAATGCTAAGGGCCGGTCACAGCGACGGCCGTCGAACCGAGACGAGTTTGACGGCCCCCATCAGTTCCTGCAGCGGCCACCGCCAGACGTTATCGCGTTGCAGGAGCGCGAACTCCCGCATCTGCCCACGAACCTCCACGTCCAGGAGCAGGACAGCGTGCTCAGCCAGGTCAACGATCGACTCTCGCAGTGCGCATACGACTTTGTCGCCAAGTACCAGTTCCCGATCCCGTTGACTCAGGATATGAGGCCGGTTGAGCGGCCCCAGGATCGAGAGTGGACCGAGTGGGTTTACCTCTTGAAGCGCCTGGCGACGAAGCGACGCATCCCGGCACGAGTGCTATACAACGGGCAGATCAAGCAGTTTGTGACGATCCTCGAGAACTCGCTCGAGATGCGGCACGCCGCCAAGCACCAGAGTCGTCCCCTCAAGGACGACCGCAACATCCTTCAGCTCATCTCGGCCGGCATTCAGGTGGCCAAGATTCTGAAGGATGCATCGGCCATGGACTACCTGGACCGATTATACGTTTCTACCGAGAAGCAGATCCAAGACCGTGCGGCTGCGCGGTACCGGTCTTGAGACACAAGCTTCATCACGAGTCCTAAGCGACTCCCACGATATACGTTTATACGCTTTCCTACAGCAGGAAAAGACGATCGATCAGCCGGCGACGACTACGGCGCAGAGCAGAAACAGGGATGTGACCCGGGCCTCTCTGCTGAGGGAGGCTACAAGCAGCTGCAGGGTCACACTGTGAATGATAATGTTTTTCGAATATGGATGGGCATTCTTCCACGGTTATTACACATGGATTGAGCACGAAGCTGTCGCCGACATGTTTGCCGCGGGTAACAACCGTCTTTTCTGGTTGGGAGGCCATCGTCTAGAGCGTGTTGGGAGTTTTCATGTGGCAATGATTTCTTGTTTTTCTTGGGCGAATCGCGGGTTTCTCTTTCGTTGCTGTTTTAGCATCCATGATTTTTACGCTCTCGTTTTTCTTGGTGCTCCGGGTTATGGGCATGTCTCCAATAGAGGACTCGGGCACAATTCGCACCTTCTGCTGTGTTTCGACCATCCCGGCAGTTGGAGAAGTTGATCCCGGGCATGGATGGCGCGCCCACTGCCGCCCCGGCCGCGGGTGGCGTTGGGTAACGACAGAGATGGTGGTGTTGGGCATCGGGGCTATGGTCAGTAAGGTTGGCAAGGGTCTGGGACATAGGTTGGGTAGGATGGATGAAAGGCAAAGGAAGCTATGAGGATGATCCCCCGAGAGGCAGGCGGTCGCGTGCCGGAGGTGCCCCTTCGTGTTAGGCACGGGGGACACAGAGGCCCGGAGGCCACGGTCTTGCGATAGGGTGTATGAATATAGCAGCGGCACGGGACGGCACGGGATGGGATGGGATGGGATGGTAGAGCCTGGCTATGAGGCCGGCCAGTCAGTATACGAGCAACCAGCTGGAGAGTTGAGTTGACGGTTTGATTTGACAACAGTTCGCATAGAGTATCGCAAAGACGAGAATCAGAATGAGCGAGATTACGCAGCATTGCTTATGATGAGAGGTCACTGCTGGTGTATGAGTGAGTGATTCAACTTGAGAGAGGTGACAGCATCAGCGTCAACGTCAACAGTATTGATAATCAGCACGATCGAGATTCAGCCTCAAGATACAGACCGCAATTCCTCGCCGGCAGAGGCCACGGGAGTTGAATGCAAGTCATGGGGTTCTCATGTGGCGTCTGGCCGATGTGATGAACTGACATGTCCCGTCGCACCGGGGCGCGGCCAAAGCTGTCTTGAGGCCTTCCTGCTTCATGTCGTGATGCACGAAATCGAGCTCAAGGCCAACCGGGGGATGGTTCAGCTACTTGCCTCGCTCGATACCGCTGCCGCCGCTGCAGTGCAATGATAATGGCTGATGACTGACAGCCCACGGGCAGTTTAGTCGAAGTCCATCACTCGACATAGTGCTAGGAGAGGCATAGCGTCATTGTGTTTGATGGACATGTGCATAAACGACAGGACAAGCCTTGACCTGCGCTCTGTAGCTGGGGTACCTGAGAGTCCTAGCAAAACCACGCGGAATACCAGGTACCCCAACTTCGGTCACGGTTTAGGTCTAGCGCAAGTCGAGTCTCGACGGCGAACAAAGGCCCCACGACGCCCAAGAAGGTCGACCGAGCAGAAATCCAGAGGTATAGAGAGTCTTTTCCTCTTTTATTTCACTTCCTTCGGTCTACGATTGTAGAAATGCGATTCCTCTGGCCTTTTATACCTGCTGCTCCCTGGATCTGTCGTTGAGTCGGTGCCTCCCTTCCTCTCCCCGCGCGCGACCAAACTCTTGGTGATCTTTGGTGGATGCCATCTCGATTAACGACGATAACGACGATACAAAGTGACGATTCGATTCCTTTGGCTGTGACTGCCTGCGATTCATTTCTTTCGTCTCTTCATCACGGGCTTCAATTTACTATATAATCCTCGTTCTTCTCCTATCTAGACCCGCTTTCTTCCTCATCCATAGCCTGGCGCTTTCAATACACCACGCCATAGTATTGACTCTCACCAACGAGCCCGGATCTTTTTTACCTTTTGAACCCTCTCTAAACCTCTCACAATGGCGTCTGTATCTTCCCGGCCGTCGCCAAACTCTTCATCCCCATACGACTTCGAATCCGCCCCCGAGACCGACGAGACATGGCAGTACATCGACTACACGGCCTCGAGCTCTGGCCCGTCCTCCATCGGATTCCTGTCTGACCCTGCCAGCGGAAGTCTGGGTAGCTTTGCCATGATTGGGAACGTCCATGGAAACTCGTCTTCTTACGTCTCTGGAAACACTCCATCTTCCTACGTCGCCGGTAGCACACCCTCTCCCTACATGGCTGGCAACACGCCATCCCCGTATGTGTCAGGGAACACATCCTCGCCCTTTGTACCGGCCACCACTTCCTCACCCTACGTCTCTGGAAATGGTTTATCCCCTTCAGCAGCCTCTCCTCTCTTCCTCGGTGAGGTGGACCAGACCGCCTTCTTCTCCAGCAACCCATCATTCCCTTCACAGCCCGAGAATGGCAACTCGGACTTGTTTGCGACGGCGACAACAGCAGATGGAGGCTTCGGGTCGGCGCCGGGCTTCATGACCCCCCAGCAGTACCTCTTCCCGCAGCAGGATGCGAGCCAGTTCTCGCCCCAGGGTCTGAACGGTATGCCGGTGGCGCAGAGGACGGGGCCCAGTTCACGGCAGGGTGCTGATGAGACCGCAGACATGACCCTAATCAACAACTTTGGCGCCGACATGTTCTCGACCGACTCGGGTGAGCAGGTTCAGGTGCCCCAAGTCGACCTCAACATGCCACAGCCGCTGCAGTCGGATCCAAACGTCCCGCCGTGGAACCCTACTAACACGAGGGGCAACGATGGCATCTTCATCATGGATGACTTTGGCAACTCGCCGTCGCCCAAGAGTATTCACTCACAGAGCTCCTTCTCTAGTACCAAGGCCGCCTACGGTGGCAGCAGCAGTAGCAGCGGCAAATCACCGACCCAGATCCGCAAGGTCAAGACAGGCAAGGTCGAGAAGCGAAAGACGACTGAGCAGTCGGGCAAGTTTGTCATTGTAACCCCCAACTCCATCTCGGCCCACGCGGGCCGCCCGAACCCCTTTGAATGCTTCGAGGCCATGGCTCGCACCAGTCAGCGAGGCCGAAAGGGCCCCCTGGCGAATGCCACCAAGGAGGATGCCCTGCAGGTTCGGAGACGGGGAGCTTGCTTCTGCTGCCACAGCCGCAAGGTCAAGTGTGACAAGGAGAGGCCCTGCAAGAGCTGCAAGAAGCTCATGATCCAGGTCCCTCAGGTAGTCTGCTGGCAGTTCCAGGACTTTGTGCCCATCCTGTTCCCCGACTTTATCCGTGGCCATCTGCGTAAGGAGCAGATGTCCAAGTTTATTGCCGACAGCGTCGTCAGCTTCCAGGTCGACGGAGTCGAGCAGGGCTGTTCTGTCGAGCTCTTCTCCGGAGGCAGGTTCCAGGCGGTCCTCGCCATCGAGGCCAAGTTCTTCACCCCCAAGACCCCTGACATCATCCAGCACTGGCACATGGTCAATGTAGGACCGGACCGTGTTGAGCTGCAGTCCAACGGAGCTGCAGCCATTGCCGTCGAGCTCGAGAAGGCGGCCGAGAGGGACAGCCTCAAGAAGAGGACAAAGAAGTACATCCAGGAACTCATCACCGAGCCTGGCTTTGTGGACCAGGTGACGGAATCCTTCCGTTCCACCCAGCTTCCGAGGAAGCTTCTTGGAATCATCAAGCAATACGCCGATGAGACCGAGGTGAGTAAGCCCGAGTGAAAGCTGTATCAGTAGCCGAGCTGACAACACGCCTCTTCCAGTCCCTCATGGTCAAGCGCGCTCTGTCCATCTACTGTATGCACTACATCATGACCCGGCAGCTCTGCCTCACCCGCCACACGGTCGACTCGCTGCGGTCTACCGGCATGATCGCCCAGAACGACGGCTTCGTGACGCCCCGCATGCTCGCACGGCAGATCAAGTCGGTCGTAGACGAGCTGATGTTGCGCGAGATGCAGCAGCTGTTTGATATCTTCTCCAAGTCGCTCAAGCCCAAGATCCGGCGCGAGTGGGCGCCCTGCACCGCCGCCTTCCTGGTGCTCTGCCTCTTCATGGAGGCGGTCGAGACGGCGGCCGACACCTTTGTCGTCGCGGGGAACGAGATCAACATGAGGAACAGCGCGCGGGCCGAGTACGACCGCAGCGTGGCCCTCAACACGTGCAAGGAGGTCGAGAACATGCCCTTCAAGCAGTTCGCCTACCAGTTCCACCAGGTCTACCAGACGCACACCAAGGAGGCCAACGCGAAGAGCTTCAACCCGCTGTTCGACAGCAGCTTTGCCGAGCAGGGCGAGCTGGACGGGCCCACGGCGACGTTTGCGGCTCAGCTCAGGGAGCTCTTCTTTGGCGATGACTGTAAGTGCAACCGTTGACGAGGGACCTTCTAGAAGGAGCACGAAATGCTGACGTGTGTCTCACCTTTTCAGGGTTAGAGTTGCAGTTCCTGGCGGCCAACGATATCATCCCCAACAGCAGCAGTCACCCGTTCCCCATGAGCCCAGAGACCCTGTACACAGGACGTCTCGTGGCCAAGTTTCTCATGTCCTTCACCGATGACAAGGCCATCTTTGGAGACTCTGTTTGAGAAATATTTGCCCGAGACATGTGAGCCGACGAGGGTGGGTTTCTTCCATTGTGTACCTAGGTAGGGAAAGGCGAGACAAGGCAAGGAAAGGCAACGGTTCTGTGATGGATGACATGGCGTACATATGCAAGGCTTTTTTCTGGTTCAACGACAATAGGATACCTTGGTACGACTCTCGGTGGCACGACACGATACAGGACAAAGGCGACGTTTCGAGTTCAGGGATGCCGGATTCTTTCTTTCGTCACAACGTGCATAAGTTGATAGTACAAAGCAGAGACAAAAAAGAGTCACTTTACTATTTCATGTTTGCCCGATTTTAGTCCTGAAGCCACACAGATATCAGTGGCAGCAGGGTGGAGCGGACTGGTTGTCTAGACCGATGGATTATTCTCCCACGCGAACGATTAAATAAAAGTTAACACACATGCGCATTAAGAGCGCGAGGTGTAGGCAATTTGTGGGTGCCGTTGAAGACGGACTTTTTGGACAGGGGGGTAGAAGCTGTTGTGACAGGGCAGGGTCAGTTGAACGTAAAGGAGCATAGCAATGAAGCCGAGACATGTGTTCCACCAAGACGCCGCCTTTCAGAAACTGTCAAAGAAGACGCGCAAGGCCCTCACACTCTCGAGGACCTTGCAAGTGTCTCGCATGCGTTGACAGGCCTGGGGTCTCTCGGAAGACGGCCGGGACTGGGAAAAGGCGGGAGCCAGCAGGAAGCCGGACGTTACGTCGGACGTCACCGTCAAAAGCCGAGAGGAGATGATCATCATCTCGGGGATAGGGTAAAGTTGCCCAGGAAAAGAGGCTGAGTTTTGGTGGAGTGAGAGAAAAAGAGGTTGAAAGAAGGATGAAGAGAGAAGAGACATGGAAAGAAAAAAGTCAATTTTGTTTGAAAAAAAGTGACAGGGATACACAGATCCACTCTCACGTGACACAAACCTTCCCCAAACCATCTGCAAGCTCAGTTTTCTTACGACTCTCCTTTTTTTTCTCCTCATACACTTTTTCAAAATGCACGTCAAAATCAACCGGCATGGATCTCTCTTACTCCCTGTCGGTCATATTCAGTGCTAGAGTGACGGATCCTGTTTTGCTGTGTTTTCGTGCGAGTCGAGATTTAGTTCTGATTTGTCTCAACGCGCCCAGCAAAAGTTCTCACATGCATTATTTCCCCTCTAAGAAACACCACACACTACCTATGAATTGTCTTCCCATGTGCACAAGATCCAGCCCCCTGGCCCCGTACACCGGCACTAGTTGTAGAGGTTAGCTGAGGCTCGTAATAGCAGGCCTCTCTCTCTCTCCTTGTGTAGCTGCATCCCTCCCTCGTCGGGGGCACGGGTTGCCCGTCGTCTTGCTGTTTTGGGCAACTCCTCATGGGCCGTGACGGGTAGCGCCAGGAACACAGCGTCTCGGGGGACCCTGCCGAGTGGACAGTTCACAGACAGTGACGGCAGACGACCCATGTTTGGAAATGCGAGGTGCCGGAAGTGTAATGGGTTCAAGCTCGTTGCCGTTCCGCCCCCCCCCTTCTTGAGCGGCCCGGCTGCCTGGGAACCAACCAACAGAATGAGCATGCCATGGGCTGGTTTAAGCCTTTCTACGTGACACTAGGGCAGTGTCTGCATTTGCTCAGCACTTGAGAAACTCGGTAGCTGATGACACGATCTTGTCCTTTGCTCTGAGCCTCGTTGGTGAACCCGTTTGATCGACCATGTCTACAAGAATGGCAATGCCTCGGTTGCCTCTGCTGACGTTGGAGTTGAACCCCGTTTGACGTCTCCCTGGAGTAGAATATTGGCTTCACCGTGCCACACGCTGCGCAGGGCCAAGAGATACACAAGAAGGAGGCCCTTGCTGATGCCTCTTCGCATACAACTGCACCGTCTGACGGGCCCCTTCCGCAACGGGCTCAGGGCCGCCTCGTTCAGGATACGAGGTTGTCTCTGGACGCCTGTTTTTGGAACCTGTGCTGCGGCAGGATGCATCTGATGATGGAACTCGGGAGCTCGATAGGCTTATGACGACGAGGTACTCGAGTTTGGGGAACCAGCTCTGAGCAACGATGAGTCGAATCCTTCCGGCACTCTGCACCGTCTGTGACGCTATGCAGCTCACCAGAAAGATCTGCCTAGGAGTAGCTATCATTGTAACCGGAGTTCATGCTGGTGGTTTTTTGAGGCCTCTGCGAGTAGTAGTTCGAATATAAAAAGGACGTTGTGCCCTTCAACTTGATCTACTCCTCAAGCATCTCAAGCTCTCTACGACATCATCAGTTCAATACAAGGTCAACTTTCTATTCTCATACTTCTGGTTTATCAATTGAAGCTTACAACCCTTCTAGCACACTCAAATCTTCGGCTCGTCCTCACCAGACTCCAACAATGCCTACCACCACGACTTCGGGCTCTGACCCAGGAAACAACGGGCCCAAGGGTCCCGAGCACCCTATAGACCCCAGTAAGCTCCATCTCTTTTCTCTTACCTCCTCAAGCACGAAATCTTCAATCTTCCGATCAGTGGGACTGCGTCCTCGTCGCACTGTTGGACTTGCACAGCGGTGTGCTATGTTTTCTCCGCAATGACAACGTCTCGCTGCAGAATCGGTGCTCCTCCGATTGGGCTATAGCTGATACAGATTAACAGCCTACGGGAAATAGACACCCATCGTCGGACAGGCTGTGGGGGTTAGGATGTGAGGAGAATGGGCGGCAATCTGAAAACTAGCTCTAGACAAGTCTGTTAGAGGAGGATGGTTTGCACTCTCGGCGGGTGGCCTAGGCTCGGGAAAAGTAATGGTGATCAGTTCTGTGTGTTGAGAAATTGGCTGGAAACTTCTCTTGGTTAGAAATTAAACGGTACCGTTGCGCTCACAATGTTCCCCCTTGTCTCTTGTGCAAGCCCCCATCGTCTGATAGCCCAACGCCGTGTGCCCCCGAGAGGTTTACACAAAGTAAAGATTATCGTCTGGTGTATCCCAAGGAGCGTAATGTTGGGGGAGGTTGCGTCAATAGAGAAAATATCGACGTGTCGCTCCAGGCGCGAATAAAGGGGGAGGGATGGGAAGTCCGAGGTTGAGGAAGCATCATACGAGTGACGTGACACTGGTGTAAAGGTGGAAGAAATGAGTCAAGGGGAAACAGACCACCTTCGGGGAAAGAATCTCGCCATCCGGGTTGTACGTTTCTCAAGACACGTTGAGATGGTAGAGTCTGGAACTGTGGGAGACTTGAGCGTCCTCAAGTGAGTTTTGCTTGGCAAGTTGATCACTAGATTTAAATATCATGGTCAAAACTTTCTATATGTAGATAAATAAATTATTGATGCAAAGTCACGCGCTATGCTGCGTCGTCTCTGTACGCGTCCAATTGTGACTTCCAGTTCACAGAAGTCGTTAATACCTGCCACTTCTTCTGGGCGGTGTAAAGGGAGGCTAGGTGGTAACTATCGCCAACCTTCCCTTCAAGCTGCAAGGAGTAAAACCTAGAACATATTCTCCCCCTAAACATGTCTTTTTCATGCCAAGTTTGGGTTCTCTTGACATACTGACCCCCCGCGATTACTTTGTTTTCTATCCTACATGCAGAGACACGTTCTGTATCACTTGGAAACGCGAACGACTTCGACCTTGAATCCTACTCGATTCAGACTCCTATCGATTATCAATACCTTTCCATACGGCTTCGATAGGCCTCCGGAGCCTAAGCAAAGGCATAACCAGAACGACCCCCGAGCGGTGTTATTCCATCGAGTCGAAACAGCATGTCCGACGTTTATCGACCCCCCGAACAAGGCCAAATAGAGCTATTCTTGGTAGCAGTGGGAGTCCTCGTGCTAGTATTAGCATTCGGAATCTTGGTTCTTGTATGCGCTGGCCTTGGATCCCCCAGCCGGGGATGTGATGCCGAGAACGGGGGGCGTATGGTGGCTTCAAGAGCCCACCGACTGGGACAAGATATTGCACCGAGCAGGCCATACCGCGACCATGACAACTTCATAATCAACGGCGTCCGCAGACAGAGCCAGTCCCTGGCCGAAGAATTCAGGCTCGAGATGCACAACCTGGGGCAGAGCATCACTACGCTAATGTCACCTTCGGCCAGCAACCCCAGCGTTGTCGACAGAATGAGGCGGTTCAGCCTCGACAATCTGCTCACCTTCTCGACCAACAGTTCAGACTTGATAACCGACTGTGAAAGCTGCTGTGAGCTCTTGGATTCCCCTCTGGCCGCAACGGGGAGGGAAGACGCAGCTGGAGCGAGGAGGAGGTCGAGCAGAATGGCTGGAAACACGGTGACTCCCGATTTGGAAGCGCAGCAGTAGGATAGCCCCTTGCAGTAGTTTGTTGATCATGGCCCAAGATCGCCGGGTTTGGACATGGTGGTTATCGCTCGGGAGTGGATGGCAGGTTGTTGTACATGACCTCTATTGAACTGAATCTGAGAAACGTCCTATTCTGACATTGGCTCCTCCGGAAGCCCGCGGAAACCCGCTTCGTTTCGTCCTCTAACACGCCGCAAAGTCCGTATGCGCTGTTCCTTGTACAAAATGTCGATTTCGTCCCCCCGGCCAATCGGCACCTTGCTTTACTCGCCACCATCAATCATCATCCGCTTATGCCGACTGCTTCTTCAGGTCCCGCGCGGCCTGCTTGAGGCTGAAGTTGCACTCCTCATAGGCCCGGCCGGCACCGAAGCCGACGCCGACAAACGCGGGCCATGCTCTTCGCTTGAACAGGAGGACGGAGAAGACGACGCCGAAACCGAGGCCGAGGGTTGACTTGACGAGGAGGTTGGAAAGGCAGCGGTCCCACTGGGCATCAATTAGCATCACCCTACCATGTACAGAGCATCCGGGTCCTCCAGGAAGATGCAATTACCTTCTCGTTGAGGAGCGACTCGCTGAGGGGCCGGGAGGAAATGGCGCTCGGGGAAGGGCGAGGGACAGCGGTTTCGGCCATGATGAGCAATCCTAGACAGGCGGCGCGTTAGCTCCAATCAGGCAAGGACGAGGCTTCGGAAGGGAATTGGCGCACTTGAGGGCTTGCAATCCGGTCGTTGCGGGCGAAATCTGGAGCTGGAGGCTTTGATTCTCTGGGCGTCATGTCGAGCTTCACGAGTATTTCTCGGTTACTGCGTGGCCGAAAGGCGGTGAGACCCGGATGGCCGGGGACGGCTTAGCGCGGCGGCAGAATTCTGGAAATTTTGGGTGGATTTCGCAGGCGCATTCAAAGATTCGAGTTCAAGATATCTTCCTTCTTGTCAAGCATTTTTCTAGTCTTTCGCTTGTAGTCTTTGGTCGCTATGGACGTGACCATGACGGATAGTCCTTCGCAAGAAGGCATTCAAAACCTTGTGAGTTTCCCTCCAATTGCGTCTCCTAGGTTTGATAAGGCTTACATGTGCCTCAGGACAAGACGGATCTCATCAAGACCGTGAGAGGTCTCGACCAGAGTGGTCCAGGAGAGGATGGAAAAAATCTCGAAAAATTATGGAGGCATCTGACTGCATCAGCGGACAGCCAGTTTCATGCCGCGGAGCAGAGCAGCTTGCGATGGCTGCTGAAATCGATGAACGGCTCATCCAACGACGCCGAGACTATGCGACGATGGCCCTTGACCTGGACCATCCTCGAATGCGTCTTTCAGCGCATCCCACTGTTCTCACTCGCCAAGTCGCTTGCTGATCGGCGATTTATTGCTGTTCTGCAGCAGACCTTGAAGGACATCGCGAGGCCATCCACGGATTCATCAGCTACTCCCTCCAAGAGAAAGAGATCGACGACAAAGAACTTTACTCTCGAGGACTTGAAGGATAGTCAGGGGTGTTTGATGGCTGGTGAGGCCGTATTCAGCTCTCTCAAGACTCTACTGGGCCGGCTTGACTCTTCCGCTACGCAATCATCGCACGACAAGATTGGTGCAGAGCATATTCGATCTCTTTTCTGTACCTCAGCCGCTGAGGCTGCGACATTCGCGTCACTATCATTGAAGCTCTGCGATTCTGCCCTATCTAGCAGCGATGACCAAACCGAGGGTTGGGAGTCCTGGATTGAAACGACGGCGTCCATCTGGGATCTTCATCTACAAGGGAGTGGCGATGCTCTGGAGGTGGCTACGCATCTCTTTGCGCCATCAGCAGCTATTCTGAGTAAACTAGAGAAGGTCTCCAAGGCACAGAAAGCTGCTGTGCGCGAATCATTACGGACGAAATGGTCGATCGATCTTCAGAAGCTCATGCATCGCAACCTGATACTCCCCGCTCGAGCGGCGTTCATCACCCGGCAGGATATGGAGCCCATCTCAAGAGCCCTCCAGGCTGCCGAAAAGAATCTTGAAGTGGCAGCCCCTGCGCTGTACTTCCTGGCGTCTGGCGTGACAGATGCTCTGGGTGAGGGAAGATTACGAAGGGGCAACTCGGATTGGATGAAGCAGGTTTTCAAGGCTGTCGAAGGTACTTTGCGACCCAGGGACGACCGAGATGAGCTCGTACAAATCGTTCTTGAACGAGCCGCCGAGAAGTCAGCGTCTATTGACACAGACGACCTGCGCTCCATCTGCCGCGAGTATGCTTTGCAGGAAGAGAGCACCAACTGGCGCCTGGTATCAGATCTCGCCAGTTGCGACCCTGATGTGTTCCAGCTTTCAGAAGAAGGTGCACGCCTCCTGGATACCGTCTGCGAACGGAGCATCGCGTCAGTCCTTGACCAGACCGAGACCGAAGCTGTCACAAAGATTATTCAAGCCATTTTGCAAGGGTTCCGCACCGGGCGAGACTTGTCCAGCTTCTTGAAACTTTGGTTCCAGCAGCTCTGCAAGTTAGAGAAGCAAAAGAGCAAGACTAGCTCGCCCTGGATCAGAGTCGCTGAGAATGAATACGACAGCGACTCTTTTAAGACCTTGATCGAAAAGGAACTGTCTTCGCAGCAACTTCTCGAGGTCTTGGAATGGGTAGAGAGCGAAAAGTCCCATTCCAGGGCGGTTTGTCTCTTCCTGGACTCTATTGCGCAAGGAATCCAGAGTGAGTCTTACGCGGATGCTGTGGGACGCAAGCTCTTCGGCCTTGTGAGCAAGGTAAAGAAGACGTCTTCAACTTTGACCGCGTTGAAATGGGGCGTTGTTTCCAAGACCCTCTCGTGGGTTACCGCTGAATCAAGGACTGAGATTTGGGATGCCGTGCAAAGCCATCTGAGCAAGATCTTGTCCGAAGCGCCTATAGAGTCCAGGGAGACATACGAAGCCTTCAAGTGCTGCTGTCAGGCTTGGATTTCTATGAGCCCAGACGACAAGCAACTTGGTGAACCCGCGAAACTCGTGGAATCCTTTACAGCTCGCCTGTCAGGAGACCTGCTATCGTCGAGCGCCTTGAAAGGAAAGGATTTGTCTTTGCACCTGCAAATCGACGCTGCACCGGGGTATCTCGAGGAGGTCGCACCTCAGCACTATCTGGCTTGGTTTCTGCGAGGCTCCAGCCGTCTTAGTCGATTTGTCTATGGAACAAAAGCCGCTCTCCCAGAGGCGTTGCAGAATGCGCTGTCGCTCCCCAGCAGCGAGATTGACCAGCTCCGAGAGATCTGGACTTGCTTGCTCGAGAACGAGAACAACGTGAACGATGTCAAGGTTGCTGGCGACCTTGTCGATCGTCTGATCAAGGCTCTGGAAGAGGGTGGCAAGGAGAAGCGTTGGCCTGCCGAGGAAAGTCAAACCTGGATTCGAAGCTTGACCAATCTTCACACAGATGCCTTTACTCGAGCCCAGCGAGAGCGGATCATGATTCTTCTCAACACTCACAGGACCAAGGCCACCAAGCGAGTATCGCTGGATGGCTGGAGATATATCCTCGGGCTGGCTACAAAGCTCATGAGCCGACCGACATTCTACGAGGGCATGCAGTTCTCTGACCTTGTCGATGTTGCGGATGCCATGTCGGACATTTCTTCTTCGACGCCGACTCAGGATGGTACTTTGACAAACATTATTAATGCGTACTTTGAGATGGCCTCGACTACGATCCAGCAGATGGCGGAACACATCGACGACCGAAGCATCAAGTACCTTGAGGAAAGCCGCAGTTTCATCTCAGACTGCGACGATGCTGGGGACCTGTCGCCTTTCCGTCTTACTCTGTTGAAGGCGTTGATCACTGAAGTTTCCCAGTCGCCAAACTGCACTGCCCATGTAGAGCTGGGGTCGCTGCCAGACAGCGCAAGGGATGTGCTAGGAAAGTGTGTCATGGCTGCAACTGGCTATTTCTTGACTGAGAAGAAGGCCTTTGAGGGGAACAACGTCATTGCCGATCTCCGGCTCTTCGCCGCTGTCGATGCCGCCGAAGCAGTGGAGAGTCTCTCTGGGGTTTCCAAGCTGAAACAGTCTGATATTCGAAAGGCTGAGAAGAGAAGTCACGCTGCCATGGCTTCAGGGGATCTTCGAGGGTGGAAGATGCAGACATTCCTGAGGACATACTTCTCATCGCTCATGGAGGAGGCTCGGCCAACGACGTTTTATAGCATCAACGACGTACCGCCTAAACTCCGAGAGCCCTTCTTCCAGAGCAATGTTGCCGCTGTCATAAAAGAGATGAATACGCCCGCCAAGATTGAGTACCTCGGGGATCTCATCCAGGTGTTTGTGCAGGGTTCTAGCACAGATGGACAGGCATCGGCTATCCAGACGGTTGTGCACCAACTTCTAGGTAAGACGATCAACCGGAATAACATGAGTGTTGGCTAACGTTATTAGTGTGCCCTGACGTGCAGAGCAAGGGAACGGGCTTCGATTTGGCTACTGCTCACAGCGAGTTGACTTCGACACTCCTGACCCTGGAGAGCCAGTCTGTATGCGTCCGAGTCTGCCGCGTCCTTCAAACGCTCCTGGAAAAGAAGCCGCAGTCCATGACTCAATGGAATATCGAGCTTGTCCTCAACACTGTCTGCGACCTTAGCTCGTCTGAACATGCCGGTAACGAGCGAGTGCCCTTCGGATGGCTATGCAAGCTTGTCGAGGTGATCATCAAGAAACACCGACTTCGACTTGAAGGCCATCACCACATCCTCCTGTCCGTGATGCAGGCTCTCATCCGCAACCTCATCATCAGCCAGGGCGCCACAGACCCCCTGGGCCAGGCCATGCATGAGACGAAAGCCCATCTCTACGCCCGCCTTGTGACGCTCATCTGTGAGCCTACACCTGGGGCCGTTTCTCGCTCACAGCATCAGAACGCGCTCGACTCGGCCACTGACGCGGCGAAGCGTTCGGCTGGACGACACATGTATCTGGTGCTGATGCAGTATGTCAAGTTGCAGCTGGAGGCTGACGTGCCGCGATCAGTGAGGGAGGCTCTGGAACCGGCTATGAACTCGATTTTCGACATTACACCCCCTGAAGTGAGGAAGATTCTCAACGATGCCATGGACGGCAGTGGGCGTGCGATTCTGAGAGAGATGTTTAAGAGATATACCAAGTTTGGCAAGTGGAGCGGCGTATAAGGAGCTCCAAGATGTTGATAGATACCATGACACGATTAGACAATGGGCAGGTTCGATGGGGTTATTAAATATTATGGGTATCTCTGAATCCTATTTCGTCGACAGACACCAGACATGCTCACAAATCCTGGGGCCTCTTCCTCTTGTACGTGCTAGGATGACCATGTACCTTGCCGTACTTTCGAATCTTGCTGTCAATGTCGATCCGCGCAAATACCCAGACAAACAGCGCCAGCAGAGAGCCGAAGAAGTCAACGATGGCGTTGTTCTTGGACGCACCACCAAAGGCACCCCATTTCATGAGGGAGCCCAGGAAAGCCACGGTGATGAAGTAGTCTCCGTTCTCGAGTCCCTGGATAGCCCTCTCGGCAACCTCGTCGGGGGTCTGCTGGGGGTCGTCCTTCTCGACAATCTTTGCAATCTCGGGCTTGATCTCGTTCTCGCGCTTGTTGGCCTCGGAGAGGATGGTGCCGGGGTAGACGACGTGGACCTCGACGTTCTGGGGGTACATCTTGACCTCCTGGGAGATGATCTCGGCCAGGCCGCGCAGGGCGTACTTGGCGGGTGTGTAGGGGCCGTATCCGGGAGGCGAGTAGAAGGCGACGACGCTCGAGGTCATGATGAGGTGCTTGGGCTCCTTCTCGACGGGGGCGTTGGGGGCGAGCCACTCGCGGAGGATGGCGTGGGAGATTTCGGCGGTGCCGTAGAAGTTGACGTCCATGTGCCGTCGCAGCGACTCCATCTCCATGTCGATGTACAGCTCGGGGAGGGCCATGCCGGCAATGGTCCAGACGATGTCGGGGCTCTTGCCATTGTTCCAGCTAATGACCTCGGCGAGGAGAGGGCCGGCGTAGGAGGGGACAGAGACGTCGGCCGAGATGTAATGGAAGCGCTGGGTTTCGGGGTTCTTTGCCGCGGCCTGTAAAAAGAAGTCGAGTTAGCCGTGTGTCAAAGGGATAGACGAGCTCAGTGTGGGATTGACCTTGACGATTGCGAGGGCAGCTTCGAGTTTACCAACGCTTCGGGCGACAAGGATAATGTTTGCGCCCTTGGCAGACAGCTTCGTGGCCACGCTGAGACCCATGCCCTCGGATGCGCCAGTGAGGAGGACCGTCTGAATTGTCAGTCGAGGTTGGATCATGAGAAGCTCCCATTAGGAGTCACAGCGGTAGGACACGTACCTTGCCCTCAACGGGCATCTTGTTTCCGCCAAAAAGACCCATGATGAATGTACCAAAGATGATGGTAGTGAAAGAAGCACCAAGGATGGAAAGAATTGTTGTCGAGGAAAGATCCATTGTTGGAGAGCTCGAGAAGCGAACGAGGGGCAGAAGCTATATATTAATGATGGTTGGATTCTCACAGACCCACCGGAAGAAACGGCAACTAGGGGCCGCCACGATAATCTTGAAGTAGGTACGTACAGTCCCTCGAAGCCTAGTGTAGGGCTGACGGCAGCAGTGCAGTTGAAATTAGATGTACGTAGCAGTGGGATGGTTGGTGTGTGATGCAAGGATTCTTGTCCAATGTATGAGTTGGCTTTTTTGCTGCTGTCTCCAATTGAATTACATGACCCAATTCGGGCAGGCACACGATCAAGCTTCTGACACTGTCTAGGTTAGGCCAGCTGAAGTGGGTTTAGGGATACTTTTCAGGGGATCCGGGCGGCAGTTGGGTCTGAAGTTTAGGTACTGCCGCGAGCCGCCCCTAAGTAAACCTCGGTCCCTAGGTAGGACAGTGTGTTCCTGTTAACACTGTCTCTCCACACTGGCCAAGCACCAAGCTGCAGCCCCTTGTGGCTGATATTTGAGGCTCATCGTGATACAACCACCAGCTTACACAACGCTTTCTTCACAGTCGCATATTCTGCAATGCCACAACCCTAAACATTATCTGATACAAGGCATGAGCTGCCAAAGAAGTCTCTCCAGCTTAGCACCATGTCCGACAAGGATGAACCCCCCAAGCTCACGGTCCCAAAGTTTGCATCGTTCAAACCAAAGCCAGACACCTCGGAGCTGAAAGCACCCAAGTTTTCATCTTTCAGGCCCAAGGAAAAGGAGTCGAGTGCAAGCGCAGGTTCGAGATCGCGAGAAAGGGAGCGCGATCGAGACTCGACAAGGAAAAGACACCATCACTCTGACAGTCATCGCCATCATCACCACTCAAAAAGGCACCGCTCAGAGCACGGGGAAAGGGGAAAATCCCGACGCTCCAGTCGCGAGGGGACTCCAGTGTATCAAAGGCGCGTCGATCCTCCTCGTGAAAATAAGGAGGCTTCGCGATTGTATGTCGTCGACACAAAGGGTGACCCCTTGATTATTCGCTATGGCCACCTTGATCGAGCCCAGGTTCCTGCCTACTATCGCGATGGATATGGAAAGGTCCTTGGTACCACTGGTCGGCTTGTGATACACCGCGATGGCCCTAGGGATCAGTTCAGTCTTCGCATGCCGGGTGAGGGCTTTGCTTTTAAGGATAAGGATGGGCTTCGCTCAAAAGCATGGCGAGTGAGATCGAGGCCACTTCGAATTCGAAAGCAGGAGAATGATTCTCTAGAAGAGGTTGATGATGACTTTTTGCCATTGAGCACATCCAAGAAACGCAAGCGTGGCCAAGCTGATACAGAATCCTCTGACGAGGAGGAAAAGCCATCGTATCGCTCGATTGAGGGCAAAGCGAAGCCTCGCCAGTTTGTTGACAGCGACCTGGAGTCTGACTCCGACTCGGCCGCTGAGGAGGTTGACTTGGACCAAAACAACCCCCTGAAGTGGAAGTCCGTACAACTCTCTAGACGCGTCAAGGACCAGCCGGGTGATATTGATGCCTGGCTCGAGCTGGCAAATCATCAGGACGCCCTTCTGAGAGCCGGCGAGGACATTGACCACAGAGCACTAGAGGCCGAGGTGCACTCGTTTGCTGAGATCAAACTACACATGCTCGAGTCGGCGTTGGCAAACGTTTCAACTCCCCAAGATCGAATCCGGGTGTTGGTTCCTTTGATGCGCGAGGGAGTCAAGGTGTGGAATAGTAAGACGGCTGCCAAGAAGTGGATGGACCTGCAAAAGGACGAGGAAACTAGTTTTACGCTGTGGAAGACACACCTTGACTTTGCCCTGTCCAACATATCCACCTTTCACTATGAGTCGATCAAGCAGATGCATCTCGATCGACTTGGTCAGATCCTGGCACGATCTGGGTCAGATCTCAATATGGAAGACTTGAGCGAGGCTATCTACGTTTTCCTCAGACTCACGAGACTCATTCACGACTCGGGATACAAGGAGCTTGCTGTTGCAGCTTGGCAGGCTTTCCTAGAACTCAACTTCTTTCGACCTCCACATCTGGATGACCAGGCTGCAGCATTCGAGTCACTTCGAGATTTCTGGGAGAGTGAAGTTGCGCGAATAGGAGAAGCAGATGCCCAAGGCTGGGCAAAGTTTGTCGAAGATGGCGGTATAGGAGATGCCCCTGAACCACTCGAGCACAAGAAAGACATTGTGAGCCAATCTCGAGATGACTACAAGCGCTGGGCGGTCATTGAGCACTCCCAGGCAGAGAGGGCTCGAATGCCGGCCAGAACCATGGACGAGGGGATAGAAGACGACCCTTTTCGAGTGGTCATGTTCTCTGATATTGAGCCGTTGCTCTTTATCGTGCCGAGAACTATCATACAAACTGTGCAGGAGCAACTTGTGGATGCATTTCTCATATTTGCTGGATTCCCACCTACCTTTCGATCCAATACCTGGACAGAAGAGGCACTCCATGATCAGTTCCTGGTTGGCTCGAGTACAGCTGAAGAACTACAGACTCTGGACGCCCCCTCTGGCGATGAAGACCCTGTTGAGATACAACGAAAGCCGCCGGCTTTTACACATCACCCTCTTTGCGTCTCCCAATCCCCTGAAGTATTGTTTTCGGGCAGGGAGTGGTTCTCTCATCTCCCCAAGAGGGACGATAGTAACGAAGTCGAGCTGAACCTTGCGGTCAATGCCACCAAACAGCTGACCCATGCTGCCAACTTCGAGGCACTCGCAGGATTTCACCTGGCGTTATGTGCGACATGGGATGGGACTGGTGTCAAGAGGCCTGCCAAGGCTCTACTCAAGCGATATCCTACCAACCTCGACTTGTACAGCGCATACGCGCTGGCCGAGTCTGCCAGTGGAAGTCATGATGTTGCTGTCAAAGTCTTTTCATCAGCAACAGCGCTTGCATCTGTAAGTACTCTAGAGTTATGTTTGGGATATCCAGCGGCTAACACATGGTGCTAGAAGGTGTCGACACCAAGTGCCTTTGGGCTTTGGAGGAGATGGTCCTGGATGGTCCTGGAGCTTGGGAACAAGAAAGCGGCAATTCAAAGGCTATGCGCTTCCGTGGATGACAATTTGCGTTCTTTGGATCAAGCTGCCGGCGTATCTCGGATGCATATCCTCAAAGCTCATCAAGCCTTTTCTTCTAGGATGAACGACTTACTTTCTGCTGGTGAACTAGACCAAGCAGAGCCTCTTATCGAGTGTCTGGTTTTGTTGTCTTATCTGACAGCTGAAGGCTGCTCTGAACCAACGTCAGACTCTCAAGGAAACATATCGGCTGCGATTGAAGTTGTTCACAAGCAATCTGTTGAATTCAAGAGGCGAGGATATCAAGCATCACCCGCTCACGAGCGGGCGTTACAATTTGCGGCGAGATTATTATACTTGCACGCAACACGAGGGTAAGTTGCATCGAAGCGGTCAATAGGCAGTTGCTAACAGGATCAAGGCCCTTTCGACGCGCATACCTACTAGATCAGCTGAAGCAATTCCTTGGCTACTTTCCCCGAAACAGCATCTTCCTGGCTCTATTCGAGTGGGCTGACTCTAGCCTTCGCGTAATCGACGAGACGAGAACGCTCCTATATGAGACAGTCCTCACCCCAGCTCAGGACTGCCTGAGCAGCCGACTATTTACCATCCATCACGAGATGGAACGTGGTAACGTCAACACGACAAAGGCAGCGTTCGAGCACGCCGTGTCGAGCGACGTGTGCAAGTCCAACACTGGCCTGTGGATCAAGTTTATCCAGTTCTGCAGCTTGCAGAGAGAGCTGCGGCCCAAGGCCAAGGACGTACTGTTCCGGGCGCTGAGACAATGTCCATGGTCAAAGGATGTCATGATGGAGGCGTTCCTAACGCTGAACCAGGACATGGAGTCCTCGGAACTCAAGGGGGTGTTTGAGACGATGGCGTCCAAGGGGCTGAGGGTTCATGTTGATTTGGATGAGTTTCTCGAGAAGAGGAGGAATGAGAGGCGAGCCCCAAAGGGTCCAGGATAAGATGTGTTGTGGTAATCATGGGCTGGAATGGTGGCATGGCACGGACAGAGAGAAGTCATGATGAAGTGTAATCTCCTATACGAATATAACAACAACGCCTACATATTCTTATTCGTCGTAGAGCAACGACGCTCAACGTGGCTCAAACGCCTTTCTCTGAGAAAAGGGGAAGATGGCTTGTATCAAGGGCTCGGACCTCAAAAGGTTGTTGCCAAGTGAGTTCGGCTTGTGGTTGCCGCGGAAATGGAACGACACGCCTATGGCAGTGGTAAAAGTCATCTTGGCAAATATGAAGAGAGTTGCCAAGCCCCCCTTTCTGTTTTACAATAAGTGCTTCTTCTCCGTTACCTAGCTATCATCAGATGGTTTAGGGGTTTCGACCAGGTAAAAGGGTGGCGCGTCAAGACGGCAAGACGGCACTTCAGTCTTGGGTTTGTTTTATGTTGAAGGGTTATAGGCTTTATTTATGGTTCTGACAGCACCTGATCTAAGAGTTGCTACACACTCATACATGGTTTAGACTCTTTCACATTAGCCAGTTCGTAAAAGAAACACAGGCCACGTGACGACCCTCCAGGAAAACAGGCTCAATCTGAAGCCTCGAATTTTCGTTTACCGGGTCAACCACTATAAATAGCGATCCGCAGGTAACGTGAACGTGGTTGATTTGCCCATGTTCAGCTGGTCAACGGGACCCTATAGGAGTCCCCGTTGTGGGGCATGTGTTGCAAGCTATCCTGAGCTACCCTTGAACATGAGACCACGTCAGATGAGATGAGATGTCAGATTAAGGAAGCCCTTGTGTTTTTCACTGTGGCTTGCTATAGAGAAAAAAGATAGTAGGGAAGGAGAGGCCGCCAGTTTGCCCAGAAGAGATTTTGCGTACTCTCCCGCGATGGATTCGTCTCTTGAGCCTGCATCGTCATTCTTTACCCAGTTTAGGCTGACTTGACTTGTTTTACCTATGGTCTACCTAAGAATATGCAGGGGCAGCAGCAGCAGAAAGAGAGGCAGCATGTGGTGGACGCCCACCAGTCCTGGCCTGTTCGACGACAACGAATAACTTCACGTCTGCAACACCACTTCATCGCCCTCTCATTTCTACGCTCGCTGCTTAATCTCACGTCATCAAAGAAGGACCGGAAACGCAAGAGACTCTCTCGTCATCTCAAGATGCCCCTTCCACTGCAGGCTGGCGGCGGTGCCAGCGAGACGTCCCGCTCCATCTCCAGCGTCGACCCCGTCGTGCGTGCCCACCTGGTCAAAGTCTTTGAGTCTCTGGTCGACCGTGAGGATGGCACCTGGAGCCATGAGGCCATCTATTCGTTTGTACAGAAGACGCAGCAGCTCGACCCTTCGCCCTCCGTCGATGAACTGCTCGCCCGCGAGTCGCTCGACGTCGACGGCTTCATCGCCTTCATGACGTCGTCGCTCGCAGCGGCCACGACCCCGCCCAAACCCCAGGACCTCTCGTACCCGCTCGCCGCGTACTTTATCAGCTCCAGCCATAACACCTACCTCACTGGCAACCAGCTCTCCAGCGACAGCTCTACCAGGCCCTACACTGAGACTCTGCTGCGTGGTGGTCGGTGCATCGAGATCGACGTCTGGGACGGTGATGAGTCGGACGCCGAGGGGACGAGCAGCCCCAGCAGCAGCGACGAGGAGGGGGGCAAGCCCATCAGGAGGGTCAAGAAGAAGAAGAGCACCTTTAGCAAGCTCAAGGCCAAACTCGGAAAGACGAGCATCGATGATGACGCAGACGCCGGTCCCGTCTCCGCTGCCGGCGCCGGCGCCGAGCCCGAAGTCGCTGTCGTTGAGCCCCGGGTCCTTCACGGATACACCCTGACCAAGGAGGTCTCGTTCCGCTCCGTCTGCGAGGCTATCCGCGAGAGCGCCTTTGTCGTCAGTGACCTCCCCGTCATCGTGTCCCTCGAGGTTCACTGCACCCCTGCTCAGCAGATGTGCATGGTGCGCATCATGAAGGAGGTTTGGGAAGGCCTCCTCGCCCCTGAGCCCGAGGGAGACCCAGACGCGCTACCCAGTCCAGATTCGCTCCGTCGCAAGCTCATCGTCAAGGTCAAGTACGCACCGCCCGGCACCGAAGCCCCGTTGGAGGACAGTGAGGATGACGACCGGCCTGCTCCTCCAGGGGCAGCGGCGGCGGCAGCAAAGAAGGTATCCAAGGTGATCCAGGAGCTGAGCCGCATGGGCTTCTACTCTCGGGGCGTGTCATTCAAGAGCCTGTCGCAGCCCGAGGCCGGAATGCCCACCCACATCTTCTCCCTGTCCGAGAAGAAGGTGATTGACGTACACGAGAAGCAGGCGTCGGACCTGTTCAACCACAACCGCCACTTCCTCATGAGGACGTACCCTTGGGGTCTGAGGATAGGATCGTCCAACCTGGACCCTGCCATCTTCTGGCGCAAGGGTATTCAGGTTGTTGCCCTGAACTGGCAGAGGTGGGATGAGGGCATGATGCTCAACGAGGGCATGTTTGCCGGCACAGGAGGTTATGTCCTGAAGCCTCCAGGTATAAACACCATGATAAGATATCACCATCTCATATAACTAATCTTTAATAGGATATCGACCAAACCGCAGCAAGGTCGACGACGATGAAGACGACGCTTCTTCCAACACCATCGCCCGCAAGACCCTCCACCTAAAAATCACCGTCCTCGCCGCCCAAAACATCCCCCTACCCCCAGGCGACACATCCGCCCGCGGCTTCGAGCCCTACGTCAAGGTCGAACTTCACGTAGAGGGACCCGACGAGTTCCACGGCGGTCCCATCCCCAACGACGGCCACGAGCGCGAGGGTGAGTACAAGGCCCGCACACGCACTCACCGCGGCCAGGCCCCCAACTTTGGTGGAGAGCGCCTCGACTTCCCTCCCATCCCCCACGTCGTGGATGAGCTCTCGTGGGTGCGCTTCACCATCCGGGACGATGAGATCGGAAAGGACGATCTGGCTGCTTGGGCCTGCGTGAGGCTTGATCGGCTGGGACAGGGATATCGCTTTGTTCATCTCATGGACTGCGAGGGACGTGTTACCGAGGGAGTGGTTCTTGTCAAGGTTGACAAGAAGCTGGTCTAGCTAATTCATCTCTACCCGGTACCTACCACCTAAATTGAATAATGACGACATGACATTCATATTGTCTGCTTTCCTGCATGGCTGTGCTTTGATGGGTTATCAGTTTGGGACAATTCATCAAGACTACAAGAAACATGCCACTAGACCTGTTGTTTACCTGCAACATGTGCAGTGTTATAATGTGTATGGTCATGTTAGTCTGAAATCACCTGCTAACAATGACAAACATGTCCACATGACGGGACTTGACAGACCATTCTTCACTTGTCACATAGATCATGTCACGGTGAGCGCAGTTCGAAACATGATATCAACAAAAGACGCCCATAGAGCTGGACAGACTCAATTCCTCATTATCGATACATAAGCAAACGCCAGATTAGTTCATATAAACCCATCCCGACACCCAGCAACTAGTACTCGTCGTCATTGTTCTTCCTGCCCTTGATCTTCTCGGCAATCTTGTCGCCGATAAAGTCGCCGGCCTTGTCCTTGAGCCGGTCGACGAGGGTGTTGGACTCGTTGTCGTCGTCGTTGCGGTTTGAGCTGCCGTAGCTGCCGGAGCTGGTGCCGTACTTGTTCCCGCTGGATCCGTAAGAGTCCTTCTCGTTCTTGTCGCTGGAGCCGTAGCCGCCGGACGACGTCTTGGAGCCGTAGGAGTCGTCGTTGTCACGGCCCGACGAGCCGTAGGTGTTGCCGCTGGAACCGTACGAGTCGTTGTCCTTGCCGCTGGATCCATATCCTCCAGAGGAAGTCTTGGAGCCATACGAGTCATCGTTGTCTCGGCCGGAAGAGCCATATGAAGAGGACTTCTTGTTGTCGTCGTCGTCACGACCAGAGGAACCATAGGTGTTGCTTGAGCCGTAAGAGTCCTTGTCCTTGGTGCTGGAACCGTAGCCACCAGAAGAAGACTTGGATCCGTACGAGTCGTCGTTGTCGCGACCGGAAGAGCCATAGGTGTTACCGCTGGAACCGTACGAGTCGTTGTCGTCCTTGTCCTTGGAGCCGTAGCCACCAGAGGAAGACTTGGAACCGTAGGAATCGTCGTTGTCTCGGCCGGAGGAGCCGTATGAAGAGGACTTCTTGTTGTCGTCATCATCTCGACCAGAGGAGCCGTAGGTGTTGCCAGAAGATCCCTGATCAATGATTAGCTTGAGCCTAAATAAATGAGAGTTTTGAAACTTACGTAGCTGTCGTTGTCACGGCCAGACTTGGATCCGTACGAGTTATCATCGTCGTTGTTGCGTCCGCTGGATCCATAGCCACCGGAGGAAGACTTGGATCCGTAGCTGTCGTCGTTGTCTCGGCCCGAGGAGCCGTATGAAGAGGACTTTTTGTTGTCGTCGTCATCGTCACGGCGGGAAGAGCCCTGGTTGAAGTGTCAGTGTGAGAATCATACTGGAGAAAATTGGTGAACATACATAGCTGTCGTTGTTGCCACTGCCGTAGCTGGAACTCTTGTTGTCACGACCAGATGAGCCCTGGTGAGGGTTAGCTCAAGATCTATTAAAGCGAGTGAGTTTGAGGACGTACGTAGCTGTCGTTACCTCCGCCGTAGCTAGAGCTGGTGTTGTCGCGACCAGAGGAGCCCTGATGTAAATGTTAGCCTCAGAAGCATATCAGCGGAACATGGCCAACGTACGTAGCTGTCCTTGTTGTCACTGCCGTAGCTGGAGCTCTCGTTGCGTCGGTTGGAGGAACCCTACTCGAGGGTTAGCTTGAGGGCTATTTGAGTGAGGGGATATGGAGCCATACGTAGCTATCGTTGTCGTTGTCGTTGTCACGACGGTTAGACGAGCCCTGAGAAGACTGTTAGCTCGAGAAGCTCAGTGAGAGGAGTAGATGAACATACGTAGCTGTCGTTGCCGTAGCTGTCGTTGTCGTTTCCGCCGTAAGACATTGTGATGTGATGGATGATTAAGGACTAATACAAGTTTGATAGTCAAAAAAGTGATGCAAGTGAATGATCAAGAAGGCCAAGCTGGTAGCGAGGGGACAGCTTCAGTTTAATACCTACAGAGAGAAGCTCCCTCACCATCAAGCTGGGGTGCCCCTCCAGCTCGGCCCCGTCGTCATGTGGATCATACAGCTTCTCCCTGGCCTGGCCCCTCGGGAGATGACGTGCCACTGCTTCATTGTGGCATGGGCTGGGACAATCCTGCCATGGAGCAGAAGCTTGTCGAGCGGGCGCGGCTAGCTAGCACACGGAGGAGGCTTGGACGGGGTCCCCGACTGAGAGAGACAGGCCCCTTGCCAAGATGGGAGGACCCCACGTCTCCAGCGTGAGAACCAGCAAGGAAGAGCAAGACGTGCTTCGATTGTCGTTTCTTTTGCTCTCGTCAAGATGATCTGGTCTCAGCCAACCATCACCCGAGTGTCCCACACGACCGCGCGTTTACTGCCAGCTCTCGGCGGTACCGTCATTGTACCTCAGACCATGAGTGCCTTGATGGATGGATTCATGGTCCCTTGAACAGCCCCTCCAACCCACCCCTCAGTGAGGGGAGCCAGAAACCTGTTGTTGCGTAGGGAGTACATGGTAACCAGGTGTCACGATCCCACAGTCCGAGGTTCCCTGACATCAATTGGTTCGATCACGACATCTGAGGCTTGTTTCGACCTGTCTTGCGACGAGACAAGCTTCCCCCGTGTCGTCATGTCATCACATCTCAGAGCTTTCCCTTCCACAGCGACAGCGGGGTAACCACCAGTTCACCGATCGACCTGAGAGGCGCATTAGTAGTGATCTACTGGGCGACGCTAGCCTGAAGGATGCCAAGGATGGGGCCCGGGCGGCCCAGCTTGACAGGGTCCAAATCAGGTCCCGGAACCTGGACGAGCTGATATGGAGCTCGATGTGACTGTGGCTGTGCCTGCTCTGGCATCATCGTGGGAGCGACTATTGAATGCCGGACGGGAAACTGCAATTTGCCTGATGATCTTAGGTGTTGACAGGTTGCTGAGAGAACCCTGAAGGGCTGAACTGAAGCGTAACCATCCGTGGCCGTGGCCGTGGCCGTGGCCGTAACCTTTTTGTCCGACAACATCCTTTGCATGGTGGAGTCCCAACGATAATGACACTGGAGCCAAAGAACAAGAGGGCCAATGTCTGTCAGTCTGCATGGCATGGGACCGAAATCTTGCTTAGCCCAAGCATCGAATCGCATCACAGAGTGACGTGCCAACCCAACCCAACCCACAGACGCTATTTCCAGCCGTGTCTGAGATGGGATGGTGATTGAATCGGGTCTAGCAAACCCTCCTGTGTCTTGACTCCCCGCTCATGACCTTGGTTAGCATCCCCGCTTCAACCGAGGACCCTTGAGTCTTGGCTGTTGACCGTTTCAATTGCTTGTTTCTGTAGCTCGTTCCTTGGTCTCGACGAACTCGTTCCCAGATTTCCCTCGTATATTAAATGTCGTGCCAGCTTAACTGCCGGGAATGACTTCCATTCTCTGCTTCTGTTCCGACTTGCAACCGTCTTGCTTCGACCAGCAACCATCGTCCAGGCCAACACCGACGTTTCTCGGGCCACACCAGACCAGACATGCCGAACCCAAGCCAGACCCTACTTGCTAGGCGTGTAGCCCGTGTCCTGTCCGGTCCCCATCTCTCTGCACGTGTGATGAATCCTCATCGATCGACTGAGCAAATAGCCATCCACCGGCGCTCCCGGACTCCTAGAACCAGAGGCATCCAACTCTTCCATCCATCTCGATTTATCCAGATCCTTTCACAGTCTGCTGAGGCTAGAAACCCGACCAGAAATGTCACAAGTGCATAAGGCTCACGGAAAGGTGCCCGTCTGCCCGAGTCCAGCGTCACCAAACCACGCATGTCTGTCTTTCGGTGTGGCAGGACAACCACAACTGATTCAGCCAAGTTGTGACCTCTCAACTTTCCCAGTCTTGTCACCCAAGACGCAATGGCAGCCACAAACAACTGCCGGTGAGACGCCTGTTCTCTAGATGAAACCCGTGACATGTTCCAGCCAAGTCGAGTATCGACAATGCAAGGCTTGAAGGAACACCAGCCGTCATCAGTCATCTGTCCAGAATGTGAGACAGAACCACACACTCGGCGCTTATCCGCGCCCATTGCTCGAGCCTTATAACTTGCTGGATCTTTCGGGGCCGACAAGGGCACCGCTCATCATGGCCGGCTCCGTCTTGCCGCCGAGGATGAGCTCTCGGCCTCCCAGAGTCCCCCACCAAGCTACCCCAATAGCTGCTCGCTCCACATCCAATTCTCCGCTCACGAGGATCTCCAAGAACCGCTGCTTGACAGGCTCTCGTAGTGTGGGATCCGAAATCTCATTCATAGCCTGGGCAGTAATCGTAAACCACTCCTCCACTAGAGGAAGCGGAAGGTATGGTAGAGAGTCCACCAGGGCCAATGTGAGTGAGCTCTGTTGAGATAGAGGCTCTTCTTGTGATTCCTCCATGGCTGCCCGTGACACCACGTCCGCTGTAGGGGGGAGAGGACTGGTTGACGCCACTGTGATAAAGGACCGAAGCATCTCAAGCAACGTCTCTGAGAGATGTGGCTCCATGTCGGCAATAGGGAATGGGGGTGATACAATCTGCATCACAGTCTTGAAGGCCACTCTGAACTGACGCGAGGAAATGTGCTGGGGGAAAGAGTCGAATAGCTTGGCGATGTAAAATGGTGTAAGTTCAATAGTGAGAGGACTGTGCTGAGGGCAAGAGATGGTCGAGAGGACGGCACTGTGAGCAGACTCGAACAGCTGCACCATGGACTGCGTCGTCGGCCCTTCATGCGAGATGTACGCAATTGCTGGCTTGATGATGAGAGCATCGCATGCGTCTGTTGGCAGAGTGAGGGGGAGATGCTCAGATAGGTTCAGGTAGAACAGATCCAATGTTCTCTGTAGGTATGTCGTTTCTGTCGAGGCGTTCTCTTCCGGCCGAGTCTCCTGGAGAAACATGTAACAGGCAGACGCGCTCCGAGAGATGGAGTCGATTGACGTCAGGTATGTAAAGTGGTATACTTGGAAAGCGTTGTTGCCGTTCCTTGAAGAGATGAAGAATATGTTGCGCAAAATATGTAGCGACTTGGTTGCGATGACAGGAGCCGCCACATCGTTCAGCATGAGCGGATCAAGAAGACTTCGTGATACAATCGCTTGAAGTATAGCAACTGTTCCGAACATGAGCTTCCTCATGAGGTTCCAGAGCACCGGCCACGTGCTTGTCAGGGTCTCCTGTGTAAGCACGTTGCCTTCAAGCGCTGGGTCTATATCGCTCAGCCGGTTCGTCTGCCAGGTCTTCAAGACTTTGCTGGTAAAGGCAACGAGGCCGTCCTGAGCAGCAAGGACGGCCGCAGTATCGGTTGCATGCTGGATAGCGAACCCGGCAAGCTTGGCCAACGGACCCATGTTGGCCAAAGTAGGACGCCTATCCAATTCTTGAATATGGTGGAAAGAAGGTGTCGTTGGCGACCAGGCAAGCAGATGGGCTGGTGATTCCACAATCTCGGCACTGATTGGGATGAGGAACTCTCCATCGGCAAAGCCCTCCTCAGAAGTCACGGCCCACACAATGAGAGGCAGCATGGCATTGCAGTTGATGAGACTCTTGTGGAAGTCGGACAGCAATGGGAAGGCAAAGTTGAGAGCCATAACAACCGATGCGCCCGCCACGGGACCGTCCTCCTCGCGGGTATCAAGCGCTAGGTTCGCCGCCATCACCACTGCCTCTTCAAGCGTATTCCTCAAGCTGCGCGACAAGGACTGGCGGTTACTAGACTCCATGCCCATGAGCACGCCTGTAAGAACCAAAAGGTGCTGCCACCGCCTCGATCGATCGTCCGCGCCCTTCACGACGGCTCTTGTCCACTCCTCGCATCGCAACCCGCCGCCTTCGTGAGGCTCGTTGCGCTTCGTCTTGGCAACCTCATAGTTGTGGATACGCGCGGCAGCAGTGTTGTAGATGCTGATGATTCGGGTAGAGGTTCGAAGGCCACCAGGCTGGAACCAGATCGCTGGCGCCGTCAAGAGCTGCGACGTCAGGAGGCCGAGGTTCAGAGGGTTTGTAAGCTCGGTGAGGAGGTGCGTCGTCGACCCGATGATCTGCTCCGTCTTGGCGGCATCGTGGATGTCTTGATAGTGCTGCAAGACGGTTCTGAGAAGTCTATCAGAAGACATGGCGATTCATCCGTGGATGTCGGGATAAGTTTGGTGAACAGTAGAGGTTCAAGTTGCTTCTTGTCGCGTTGCGCTCGGTCGGCGCGCAGGCCGATTTCACGAGCTTTTGCCGAGGCCTGGGGATGACGTTCCGGGGAAGGTGCATTGGTAGGCCCGGCCAGCACGGGCACCCATCCCTGCCGGGTCCGTCCCCTGTCGCCCCCAATTCAACCACCCCATTAATTGACCGTAGCAACAGCGCGAGACTCTACCAGCATCGCGATACCATTCTGCAGCTTGCACTATGGCACGGTAAGTCGCATCTAAACCTCGTCGCGATATGGGAAAGCTAACCTGGACGATGTAGATGGCGCTTCCGAACGAACCTCCCAAGGATTACCAGACGCCGGGCTTCCCGTCCCTGAATATCCAGACCTTTTATGACACCACCAGCGATAAACGATTCACGCTCTACTATATCCTGGATGTTTGGCGGTTCACTCTACTATGGACCATCATCATTTACGCATGCTTCCACATGGCTGTGGTTCTGATTACCATGTTCAACCATGGCTGGAAGAAGTCGTCGTGGAAGTATCTTTGGGCGGTCCCCATCGTATATCTCATCATGGCAGGACTTGAGGCCGTCTTCGCTGGGAGCATCGTGGGCTTGGTGTAAGTCTTATCCAAGCAATACCATAACTAATTGCTAATGTGACGCTAGGCTGGGTGCTGTTTACTCTGCTGGATACTACGAGATGAATACATGGATCCCTTGCACCTGGGGGTTCATCAACGTTCTGGTCCTCATCATTTCATCGTTCTCGATACAAGGCGGACTTTAGCAGGGAATGTCGACTATCTGATATCTTTCCTTGGACTGGACACCAGTTCTTATGTCTTGGGTGCGTTGTTGGGTACAGTCTTGGAGCCAGACGCGGTCTGCTGAGGTGTATCCGATGCCTATGATGGTCTCCTTGTGAACCAGGAGATCTCATGTGGATGAAGGCTTGGACTAAGAAGGCCCCTTGAGCTGGGCGATCGCTTTAGCTGCCATGATTATGCCCAAGCAGTTGGTAATCATGCTCGCCTGCTTCTCCACCTGTCGCTGACACACCCAAGGCCTAGGGCGCTTCAGGTATGTGAAGCGAGGCCGCAGTAAAGAGACATTTCACTAGAACAAAGCTCATCTTTGATGGGCACGAGGGGTGGAGCATTTATGACCAAGATACCCCCAAGTAGGGAACCACCACGATCATGAGGTGATCACTTCTGAGGATACAAGTCCTGGTACCTCCCTATTGCCGTAATATTTAATACTCTTAATTCACACGCTGGATAGCTATAGAAAACTCGATGACTGATTCGACGGCCGTATGAGCTGCTCGAGTTACAAAATAAAGACAAACGATGATGCCTACATGATCCCAGCCCCAAGATTACTATCAGTTCTCCTGTGCAACACACCAAAACAAATGACCCTGGGAAGGTCTCTTCCAATTGGAATCTCTAGCTTTATGCAGAGCACAAACCCAAGTAGGCATTCAGCAGGTACACAAGTTGCCTTTGTTTGTGCTCTGGCGCAAGTACCTCTACTCATCATGCACCTGTTCCCACCCCATGCGCCCAGATCCTCTAAAGGGGAAAACGCTGCGACTTTGGAGGACAAGTCAACAACCCAACAACAAGCGCAACTCGAAAGGGTTGGAATTTTCCTGATATGAACATATGTTGCGATGAGCCTATTTATCTCAATATTCCAATTCCATGAGCGCCTATTATATATGTAGGGCTTATTCTACTTGACAGGCGGACTAGCGCCCAGGTGGGTACTTGTACCCCATCCATCCATCCATCATCATCGCAAAGCTCCGGCCAACATAGCTTCGTATTGTTCTCTGCATCACAATCAAGACCCCAAGACGCCGCGCGGGGGGAATATGGCAAACCAGCAGTCGTGATAGCCAACTGGTCTTGTCCATACGTTTCTTTTTAACTCGGGCAGGGCGCCTTGTCCTGCCTTGTTCTCTGCAGCACTCTCTCTTCCTGGCTTCTTCAATCTTAAATCCTTGTCTGGCCGTCACCCCTTTGACTTGCGATACGTGCGATACTACTCGATATACCTCGGGGACAAGTACTCTTTCGAGACCTTCTTTTCTTCCGTCACAGAAATATTCATGCAGACATACAAGCTCTTCATTGACCGCCATCACAAAATGTCTGAAAACGCCCATCCTGGCGGCCGCGCCAACTTCGACCCCACGCCCTCTCACCACGAGGCATCACCCTCCTACGAGGACTCCTCAGACGACATGGATTCCCGACCACCACTCAGCGACATCATCGTCCTGAAGCCATTCTTCGCCGGCCAGCCCAAGTCGCTCTCCGGCATCGCCATCAGGGCCTTTTGCCTGGGAATCTCGCTCGCCTTGAGCGCCGTCGCCATCGCCGCTATCCTGTGCTTCTCGTCCAGCCCTGTCTGGCGGGTGCCCTTCTTCCTCTTTGCCCTCTCGGCCTTTCACTTTCTCGAGTTCTGGACTACGGCTGAGCGCAACACCCTGGTGGCCAGCATCGACAGCTTTCTCTTGACTGCCAACTGGCCACTCTACGCCATCGCCCACTCTACAGCCTTTATTGAGTGCGCTCTTGTCAACCTCGTTTTCCCGGAACGCCACTGGGCGCCCTTTGGGACTGGTCCGTTGTTCCTTGCGGCTGGTCTTGCCATGGTTCTGGTTGGACAAGTCGTGAGGTCAATGGCGATGCTTCAGGCAGGCGTCAGCTTCAATCACCATGTTCAGAACCGAAAGAAGGATTCACATGAGCTAGTCACGACGGGGATCTACTCCGTGTTTCGACATCCAAGCTACTTTGGCTTCTTCTACTGGGGACTGGGGACGCAGCTTGTGCTGGGCAACGTTGTTTGCTTCTTTGCCTACACCTACGTGCTGTGGAAGTTCTTTAGCAGCAGGATAAGGCACGAGGAGACCAAACTGATCGAGTTCTTTGGGGACGACTATGTCCAATATCGAAAGAGGGTCGGCACTAAGATGCCATTCATTGGGTAGTTGCATCTGGGGATTGTATAATGGGCTGGATCTGATCAGGGTCTGGCAAGCAGGTAGATACGTGACGAATTGTATATTGGCGCGAAATCGATTAATCAACCGTATAGCTAAACTCCAGGATTCTTAATTCTTAGTACAACATCAGTAAAATGAGGTCTACACCCCAACCCAGTAAAACACCCTCATCTGGCCGTTGCTGGTGCCATTTGTTTGCTCACACTTCCGTACTTTGCTTGCCATGCGTAAAAGTACATCAAAGCCGCAAAAGGCTGCCCAAACATGGTAAATGATACCCAAAAGGTGATGTTTCCAATCACCCTTCCAGTGTGGCCGAGCTTCATCTTTTCGAGAGGCTTGGTAAGGGCAATGAGTGGAAGCTGGAGGAACATGCCCAAGAAGGCGACGCCTGCGAACGTTAGTTCATATCAACGAGCACTCGACGAGTTGCGCTTACCGATGATGTTGTGGGTAGGAACGCCAACAAGGATCTCATGCAAAACTGCAGAGACAAAGAAGACCGAAAAGCTGGCTGCTTGCGGGCTCCAGCCACGTCCAATCATAGGCATGTAGACGTGACGCTTGAAATACGTGTAGACAGGCTTGTTCCAGGTTCGCCAGTAGGCTCCAAGGCTCTCGCTGTTCCACCAGTCATCATAGAACGATCTGTCACCGAACCTCAGGATCTCGGCGAGCGCATTCAGGAAGGACTGGAAAAGGGCAAAAAAGCCGGCCAGCCAGATAACGAGGGAGATTGTTGAGAGCTTCATCAACCGCTCAAGAATGGACATGATGTCGAGAGAAGCGATCTTGTCAAGCGAGTTCTGAAGAACAGGTGCAGCATACTGAGCGCTGGCAACCCAGATGAAGACACTGAGGCAGAAGATTTCCCCAAGTCGCTTGGCCACAAACACCCATCTGATCTTGTCGGTGCGAGGATAGACGGGCTGGTAAACGAGGGTAGGCGCCCACCAAAAGTAGATGAGATTGCCGACTGTAATGTTCCGAGGGTATGGGCATTGCTCGTACAGCTCGGGAACCAACTCGCGTTCGCCCTCCACGGGGTGCAGGTAGGCGTGCCGCAAGTCACGGTTGGTGAAAGCATACGAAGCCGTCTTGAGCCAGACAATAACGGCATGCATCTCGGTCAGTGTACCGATCAAGGGATGGTGGATCTTGAAGTAGACAACAAAGGTGGTAAGGACGAGAGCAAGGGTGATGTTGAGGGCATGAGCCCATGCCACAACGACCCAGGTCTTGTGGAACTTCTTGCGCTCCTGTTCCGAGGGGCCACCGGCAGGGCCTTCTTTGACACGCTTGATAGATCCTCGAGCCTGCTGGGCGGCAGCCAGCTCAATGAAATAGGCGGCGAGGAGATGGCATGGGATCAAGAAGTAGAGGAGTAGTCCCAAGTAGACATCTTGTCGGCTGTAGTCGTGACATCTCAGGCAAATCAAAACTCCATACTAATTGATCATGTTAGCTGCTCGTTCGCCATAAGATAATCCTCCAGAATGGGCGCAGCAAGACCATACCTTTTGAATGTTCTCAATCATCAATCGCAAGTTTCCAACCACTGCCAAGTGTCAATGACGAAGTTCAATCCCAGCAACCAAAGAGGGGCATTGCGACCTACCCAACACGATCACCATCAAGTTGCGGAAACCGAGGAAGCTAGGCGTCGCATCGGAATCGTAGCTCAGGCATGAAGGCCTCGTCTTGGAGTGCACCGCAACAACATGTCTGTACTTCTGGTCGGCCTTCTTGGGAGACCCGGTAGTGGCCCCTCCGTTGGTGTGGTTCTGCGGTTCACGCTGAGTGACGTCGTGGCCGCTGCGCCGGGAAACTGAGCTCGGGGCCGAGCCATTGGATGTTTCTACGCTCGTCGCTGTGGCCGAATTCATCGTCAATGGGTTCTGCCGCGACGGCGACTGGTTGAGAGACGAGAGGTCGCAAGAAAGGACTCAAGGACAGAGAGCGCTTCGTCGATAACCGGGACAGAAATGATGAGATGGAGCTCGTCGACGCAAAGTTATATGGGTGGCGGCGACTGTTGCAAGGTTGATAGGAGATCTGACGCCACGGTTTCAGTGGGAGCCAGCCAGAGCTGCACAAGGGAGCACGTCAGCAAAGGGTGACGCTGGGGAGCAGACAAGGCAAGACGAGGTTATTAGAACATGGAATGTAGAGAATCGGATGACAATTTCGAGCCGAGAGAAAGGAGGGGAGGCAAATTCCAGGTTTTGCAAGCCCCCGAATTGAGTCCGCAGTCCGGGTGGTTGACTTTTTGTTGCATCGAGCTTCGCCATGACCTCTGACCAACTTCAGGGCATCCTATCACCTATGGATGGACGGTCGGGTTCGGGTTCATAGCGTTTGGCGGACCTCTTGGCGGGGCTGCCCGGGGGCCTTTCTGGCAATCGACATGAGCTTTTTGCAGGGAGGCTAAGGCAATCAACGCTAGGGATCCGGGAGCATCCCACCCCTGGGCTGGGCCTGGTCGGCATCCAGTCAAGAACAGCATCAACACGGGCACTGCTCGTGGTCTTGGGCGGTTGAGTGGGACCATGAGCCCCCTTGAACCTGTGGCGTTGCAGGGGACTGAGACGGTACTCGGGGTGAGCAGTATCTCATCCCGTCGGCGTCAAAGCATGTGAAAGTGAAAGTGCGGTTGCATTCTGCTGATGATTGCGGGACATCCATTCGGAGCTCGGGTAGAAGCCGTTTACTCCGACCCCAACAACTTTGGGGTATGAGATAAATTTGGAGCTGTGTTTGGAGGATCCTCGATCTCATCAGATCTGCTGTTGAGGATCTAAAGTGAAAGGGTGGGTGAGAGCTAGGTATCTGCTGTGCCTACCATGGTAAGTGCCTCGTGAAGGCCATAGCAGCTCTCATGACAGCTGAGTAATCCGTTCCTTCCCTGACAATGCCAGCCAGAGATGCGTGAGCGCGAGGTCACCTGACTGTACCAGGATCATGTCGGTTAATCCTCGTCTGAATTGGAGCTTTGGCCCTGGCTTAGAACTTTACTTGAGAGCTCACGCGCCTCTGGAGAACAGTATCTGGCTTTGTCTTTAATTGGCTTGCGCATCTCATCACTCAACTGTATCCTCTCGATATCTTTATATCTCTCTTTCGAACAGTACTCGATTCATTCGATCTCGCACACAATCTCGAATAGCTCCATTGTGGCCCTTTTCGGCCTTTCAAGACCCACCCAAACCGACGCGCTTCTCACGAGAGCTACTGTGGATGCTTGTGCTTTGAGTTGAGAATAGTCACGATGGCCTACGAGCCTCGTGGTGATCATGGTGATCGGGGTGGTGCTCAGGGGCAGGATGGGGGTTTTGTCAAAGTTCGGGGCCGACGTGAGTGCCCCTATTTTCCTTGTGTTCCGACAGTGATGGTTCACTGCTCACTGAATGGTCAAGTTGGCTATTGTTCCTTGCCAGTGGCAGGATGAAGTGAGAAAGTTGATCCAACGTCCATGAGCCCCGCATATTCATTTTCCTAATTCAGCATGTCATTTATATGATTGCTACTAAGATGTATACTGCATTGGGATGAATGCTTGGTTCTAATCGAGAATACCATTGCTATATACCAGGCCTATCCTTCCCCAATCTCTCCTTGCTTTTATTATGTTTGCCCTCCCTCTCTTTTTCTCATGACCTCGAGGAGCAAACATCTTGTCATAGCAAACGCTCAAGTTGAGCATCAAATATCGGATCATCACGCCCACGATGGACGACACGCGAGACAAGAACAAGGCGGTGCTGTTTTCATATCTAACCGCTAAACCTCCAGGACCGGTAACTGACTACGGTGCAACCATCACTCATTGGCAACATGATCGTGCCCCGAACTATAAAGGAGGCTATACCGGCGAGGCCGAGCGACCCAGTGCCAGCTATATCGTTGATGTAAGTTCGACCTCTCCTTGGATGATCAAACTGGCGCTGACTGAGATGGTATAGATGCTCCCCCCTGCGGCTCGAGTCACCAGAGCTGGCGATAGCATTCCAATCAAGCATCTCCACTCATCGCTGAACAAGATCAAGCACCCTATCAATGTGGTCCGCTGGACACCAGAAGGTCGCAGACTGTTGACAGCCTCCACTAGTGGCGAGTTCACCTTGTGGAACGGAACGGGCTTCAATTTTGAGACCATTATGCAGGCTCATGACTCGGCTATCCGTGCCCTTGAATATTCGCACAGCGACGACTGGCTCATCTCGGCTGACCATGACGGAGTTATCAAGTACTGGCAACCAAACTTCAACAACGTTCAGAGCATCAACGCTCACACAGATCCCATCCGAGACCTCGCCTACAGCCCCAACGACTCCAAGTTTGTCACTGCCAGTGACGACTCCACCCTCAAGATCTTCGACTTTGCCATGGGCCAGATGGAATCTAAGCTCGAGGGCCACGGTTGGGATGCAAAGAGTGTCGATTGGCATCCTACCAAGGGCTTGCTTGTTTCCGGTTCCAAGGATCATTTGGTCAAGCTGTGGGATCCTCGCACCAGTCGCTGCCTTACGACTCTCCATGGTCACAAGAGCACCATCACCAAGGTCCTTTTCGAGAAGGTTCGCGGTGCTTGTCTGGCAACATCTGCCCGAGACCAGACTGCCCGAGTTTTCGATCTCCGCATGATGCGCGACATCTGCCTCCTAAAGGGCCATGAGAAGGACATTTCCACTCTCACCTGGCATCCCATCCACCCCAACTTCCTCAGCACTGGTGGTATGGATGGTTCGCTCTTCCACTACCTCCTGGATTCGCCCAATCCACCTCCTGGTCAGCCTTTTACCGTTGCACCTTACGACAGCCCAGACCCGACTTCAGTCCCTGCTCAGTCTGTTTGGCCCATGCACAAGGTCCCCTTTGCTCATGACTACGCCATCTGGTCTCTGGACTGGCATCCTCTCGGCCACGTTCTTGCGTCAGGCTCTAATGACCGTATAACACGATTCTGGAGCCGCGCTCGACCAGGTGATACTGAAGTCTTCCAGGATCGCTACCACATTGGTGAGGCGGCTGCCGAAGCTCAGGGAACCTGGGACCGCCGCGGCAACCGACGTCAGCGACAAGAGGAGGAGCAACAGGAGATGGAAGACGAGATGGACGCTTTGGTTGATCAAGATGCTCCCAAGTCTGGCGTCCCTGGCCTTCCTGGTATTCCAGGTCTTCCTCTTGGTGGAGGAGTGCCTGGTCTCGGATCAGCTGTCCCACCGCCTCCTATTCCCGGTGTTGGTGCCGGCTCGGGCGCTCCCCCTCCGCCTCTTCCCTTCCCCTTGCCAGGCCTCAACGGAGCCCCTCCACCTCCTCTGCCAGGTCTTGATCCCAACAACCCTCCCGATCCCGCTCAGCTCATCGAGCTCATGAAGAAGGCCGGTGTCCCACTGCCTCCCCCTGGAGCACTACCACCCGGCCTCATCCCGCCCCCCGGCAGCATGCCTCCTCCTCCTGGCAACTTTACTCTCCCAGTGCCACCTCCGCTGATGCCCGGCTTGGATGCCGACCGACGACGGGCTCCATTACCAAGCCAAGAGGAAAGTCTGCGACAGGAGCAGCGCCAAGGCAAGTACACGAGGGCAAGGTGAATGTGAGGGAATTCGTTTTTCGATGTCGACAGGTCGATACCCTTTGGCGTTGGTGGTAGCATGAAAAGCATGGGATGGCTGCTGTAATCGAGCTCAAGAGTAGCCATAATCTTGGGGGAAAGTAACATCACTGCATGCATTATTTCAGGCCTAGAATGGTACATTTATCGATCATGAAATTATTTCCTTATTTTTATTCGGTCACATGTGTTCTTGGTTTCCAACTTGGAGTGTGTCGTTGCACAGACCCAAGCTCTACAAGCAGCAGTACATGGATATATTTGCTTGGAGCCCCCATTGATGCTTAAAATCCACTCATCTTGATCATTCCTTTCATGCCTCATTTTTATTCCTAGTATACAACACGAGCTATACAATGTGTACCTATGCCTTGGGGAATGCCTTTTGCTTGTCGGCAAAGTCACGGATCACCAGAGCACAGGTGGTGTCGGTACACAAGCGGCGTCTCCGCTGAGGAGGCAGCTTCGTAGCAAACTCGAGACCACTGGCACGCTCGACAGCCTCAAGGGGCACCTCGAAGTCGGTGATGGGCTTGGAGTTTGGGATACGGGCGTTGGGGAGGACAAAGGCGCCCAGGGCAACGTTTCCACCAACACGACCGTCCTCGGCAAAGATGACCTTGTAGAAGTGGGTGGGCACGGCGACCGAGGGAGGGTTTCCGATCATCTCGTATTTGACGTACCACTTGCCATCGGCCTCCTTCTTGGGCAGATAGAGAGGACCAGTGACGATGCGGACCGAGGGGTACTTGACGGTCAAACGACGGCAAAAGTCCTCAAAGTGAGCCCAGTAATCACGGTTGAAGCCCTCACCGACCTGGGGGCACATGTTTGTGAGGTAAAAGGTCTCGTCCATGGCCTTTTGCGACCACTTGCAATCGGCGGCGGGGACCTGGTGGCCACGGTCGTAGCCGCTGCGGAAGTAGTCCTTGAGCAGGGCGCGGAACTTTTGCGGCACGGAGTCATCCTCGAGGAAGGCGCTGTTCTTTCGGTCGCCTTCACGATGGGCGAGGGACGCGGGGGTGATGTGCTCGACGACCCAGTGGGGGTTGCGTAGTCGGCGGTCGTAGGAGGAGACGAGGGCGGAGCGGTTGCCAACGTCAGCGACGGGGCCAGGGAAGCCGTACTCGAACAGACCGGCGGGATTGACGAGGGCATTGGGGTCGAGGGGAGCGTTGGGAGGGACGACGGCGGGAGGTCCAAAGACCTGGGAGGCGGGAACAGCACCGGAGGAGACGGTAGGAGCGGGGAGGGCGGCCATTGAGCTGACAGAGGTTGTCGGGGCCGGGGCGGCGGCAATCTTGGGTTCTTGCTTGCCGCCTCGGAGAGCGTAAACGGCGGCCGTGACGGCGGCGCCGCCTCCCGCACCAAGGCAGGCGATGGTAGCGAGCGTGGTCTTGGACATGACTGTGATGGTATGTGCTCGTGAGAGTGAACTAGTTGAATAAGAACGAATCCAACCAAGTTATAGTCCGTCGCCAGGAATAAATATCACGAGCAGTCGCCGCCCAATGGTGTCGAGTGAGGGAACCCCGTGATGGCTTGAAGGAGGGTCACAAGGATGTCGGTATATGTCGAGATACCTAGCTTCGGGAGCCGTAGAAATTTTGGGAGCTCGGAACGTGGGGGATGGCCGGCGTTTTCCCGCTATCAGATCAGGGGTCCTGTTAGACGCTGGGGGTCCTTGACGTCACTGGGATTCGAGGTGGTATTGGTGAATAAAATTGGAAAAGCTATCTACGTATTAAAGTTCGAACTGCGATTTGGACATGTGTACTCCGTACTCTTGATGCCACTCATGATGCCTCTGCAGTCACATGAAGCCATGGGAAAGACCACTATCAATGGTTAGGTAGGGCTCGAAGAGCGGTGACTGTACCTCATGTTCTTGTGCAGCACTTGTGCAACGAGTTGTGTGTGTTCCGGATTGTCTGAGGGGTAGTTTAAAGCTCATCCGTCTTGTTGGGAACTGCACATGCAGAGGCGCCTGTTGTTTCACAGCAGATGCACGATATTGGGCCGAGGGATGACTCGTTACCTCTGCCATCGGCCTACCGGAGCATGGGTACTAGATGTAGGGCTCGAAATAGTTACTTTAGAAGTGTGGTATTTTTCGTGATGTGATCGGAAGCGGACAATGAATGGCGGACAAGGCTCTTCCGGATCGCCATACCCGGTATATGGTTTAGGGTGATGACGAAAGGCGATATCATGATTCGCTGCGCAACCGGCTCGTCCGCGGCACCCATGTCCAACATAAAACGAGGCCAGTATCACAGGTGAATATCGAACACCTTTTGAATCGCGATGGTCTAAAGATTGGTGCGAGGATAAGGGCACAATGGACGGACGGTGATGGCTTGGTGCGAGCGGCTCGCTCAAATAACGCTGAACCACTCACGCAGCAGCAGCCGCATACCCCCACGGGTCATGGACATGTTCGTGGAGAAGCTCTGGGGTGTTTTCCTCTGCTGTCTCACGCGTAGAGACCGATTATTCGTAAGCCGGGGCGGGCAACGGGTGCGGCGACATCCAATGGTGTGCGGACTTTGACGGTGAGAACCTTGAGGGACAGCTCTTGTAAGGCGGCACCGCCTCATGATCCCAGGCTTCAACCCCCATCCTGGAGCCCCTTATTTGGCTTCTGCTTCTGGCGGCAAGTGATCACAAAAAGGGCTACTAGATAAGGGAGCGCGTTGCCGGTATTTGTGTTGTTTGGTGTTGTGCCTCTCTTTTGCAGAACCAGGGATCTTGAAAATCTCCCGAGAAGGAAGCTCCCCGACCCATCCATGCCTGCCCTGCCATGCACCTTAGCTTGTCTTTCTCTTGCCACTTTCAACCACCAAATCAATCTTGGATTGTTCAACATCCAAATTTACCAACATCGTATTTCTTCCTTTGTCGCCTTTTGTTAAGTTCTCTTCCCTTTGTCGGCGCGACTCGATTTAAAGGTCTCCGCTCTCACCCTGGGCTGCGCTAGCCAGCTCCAAAAGACCATCCCCAGCTCGCTACGTCAGATTTGAACCTAGATCGACGCCTCCCATACGCTTTCTTCACGTCGCATCACCGCCAACCACTTACCACCTGGATCTTCACTTCCAAGCCTCTCGCAACCCATCAACTTTAATGTGACGGCCCTCGTTCAGCTTCTACCGAGATCAGAGAGCCGGAGCAAGTCAGAGCAAGCGAGAGCAAGCGCTACACACAGCAGGACCATGGCCACGACGGTGGTGGCGGACAGCATCGACAATGACACTCGAGGTTGGATTATGTGCGTTGTCAGCGGCATTGGTAAGTCGAATCACATTAATGCCACCCATCTATTTCTTCATGCGACGCTTGCGGCCTCTTGGTGAGGCTGGTTGCGCATCATGCGACTTTGATCTTTTCTGCGCTGTTCTTTGCTAACTCATACAACCTCTAGCCTGCGTTCTCGGTGCTTCCATAGTATGTGTCGACAGCATCGTCCGCCTGTTTCCAGGCAAGAAGAATTTCAGAATCCAGGAAAGCAATGTCTTCTTGGCATGTTCTCTGAGTTTGAGCTTCGGCGTCATGGTATGACTTCCTCAACCCCTTGCGTGCTTGATCATATGCTGACCGATTTGTAGCTATTTTCCGCCTTGTATAGCATGCTGCCCGAGTCCAAGGAGTATTTCGAGGAGGCAAAATGGTCCAAGCAAGCTGCTGGCCTGGTCATGATGGCTTGCTTCATCACCGGCTTCATCGGAATACAGGCTGTTTCACGGCTACTCCACCAGTTCATGCCAACTCACGTTGTGGACTGCGACCACACCCATGACAAGGCTACCAACAAAGACAATGAATCGTGCCAACACAGCAGAAGACAGTCGAGGGCAAGCCGTGCCCGTCACAGAATCTCCCGCCCTTCCTCATCGCACGTCCCTGTCGACAAGTCTCTGGCGAGAGTCGCAAACGGACATGATCATGACGTTCCGGTTGAATCCACTCCCCTCTTGGAGTCTGCACGGAACGGCCAAGCTAGGGCCCCTAAGCGACATGCGTCTGTCCGCGGGGACGAGATGCAGCAGCGTTCCTCCAGTCCTACCTCCGCTAACCAAAACCGACCCGTCAGCAGCAGTACCGAGGCATTGTCAGAGAGGAGGAAATCCATTCTCGAAGTTCACAAGCGGGTCATGTCCTTTGTACAAGATACCAAGTGCAACTGTGATGAGCTCAACTCTTGCTATGGATACACGGACCCATGTGGCCAGGAGTGCTTCAAACATTTGGGCAATCGGTCTGGACTTCCTCCCCGGCAACCTCATATCCTTCGCACTACTACTGGATCATTTCTGGGCCGTGGTCACGACCATCCCCATGACCATCATGACCACCACCACCATCCCCACGTTGAGGACATCCATGAAAGCGAGCCCCTTAGCCCGAGTTTTCGAACAAGCAGGGCCAAATCGCGTGAACCGATTGATCCCAACGCTCCTACAGAGGTTTCCGATCATGACTCCTCCTGCTCGTCGATGGAGCAGGATGATGATGTCGAAGCTCAGCATCATCACCACGTGCCAACCAATGCTTTCCTGTCCATCGGCCTCCAGACATCTATCGCTATCGCGTTGCACAAGTTCCCCGAAGGCTTCATTACGTATGCCACCAACCACGTCAACCCGGCTCTTGGCTTCAATGTTTTCATGGCCCTCTTTGTGCACAACATCACCGAAGGTTTTGCCATGTGTCTGCCCCTTTACATGGCTCTCGGCTCCCGCTGGCGTGCCATGGCTTGGTCGGCGCTCCTGGGTGGCCTGTCTCAGCCCATCGGCGCGGGTATTGCGGCATTGTGGTTCAAGCTGGCGAGTCGCACAAACATGACCCCCAACTCGGTTGCGTACGCGTGCCTCTTCGCCGTCACCTCGGGTATCATGGTCAGTGTCGCTCTGCAATTGTTTGTGGAGAGCCTGAGCCTTAACCACAACCGGAATCTGTGCATCTTCTTTGGCTTCCTTGGCATGGTACTGCTGGGACTGAGCAATGCTCTAATTGGATCGCACTGAAATTGGGGACAGGATAGGTAATTGCCTATTGTACATGGCCGTTCGTCGTCTTGCTTCATCGATTCATTGTTGCTTTTTGCTTTTACCTTTCCTTGGTCTTGGTTCACTTTGCATGGTATGGTGTTGGGTAACACAGGCTCAGGCAACTCTTTTAGGCGAAAATATATAGGCTCATTAGGTCTTATAGACGGTCGGTCGTGCATTCATCACTTGCACGCGGGGGGTTGGTTCAAACTGAGGAAAACATGATTGCATTCGTTTCTTTTGCGTAACCTGTCTCACCGGATTTTGTGACATGTCTTTGTTCATCTACATCATGACGGTGCTCTCCAATTTGGAGAGACGTCAGAGGCCTTGGGGCCGGGTATCTAATTACTTTTCGGGAGCCGACAGGCTCAACGTAAACGCCGTGCAATGCATCCCATAAACTAGAGAGTGCCAAGGGCTGGGTCTATCAAGGATTCTTGTGTCTGGGGATCGCGGGCCAGGAGGAGAATGTTGGCCTCGTCTTCGGGCCATTCGTCATGGGGAGGGTCATAGTCCATCTGGGCAGCAAAGATGTAATCCTCCTGCGTAGCCCCTGGCCAAGCCGGAGTTCCGGGGAAGCTACCAAAAGGGATCGAGTTGGAGTCGAACTGATTATCGGACAGGAACATGGCAGGGTCAGCTTGAGATGGCGGGTCATGGCAGGCCTCGACGTGAACATCGAGGTCGTGGTATCGGATAAAGGCCTCGTTGCACTGAGGGCAGGTGATCTTGCGCTCTGCTTGGTTAGTAGCGCCTGAGAGTTCGTCGATGAGGTCGACTTGTTGATAAGAAGGCCCAGGCTTAGAAAGCTTCGGTCGTTCCAGGCCGAGATGCTTGTAGCGGATGTGATCCTCAAGGCGGACCTTGGTGCTAAACTTGTCGCCACAACCTTGATCGTTCGCCCAGCCTTGTAGCTCTGCGCTGCTGAGATCTACCTCGCCGCAGACGAAGCGGAAGCCCTCGTGTGCGGTGCGGATATGGGCGTTGAGGTTGGATTTCTTGGTGAACTTCTTTTTGCATTCGGCGTAGGGGCATGCGATCGTCTTACGGTCCTCGACCGTTTGGCCAGAGTGGTACATTTCCACATGCTTTTCCAACTCCCAACGTGTGCCAGACTTGAAATCGCAGAACAAGCAGTTCTGGTGCTCCTGGCGGATATGGGCCTGGAGTAGCACTTCGGTTGTAAATCCAACACGTTCCTCGGTGCCATTGGGCATCTTCTTGAGTCCACACTCGCCGCACCAAAACTTGGCCTCGCCGTGGTCTCTCTCGCGGTGCCTCTTGAGGGTCGCCTTGGAATCGAAGGCTTTCGGGCAGCCCTCTTCAGGACACTGGAGGGCTGGCAGGCCTTGATGGTCCTTGCGGACGTGCTTATTCAATGTCTCCTTTTTCCTGAAGCTCTGGCCGCAATCCCTACAGCGGAACCTCTCCTCTCCCTCGTGGACGGCCTGGTGACGCTTGAGTCTCGTGCCGGTGACGAAGCTCTTGCCGCAGCCTTCCTTGGGGCAGACATGCTTTCTTTCGAGAGTGTGGACGGCCTTGATGTGCTGTTTCAGATGCTTATCCTCGATGTAATCCTTGTCGCAGCCATCGTATTGGCACTTGAATGGTCGGGAATTGGTGTGGGAGTTTAGATGGTCTCTTAGTCTGGCAGGACGGTTGAAGGTCTTGGGGCAGCCAGGCCATGTGCAAACAAGGGTTTTGAGATCTGAGGGAAACTTGTGTCTCGGAGTCGTGGCGGCAGTGTTGACTGTCTGAGGGGAATCGGGTTCGTACATTGACGAGGGAGAATGGGCAGTCGTGACATCGTCTTCGGGGTCATCAATATCTTGATTCAGATGTTAGCGAATGTAGCAATAGAGAAAGCTTCACACAACAGGGAACTTGCACAAATCATCTGAACCGTCTGAATGGAGCTTCTTGGCCGAAGGCGTCTCAGGCGCCTCTTCAACAGCACTTCGCTTACTCATGATGCTGGCATTCCGGACGTTATCTTCCCTGATGTTGAATTTGGGATGGTCAAGCAAGTGGCAGAATCGAAATCAATTTAAGGCGGTGACCATTAATTTTTTGGTGGGGGACGACCCGCAGTAAGGACCGAGGTGTGCGACGCAAGGTGAGCTCGGTGAGAAGACCCATGCCTGCACCCGCGTTGGCGCGCGTCGGATAAACGCCGGCCGAACTGCATTTTCTTTCATCGCCTCTGGACTTTTTTTGCGAGGCTGAACCAGCTGCTTTCAAGATTGCGAGCCAAGGCATTGCGAAGACAATCCTCCATCACAGCGACCTTCAACTACTGAAAACACCAACTGAATATAGACAAGATGTCTGACTTTGGTGATGATGATGTTGGTGGCGCTGGCGGGTAAGTTTACGTCGCTATTCATGACGGCGCACGCGATTCTGACAAAGGCTGGCTGGCAGTGACGAGCCCATGTACGAGGACGAGGAAGTCACCGAGTACTACGACCCCGAGGTTGTCGGGGATGAGGATGAGGATGGGGAGAATCGAGCTCAGGATGGCGAGGACATGGATAACGTGGTTGTTTCTGGCGACCCCTCTGCCGCGGCCAACGCGCTCAAGGGCGGCGAGAAGCTACTCAAAGACAAGAAGATCCCCGAGGGCGAGCGGACCACGACGCCTTACATGACCAAGTACGAGAGGGCGCGCATCCTCGGAACGCGCGCCCTGCAGATCAGGTTTGCATTCCTCAAGCGCGACGCATCGCGACGCGGACCATGGCTAACTCGTGAGCAGCATGAATGCGCCCGTGCTTGTTGATCTCGAGGGCGAGACGGACCCCCTGCAGATTGCCATCAAGGAGATGCGGGAGAAGAAGATCCCCTTGATCGTGCGACGATACCTTCCGGATGGCTAGTAAGTTGGCAGACACTGTTGGAACCTGTGATGGATGGCTAACATGCCCTCTACAGCTACGAGGACTGGACCTGCGAGGAACTGCTGCAGTGAGTGAGGAAGGGGCCAGGACGAACCGACTGCTCGATTGCCCCCGAGGCGTATATACCCGTTTCGCTTCTCCGGCCTTAGACCAACAATCGAGCCGGATCGTTCTTGTTCTTGCTCTCTCCCTCTTGGCTTGGCATCCGAGTAGTGTATATCATCCGGAGGTTGATTAATCATGTATAAGCGCGGCGTTTGAGATTGGTTTACACAGGAACTAGACAAAAACAGAAAGGGAATCGTTTGGTTACACTGTCTGTCCACCACCTGTGCTGCTCATGGGTGTTGCATGAGGTGCCGATGTGACAGGTCACAATTGCACACGGAAGGGGATTTCTCTGCGACAAAGGGCCTAACTGCACGTCACAAACATGGATGTCGATGAGGGACATGTCCACAAGACCACGCGAAGATGATGTCAACTGGGAGGGACTAAAAAGATGGATGGACGGATTAGATCTCGGCGGGCTTGGTGTCGTCTGAAACGGCGGCTTGAGACATGACGGCATCCCCAGCCTCCCAGTTGTTTATTCCGGAACTCTTTCGGGCCGTCGGCTCACAAGAGGAAGAAACTCTAAAGAAGCTTGACGGCAAATACGTACGTCACAACCTGTCTTGATTAGATCCCGTCAAACTAGACCACGCCATTTGCAGCCCGTCCGGGCTTGTCAGCCTCAAACACAGGGTCCTCCCCGAGGGACCCGCGTGGCTTGTTACTGTTTACCCTTCGGAACTTGTGTGTGCTGTGCTTTTTGTGGCGAGCGAATGGATCGGCCCAACCACTTGCCAGAGTATGCTTTCCCAGTCTTGAGGCGTTAGGTCCGAAGTAGGAGATTGTGACGGTCGTGGCTCGTAGATCCTAGGGCGGGAGTGAGTGTGTATCCCGGCCGTGTGTCCCGCCTCTCTGCGGGGGAGTAAAAAAAAACATGCCGCCCCCGTCTGATTGATTGTCCATGACATGACGTCGGCGGGAAATAATTAGCGATGATGAAGTTTGCGACTAATCACACGAGTCGTGCAGAGGGGGAAATAGTAAAGGATTGGATATTGTTTGTTGCACGTTGATTATAAAAGAGGTTGGCTTGCGCATCCATCGCATGTTTGTTTTAAGAGGTGGTTGGTACAAACAGAACAACCGACGAGTATAACTACGACAACAAACATCCAGCCTCTGCAGAGAACTTGACTCACAACTTCTACTCTTCATCTCAGACAACATCCAATTTTCTTAATCGCTGAATCAAAGACATTCGCCCACCATGAAGCTGTCTTTTGTCGCTACCACAGCCCTCGTCTCCGCTTCGGCCGTCTCTGCATGGCCCCTCCACAAGCGCGCGATGGGAGGTGTAAGTCTCCTCTTGATCGATTATCTCCCTCGGCAACGCTAACCCATTACCCCAGATCCTCATCTGCACCGGAGCCAACGCGACCGAGACCTGCCACTACGAGGTCTACAAGCTCGAAAAGTGCCACCAGCTGCCTCCCCCCTACTACAAGAACGTCAAGACGTTCGCCCCGGACGGCGAGAACTTTGCCTGCTACCCCCGCGTGTACGACTGCGGCGGCATCTGCAAGAGCCCCACGGGCTGCACCTTTGGCAAGGTCGACTTCAACTACGAGCACAAGTACAACATCAGCGCCATCGGCTGGGACACTCTGTTCCAGAGCTTTGACTGCTTCGAGAAGCGGACTCCTCCTCGTCCTCTGAGGTGATGGTGGAGATGTGCTATCATGACTTGATGGGCTATGGTTTTTAATGCGGAGTTTACGGCTGTCTTTTCCTGGTATGGCCAAGGGGCCCGGAGGACGGAGGGAATCACCGGCAAAGGCGTTATCAGGCACAAACATGTCGATTCATTGGAAAGCCGGACACGGAGGGGCTTCCGGATTCCGGGGCGGGGAAAAGTAAAGTTGCAGATCGGGGAGATAATTCGGCATTCGCTCAATGACGGTGACGGATGGTGGGGTAACCCCGGACTGGATGCCAATGCCAATGCCCCTCAAAAGCTTCCCCCTCTTCTACTTGGTTCTAGGTTCCTTCTAATAACTACCTTTTTTCACTTCTTCATCAGGTACTTGGATTTGTTCTCTTCGTTTAAACTCAACTTATATATACCCCTCAAGCTACATCTTGATTCTTCAATTGCCAGTACCTAATCAACAAGCCCACCATGGCCTTCACCACCAACGCCACCATCACCAGCTTCGGCGGCCGCTTCCTCAAGCTCACTCACCAGTCCTCCGTCACTGGTACCCCCATGAACGCGACCCTCTACCTCCCCCCATCAGCCTCGGCCTCCAAGCCCGCTCCCCTCCTCATCTACCTCTCGGGCCTCACCTGCTCCCCCGACAATGTCACCGAGAAGGGCTTCCTGCACGCCCACGCCTCCAGCCTCGGCCTCGCTCTCCTCTACCCGGACACCTCCCCCCGAGGTCTCGACCTCCCTGGCGAGCACGACTCGTGGGATTTCGGCAGCGCCGCCGGCTTCTACGTCGACGCCACCAAGGACCCCTGGAGCAAGAACTACAACATGGAGTCGTACGTCTCCAAGGAGCTCCACGACCTCGTCTTCCGGGAGTTCAAGGAGCTCGACTCGTCCCGCGTGTCCATCTCGGGCCACTCGATGGGCGGCCACGGCGCCCTGACCCTCTTCCTCAAGAACCCGGGCAAGTACAAGAGCGTCAGCGCCTGGGCCCCCATCTCCAACCCGTCCAAGTGCCCCTGGGGTGACAAGGCCTTCTCGGGCTACCTCGGCGACGACAAGGAGGAGTGGAAGAAGCACGACGCCACCGAGCTCGTCAAGAGCTGGAAGGGTCACTTTCCCGCCCTGATTGACGTGGTGAGTTTAGAAGAAACCTTGGCAAGCTTGAATTAGACTGATGAGACCATCAGGGTACCGCCGACAACTTTTACAAGGCCGGCCAGCTTCTCCCCGAGAACCTCGAGAAGGCTGTCAAGGAGGCTGGCATTGAGGGTCTCAACGTCCGCTACCAAGATGTTTGTATCCCCCTCGAGCTACGTAGATACCATCAACTGACAATCCACAGGGTTACGACCACTCATACTTCTTCATCTCCACCTTTGGCGAGGACCACGTCAAGCACGCCGCCAAGGCCCTCGGTCTTTTGTGACTACCACGCAGTGCGCTGTAAAACGGTGAAAGGACACAAAACACAAACAATTCTTGAAATATCGGTTGAATCTTATTTGCGGCGCCGTCTCGGGATAAAGCCCCTGTGAGCAGGGTGTATATGTACGTACAGTCGAGATAGCTCTCTCGACAGCATCAGCCATGACTACCTACACCATGGCACGAGATTCTAGTGGAGATAGGGGATGCCCTCATCTCCCTCAGGCTTGATGAAGAATCCAAAAAAGCAAGTGAAACAAACAAACAAAACAATGTCGGTCCCGTTTCGCTCCGCAATCACATGCTCCTTCAAACCCCGTTGAATATAGAACCATCCCATGACTGTACTTTACCCCCTTTTCCCACGAATCTAACAACGCCGCCCACATGAATCATGCAAGTCCCCCCAACAACATAGATGATGGCACCGCAAGTAAATTCGCCACAAACACAGTACTCCGCCCAAACAAAATCTCCCCCAAAGAATATTAACTGATCCTCTTTTCCATCTCTGGGTTGCCGAGACCCTCCTTCTCCAGCTTGGCCCGGAGCTCGGCGTCCAGCTCTCGACGGAGGCGCATGTAGGCGAGCTTCTCGAAGCGGCTCAGACTCTTCCACCAGTGCTGGCCGGCCTCATGCTCGGCGATTCGTTCCAGGAGATCGGCCGTCTTGATGCGTACCTCGCGGTCTTTGTGGAACAGGCCTAGGGCGAGATAGAACAGTCCCGCGTGGGACTCGGGTGCAACACTCAGAAGCAGGCAAATCTCGTCGTACGTATGGACGTGCTTGGACACTGTTAGATAAATGTCCCTGCTCTGTGCCGGCGTGAGACGTTGCATGCGCAGACGGTCGTGAAGATGGGCAAGGTCAAGGCCCTTCAGTGGCCTCACCGTATACATCTGAGCCAGATCCTGCACCTTGTTAGTAATGTCCCAGTCTCCTTTTGACGGCTGTCTTACCTGGATGAAGCTGTAATAGCTGCGGGTGTTGCGCCATCCTTCGACTCTGGTCACATTACCGGCGAGCTCCTTATGCTTCGCCGTGTCATCTGCCCAAACGTAGCCATGTCCATTCGCACCAGGTGGCATCAAGTCCTGGTCTTCACCGCCGATGTACAAGGCACTTGCACCATATACGCTCTCCTCAAACTTTGCCGCGATCTGGGTAAACTTGCCAACCCAGTCACGCCATTTCGCTCTGATCACACGCTCGCCGTGTCTTGCCGCAATACTCCTCAAGATATCGGCCATAAAGGCATTGTCGCCGGTATAGTCCTGAGTAGTGTTGGTAGTACCGCTAGCTACACTAGCAAAAGCAGAGTTTTGCTGCTGAAAGTACAACAGGCCTTCTGTTACTGGAGCAGGGTCGATCTTTGAACTGATCTTGACTCGTCCGCTTGGCAGATCACATAGAACGTCCCACCACTCGGGGTGATGCTCAAAGGTAGGATTTGTCACGCCGGCGATGAATCCAGGAACATTGAGCAGGTCGTCAATCTTTGTCAAGTCAGTGTAAGGAAAGGCGTGCCGTGTGAATCCGCGCAAGATGCCACCGGACGCAAGGGCACACGCCGCCAAGACGGCTTCAGCAACCTCGCCTGAGGGCATGTTGTAACCCAGGAAGATGATCCTCTTTTGCGTCAACAAGGCATTGGCCAGCACGATAATGGGGTGCGTGTTGGTGCCATTCGTGGTAAGGTGAGGGTGCAGTGCGAATGGCTGAGGCGTCTTTTGGTGTGAATCTGAAAAGTTCTGGATGAGCTTGATGAGAGAAAAGTCACCCACGGTCTCGGGCATGACAGCCACAGGCACTTTGATGGGGATAGGAATGCCCTTGTACATGACCTTGCTCTCAAACTCATGCGTGTCGCGGGGAACCGAGTAACTCGACTGGCCGCCCTCTACATGGGCCTTGGTGCCGGCCCTCGATATACCAGTCAGCTTCGTCGGGCTCCGAGTCGCATCCAATGACTGGTCTGCCGTCTCCTCGCTCTGGTCTTCGGCTATCCGCATCTGGATCATCTGCTCAAACTTTTCCACAAAGAGATCCTTATTGTCGCTCGCCTGCAGCAGGTACCGCTCAAGGAGGCTAAGCTTGGGCATCAGGGATAGATCCATGGCGTTGACCGATTCGTAGAGCATGGCCAACGTCTCGGGCACAGGCGCCTTGAAGTACTCCTCCAACGCCAATAACAACAACGGCTAGAGGGGCGGTCAGCAGGTGTCCGCGGTTACAAGAGTGGCGCGGGAAGGCTACTTGCCTTGTATATATGCAGGAAGGGATGGCGCGTGCAGATGGCCATGGCTTTGACGATGGCTCCTCGCTTTACCGACTTGTCGTGTTTGGTGTTGACCAGATTCAGAACGTAAATCAGTGGCGGTCCTTCTCCGCCCTCGGGTTCACTATCAGTAGATGAATCGTCGTCATCGTCCTCCTCCTCATCGTCCCAGTCATCTTCCAGTAAGTCCTCTTCCGCCTCCTCGTCCTCCTCGTCTATTATGCCAGCTGCCCTGTCGCGCCGCCTCTTGCGCCGCCTCCTCCGCTCTTCCTTGGCTTTGCGCTCCTCGTCTTCTTCCTCCTGACTAGTATCCTTGTGCAAGAAGAAGATGGTCCAGTCCTGGTTACGGGCATGGGCTTGGTCAGGCAACATCAGCTCAGCCAGCATATTCTCGTCTCCAGTGATCGCAACTGGATACTGGTGTTCCATAACAGGGCCTCGGTCGATATCAAAGGAGGCGACGAGTATATATTCGACATGGTTCTCGGTTGAGCTCCGCGGATACTGCGAACGAAGCTTTCGTGAGGGTCGTGCGTGGGGATTTGTGCGACGCGGCGCCGACAGAGACGAGTGCTGCGAGGAGAGACCGGTCGAGAGCGTCTTGGACTGAGAGTTGGGATCTGAAATGCGATCGCCTTCGAGGCCAGGAGGAAGCGGTGACCTCGAGGGAGGCGGCGAGGTTTGTGACATTTGCGATTCCGGGCGAGACGAGTGGAAGGAGGCTAGGGAGGTGCGTCGGTTGGGTAACGACCCATTGGAGTAGTTGCTATGGTTATGATTATGGCTGGTGTTGGTGTTGGTGTTGGTGTTGTTACTGACCGTCCTGGTCAGATACGGCAGCGTCGACTGGAACGAGGCCATGGCAGAAGCGGTTGGACAAGACCGAAGACGGAATCAAGATGCAGCTGGGGCGACGAGACACGACTCCTTGGCCACTGCAGGTCTTGCCTCCCTCGTCCTGCGCAAGCTCGGTGGCCTCTGTAGGCTCCGGATCGGGCGATGTTGCGCTGCGAGTCGGGAGGGCCGATATGAGTCGACGAGATGCGGTGTAATGCGCAGTGGGATCGACACCTGTTCCACTTTGAGCGTCACTCAACTCTACTCAAAAGAGCCCGGAGCCGAAGACGTGAGTAGCACCACTAGCAGAACAACGGGATTGATTCAGAGAAAGAGCTGAAACCGAGACATGGTCTGCCACGAGTGGGCGCAACCCAGGTGCACAAGGCGATGGGGTCTTTGGTTTCCAAGGGCAGGACAGTGGAAGATAAAGACAAGCTTAGCCAAGAGCTGAATCCCCAGATGACAACCCGCCTTCGTAGGTAGCGGTCTTGGCGATATGAAGCAATTGACACCTGTGATTGAAACAGATTAATTAGTCGTCAAGAGGTCAAAGGGTTGTGGTTCCAGCCTCGACCCTCCAACCGCCAGCCTTGGAGCCCCCTCAATCGCCTAGCGATCAGCCCCTGAAAATGGTTCGGTGGGCTCGAGCTCGGTTTCGCCTTCCTTGGTCTTCATTGGATGCGCGACAGTCGCCCCTAGGCTGATCCATCGCTGAACTTGAAGGGTTCAACAGGCCATTGGGCCCCTGGAGAAACACCAGCAAGCCTCCTGAACCACTAAAAGTGTCACCGAGGGCAGCCCTCAACCACTGAAAATTCACAACTGGAAAAAGGGTCGGTCCCCTGAATCACGCTATGAGCTGGCGACGAGATGTGGTTGAAGGCGCTTGGGCCATCTGGCCTCCTCTCCCTTAGCGCCATGCAAACGCCATGCCTTCCACGCTTTTTCGCCCCCGGATTGGGCTTGGCTCTTTCCCTTGTTGCATGTGGCTTTAACAACAGTCTGTGGCTCACTGTGGCTGGTGAGAATGGGGCATCCTCCCTGTTTCTCCAGGAACCACCCGCCATGACACCATTTGTTTACTTTGAATCAAGCCGCATCTACAACTTCAATTCCCTCGAGTGACGAAACCGGCTGCACATCGCCATTTCAGACCCTCCCCATTACTTGAAACTATACCGAGACCTTCCTTAACCGTAAAACTCACGCCAACAGCTATCCCATCCTCTTCCTCTCCCCTTCGACCTGTTAATATCCCTTCTCCGCTCGTCCCCTCGGACCCACGTACAAGACAATGGTGCACTTCTATGACGAACAATCCCTGGCAAGCGCGCTCGTTCCTGCTAACACGGCCGTTTCCAGTCTGTGCCGGCCACATATAAGCCGTCTCCCTTGGGATATGGCTCTTCTCCCACCCGCAGCTCCCCCTTTCGCAGACCCGAGTCCCCTGCTTCGCCATCTCCTCTTCGACACATTACACCGACTGGATCGCCAACCAAGGCTGGGCCTTTTGGCGCGACATCACGATTTGCTAGACCGACTACTCCCACGAGCACACAGCCCAGTTGGACGCCCAAGCCCAAGACTCCAGTAGCAGACGATATGCCTAAATCTCCTCCACGCATTGGCGCGTCGCCGCGCACACCAGTATCAAAGTCGCTTGGCAATGGCAATGCGCTGTCTCAACTGCAACCTACCCAGGTCCGGACGCTGCGAGATGGGTTTCAAATCTTGGATCGGGACTGTGACGGAGTTGTCAACCGAGAAGACGTTGCCGATATGCTCAGCCAGCTAGGTAAAACCCATATTTGCGGTCAAGACAACGGCGACTGACATTATAACAAGGCCTTCCTTCTCACCCTGCAGATGTTTCAAAATTCTTCCCCCCTTCTGCGCCCCAGACGATCACCCTTGCGGTATTCCTCAACTCCCTTGCCGATGCACTAGCAGCTCTCTCGCCCAGTGCCGAGCTCCTCTCCGCCTTCTCAGCGTTCGATGACGACGACAGCGGCCAGATAGACTTGGCTGAGCTGCGCAATGCACTCCTGGAGACGGCACCCGAGCCTGGCGAGAGGTCTCTGACGGCCGGTGAGGTGGATAAGATCATGAATGGATTCACCGGGCGCCGGGCCTTCAACCGCAACATGAACGCTCACATTGGTGCCAAGCGAGGCGAGGTCTTCAAGTACCAGGATTTCGTCCACTCCATCATGGGCTCAAACAATGGCTCGGAAAGCAACTCGAACGAGAACTCCGAGGATCGAGCTGTTCTCTGATTACGGTGTAAGTTGGGGGTTTGGTTTGGAAAAGGTTGGTCCGGTTTGGAAACGGGTTCGGCAATGGATTTGGGAATAGCATAAGTCATCAAATGAGAACACGAGTAATTATCGCACGCTTACTTTGCGTTGGACCAGCCTACCAGGCCAGTATGCCCGGCACTACACCTAAATGGCCATGCGTAGCCCTATCATACAAGCTTGTATATTATCTGGAACCAACGATTACCCTCGTTGGGTATCGGAACCCTATCAAGCTGTGGGTTTTACCTATTATCCATGGGACATGCGTAAAAGTCCTAATGTCAATGCTGGGACAACATCTCCAATTCTCAATGCCTAGCCGTTACAGTCCACTTGAATGTTTCTGAATTGTCTAGAACATCGTGTCTCATCTGGAGTACAATTGGGATTCTTTAAGCCGCCTCTCCCTTTTCGTAGTGTCCCTGTGCATCTACTGATCGTCTGGTAGTGGAAACAGATAGCACGGTCAATCAGGCAACCCATATTATTTCCATTGATCGTCTGAATAGTTGTATGTCATTTATATACTTAAGAATTGTAGCTTGTCTTAGGATATACCATACGTTCACGAGAGACAGCAGGTCGGAGTGACGAGAACGTGCTTGTTCTAACCCGGCTTTGCTTTCACTGGGAAGATTAAGTTGGCGTCCAGCTTGTATTTAGACATAAACGACATCATAATGCACTACATAGCTGCGTTGGCCTTTCCAATTACCAGGGTATATTTTCACTAATCCCGACACTGCAAATATCGAGCATGTCGTCTTTCTGGAGTTGATAACTAGCTCCGTGATGTTGCCAGACTCAAATGATAAGACTTAAGACCCCGATACAAGCCTTAGTATTTCACGCAGACGCAAACACTGATACTCTGGTGAGAACAACCTCACGGTGAAAGCGATGTTCCATAGTCGTCGGCTTAGGGATGTGTACCCGCTAGGCCTGATCACAGCAAATCTTGAAGCTGTTTGCCACAGCTGCGTTGCAACAGTGAATGGACTAGGTCATCGAAGAAACTGTGTAATATGAGCTACCCCATGAAGGGTACCTCGTGTTGGTAAACTGTGAAACGTTGCTTGCCGTATATGAGGTCGCCTTCTCGGCCTGGAAGCGGGCAACTCAAACGCGAGGAGGACCGAGAAAAGACATGAATCTTGGATATTGATAGAAAAAGATTTTTTCATCCTTCTTTACGACATAACTTATCCATAAGCCGGGGGTGTGTCGTGATCTATCTCATGAGTACCCAAGGACCTCTAATGAAGTCACAATGGGGAGTTAACTATGGCTAATTACAATCCTTCAAACAACAGGTATATAGTTCTTAACTCATTCCGCCTCAAGAGGAGGTACTATACTTATAAGGTTTTAGTAAAAAGACCTTATATATCACCTAAAACTGCGAGAAGGGTAATATTGAGACGAGGTATGGTGTGTGTTTTTGGGCACTCATGAGATCCGAGACGGTGTGACGGAACTACATGGGCATCGAATAACCAGCGAGGCAACATCGCTAGTCTCCTAGAACTAGAATAGAACCAAGCGGACCAAACCGTGTAAGTTTTATTTCTTGCCGGTTCTTATGTCCAATGACTTGTCCATTCCGTCATCTGCCTTTCGTTGTAACTCAATTGGCAACCTGAATCGCCCAAAATACAACGCTAGGTTTCGGATGCTCCAGATCTTTAAATCTACCAGTGATGCAGGTAAGCTACTGGTATTGATTTGGAGCTCATTCGAAATAAGAGTGCCATTTCTCAATAGCTTGACATTGTAACTAGGCCTGAAGCATTTCGGTCCATATCTCGGCAAGGGCCTTTTCTTTTTGACGGTTCTTTACCTTCAAACACGGTATGAGACGGCCTTGCTGCACCGAAACCGTTTCCTGTTTGTTTCGAGGAATGTTGCATAATGACGAAAGAGCATGCTGACACGCTGCTAACGAAGTGTTAACGCGAACGCAGGGATGCTGTCAGTCTACTCACAATCACAAGGAAAGCAATTGCATAATGCGAGAGTGGAATAGACACTACGCGTCAATCGTAGAGTCTTGAGGTTTGGGTATCTTGGACTCCCAGGGCAAATGCTGTCAATGGGGACGCAAGTGCCTGGGATCTTTATCGAGCAAGGGGAGTAGTAGCATATCGTGATAAAATATCAAGTTGATTCCAATTTGTTCAAAAGCGTTTCAATAAGCATTGGCGATTATGCTCAAGATAGGCATTCAGGCACGTTCAGGAAACTGACTTGTAACATGGTCTTTTATAACACCACAATTAATACATACACTGACACATGCATGCTATGCATGAGGCCCATGCCGTTGTTACTGCCGAACTGTTGGCATTGGTAGGATTCACAACCAACAACCGCTCCTGTGGGATTTTCAGCAGACAACACGGGGCGCGCGGGTCAAGCAGCGACCAGTCGCAAAGGCAAGGGAACGGGCTGGAGGATGGCCCAGCTCAGGCCGACGCGCGCTGGAAGGTAAGGGAATGAAATCCGGGGGCCCGGCGGGCTCTTGTGATTTGCAGCCAAGCGAAGAGACCCTAGCAAGGATCCCGGCCTCCCCGCCCCTCCAGCAGGGAGTTGGAGACGAGGCACCAGCCGCTGAGCTCCGGTGGCCGGAGGGTGGACGGACACGGGTGGACGGGTCCAGGCCGTAGAACCTTCGAGAATGCAAGACGTCCGGCTAAGCGCAAACCCTCGATACAAGCAAGCACTTGGATTTACCGCTTCAATCTTTCCCAAGTATTCGGCGGGCACTAAACTTAGTCGAGTCGACGCGGGGTGGGTGGGAATGACGGTGATGGGTATTTGATGTTTGAAATTGATTCATTCGGAATACACAGCACAGCCTTGTAAACGTAGTTTTTGTCACACTTTGAGTGTCCTAGTACCATCATCCATCCATGATCGACTTTCAATGACCAAGAGTCGATTGACAGATAGTCACTTCCCAGCCTCCTCATCGTGTTGTGTTGTGTTGTAAGCCCAACTTGGCTTGGCTGGCCACCTATGCACGCACCGCACATGCAAACGCGGCGCCTCAACACAGCCCATCTGTTCTCTCCTCCATCGTCATGAACGAGACCCCTTTGCCTGCCTGCCTGCCTTGCCGTTTGACCCATTTCCTCATCGTACCCGGTCCTTGTTTCATTGGCCCTTTGCCTGCAGTCTGGCTGGCTGTCCTTTTCATGGTGGGGGGTGGAAAGCGCGTGGTGGCCTTGTCGGGTGTGGGCAAGTACCAGGTACTTGCACGGCAGGCGGTCTGACAACTGTCACTCGGTCTCTAAGACCTACCTAGGTACGGCTTTTGCCATGCCCCCCGGCTGCGAGGCCAGTCCAGTCACAATTTCAATCGCCATCGAGTACGTAGCTAGTTAGCCAGTCAGCCCTCGCAGGGCTCTCCAGCCTTTTTAATTTTTATTTTATTTTTATTTTCTTCTTTGACTTGCTCTTGGATACTGTGGACATGTCAGCGAGCAAGCCGACAGGTTGAAAGTTGGGACGGATTGGCCTGGACTAGCCAACCGTCTGCCCCGTCTAGGAAGTCATCAACATTGACACGCAGTCTCACACAGGGCTTCCCGTCTCCCGTCTTCCCGTCAGGCTGGAAAGACCCTGGAGAAACAAGGTGCCAATTGTGCCCAGGCGCCCATTAATTGCAGACCAAACCACTTGAGATCAGGACCGAGACAGACGCGGGCCCCAGCTGATAAATCGGCTGGCCGTCGTCACTTGTCACTCGTCACTGACTGTCTCCCATTCACTGAGGTGGTGGTCGGTCCAAGGCCAGGGTCAGGTCAATTTCTCCTTCATCTTTCTTCCTCCCCTGCCCCCCAGCTCTTTACTTTTTGATCATCTCTTTTTCGCTTTCCTGTCCGTCATCTCTGTCCCGTCTCCTTCTTGTCCTTTTGCCTGGCTTGACTGTCTGGGTCCTGTTGCTCACTCCATCACCATCAGTCTATCGCCATCCCGCCAATTCTCCCCCGTCACATACATCTGCCCCCTTCTACTCTACCCCTACACAGTCCGGCTCTCTCTGCCTGTCTCTCCCACACCCCCTTTTAGGTACAGAGACGCCCCCGAGCCACACCTCGACTGTTCCCGGAGCCCACTGGAGACCGGGCCCGAAAAAAAAACTCGGTTTTTTCCTAAAGCCCGTTTAGGGCATCGAGTCAGGCAGTGAGGTATCCGGCATAACCTTGTTACGGGGATTCTTGGGAATTCTTCCATCCGTATCGATTTCTCTGGCACAAATGAAGAACTTCTTTGGCAGCGGCAAGAAGCCATCATCTTCCACGTCTTCCTCAAGGAAGCCAACCAACGGTGCCAACGACCCCTCGAGTCTCGACGACCGTGAACGTGACGATACCGCCCAGTCGCACTCGGAGTCTTCGTCGCCCACCCGATCTCCGACAAAATCTTCTTCCTCTAGGAGATCATCAAGGCCTGCCTCTTACGCAGAGTCAAACAAGTCTTCACACTCGTCCAGACTCTCGAGGCATTCTACCGACGCGGGCCACCGCTCCTCCCGCCGTCCTAAATACGAGCCCGCCACTCACCCGCTCAACCTCCCACCTGAAGAGCGCAAACGCCTGTCTGCTCTCGCCGCCGCCATGAACGGCAGCTCTATGGATATCGACGGCGAGCCTGTCAACGGCGCCCGAGCTACCACCCCTCCGAACCCTTCCGCCCAGACCAACTTTTCCGTGCCTATTCCCAACGGCTCTACTCATGATGGCGCCCCCCCTCCTCCTCCTCACAAGTCCAACCCCTCCAGCCCGACTCCTACGCCAAAGGATGATGCCGAGTCCTACAAGGCTGCCGGAAATCGTTTCTTCAAGGACAGAAACTATTTCAAGGCGATCGAGCAGTACAGCAAAGGTATGACTACCTAGAAACCGTGGCTCATTCGACTATCTTGGGCCGGGGTCATCCTTCGGATTGCTGACTTTTTTCTATAGCTGTCGACCTCTTCCCTTTCGATGCCACCTATCTAGGCAACCGAGCTGCTGCTTACATGTCTAATGGCCAGTACGAGCATGCTCTTGAGGACTGCTCCCGGGCTGCTGACTATGACCCTCAAAATGCCAAGATCCTCCTGCGTCTTGCCCGCATCTACACCGGCCTAGGCCGCCCCGAGGAAGCCATGACAACCTTTAGCCGCATTGACCCTCCTCCATCCGCCAAGGATATGGCCCCGGCCAAGGAGATGCTGCACCATATTGATTCAGCCCGCAACACTCTTCAGCGAGGCTCCGGATCTGGCACGTCCATGGTGCTTCACGCTCTTGACCTGGCTGAGCGTGGCCTCGGCCCCAGCGTCAGCAAGCCCCGAAAGTGGCAGTTGATGCGGGGAGAGGCCTATCTCTTGATGGGACGCGAGAACTCGCTGGGCGAGGCGCAGAATATTGCCATGTCTTTGCTGCGACACAACAACCAGGACCCTGAGGCTCTCGTCCTTCGTGGACGTGTGCTGTACGGTCAGGGAGACAATGAAAAGGCTATCCAATGCTTCCGCATGGCTATCAGCTGCGACCCGGACTTCCGTGATGCAGTCAAGTGGCTCAGAATTGTCCAGAGACTTGACCGCATGAAGGAAGACGGCAATGCCGACTTCAAGGCTGGTCGTCTCGAGGATGCCATCCAAAAGTACACCAACGCCCTGGAAATCGATCCCTCCAATAAGAACATGAATGCGAAGCTGTTGCAGAATCGGGCGCAGTGCAAGATCAAGCTCAAGCAGTTTGATGATGCCATCGCTGACTGCGAACGCGCCATTAGCCTGGAGCCTAGCTACACCAAGGCTCGCAAGACCAAGGCCAACGCGCTGGGCGGTGCGGAAAGATGGGAGGATGCTGTACAGGAGTGGAAGACAATTCAGGAACTCGACCCCGAGGACCGTTCAGTCCTAAGGGAAATCCGCAAGGCAGAGCTGGAGCTCAAGAAGTCTCTACGAAAGGACTACTACAAGATCGTGGGCGTCGAGAAGACAGCCACGCCCGACGAAATCAAGCGGGCCTACCGCAAGATGGCCGTCAAGCTCCACCCGGACAAGAACCCTGGTGACCCCCACGCCGAGGAGAAGTTCAAGGACTTGCAGGAAGCCTATGAAACTTTGAGCGACCCTCAGTAAGAAAGCCCTCCATGGATGAAGCAGCGACATGTGCTAACAAACCTCACAGGAAGCGGGCCCGTTATGATAATGGTGATGACCTCGTCGACCCCAACGACATGTTCGGCGGAGGTGGTATGGGTGGAGGCATGGGCGGCATCGACCCCGAGATTCTGTTCAGCATGATGGGTGGCCAGGGGGGCTTCGGCGGCGGTGGCGGTGGCTTCCGGTCATCAGGTGGTTTCCCCGGCGGCGGTGCCAGCTTCAGTTTTGGCGGTGATCCTCGTCAACAACGCGGTGGTTACCCCGGCGGCTTCAACTTCTCATGACCAGCCGACTCGGACCAGGATTCTGAGGATGGAGAGTACGACACATCGAGCTACGAAAAGGAGGAGGAAGACCATGACGATGATGACGACTATAAGGCCCCCTTTGCTGAGAAACCGCGGACAGGAGCTCCCAAGAACAGCAAGCTCCGAGATCATATCGAGCAGCGTCGAGAGGCCCATGATCGGCTGGTCGACACTGTACGGCGATACGGCACGGTGTTCCTGGCCGCAGCCGTCTTGCTCCCAGCGCAAGTGGTTCTCCTGGCTCTGGTGGGCATTGGGTTCATTTACATATGTATGAGACGCGTGCGGCATCCCGGCGGAGACCGATTGCCGACGTTCTAGAGACGTGCTTGATCATGTTACACACAGAGGGACACTTGCACGCATGCTACACAAATACCATTGCCGCGGCGTTTTTTTTTTTTTTCAGGGACGAGTCTAGAGGATGAGAGAGATAGGCACAAGGCACGACTGCGGGACGGAGAGACCCGGCTCATCCCTTTTGTTCATAGTTCTGCCAAGGAGGGGGGATAGGATACGGATACTGGCGCGGACTCTTAGATCGGTTCCTTGTGGGTTGCATCCCATGTCTGGCATATCAACTGTTATGATAATAGAGGTTTTGTCCGCCAACTTTGTCTATGGCGTGTGAAAGAAGATGTTTTAACGTGCTTATACCAATCTCATTGCTCTGTCTTCTTGCCAGGCGGTACACCACCGGTGGCCTCGACAACCTGGGCGACGTCGTCGCGCAACTCAGGCATGGCTGTAGTCATATTCTCGGCGAGTGTGTCACGGAACGCTTCGAAGGCGTGGCGCTTACCGCGCATGAGTTGGTTGCCGCGGCGAACGAGTTCGACGAACTCACGGGTGTAGATGTCTGGATTTCGGCCGTGTTCGACGTACTCGAGGAGTTCGGGCGGTACTGACGGTAGGTTGTTGGGCGGCGAGGCCGACATGTGTAGTGTGCGGAGAGATTGGGAGAGGGTTTTTCTAGAGCATGTTAGTCGGTCGCCTAGGGGAGAGAGCGCGGCGGACTCGTACATTTCGTTGGATAGGACTTCTTTGCTCGGGCGGCCGACGGAGTCGTAGGTCGCTACTTGGACCATGATCTGGTAGAGGTCTTGGATGACGTCCTTGAGCTGCTCTAGATGGGTGTTAGCGCATGTCGGCAAGGTTGAGAAATGAAATGGGCCTTACGCTCAAGGACATTATGGTCCACGCGATCGACGGGAGCCATTTTGCAAGATGTTGTCGTTGGTGATGGATGTGTTTTGGTTGTGACAATGGATGTTGTCGCGAGGCTGAAGGTAAGTTGAAGTGCGACCTTGCGGCAAGTGGGGGTTTAAGGCTAGGTGGTCTGTGCGTTGGCTCGCTCTTTTGTCCCAAAACCCAAGGGAATCCTGACAGGGCAAATGGTTGGTGTTTATGTTGAATTCACTTTAGTTACTAATTGGAAATCAAGGTGGTTTAAATTCATCGTTTCTGGGATTATCAAGATGGAATATTAGCTTGTGTTGAGGGTATCATGATTGGTGTCACGTGCAACTTTCTGTTGCTGCATCATGTTTATGCTCCTGGATGGGTATCTCTTTGGCTGGCAACACATCACGCTCCAAGCATTCGAGATGGGCCTTGTACGCCAGCATCAAAGGGTCGACGGCGTACTGAACGGCGAAAGCTGGGTTCTTCTCCGAAAGACCGAGGGCCCGAGTATCGTGATAGTCGATCTGACCGACGCAAATAGGGATGAAACGCCCCTGGGGAGTATGAATTGGCGCCAGTTGTGATCGATGCTGGATATGAGTTCAACCGGGAGAAGTGCCTAAGGGAGACGAGAGTGAAGAGAGAGCCAACACGCAAAGAAAGAAACCCATTGCTATCCGTACAGCTTACAGTAACACCCAAGGCACGCATGTCACCGCACCTCAACTACGAAGTAACCTGTGCAACAACCAACAGCCTCTCGACTGGGAATTATGATTCTTCTAATCCTTTACTTTCGTCTATTTTTCTCGTTTTCACTAGGAGCACCCATGCAATCATCAACAACTCAAGTGTCATTAGCAGCCCAGGCGCCTTCTCACTCGCCAGCCTCACCTCCTTACCTATTGTCTATTCTATCCATGGCCTCATCACGCATAATCTCGCGGTTCCCTAGGCTCTGTCTACCTTTCATCCAGCTCGCCAGCCATCTGAAGCCGGGTATTCTAGGACCATACGGCACGGCTGAGCACCAGATCCTACAGCACCCTACAAATCCAGTTGTAGAGACCAAGTGCACCTCTGCATCCGATAAAGCATGGGCGCAGGGATATGTGCCCATCTCGAACATCATCGTCCGCTCTTTCGTTTCTGACGATGGTCTGACCCACGCCAACTTTGACAGTGCTTTCATGCCCCTTGAGGCTGACGACGCGCTGCGGATGAGCGAGCTCGCTGTTCCCACCAACAATAGACATTGGCGGCTTGATTTGGAGGCCGACTGTGAGAACTGGTTCAATACTGAAGTGGCCAATGTCACTCTCGCAGCCTGGAAGAGTTATCCCACCGTCATTCAAGCGTCGCATTGCAAACCCCTTTCCAGTCGCAACATCTCGGAAATCATCGACTCTATCTTCTCGGCCAAGTTTTCAGGAGAGAGAGCACCTTTAGTTATCGGTGAGATAAAGAGGAATCTTATCTCGGCTGCAGCCTGGCAATCCGGCAAGATATTGGATCAAAAGTCCCAGGTGAAGCTCTCCCAAGAGCTACGCGGGTATGTACCTCACTGAGTGCTCGAGTAGGAAACTCGAAGAATACAAGCAACTCTGAAATTGCAGTGCTCCTCGTTTCCCCACTAATACACCGTGGCTAACTCTGGGCAGATATGCGTGCAAGTACGAATGCCCTCAGGTCTTTTGCTTTGACGGGTCAACGTTGCTTATTCTACAATTTCGTGCACTACGAGTCAATGACCTCGAAGATGAGCAGTGCTGGGTCGATTGCTGGGTGCTTCCCAGAACAACCAGCCTCTGTACACTACGCTATGCTCTGTATAGACTCCTAGCTCAAGGTTGGAGGCGATACCAGGCAGAGTTCTCAACACCATCTTTCACCGTCGGGGGTCTCACTCCTCGCTCCCGAGAGTTCTTTACTGGGCAGCCCATCTGGGAGGGAGAGGGGGGTAATTTTCCGGCTCACCCAGGCGGATATCGGCGATCTGTGGACGCAGCTACCGGGGCTTTGATGTGGACTCATAAGGAGTTGCCAACCAAGATGGAAACTGGTTCTTTTTGGTGAGGTTGGCTAATGCCTGTTGATTAGAGACAAAGACACATCATCTATCCAACTACGTCAGTGTCCAGCATCGCCCAGGCCTTGCAGCAGCCGGCCAATTCTGCTCCAGGGGCTAAGAGCGTGTAAATCCGGGCCAAGTTGCTCTCCTGTGACTGTCACTTGGCAATGAGAAAGAAGAGACGGGTCGCTACAGATGCGTGCTGACGCCATGTTGATAGGCTCTGCCTCTTGTGTCACCGTCGTCAACTGACGCCATGCCAGATGCGAGTTGCCGAGACATCAAACGTGCTTCTTCGGGAGAGCTCAGGACCTGCCTGTCTGCTTGTGCCAATAGGATGAGTATCCGGGAGCGGAGATGGCAGGTTGCCTGCATTGTTTGCCTGCAGCATTCCCTCTCGTCAACGGTAGTGGACTCCGGTGCTAGAGAAGCACCTAAGAGATTGACTACAGGCACGGGCTGTTTCCGTGTAAGTTGCTTTTTCCGTTGAAGAGGTTGCAGCATTGACATGGTTGTGTTCCTTGGTCAGGATGCGTTGTCAAATATCCGCTCAAGAGAGGATTGCTACTGCCAGTCAGGAGAGGAGTGTCTCGTCTGAGCACTGTGTTGTTTGCCTAGACACCGCTTGCTTCTTCTCTCGGTGGTCTTGAGGTCTCTCACATATCGTATTGCCTAAGCTCCGCCTCTCAACCTCAGCTCCCAGCCCACATACGCCAACTTGACAAGAGTGGCCACAATCATTCTAGTTCGGCAGGTTCTTTGTCCTGCCCCAGGGCTAGCTCTGAATGAAGTAATTTGGCATAGGCAGAACTGAACAACGAGCTTCAAACCTGCATGATGTTGTATAACCTCAGTCTCCCTTAGAGGTGGGAAAAGTATAAGATGGCTCTCCTTTCTTTTGACTTGAACCTTCTTCAGGTTTCTCTCCTCCCTGAAAAAGAGGATCTATTCTATCTCATTCCGTCACCTTGTTGAGCATCGATTCCATCACCCAAGCTCACCGCCAGCGCCACCAGCATGCCGTCCCAGGACCAGTACGTGGACTCCAAGTTCCTGTTCCCCCACACCTACCGTGAGGGAAACAAGTGCATTGGTTGGGCCAAGTCGAAACGGCGACTTTGTGACAACCCGATCAGCCAGAGGAAGCATCTCAGCCACCTCCACCTCATGGAGCAGCTCAACCAGCTGTCACTCGCGGAGCAGATCACCTCTCCCCTCCTTAATCAGGCCGTAGAGCTGCGTCTCTGCCATTTGCATGTGAAGGATTGCCTTACTCTCGAGCTGGGGAAGGCTCAGAGAAAGCTCATGGTCGCCCTGGATGATTCAGAGGTGTGTATATGGCTGACTTGGTGTGATGATCTCCAGCTGACGGCGTACAGGGACAGGGGAATGTCCTGAGTCAACCAGATAGGGCCCGCGGCAGACTTCCCGAGACTACTGGTCCAGCCGCCGGGGCTGTGGCTCCCGCTGCCGCTCCTCGCAACCCATCAACTCGGGCCCCGACTGCTCATATTCCAGCTGCGCGCACGCCGCGTGTCCGCTACACTTCAGCTACCCGCGACCCAGCTGCTGAGCCGCCGGCAGCCTATGCCCCTCGCCCTCGCCCGGCCACAGCTCCCCGTGTTGCACCCGTTCGTACTGCGGCTACCCCTGCCTCTCCCCGCCCTGCAGCTGTCAATGACTACACTTCGTCGGCCTACGCTCCAGTTATCCGGCCTCAGGAAATCCGTGTTGCAGAGGCTCGCATTCCTCCTGCCGCGACTCTGCCTCCTCAGCCAGCCGTTCATTTCTGGGAGCACACCCCTGAATACGGCAATCAGTTTGGAACCTGGTCGCATCCGTGGGCCATAGCTGAGCCCCTGACTCCCCCAACCAGTCTCCCATCCCCACGGGACGCCACTCCCAACAGCAATGTCACCGTTGGCCGTTCCGCTAACAGCAATGCTGCAACCATTTACATCCCCTCGGACTCTGAAGCCGGGAGCGCATCCGACGACGATGATGACAGCTCGGACGATGAGCCTGAGGCTGCAAACAGCCGAGTCTACCCCATGGGGTTCTGGCACCGCTACGACAAGAAGTGGGATTCCCTTGAGGACAACGGCCGCGTCACAGGAAAAGTGAGTACCCCTGCTTCCCGTTTACTCAAAAGTGACACTCACAGTGTGTGCAGGCTCTCGAGGAGCAGATCCCTTGGCCCGTATATGGCAAGAGCTACACGACCCCGGAGAACGTCGAAGCCTTTTACCGCGACGCCGTCATTGGTTTCGCGACCCGAAGTGATCGTATCCTCGTCATGGGGAACGAGTGTCGCCGCTGGGCGCCCAAGAACCTCAAAAAGGTGCTGGGGAAGCGCATCTTCAGGGGCATGTTTGCCGAGACGCTTCAGATGATTTACTCTGTGGCCAGAAGCTGCCACGACCGCCTCATCTCTGAGACTGGGGGTAATTGATGGTTAGACTGAAGTGTTGGTTAGTGTGGAAGTGGTTGGATGCAGACAACATTAACCGGGGTGTTTTGCTTGGGCGTGATACATTGGAGGCCAAGCAAGCCCAGAGGTACTTTGACACGAGAAGTTTGAGAGGACATGTACCTTTTTCTTTGAACAAGTATCATCTACATCACCTAAACCAATTAGGAAGCTTTAGGCAAAGTGACGAGTAATTATTCACACATCCATTAAGCCCCTTTATGATCATGCGGACGGGTAACTGGGTAGGTAGTCAAACGGAAGGTGTGCAAATGGCTGTCCAACAGTGGCCAACTGGGAATGACCAGAGTGTAAAGGTGTAACAAAAATACCCGTATGGAGCGGGAGAGAGCTGGCCAGGTCAGGTACTCCATGTTATTGCAAAGTGCAAACACTCCCGATGTAGGTCCCGCTACTGAGGGCTGTTTGCTCTTGCCCAAACGGTTTGCCCGCAACTGACCACCTTTGCTCGAGCTTGACCGTCATTTTCTGACACCTCTTCCACCTCCTTCATTCAAAGGCTTCATGTGTCCCGAGAGAGTCTGCTTCTGCTTCTTTTGTTGTTGTGTTGCGGAAGCAACTGCCCCTATCAGCCAACATGAGTCGTCAACCACTCCCCAACGCCCCCAGGAAGGCGAATGGTGAAGTAGATGACTACCTCATCGAAGAGAAGAAGACGCTTGACAGCATTGAAAGGAAGCATGTCATGCTCTTTCCACTGAGGTCGACTTACACCTCACTTGAATCTCCTGAAGCTTTTCGTGAACTGTACCAGAACTGGTAAGGAGCCTTCCTTCTCGTGTGTTTGTATGGAACATGAAGGCTTACGTGAACCACTATCTTTTTGCCCAACAGGAGAGACGCGCTGATTACCTCGTTCAACACCGAAATAGACATCAAGGAAAAACGAAACAATACTGAAATCATCTACAAGGCGTACGGACGCACCACGGGGCCTGAGTGCCTAGGCTACATCTTATTCAGGGGCACCGATGGAAGAGGCACCGTCGAGCTCACCAACCGGTGCTCTAGGCTGGAGCCATATCACCTCGACCTGGGCGGTACCACCAAGGCCGCCAACCAGAACCTTGCAGGCGTCCACGGCGAAGGTCTCAAGATCGCCTTGCTGGTACTCCAGCGCGACCAGCATAACCATTTCATCCGCTGCGTAACCGGTGGCTTTAGCTGGTGCTTTGGGTTCACCACCCAGGGTAAACTCATCGCAAAGCTGACCCGTCTCAGCGAAGGAAGTGCGCGCAGCAAGGAGAAACACCCCAAAGGCACCCTGGCTCCCTTTTATCCGAATTATAAGACCGATGTAAGGTTCGTCATCGGCCAAGTCAAGGACGGTAAGAGCGAGAGAGGCGAGTCGCTGAAGCGCTACCCCGTCAAGCGTGAAGAATTCGAGTCCTGGTGCACCACCGTCCTCTCTCTTCAGAAACTCGACAAGGACAGCGTCCTGAAGACCAAGCACGGTGAGATTATCATGGACCCCAAGCATAGAGGCAGCCTCTACCTCAAGGGTTTACTCATGCGCAGATCGACACGGTCTTGCTCGGCCAGCATGACGGGCAGACCCCTCAAATACGGCTACAACTTTGAGAATGGCACGACAAACCGAGACAGGAGAACTCTGAGCTCAGCTGAAGAAGAGGGTCGTGCTATCCTCAAAATCTGGGAAGCGGCTCTGCTCAAACGACCTGGCCTGGTCGGTGAGTTGTCCGACATGCTCAATTCTTCAGACCCCCAATGGGCAGAGGTCTCGATGCTCAGTGCCGGATTACTACCTGGTACTGCCGACAAGCTCACCCAGCACCTCCTTTCTGACACTTCCAAGTGGTATTACTCTGCTAGGGAGAGGGAAGAGGTAAAAGACGTCCCCTTACATTGATTGTATAATCACCCAGTTGATGCGTCCTTAGAATCCGGCACTCGACAACATGATCGCGAGCCTCGGCCGTCAAGGCTTCCAACTCACAACCGACTACTGGGACGCTTTGGAATCATACGGCCTTCTTCGCACCGTCAAGAATGGGCAGCAAGGCCGCTTCCGCTCCGCCGCCATCGTCAGCATCCCAGAAGATCAGTTCGCCCAACACATGGAAAGGATGCTCCGAGCCTCCCTGAGAGCCTGCCCCTTGACTAGCTCCTCGAAGCTTGAGTTTGTTCAGGCCGGTTGTCTCTCTCTGCGTGCATTTTACCAAGAGAAGGATGGCGGGCTGGTCAGAGTACATGAGAGATGGCTGCATCGAGCCACTGTCATGGGCGGGTTCGCCTTCCTGGAAGATGTTTCCGAGATTTACGCCTCACTGCATGCTTGCAAGTTGCTCTTCAAAGACATTGTCGACCAGTTGGGGGACGATGCTTCTGCTACTCACGATACACAGGCGAGTGTCGGACTCAAGGAGCAGCAGTTGGTGCTGGCCGAGCAGAGACTGACAGATTACGCTCACCAACATTCTACTCTCGCGCTCAAAACAATAGACAAGGACTCGGAATCCACCATTGTCGTCACCTGGGAGGCCTTGAAGAGTTCTATAGGCAATCCTTCGTTTGAGGTTGCTCTCCATGACGCTTCAACGTGCTCGAGTCTCAGGGACAAACTGCTCGCCAAAGACAGTGAGTAACCAAACCGAGGCGCTGAATTCTATCATATCATGCAGTGGCCTGCTAACTGTTGCCGATAGTTAACGAAGATGATCCTGTCTGCCCCTCTCGAGTGCACAGCTCTCAGCGAAGAGCCATACAGACTGGTCAAGCTGAAGCCTGCTGTAAAATAGCAACTGTCAAGGGCAAATCCCGTGTCGATGAGTCGATGAAGTACGTGGCAAAGTTCCCCAACGTCAGGAGAGGAACCCGATATTTTGCCATCGTCTACAGACCTGACAAGCCCTCATCCCTCGTCGCTGTGTCAAACATGGGCGATATTCTCTGCGACACTCATGAGGCTTCCAGGTAAGACTCCAGAGACCTTGTTTAGTATTGATAGCTTGCGCTAAACCAATCAGAGTTCCCCCGAATGCGAGACCCGAGCCTCGAGCACCTTCATACCTCTTTACGGGGGGGCACGCCATCCCTCAGACACCGTCGCCCTTTCCAGCCGGCCAGGGCATCCCCCATGTGCGGCCGATGCAGGCCCAAGGCATGCCCGTACCGCCATTCGCAGGTGGCTATCATGGAAGGGTTGGTTCCTGGCCTAATCCTCACATGGCCAACCTGATCCCACCCGAGGCCAGACGTCTAGTCAATTACCCTCACGTTCATATGGTGCCTAAATGCTTTGGGGGCAATGGAGGGATGGACCAGCCCTTTCAAAGGCGTCATCGCACTGGCTGACTCGGTCCATGAGGAATTTCAAGGAGTGTTTGCCAGCAGTGCGACTTGGGATATTGAGCGTGTCGTTTCCCCAGAGCAAGGTAAGAGAAGGATTTGAGGAGCGGAGGAAGGAAAAGAGGTACAATTATGATGCTATGTGATCACGGTCTTTATGAATCTTGCGGGATAGTCTAAAAGTTTTGCTTTAACAATGCCATTCATTATTTTATGTCAATCAAATTGTTGCAATTTCACATCTACTTCAGAAGAGGCGTCCCAACTTGCACTAATTGACTCAACACCCTAAATGTATGTTTATCAAGTCCACATGTTGGCTACATGTGCTTGACTCGTCGTCCTCTTGACGGCTGCAGTTTCTCTCTCGTCACCATGCATCAACACGAGCGTAGCTAATTAAACCACGCAGTCAAAGTGACTCAACATTCCAACTTGAAAGCTTTTTTTTCTCGCTTACAACCAAGGACACGCCCTCTCTTGTTTCACCACTTCAGCCTCCTCCGAATCCCCCGAAGCTACTGCAAGCCCGGGTATGATCACCGGCCATCTCCAGCCCACGAGCAAAAACAACATGATGGCTTGCGAATGAGTTATAAATATCTTTAAGCTTATCATGTTTACGGCGTCACCGTTTTAATGACGAGGCTTTCACGTGCACAGACAACAACAGCTTTCAAACAACCCATGTCCAGATTAACTATCCTAATCCCTTCTCGTCTCTCCCACCAACCCTCGTCGTCACCAGCATCTCTCACAAATAAACACCAAATATATACAATAGAAATTAAGAATGGGTAATAGAAGAGAAGAAGAAAAAATGCCATCCTCACCTTGCGGCAGAGAACGGCAGTATAAAGACCTCCCCCACCACCCCCAAGAGAGGTGATGTCACTGTAGAAGATTAAGATGAATGAGAAAAAAGACACGAAAGAAATAGAATTAGAGAAAAGGAAAAAAAGAAACCGCCCTCCCATTCTACCCTGTCATACACGTGCGTAATATCCAAGCATCCTGTTTCCAGGAGCCGGACGCTTTGCCATATAGTTTCCCAATCCACATGTTCAGTCGTCAAAAGGAGCGTAATGTCGTTTGCCTGGCTAGGCATCTCGTCTGTTGGCCAACGCCGTGATATTAAAAGTCGTGTCCCTCTTTTTATCCCGGACAGCCGTTTATCCCAATCGGTTTCAGAGAGAAGAGAAAAGAAGGGAGAAAGAAAACCTGGGCGGTGTTTTTAAAAGAGTCCGATCGTGCTGCGTTTAGAAGAGAGCAATGGCACCAACGACACCAGCCATGAAGGCAAGGACAGGGGCCTTGTTGGCGGCAGCAGCGCCAGTAGGGATCTCGACCGGGGCCTCAGTGGGAGTGGCAGGGACGGTGACCTCAGGCTGGGTAACCACCTCAGTCTCGGGGAGCTGGACGGTGGTGGGCTGAGGAGCGACAGTCTCGTAGACGGTGCCGCCACCGACGGTGTAGACAACCTTGGAGTACTGGGTGACAACCTCGCCATGGCCGACGGTCTTGACGATGGTCTCGTAGGCAGGGATGGTGGTCTCAACCTTCTCGACAATGACAGAGGTCGACGTGTAAACGTTGGTGACGACCTCACCCTCAATGGTCTTGGTGACGGTGATGGGGCAGAGGCTGTACTTGGTGTTGTAGACAACAACATGCTCCTGCTTGGTCACATCGGGCTTCTTGACCTGGTCGTAGATGGTGGTCTCAACCTTCTCGACAATGTAGTCGGTCGTAGTGTAGACCTCGGTGATGACCTCGCCCTCGATCGTCTTGGTGACGGTCACGGGGCAGAGGCTAGTCTTGGTGTAGTAGATGACGTCCGTGGCATACTTGGTCACATCAGGCTGCTTGACGTGCTCGTACTCAGTGGTCTGCACCTTCTCCTCGATCACGCTGGTGGTGGTATATGTCTCGACGACAACCTCTCCAGCAATGGTCTTGGTGATGGTGACGGGGCAGACAGTGGTGCGGGTAGTGTACTCAACGTCGGTCTCATACTTGGTGATATCGGGCTGCTTGACGTGCTCATAATCGGTGCTCTTGACAACCTCCTCAATGACACTGGTAGTCGTGTAGACCTCGGTAACAACCTCGCCGGCGATAGTCTTAGTAATCGTCACAGGGCAGACGGTTGTGCGGGTCGTGTACTCGACCTCAGTCTCGTGCTTGGTGATATCGGGTTGCTTGACCTTCTCGTACTCAGTGGCCTTGACAACCTCCTCAATGACGCTGGTTGTCGTGTAGACCTCAGTAACAACCTCACCAGCGATGGTCTTGGTGATTGTCACGGGGCAAACTGTGGTTCGGGTAGTATACTCGACCTCAGTCTCGTGCTTGGTGACGTCAGGCTGCTTGACCTTCTCGTACTCGGTGGTCTTGACGACTTCCTGGATGACGCTGGTGGTGGTGTAGACCTTGGTGATGACCTCTCCGCCGACCGTCTCGGTCACGGTGACGGGGCACACGGTTGTCCGGGTGGCATATTCGACATCAGTGTACTCCTTGGTGACATCGGGCTGCTTGACCGTCACGTGGACGTCCTTGGTCTCAGTCACGACAATGGTCGAGGTGGTGAGCTCAGTCACGCAGTAGGTGCTATAGGTTGTGAGTTGACTGAGTCAGAGCAGCAGAGACATTGGATCACTTACGTTCCCTCCTTGGTGTGGGTGTAGGTGACGGGGCAGGTAGTCACGGTGGTGTAGGTCGTAGCCGTCTTGGTCACACCGTAGTCACCACCATGGCCATAGTCGCCGCCGTCATCACCGCCCTTGTCGCCATATCCATCATCTCCATCGTCACCGTACTCCTCTCCGCCGCTTCCGTATTCTTCTCCTCCATTGCCGTATTCGTCCTCACCATAGTCTCCTCTTCGGATGTTCTGGGCCAGGGCCGTGGTGGCCAAGACCAGGAGGGCAGCGCCGAACTTCATAGCGAAGGATGTAAGAGGGCTTTGGTTTCAACGAGGGTGGTAGGAACGAGTGCTGGGGGTCAACAAGCGATAGTGTAGTGTAGTAGTGGTTGAGCGAAGGTATTAAGTAACCTGAACGAGTTGGTTACTCAAAGGAACTCGAGGCCTGTCTCGGGATGGCCGTTGATGAGAAGCTGGAGATAATGCAAGAGGAAAAGTAAAGCCAAAGAAGGTTGAGGACCACGCTTATATCTGTATCGTGATGCTTGGGTGGCCGGGCCTCGGGGGAGGAAGGGACAAAGAGGCCAGCCCGAGGTGACCATGCTGCCATGACAACTTTGCAGAACAGACTTTGTCGTTCCAACTCCACCTCGGGTTGCATTAGACTGAGTCTTGCTGCGAGGAGACGAGAATCGACGACGAGGGAGGGGGGTGGCCTTTGCCAAGATGATACGAACATCATCAGTCCAACCCTATTCGAACACTGGAGGATGTGGCTGGAGCTCACTGGAGCAAGAGCTTGGTGCAGGGAGGGTGCATCAGTAGCAAGGACGGGGAGAACTAGGACCGGCCGGACGAGGCATTAGAGCTCACGGTGATCCCAGTCAGAGCTGGCCCAAGACGTGATGTCAACATCATGCACGAGGTCGGCGAGTCCCTCTCGGGCACGGCCAAGACGCCTGAGAGCTCGCTTTGGCAAGGTTCTGGGAACTCCATCCTGGACAGGCAGATCTGCAATAGCAGGGCCGATATGTCGGCCTTTCTCGAAGCTCAACAAAAGATCCTGTGGCATCCAGGCGTCGACAAGGCTGCTCATCAGCTCAGGTGATACAAGGCAAGACTGGACCCGGGCCAGTAGAAGGACGCGTCTGCTCAGTTGATCACTAGATCAGCCTAACGCTCCATCTGGGGAACCACTGGGACGGGAAACGGCATGAGGAACCATGGGCACAGTCAGATACGAGCGAGTTTGCCATGTGCTCCTCCTCCCAACACGAACGACCATCACACAAGTCAGATAGGGCGGAACAGGGCGCTGCAACTCTCGGACTCAACTCGGGAGTCATTGGTGATTTCTGGCGTCGGTCTCCAGGAACAGTGGTTAGGTGGAAAGGTAAAACGGACCGGGGATGAATGGGAAAGGTGGAAACAAAGCGACTAGGGCTTAGGCTGCGGGCTCGACCAAACATCGACGAGTGTTTTACCTCGCGTTGCCGAGAGCCAACTGGTGTCGAGGTACTTCATGTACTGACATGCGAGACTGAGATGTATTGAGCGGTTTGTTAGCAATGTGGCCTGCGAGTCGGCCTGACAGACCAGGTCTGGTCATCCCGTGGGAGTTGGGATGCATCCAGAGGTCAGCGCCATCAATAATTGCTCCCCACGACCAGCCAACAAGAGGTGAAGTCCCATGCCAGGGCAGACCGATGTGAAGCCACAGGAACCCAGCCGAGCTACGTGGACGGGGGACTTGGCGCCAACCAAGCCATGACACAAGGAAGACGCATAAACATAAACCTGCTTGTCGTGACAGCAGGAGCAAGTCGAGCGGGAGAGCGGAGCGGACAGACGGGCAGTCGAAGTGGATAGCAAGGTGCTGACTGTGCCTGTGCCTGTGCTGTAGGTACCGCAGGTGCACGATGTGGGTGAGCCTCTCTTGTCTCGAGGAGGCTTTTGCTCATGCCGAAGGCACCTTGCTTGTGTGGGTTAGTCAAGATCGTCACCCCATCTGTCGCCAATCGACGATTGCCTCGATGGACGACGCCCAGGTCCTCAGTCGGCAGTGTGAGTCCAAAGAGTGCCATGGTTTCGGAGGGGTGGGTCCTCTTCCCCAAGCGGCCCCCGACGTGCGGAACCCAGACTAGGAACGGGGGTTTTTAGGTGTTGATCCCCGTTACCATGTTGTTGTGGGAGTGGTCAATGAGACTTGGCGGCTGGGTCGATGGGCCGATGGTGAAAGCGGTCGGGACTTGGCTCTCTCTGTCGACAGCGCTGTGCCTGCGGAGATGGGTCGACGGGCACGACCGGCAGAGAGAGGAGAGGCCCCCTCTCTGATCGTGATACAAGCCCTGTTCATGGCTACTCTGACATGCGGCTGCTGTACCAGTCCAAGTCTCCGGGTCCGGGAGTGTGGGATCCCATCCCATTCCGTGAGAGACGATAGTTCCGGGCACCTCTGGCAATTCCGAGATATTCTGATCTACTACCAACCACCGTAGATGGGTTTCAGTTTCAAGGTGAGGTCGAGGTGAGCCGGCCTCGCCATGCCCATGCCATGCTCTGCCCTGGCCTTGGGCCGGCTGGCCATGTGTTCTGAAACTCAAAAAGGTCAGCAGCAGCGACGACGGGGAGTCGGATGCAGGCGTCCTGTAAACGAGCACGGCATATTCGTCGAGCTGGACCTGCCTGAGCGAACGACAACCATTACGCTATGTCGGTTGGTCGCGGGCCAATCGACAGTCTGACGAGGTCGAGGCATCAGCCAAGGAGCAGCCTCATCTGCCCTACCACAGCGTCAACCTGCATCAAGCCACCACGCGTTGTCCTTTGCCGAAGCCTGATTTTGTTTCTCCCTCGCTGCCCCGGGATCTACGGCGTCAGGGCGGCTCATCTCGCACGGCCGAGAGCGCGAGAACAAAGCGAGGGGCCGGGGTGGTTTGTAAGAAGAGTGATTGCTGTGCAGGAGGCCTTGCTTGATGGATGTGATGCGCTGGTGTGTCGAGTCGAGAGGATCCGCCTTTCTCACCAGATCGACGAGGTTAAACCTGCGCACCCAACCTAGCCAAGAAGCGAACCGTCTGTCTCAACCAAGCGGCTCTAGCGTATCGTTTCCGTGGGCTTAGCGCATCATGGCAAGCGGAGGGGCCAGGGCCAGGACCAACCTATGCCATGCCGTGACGCTCTGCGGCTAAGATACCGACCGAGATGGGTGCTTCGGATGCGCCCAGATGATGGATGGTGTGTGGGAGGAGGGCGTTGAATACGAGAGAATGGTGCCTTGGATGGTGCTAGTGCTGGTGCAGCTCTCAGCAAACGGGTTGAGATGGGGCCCGAGAAAGGAACCAAAACGCCACAGTCAAATAAGGTAGGTACGAGAGACATGGGATTGAAGGGGAGCGTCCCAGTGTAAGTGAGAGGAGAGAGTAAAACCACCCTATTGCCTCGCCATTATCTCACCATTCATGTAACTCGAATATACAATATTCGGCACTTTGCATTCAGTCAGCGTCTAGAAGAGATATCACTTAGCCGTGCCCTCAAGCCATAATCCAACCTCGACGGGGCCAAGCCGCTCGCTCGAAATACCTGCTCCGTTCAGCCCGCATGTGCTTCTTGGGTTGCACGACGCCATGTACGCTTACGGGATGGAGGGTGCGGTGCAGGAAATAGGCAGAAGGGAAAATTTTGTCCTGCAAGGGAAAAAAGCCTTCCTTCCATGAGGATGAGACCGACATGACATCAGACGGACGAGAGTTGATCTGAGGGTCAGGGATAACAAGAGAAAAGCCGCAACTCGGGACGGGTCAGTAATTTCATCGAGAAATGATTCATAATACGAAACAGCCTCTTTTCTGGTTCCCCAGCAACAATACTAACAGTGCCCCGTGACATGAAAGACAAGATCCATCAAGATAATCATCTTCGTATCGTAAACAGGAGGTGTGGTTGCTTCCTTCTGTACTTACTGTAGCTCAGCGCCAGCCACATCCACACCTCTTTCCTTCACATGGGGACCCATCCCAGCCACACCTACAGGGCACCTAGACCTCACAACATCACGAGCGAGTCACAACTTTATCACTCGAAAAACCGGGGGGTCAATCAATACATGGATGCAGGGCTTGAGCAGATGCGATGCAATTCGAAAAAGGATAATCCCGATGGATGTCCACCCCCCAATCGAATCGAAGCAGTCAGAACCTGCACCGTCGTTTCCGTCCTATCCGAGGGCCAAGAGGGAAGCAAAGGACGCTTGCCATCATCAGGCATGATGGAGCTGAGCTGAGCTTTGCTTTGCTCTGCTTCGCTTCCATCCCCTCCAACGATAAAGCTCGCAAACACAGCCAACACGTGTGGGTGTGCAACTTGGTCGACAAGATACAGCTAACGCAGCGAGAGCTCCCTCCTCGGCGCATGGCGTCCCCTCTTCGATTGGCTGGCCTCGATCTGCACTGCGTGTCCGCCCTTTTCTTTGCGAACCTGAGCCAGGTACCGCCAGTACCTTACAGCGGGAGCAGGGCACAGACAGCTAGCTACAGCTCCATCTCCATACAGCACAGCTGCTTGGACAGCTCAGAGATGGATGTGTGGAGGACGGGAACCTCAACTGATGTCCACCGGAGTCGGATGAGCTGGCTGATGATATTGAAAGCTGCCGCTTGCAGCCATCACGACACGGCACAACGCACAAAGCAATATACGATAAACTAACTGCCAGAGGGATTGACTTCTCCTCTCCCGTCCCAGCGACATGCAGCAGTGTTGCAAGTCAGTGCAATGCCGGCCTGCCCATATCATGACTCCTCCTGCGGCCACCGAGACTCCACCAATCATGGCAATCCCGGTCAACCTCCTCACTCTCACTTCAAACGACTGACCCTGGATTCAAGCTTATTCTCCGCTAGTCTCGACGTCATGACTCTTGGTCTTCTCTACCTTCAAACCCCTCTTTTCTCGTATCACCATCTCCATTCTCTACTGCACGAACAAGGCGAGCCCGGTTCCCATACCTCCATCACTGGCCAAGCTTTGCCTCCCACCCAATTCCATTGCCGAGACCAACAGGACTAAGACATCCTCTCAAACCTGCAGCCCTCTCTCGACCCGCATCCTCTCGCGAGACCTAGAACCCAGTCTTTGCAGCTCTGCCCAGATCAGCGTCGGCAACTTCCCTTCCTAGTAACAGAGCCCAGATCCTGACCAACGCAGAGCCCGCGTGACAAGACCGCCCCTCCTCCGGAAGCAGGGAGAACACGAAGAAGAGCATCAAGCATCTTGATCCGCCGAGGATCAAGCAGACAGATGGAGCCCTAATGCATGTTTCTCTGCATTGCAACCAACCCGACAGAGGCAGCAGTCATCTTTTCAAGCTCGCAAACCAAAAAGTCAATCTCGGCGAAGAAAAAAGTGGCATGCTTTTCCACGACATGAGTTTACTACCAGGCCTTCCCCTCATGCCACGGCGTGGATAACTCGTGATTCCCGCATATCCAGTCTGACAGGCAGGAATACAACGTCCTACCGTTGGAAGAATCGGAATCAAAGCCCGTTCAGCCTGCGTCTCCACGCTGCTGCATCTGTCCCCCGCGTTGGGCCGTCTCTTGATCGACCTCTTTCTCTTCTTCGCAGTTGTCATTTGCCAAGGGCCATCCTTGATGCTTGTTGGCACGGGACATGCCATGATGCGACAAATCCACAGTTAACCGTCAAGGCCTGTCCATTGGGAAGAGGTGCTCCGGATCGTGATATTTCCTCCATGTCTCCGGAAGCAAAAAGTCAATTGGCTTTTACTTTGGTCTTGACCAGATAGAATTGTTCCAGGTGGCCATCCTCGGAATTATCCATCAACTCTAGTTTAAGTGCCACATTCAGAGTTGACATTGTAACCTAGACCCATAGTGGAGGGGTTCTAATATGCGGCTGAAGAGAATGAGTCGTGTGAGGAGGCAACTTTTACCCATTGTGTAAGTCAAACTGATGTCTCATACCGGCAGTTGAGATACTGCATCCTCGGCGTAACGTACGTGACCCCAGGCTTACACCACGGCCCGTATGTACGTTGCCCAAATCTTGAGACACTGTGTCCATTTCAAGAACAACCCGGCGTCCCACAAGGGTTGTTCAACTAGAGGAGCCTCTGTTGTCTAGGTTAACAGGAAGCACACCAGCCATGGTCACCATTGACTGTTTAGCACGACCAACACACTCTACAGAGTAAGGCCTATTTGTAAATACCACGATCTAGACATTTAGAAGTAGACTAAAGATTTCTTCGAAAATGGAGTATCCAACGGGATCTCTCCTTTTGTCATTGCTCATTTTACTGTTTCTTATTTCCAAATTGCCATCATGCTACCCTGCAAATACATGTCGTTTTTATATTGCCTCCCCCCTTCTCCATCCTCGCCACAGCCATCAGCTTACATGGCCATTTTTCTCCTCTCCCAACTCTTATGCCTTGAGGATCCGCGTAAGCTCCTTGACGACAGCATCGCCAACCTCCCTGGTGTTGGCGCTACCACCCAGGTCCTTGGTTCGCAGACCGCCGTCCAGTGCAACACGCACAGCCTCCTCGACAGCCTTGGCTTCCTCGGGAAGGTTGAGAGAGTATCGGAGAAGCATGGCCACGGACAGGATGGTGCCGATGGGGTTGACGATGCCCTTGCCCGAGATATCAGGGGCAGAACCTGTAAAGCAAAAGTTAGCTAGCGAGCATTGTAACACTAGAGAGGGACGACATACCGTGGATGGGCTCGTAGATACCGTTGCACTTGCCATTGCCGTCGGGGATACCGCTCAAGCTGGCGCTGGGCAAGAGACCAATGCTGCCGGGGATGACGCTGGCCTCGTCGCTGATGATGTCGCCAAACAGGTTGCTCGTCACGACGACGCCGTTGAGACCGGTGGGGTTCTTGACCATGATCATGGCGGCGCTGTCGATGAGCTGGTGCTCTACCTTGAGGTCGGGGAACTCCTTCTCAAACGTCTCGGTCATGACCTTGCGCCAGAGTCGGCTCGTGGCCAGCACGTTGGCCTTGTCCAGCGACCACACCTTCTTGTCACCGCGGCCACGGGCCAGGAAGCCAGCCAGACGGGCGACGCGCTCCACCTCTGCGCGGGAGTATGGCTCAGTGTCCCAGGCAGAACCGGAGCCGTCGTCTTCTTTGCGCTCGCCAAAGTAAATCCCACCAGTGAGTTCCCGCACAATGACAAAGTCGGTGCCGCGGCACACCTCGGCCTTGAGGGGGGAAGAGTCGACAAGCGAGTCCGAGGCGAAGAAGCACGGTCGCAGGTTACCGTACGTGCCCATCTCCTTGCGCAGCTTGAGGAGGCCCTGCTCGGGGCGGACGGCGCCGGTGCCCCATTCCGGGCCGCCGATGGAGCCGAGGAGGACGGCGTCGGCGGCCTTGGCGGCGGCGAGGGTCTCGTCTGTGAGGGGGCTGCCGGTGGCATCGATGGAGCACTATAGTGGAAGCAGGCAGGTCAGCAAAGGGTAATCTGTAGGAGGGTGCAGCAGCTGCACGTGGGCTGCTTCATGCAACACTTACACCACCCATGAGATGCTCCTGGAGGTTGAACTTGCCAACGCTGGGCTTGTTCTCCTCGATAGTCTTCAGGACCTGCTCAAGCCGTTAGCCATTCCCCCATCCCAACGGCTGCACATGGTGTCTCCCATACCCGGATACCCTCGGCGATAACCTGTCCATGATTGTTAGCACATGAGCGCCAGAAGCTCCAAGCACCCAACACACCTCGGGACCGCAGTGGTCGCCAGCCAGCACGACAATCTTGTGTTCAGCCATTGTTTCCTCGCTCGTACGTCTTGGAACTTTTGAATTGATAGGAAGAGAAGATTCGGAATAGACAAGGGAGAGAGAGAGAGGTAGGTTGGCTTTTGGGAATGTGTTTTCTGAGTTCCAGCCGATGCTGCCCCGCCCTCGACGACATTCTTCCCCCACCATGCCGAGATCGGAGCTGCTCGAGGTCCGGCGGCCGGCTCATCGCTCAGTGGCCGGCTCGGCCCTCGACGGCAGAGCAGAACCCAAGTGGGCGGCAACGGTATTGGCCAACGAGAGGCGGGACAAAGGTCATTTTGGGCACTTTCTGGAGAAGAAGGCTGTCTCGAGGTCTTCATCTATGCCTTGCAGGGCTGTTGTGTCTGCAGTGCACAAGCAGCCAGCCTTATCAACTCCTCCAACATCTAATGCAATGGCCTTCCATCACAGCCTCATGCACTCAAGACCCCCTTTCACCACTCCAGCACATGGGGCTTCAGCCCTCGTCTACCACAACACCCATGTACGTCATCCTCACAAGACAATAGCTCACCGACTTTGCTGTGTCAGAAGTAAGAGAATGACGGCACATCACTCAAGCTGAACATTCCTAGAGTCTCATAAAACCAGATGCATGTGTATTCAAATCAGACCCACCCCCTGGACTCCTCCCTTTGTCTACTCCCTCAAAAATGCTCATCAACCCAATCCTTATCGAAACGCCCTGAATGATTTGTTCGTCAGAGGTGACGGCACAGACCCGACACCCAGCATGCTTCCTCTCGTCTCTCGCAGTCGCCCTCCACGCATGTTGGGGGTGTTTGCGCAGAATGCGCAGATGTAAACCCTCGGTCGTGTCCGCGAATTCATATTGATACACTTGCCGTGCAGCCACATCTCACAGGACTCGCTGGTTGCAAGGTCAGCCCAAACTCAGTTTCTCTCTCGGCCCGCCACCAAGCCGGCTGGAAGCCACTCACCACTGAAGCATAAAGCCGTCTCCCCCGTCAGCCCCCTTTCTGCTACAGACACACCGGATATCCTGTCTATCGGTCATGAGGCTGGAATCGGTAAGGGTCGACGGCGAGATGGTATCGCCCCGAAAGGGGCCCAAGTTGTTGGTTTGTAAGTATCGATGCTGTCCTGCTCCGCCCATCTGATTTGACCGCTTCTTGCGATCCTCCATGACCTTGCGCAGCTCGCTCGTGGCATCTCCGACCTTGTCGCGGCGCTCATGCATGAAAGTCTCAGTCTCGCTTTCTCCATCATGTTGCGACCCTCCCATGCCATCGTGGGCACCGATACTACTGGTGCTCCTATCACTGACACTGCGTCTGGAGGAGTGGAAGATGGAGCCAACAGGCCTCAGGGGGTCCGGCAGAGCAAAAGAGGCGTTGAATGAACTGGTCCTGCTAGGGATGATAATGGGCTCGTCGTCAGAAGATGAGTCTTCATCATCGGAGGGTCCCAATTCGCCTGTCCGACTCCTATCTCGGGATGTCCTTCGGTGGCTAAAGCTTCCATCCCAGTCACATTGATTGTGCACGACAGTCGTTTCAGCACGGGCTCTGCCTCTCGAGTCGATCGTGAACCGAACAGAGGTTCGAGTTCGCGGTGGCTGCAGTGGTGCTTCGGGTATGGAGGCCAGACTCGATAGACGATGTTGGCTCTTCATGGGAGACAGTCTTCCGGTTGGCCGTGCTATGGGTCGTCCATTGTCACTGTTCGATCCATTGCTGGCCTGTGAAACTGGTCGAGCCGCAGGTGCCAGCTTGGGTAGGACTGGTCGGTTCTGGGTCTGAGGTTGATTTCTCTTGCCTCGGCTCTCGCTGACGCTTCGGCCCAGCCCTGGGCGGGGGTTAGACTTGACGGGAGAAGGAGCAAGTGCACGATCAGGAGCCTTGGTGGCTCTGAGTTCCTTTACACTGGCTGATCGCCGAAGATCCTCTCCCAGAGGTGTTCTCGACCTCGACTGGAAGATGGTAGCTTCAGCCGAGCCAGCCTGTGTCACGGGGATAAGGGCAGCGCTATCCAACATGTGGTTCTGCGTGTGCCCGAAGAGCAGTCCAGGATTCACTCCATTTGCCTGCTGCGACATTCCAAAGGGGTCGTCTAGAGGTGTGGACAGGGCCGCAGACATGGCAGCACTTGCCGCCGTCGTTGCTGCCGCTGACCCGAGCGGTTTCGGGGCGATAGTGCGGTCACGTCGAACTGACTGAATGGGCTCTGGGTTCGTGGAAGCGAAAGATGCAGCGGGATCCTGGAATAGCGGTATGTCGTTATTCCAGTCAAAAGATCCTGTATGGCGGTGGGACTGAACGGGGGTTGTCTGGAAGACATTAGAAGGAGAAGCACTGAAGTCAAAGTCCATGCCCATTGAAGGGTCCCAGAAGCCGGCAGTGCCAGGCGTTGGCATGGGGTATCCAAACATGTCACCTGAGGTGGCCATCAGAGCAGCAATGTCATGTTGCTGCTGAGAGGCGCCGGTGAAGTCAGGCTGACCGAAGCTCTGATCATTTTGCATCGTGAGCTTGTCAGCGAGCTTCCGCTCTCCCCTACGTCTAGTGGGCGGAGGTGTCGCCGTCTGCGTGGGCTCTGGACCGCTGAGGCCGGCCTTCCTGGCTTTCTTGGATGAGTGAGGCTGTTTGGACGGATCAGGGCTGGGTAAAGGAGTCGAATCGGCTATATATTCTTGAGGAACGGTTACTGAATTCGGCGATGAGGCCAAGCGGCGTGATGGATCGACCGGGGGCAGTGGCAGATTGGGATTAGAAGAGAAGTGATTCACATGGGTTGCAATCTCGGCGGCAAATGTCTCGGCGGAGAGCAGCCTCTTGTGGCGGCTGGCGGGCGTGGCGGGACTAAGGTCGACGAAGGGAACCTGGTTTCCCCGAAGGTTCCCTGGGGTCGAGTTGAAGACGGAGTAGTCCTCGGCGAAGCGCGGCGTCCAGCCCCCGGCGTCGGTGATGGAACCTTGCCCGGGCTTTGGGGTCTCGAAGATGGGACTGGGAAAGACGCCGGATGTGGGAGTCTGTTGAGAAGTCGGTGGACGAGGGTTCGAATCGGTAAAGCTGTAGGACAGGAAAACTGTCAGTGGTTGTGCAACAACGTGCAGGGCCAGGACGAAAAGATGGCATGGTGCAGTTGAGCCAAGGGTTGGAATTGAGCTTGCCTGATAGCCAGTTGATCCCCGCTCATAGCAGCTTTAATTGCTTGTCATCAAGGCCAAACCAGAGGCAGGCCGTGTGAAGTATCAAATTCGAGGTTGGTGGCGTGCACGGTCAGCCTCGGCCGTTGGAGAAGACCTCAGCAACGGCGGCAACACATGCAAAGGACCGGAAAATTAAACTTTGGAGAAACGGTGCAGGTAGAGAGCGTATGCAGCAAGTCAGTTTCGAGATGGGTTCTGAAGATTTCGAGCTCGGTGTAGGCAGGGCAGGGCGGCTTGTAACAGGGTCAAGTTCTATTCGGATGTCGAAGGTCGGTGCACGTGGGTCATTATAGAAGGTCGTAAACGATCATGGCAGGACGGAAAGAAGGCATTAAGGTCTAAGACTGTTTGTTTTGGACAAGGAGTGTTGTTAGCCTTTGTTTGCAGCGAGAGGAGAAATCAAAGACAGTGCAAAGGGAGGAATGAAGTCGGAATACGGACCATAAGCCCCGATAAAAAAAAGAGGAGGGGCAGGAAGCGAAGGGAAGGGAAAGGGAGACAACAGAGACTGGACTGGACTAGGCCGGAGGGATAGAGGCCCCGCTAAATGACACCGAGGATAGAGATGAATAAGAGGGGGGAAGCCATAGAGTTTGGGTTTGAGACTTGGCTGAGGCCTTGTCTCGTTGCCAATCGATGCTGTTGTGATGATGGGAGAGATGGATGTTGATGTTGATGCTGATACAGACAGAGACGATTAGGGGAGAAGGGGTAGGGACCAGAAGCCTACCTCGGGCGTAAGATTGGATTATTTCATCGATGCTTCTTCTCCTCAGCAGTTCAACTTTGCTTCTCCTCTCGGATCGATCGTGATGCCGTGGCCGCGGGGTCGGTCGTGGATTAGTTTAGGCAGAAGAGAGGGTCGAAGTTCGAGGTCGAGGTCGAGGTCCGTCCGCTTGTCGTAGGTCGGTAAATTTTATGGACAGGATGGATGGATGATGAGATGCAAATGCACGGGATGGATTGGATGGACGGATGCAGTGGATACGGACCCAACCTTCCTGTTTACAGCAACTGGACTGTTTGCAGGGTCTGGAGCTGGAGCTGAATGGGTTTGGCAAAGCCAAAGTGAACGAAGAATAGGAAGTAGAGAGTCGACAAAGAACAAAGAGCAAACAATCCAGACAACCCAGCAAGCCAAGCAAACAACAAAGAATGATGGAATCTTGAAGCCTCCGAGCTCACGCGATGGCCTGGGCTTTTCCCTCCGGCGGTTGTTGGGCAACCAAGAGGCGGTCCGGGGCACGACTCCAGGGGCCTGCAGGGGGCTAACTTCAGTGGCGAGGGCAGCTAGAGTGCGCTGCGGGCTCTCACCAGCCAACCACTGGAACCGGCCTAAGCTGGAAGAGGCACCAGCCGAGGAGGGTCAGGGGCGGATGAATGCACTGACGGGATGACAACAAGACTTATAATGATAACCGTGGATTTTCCTGCCGGTGATAACTTGGTCTGAATACAAACACGTTGGCTGTCAATAAGAGCTCGGGAAGCTGACCGAAGCAACTAGAGCGGCACAATCACAACACCAAGGTTAGGTTCCAATGGATGGCTGCCGCTATGACTCTCCCCGTCACACATGCAGATACGATGACCGACTCCTCCCGAGCTGATTCCCAATGAAAAAAATAGTTGATCAAGTCATGGACGACGGCAGGCAACAACCATGACGGCAAAAAAAAGTCCTACTCCCATGTCTATCTGCAGCTGCTATCACCCGAGCTGCATATTTCACCTCCAACCATCCCCCTGCATCTTTGCTGTCGGCTGCCCACAACCAACCAATTAATCACCAAAACCACAGTCAGCTCACCACTTTCTCGATCGACTATCGGGCGCTATCAGTCCGTCGCAAGCCACGCCAGAAATAAAGACTCCCAGCCTTGTTTCTTTCTCGGCGGCGATTCCCTTTTTGTCCAGAAAAAGACAGCTTGGCTTGTTGTTGACACTGTTTCAGACGGATCCATGATACTGATCTGATACTTTTCCACCACTAGACGTTGCTCGAGGAACCTAGCACGTCACATACCTAGCTGTGTCATGATAGGGGCAACGCACCCCTGCCAAATCGCATAGTGTCCAGTTGTACTCGTCATCATTGTCTGAGCCGTGTCTGACAACCTCTGGCAACCACTTCAAGGGTCAAAATACTATCTATCTTTTCGAGTCAGCTGACCCAAAGTTGTCATTCACAACATGTGAAGCAATGACCGCTTTGAGCTTGCGCTCTTAGCAACTATCGTCATTTGGTTTAGAAACTCGGTTCGAATCCTTTATTGTCTCAACATGGCCGAGTTGTCAATAGAGACCAACTACCAAGCCACCAGACAACAGCGGATACAGTACATCTGAGACTTTCACCACATCCTTTATGCGGTTCCAATTGACAGACATAAGCCTTGCATATTCCTCCACAATGGCGCTCCAACTCGGACGTTTTCCGCCACTGCAGCTTGAGCATGTGTCCAGGCGCTCAACCCACTTCCCGTGGAGGTTTCCAACTCATGGTTTCAACGGGCATGGTTTTAAACTTGTGAATAGCGACATACACACGGCGTCCTCACCCACCCTCCAAACTCACAACACCGCCACTATCAAATGCAACTCAACTCGCTTAACTCCTGCAAGACACACGATTTCGGCTCTCATCCATCCCATAATACACACTGCTAATCCCCTCCTTCACGTGCCGCACGATTCCAGCTGGACGGTACAGGTGAAGCACCATGCGACGGCAGAGCGTGTCGTGATTGGTCCGCCCGAGACGGACTGGAATGGTGGTCTGCTGTAAGTAGGACTCGACCGGGGTTTTAAGTGCTTGCATTCCGCATTGGATGGATTGGATCTTTCTTTCAATGCCCGTTTATCTCTTTCAACTTCCACCAACCACATTCGAGGGCCCGAGAACAATCCTTTGTACGTGGTTTTTTTGAGTTTCTCGTAAGCCGAGTTTAACCTGATGAGGTGGTGATTAGGGGTCAACACCACGCTACCATATGACATAAAACACCATGACTCTCAACTCCATCGACAAGTTATTTTGAGATATGAGCAGTCGATCCCATCACCATCACCTCAACTCGTCATCTGTGGGCTGTTTCAGCTACTCATTAAGCAACTGCCGACCACCACACCCATCCATCCCGGGCTCCCGTCCTCATGCGCACCATCCATCTCAGCCCTCGATCTCCCGGGCGCAATCCCATTAAACCCCTGGCACTCCAAGTTTATGCACCAGGCCCAACCCATCGGAGCGACAAGAAACCACCAAACGGCGCACCAAAAGGTAAACGTCTGGACCCCCCCCCCCCCAACCCAACTGCAACTGCCTCTTTCCGTCCGGGCCGTGAGAAAGTATTCCCCGCTCCCGGCAACCCACCTCCGTTCCCGGCCGGCACCTTCGGGCTGGCCTCCGCGCCGCATGAATCTGGGAGATTAAAAAAACACCAACTTGTTTCTCTCCGCCCACACCCTTCCCCCTTGGAGATCCAGATCTCTTCTCTCGGAAGTGTTTCCTCTCTTTTCGCCCCTTGCTAGACGACCGTTCTAGACAGGCCTCACTCTTCTGAAACAAAAGGTCAAGGAACGTTTGCAAGGGCCCTTTGACAGTCCGCTATAGCCCTACCAGGGCAAGGAAGCCTTGCCGGTAAGCGGGATGCGTTGTCAACTCTAGTTCAGCCTCGCTCTTTTTTTTTCGAGTTAGTCCCCCATCGTCTGATCGCGATCCCGGCAACCGTTTCAAAGGTGCTCAAGCGAACCTATGTCCCATCGAGCTTATGCTTCACCTCAGCGCGGCCCACGCAGTGTCCGGTTACAAACACCGAGTCCACGGATTCAGGTCCCGTTGTCAGGTACCGTAACAGTTGCAATCATACGACTCAAGCTTTCCTCCCTCACTCCCCCCTTCCCTTTGGTCGGGTACCTGCGTCAAAGAAGCTTTTCCCCGGGACCAAGGTCGCGTCGCCGATCGGACAGCCCTGGGGCCTAGGCCTCGGTCGGGACGGACGCAACGTGTGATCACACACACACTGGGCGGTAATCACGGGCTCGCTCTCTATGAGGACTTATACAACGGACTGCTAAGAGGTAACACGCAGGTCCTGCCTTGTTTCAAGAATTTTAATTGTGAGTTGCCGAATCGAGTCTTCCGGAACCGTCGTATCCAAATCACGACTTCCCAGGAGTGGCAACTCCTACTGTTTCTTGCAATTTGACGCCCTCAACGCCATGACCAAGATGGTGAGTGATGGATACCGTTCGCAGGCATCAGTAAACTCCCCAGCATGTGAGATCCCGGCAGGCGACAATCAAAACAAACATCTCCAACGCCAACCTAACCGCATAGATGGCTGTCGATCCTGCTCTATCCCTGACATTAACAGCGCTATAAGACACAAAACCCAGCACCGCAACGGCTCGACTCCAGACTCTCGCTTGTAGAGAACCGCCGAGCATCATGCCAGCACCCCCTCGCCTCTGTAGCAGGCCCTAGCTCTATGGTACCACCACCTCCTCCCCACGACAAAGATACATTGCGTTGTTGCAACGGGGGAGGGGGCAAGGCAAGCCTTGTGTTTTAATTGATGTGACATCGTGCCCAGCCCGGTCGAAACAAGACACACGCGACGATCTCATTCACAACGTGTTTCATGCCTCCTCAATCCCTTCGCTGCCAAGTCATGTCTAAGATGTTGGGACCAACGCGTTAAGCGCAAACGAAAACGACTGTGATATTCTGGGTGACCGTAACGATTTCTATCTAATTTGTTGTTGTTGTTGTTGAAGCATGAATTGTATCCGACTGGCCAGCAGCATCGTCCATCTTGCTCGTTTCAATCATCATTCACCTCTCGCAAAGAGAGGGTACTCCCAATTCCTGTACCAACCATTCTATCTAGTGCAAAAGAGTAAAGAAAATAAAAGGACAAACTCCTGGGTATCCCTCAACAAGATGAGCAGATGAAAACTATGTAGTAAAGAAAAACCTGATCTTGATGAATCCTTCGCAAAAAGTCCCATTGGCGCATTCTGTTGTGCACCTTTTCCCAATAACCAATCTGCGGCCCAGCTTCTAGACCATAAACAACTTGGGACTCCAAAGCTGGACCCTTTTCTTTCTCCCAGTTCCCTTCCAAAGTTTCCAAACATGAAAAGAGAAAAAAGAAGCATAAACAAGAATCAAAAAAGACAAACAGAAGACTAAAGCGCATTAGGGGTTGATCAACTGTCACCCCGTTCAGCTCCCACTGGTGGTATCAAGTAATCATCCCCGGTTTTTTATCTTCATAACATAGTAACGAGTGTCGGGCCATCTGCGGCCATGCATATGCTGTCGTGAGATGGCAAAGTCAAAAAAAGAAGAAGCGTTTAAAGCATGTAATAAAAACGGGAAAGGAAAAAAAGGTCGTGGCGAGTTAAATCATGTTCGGAAAGGGCTCGGTCATGGCGAGGACATTTCCAGACATTTGTTCAAGAGTGTATGGCTCCTGAGCGGGAACGATCGAGGCCACTTGGGCCTGTGGTTGATGAGGATGAGAAGTGATTTGCGACATAGTAGCGGGTGTGGGCGTAGTGGCAACATCCATCGAGGAGGTTGGCATCTGGGGCGTCATGGGTCGTTGAGCTTCAGTCTTCACCTTGGCCATGGCCATGGTCGACATGGCCAGGGCTCTTGCGTTACTGCTCTCGCGGCGACGCTTGGGTGTGTCTTTAACCTTGAGGTGAGTGTGGCACTTGATCATGTTAGCCAAGATTGTTGCTGGGGCCGAGGATGCTTGCTTGCTTGCTTACCTTGTACGCGTGCCTGAACCAAGTCGTTCCCTTCTTCTTGCTGCTCACCAAAGCGATCCACTCGTTGCAGCTCCCGCACAATCCCTCCCAGACATCAGGGTTGCCGTCCATGCGTCTCTTTTGCTGCGGTTCCTGGAACGAGCTTCCGGTCGCCGCACTGATACCGTGAGAAAATGACTTGTCGTACCAGAAGGCCGAGTTCTTCAGGACAAGCCACCTTCCGGGCTTGCAGATGCCACACCAACCCTCGCGCTTGTTGCCATGGCCTCGCACCCATCTTGGGGTGTAAAGGTCGCCCTCAAATCGCAGCTCCTGTTCGCGGGGAATCAAGTCGGGATCCGAAGGGTTCATGTCCTCGGGAGGAGGGGGGATCTGCTCCTCTTGGAGGGCGGCATACAAATCGGGTGGGTCGGACAGGTCGGCGTAGTGGCTGTTCAGGGCGGTGGGATCTCCGTTGCTCTGAAGCATCCTGAATAGACCGTGAGACAGAAGAGGCGGAGGGGCTGCGAAATGGTTCACATCCGTCTGCCAAGGCTGCGACGAGATCTGGGAGGGGAGCTGGGTCGGAAGAAGCATACTGTTCCTCTGGAACACGGGTGTGCTGGGAACCACGAACGGGGCTTGCTGCATCGCTTGGAGGTTGCCATAGTTGAGGGGCAGAGGAGCAGCGCCAACGGCTGGGGATGAGTGACCAGAGCACATGTGCTGGTGCGTGTTGAACACGTCCGAGCACGGGTGGTAGACGTACGGGGCAGGCTTTCGGCTCGACGCTGTTCCGTATGTGCCAGTAGACCATCGCTTGAGTCTTGGGCCTTCGACGCTGTAGGGAGCAGATCGCACACCAGGTCGGGGAGAGGGAGATGCGCCACGGCCGCGGCTCTGAGTGCGCACCAGCTCGGTTCTCGTCTGAGGGGCAATGCGGGGCGAGGCCACAGGCGAGAGCTGAGTAGAAGACATCAGGGAGTTGCGGTTGGAAGTAGGAGGGTAGTCGGAGCTGAATGAAGGGGCCTCGGAGAGGGCAGTTGAGAAGTCGTCGTAGGATGGGATGTCCGATAGGGCACCCGAAGTTGACATGGAGAACGAAGAGCCAGACATGCGGCGGTTGTTGGAATCATCCGTAGCCATAAGGTCTTCGTCCATCACGGCGCCTTGGTACTTGAGGTCAAGAACAGGAATAGCTTCGTCAGTAGTGAAAGAGCTCATTCCCATGTTCATATCATGATCGATGCCCTGCAGATCAAAGTGATCTTCACTCGGCTTCTCCATCCACGTGGCTATGTTAACGTCAGCAGTGTATCATGTTTAGGCTCTTGTAGACTCACAGCTTTCCATGGTGGTAGGAGGGAAGAGTTCTTGATGCATTGACATGGGGCGAGACATGGTCTCACTTGGGGTCTGCTGAAACGAAACTGAGGATGAATCCCAGGACGGCACTGAAGAGTAATCTTCAGCACCGCAAAAGGAAAATCCTTGGTAGATTGGCATAGGTCGAGATTTGGCTTGAGTTGTGGGTGTCGACCACATGTCGTCCGAGCCCAGCACGGACTCGGTCTCGGTGAACTCATTCGAATTCATGGTGAATGTAGGCGTTGACTTCGACAGATATTGAAGCCGGCCGTTGAGGCAGACAAAAGTAGAAAGTAATGAAAGGCAAGTAGATGTATGTATGGTTTGGCTGTGGTTATAATCTGTAAGTATGTGAAGGAGTGGCCCGAAGGAAAGACAAGAGTGCTATGGCCTACAGTCAGGGTATGACAAGACAAGAGTCGAGGACTCAAGAAACAAGTCAAGGGAGCGCGCCGTTAAACTATTATGCAGAACGGATCTAGCAAGGACCGGGCGCTTGTCAGCATGATTCCGCGATGATGGGCAGCCAGGTGAACTGGCTAGGGCGAGGTCCACATCATATCTGGATCTTCGGGAGTGCCGCGGGACATCTCTGGCTTACCTGGTCAACTAAGGCCGCAATGGCCAACTCGGAAGTGGGAGTAATTTCCGGGCTCCCAACATGCGTTGTAAATGAATGCGTTGTAAGGAACAAGTAGATTCAGCCAGGGTTATATCGGCAACCGCTATCAAGAGAAGGTTTCCAAGGGCTGGCGATGGCGGGGACGTGGAGGTGAGGTGGATGTTGTTGCGCGTGTATTCGATTCTTTTTCAAAATGAGAGCGAAGCAGTTGGTGTGGACAAGCTCATAGGCCGGATCTCGGTTAGAAGGAATGGACAGGCTCTAGGCGTGTGTGGCGGTAGGCAGGCTGGGCTGGGTGTATATATTATACGCTTGCGTGGTATGTGTGAGTGAGTTGCTGTATGTCAACGGGTAAAGGAATGACTGGAGACTGGAAAATGAGTAGAGCTGATGAGCGGGTGATGTCGCGCAGAAAAGCAGGTGCAAGAAGAAGCAGATTAGAGGGCGGAGCCGGAACCTGGAGGTATAAAAGAAGACGTGTATGGAGGACAAGAGGCATTATCCATGGGGAGACAGGCTCCGCAAGTCAGGGACGGGCACCAGGGGGGAAGTTTGGGAAGACGGGAGGGGCTGGGCCGAATAGGTCGAACACAGCGATCTGTGAACTGGTACAAGTGAGAAGCGTAGAGAGAGGGGGGGGGGGTCCGGTGCAAAGCAGAGTCGCAGCGATACTAGGATAGGATGGGCCCTGGTTGCGAGTATGTTCGTCAATAAGATGGATGTGGACAAGGAAGTTGAGAAGCCGGTGGAGCTAACGAACAGGGGTAAGGACAAGGTGTCGAAGGACCCCGGACTAGGGATAATAAGGTCACAGCTTTCAGGCGACAAGGCTGGAGGGAGCCCGTGTGGATCAAGAGATGGAGAAGAAACGGCCTTGCCGAACTCAGAGGGAGCAAGAGGGACGCTGATGGCTCACCATTAGGAGCGATAACCATCATGAGAGGTAACCCAGAGCGAACAGGCCATGAGATTGAAGTAGGGACCTGTCGAGATCCCAGACGGACTCCGAGACATACCAAGGGCGGCGCAGGCGTCAAGTGTATCGCCAAGGGGCTCGATCGGACCAGTGGACCGCCCAGTCGGGCTGCACAGCAGCAGCTCGACGGAGGTGGCTTGTCTCATCCGGTGCTGAAGAAACAGAGTCGACGGGGAAGGTGGTGTGGGCGGGCGGGCGAGTGAGTCGACGACGACCGAACATGAGCGTGTCGACTCAAACTGGGCCACGTTAGGTCCGTCTGGGGTTGACAAAACTTCCGACGACAGCGGAGCCGGATATGGAGCCACACCACCTTGGGCTCTTGACACCCTCAGCCGGGACACTGCGACTTGAAGCCTCGCCTCGTCGGCTCGCTGAGACACGCCCCTCTGAGGGTCGGCCGGCACACCCCCTGTGACCCCGAGAGAGGGACTGTGCGCTCTGGATTACCCAGGGTGCAAAGAGATGTGTGCTATTTTTCACAACAGTCGAAACCGCTAAGGCTCGGGGGGTAGGTAGATGCGCCGTAATTGCTCAATGGCTCCGGTCGCCAAGGGCAAGTCAGGAACCGAGCCGCTGGGGATCGTTAAGCACCCGGACCAGGAGCTGCTTCGGGATCGCCTCGAGACAGAGCGCAGACCACGAGTGCCTCCCGGTGCGACCATGTACATGGCAATATAGCACACACGTCAAAGACTTCATCCTCAGATCCCCCGCATGAGGGGCTGCTCAGGTACTTTGTGCCCTGATCGTGCGGCGACGGAGCTTGTGGGAGGGGGGAGAGCCTCGATGGCTATTTTGGGATTGGCAGCCAGCGCCTGCACGCCCACAGTACAGGCACAGGCGAGACGGCAACTTCTCATGTCGATGTTTGAGCTTTCGCATGATGGGTCATCGAAAGACCCTCTTCTCGCTCTCGGCTTGCGTGTTGAGGGTGAGCAGGGAGAAGCAAAAGAGGCGGGAGCGGCCGATGCGACTTCAAGTTGGAACCTGACCGACAGATGCTGGCAGAAGGCAGCTGTGACTGTTGAGCAGAAGAGGACGAATCGGATTCCCACCTCAGCTATAACAAACAGCCTGCCGCTGATATATGCTCAGAGATTGCGGCCACGAGTCCAGATCGCCACATCTGAAGCGCTGTACGAGTCCGAGTCGTCCAGACATGGTGATGGAGGGTATAGACGACGAGGCGGTATAGCAGAATTCTGCCCATCTCTGAGCTGGCCGTCATGGCGCTGGAGCTGCGCCATTGCTGTAGCTGTTGCTGCCGCTGTCGCGTCGTCTCCGCCTCGTCCAGATTGGGCTGCCAGCCTTGCGAAAGTGCGCTGGAAAGAGGTTGCGGTTGTGAGAGGAGCAAGCTGGACAAGCGTGTTTGAAGTTGGCCTAGGGCTGGTCGTGGGACGCCTTCTGATTTGCAGCAAGTGGGGCTATCATGGCAGGGGTCCGGGATGTGGCAGCGGTGCCACTATATCATCTCTACCTGCCTAACCAATTTCGGCCTAGAAATTGTCTTTTGCAGGCTCCAATTGGCTAAAGCTCCCTGGATCCGGGGCATTATCAGGGGCTCGTGCAGGGACGTTGCCGGGGGCCGGCTGTCTCAGATCTGTCGCAGGACTAGGATGTCATCCATGACATTCATGGATGCTGGGATTTCCGCTCTACATCCACTAGAAGCTCGCTGGAAGAGGTGCTGCTGTCATTCACCACCAGTGCCGGATATCGATTCTGCGATGAACACGTCAGAACTGTGTGGCTTGCTCTACTGGCGGTGGACGGTGAAAGTGGGTTCAGCTATAGTAGGCAGCTTCCATTCCGTCCCGTCTAAGCCTCTTGCGCCTTCTCCATCAGCCGAATTATTTCCTCCCACTTTACCAACCTTACCTGACCTCGCTAACCTGAAGCTCAGGCTTACCTTGGGTACCAAGGTGTGATTATCTAGAGACAATCTCTCCCTTCCAACTCGGCCAAATCTCATCCTCGAAACCTGAACATCGAACGGCGCCATCTATCCTTCCTTGGCTCCTTGGACGCGGCTCCGTCGTTTCTCATACAGGCAGACCAGATTGGCCAACCGCATGCAGCGTCGTAGCTCAACTTCCAGATGATTTCCATCTCACAGCAACTGCCGGATCCTCGGCGGCCAGCGCATTAGCCCATTCGATACTGTTACATCGCGTTTGCAATTGTTTCCTTTTGCTCATCCTCCATCCAGTACTTTTTCTCATCTCTTCTCCATACGAATTACTCTCATTCGTGGCAGTGCCTCGTTCGCCCATTCGTTGTTACCGCAACTCTTGTCGGGCTCCCTTCCGCCTCCCAACGTTGTGCGCAACGCGTCATCTCGATGCCAGCGCGTCGTGGAGACCTTCTCCCGTCTTCTCCCACCATCTTCCCCTCCCTCGAGGGCGTTGAGCTGAGCCCAGCCCAGTCCAGTCCAGCCGACGCTCGCAGAGCCCCGAGAGCTCGGTAGACCATCAGCGCCTTGACTATCATGCATGACCACCGATCCTAGCCATGTTCAATGCTGAAAGAGCTGAGAGCGTGAGTGTTCCCCCCCCACGATGACCATGGATGTGTGCCCCTTGCGGCCGCCAACCTCAGGACGCCGAGAGATGGTACTCGCGTACTTCCCTTTCGAGACAGCTGCGCCTCGTATCAAATCCAGGACATCCAGGAGTTGCGAGTGACAGGATGGAGGGGGGAGGGGGAGGGAGGGGAGAAAAGGCCCAATCGCCCAGGATAATCTGTCGCGCACTGACAGCGCCTGGCTGCTTCCGCCTTCTATCGGCGTTCCATGATTTGTTCTGTGGACCCCGGTAAGACCGTTTTGTGACCAGGGGTTCCAGTCTTGTTGGTCCCGGGCAACTTAAGCCTAGCACCACTTGGACGGGAAATTGGATCACCACCCTCTCATGGCCACCATCACTCACGTCTTCTCTCAAAACGGACACCATAAGCCAATGGTGACGCCATATTACCCCCGCAGATAGTTCTTTTGGGCTTCTTGATGCTACCTTGAATCCCAGATGGCTTCGCGGGAGACGTTCGGCACTCCCTCCGGCGCCGTTTTCTCTCCCCAGCGCTTCTGGAAATAGAACAACGGAAACACCATCAATGACGGGTCCGTTCCCCTTCAAACATTAATTTATTTACACTCGGAAGAAGCAATCACCATCCCGGCTGTAGCCCTACCATGGATGCCAAGGCAGCAGCTTTCTTGTCCTGCCCTGCCCTGCCTATCCTGCCCTGTCGCCTCATCGTCCGTCCCTGCTATTCCTTGTTGATCCTCTTCCAGACTTCATGCTCAGCGGCCGCGAGACTGTCACCAGCAGCTGAAGCCCACTTCTTAGCCGCCTGCCACACCCCGTCTCCATCTTCGTCTCCTATCAACGACAGTGACGGCCTTCGATTGTCCTGAGCCACGGCAGCTTCATGTGCTGCCCTCTGGGAACTGGAGAACTCGGACGCATGCACATTCTGGTGGTATCCTCGTGGGTGGGAAAAGTCGTTCCTGGAAGGTCCGCCGAGCCCGGATGTCGATCCCAGGCCTACCATCGGGGATGGGCCTGGCGCTGTCATCGTCGAAGAACGTTGCGCGGCAAACTCCGATCCACCGACAGGCGCATAAGACATCTGGGGAGGCATGGACACTTCTGTAGATTGCGCTTGGGCGTTGTGCATCGTCTCGCCGGCCTTGGGCGGCGGCGGCAGGTAATTTGAAGGTGTCGGTACGGCTCCCGGGGTTGGAGTCGGGTGAGGTACCCCAGTTGGTGCTGGCATTGACGGACGAGCTCCGGGCTGGGGTGCTGGGGTGCTAGTAGGCGGCGGGTCGGTGCTATTCGGTGCTCCCGTTGATGCTTCAAGGTCTTCTGAGTGCGCTGTCTGCGGCGTGATCCCCGATGGCTTGGCCGCCGTGATGGGGCTCGCTGTGTAGATGGGAATTGGGGGCATCGTGATGATGTCGTAGGCTCAGGTTTCGAGTGTCTGGTGGGCCGCTACGTGAGGTGCCGTCTCTTCTTTCGTATCGCGATTGATTGTCCTCTTGAGCGTAATATTCGACAAGCAGTCTTTGCTTTTCCTCTGGATGATTATTTGTAATGACTCTCAACTTGCAAGAGATGTAGTCATGTCGAGGTTGAGGCAATCAATGACTGCTACCTACGACGTAGTACGTCAGGTGATTGATCGGCTTCGCAGGTGCCTGGCACGCAAACATTGCATGCAGCGGGGAAGGGGAGCTACCGATCCAGAGCTCCAAGCCATTTCCCGATGCGGAGGTTTAAGAATTGCAGACCAGGCCATGATGAATGGCTTATGACGTAGCTGGTTGATTGAGATGCCTCCTACCCTGGACTGCCGGCTTTTAGCGGAGGATTTGACACACTAGAAATTGAGAATAGATTGTCCTCTGAGGTGGGTTCACGGGAAGAGTAGAAGAAGAATTCTATAATTTGGCGGGGATGTAAGTTCCCAGAGTTATATGTGTAGATTATGGCCACTTGCATAATATCCCATGAGTGCCCAAGGGCCTTCAAGTCATATCTCGCCCTAGTGTTACCCTTTTGGCAGTCTTAGGCGATATACAAGGTCTTATAGTATCCCCCCTTAAGACAGAAGTGAGGTAATAATTATATACCTCTCATCTGAATAATTCTAATTAGCCATAACTCCCCCTGTGACCTGGTTGGAGGTCCTTGGGCACTCATGGGATGGGCGAGCTAGCGGTCCAGAGAGAGCTTACTATATAGGTATTTGGTGACTATCCAATCGCTGACTCAAAGAAAATAAACATGATTGATGGGAAGAAAAGGAACCAAGTCTGAAGTTGTATCGCCCAGCCACCGAAAGCGACCTAAGCCTTTGCAGCAGCACTGAACGGACAGCCTAACGAGATTCTCTTCTTCACCTCCTGCTCCATCACCTTGCCCTCCTCCACCCCCTTTCCAACGAACCTGTCCGGACCCAAGTCCTGAAGGAGGAAACCCTGAGGCTTCATCTCTGCGCCACCATCACCAGGCAGCAGCCCACCGGCCAACCGCGTGAGGAGCGCCTCAGGGTTCCAGCGGGACCAGAACGTCGAAGGCACGTACCAAGGTTCCTTCATGTAATGGTAGGCGCTGATACGACCTGTTTGTTCGTCTGGCTGGGAAATATACAGCGAGGGTCTAATTCGAGGCAGGCAGAGATATCGAACTGTCAACTTCCTGGCGAGCAAGAGGCCATAAGTCAGGGTCGTGATGCCCAAACCAGGCTCTGGGAAACTACCAAGTTGTTAGCATATGTGAGCTTGACAGGTAATTCATCGGGAAGATCTTACCCAAATGCCCGCCTCAGTCTGGGTCCCATGAGGACACAAGCGGCTGGGTAGCCGAGGGGACGAGCAACCTTTGCATGAGATTGCAGCAACATATCCATCAAGAGATGGCCCAGCTCATAGACCTCCTTCGATGGGCGTAGATGTTCGTCCTCGTAGATTTCTCCCCATCGAGAAACATCCTCAAAGAACTCCAGGCCGTCTACCCACGTATCCTTCTTGAGCACGGTCTTGTAGTCAATCTCCATCATGTCGGCGACATACTTCCACATGGTGGCCAAAGCCGCGACTTCCATGTCGGTGAGTTCACGCCATTCATAAAGCTTAAGGAACCGAACTGGCTCGGCCATGGATGCGTAAAGGACATATAGTAGGTCTTCCTGGAGAATCTTGCCCGCCTTGATGTATGGGGCGTGCAGGTAGTTCATCCGCGCTACCGCTTTGTGTAGTCCAGGCGAGGCTGGAGAGTAAGACGCGAAACTGGGGGGATTAGCACTGAAGTCACGAGTGACAGTGGTGAGCATACCAGGAGTATACGACCTCGGTGTCTGCGTATCTAGTGGAGTTAGTCAGGACTCGATAGGCTCAGCGGCAGACGTCACTGTACCGTTTTGGAGCTTTCTCCCATATATTTAGATCACTGACAGCATTAAGCAGCTTCGCAACCGGCTGAACAGCATATGTCTACTCATGGTCAATGGAGCACAAGTATCTCGGCATTGGTTGGAGTATACCTCAAACAAAGCTAACCGAACCGAAAGGTCATAGAAGAGCGGAAAATCGAAATTGGCAATATTCCGCACAATCTCATGAGCTTCCTCGTTCGTCATTCGACCCAGAGATTTGCGGTCATGGAAGCCAAGTCGAGACTGGAGGGTGTTGATCCGCCGAAATCGAAAAACCGAGCAGAGAGCGGCATAACCAAGGAATGCCCCTACAAGTACGGGACCAGACCACGATGATGGCTGAAAGCTAAGAAAGGAAGCCGGCATATTGTTGGATAACGTTGAAAAATTCGAGAGATGCTCCACGATCGAAACATGTGCGTCCATGGTGACGGTCACGATAACGCTCGATCAAGTAGCTAGTCGTTGTCGGAGACAGGGAAGAGAGCAGACTCAAGGGAAGACAATGGCGGTCGAGGCGATATATGAGAGACCAATGGCTTTTCTTATGTCATCTCTGGCATTTGACACAAGTTCGAGCCAAAGAAGTCACACCTCCGAGGCGTAGGATCTTTATGTGCCACACGGCCAGCCTCCCTGGCGCCCTAGCACGGCGAACAGGGATAGATCTACTCGGGGAAGACTGCGCCGACTAATCCTCGACCAATGAACGGCGCGTAGATGACGAGCACTCGGAGGAAACTGCATGCTACACAATGCGACTTGGCCTACAGCCCCGGCACTTGGTGGGGAAACTCGGTGGAAATCAGAGTCTTAGCAACGGGCCAGATATGCAGGCTGATCTTGATGAATGAGGCCTTGGAGGTGGGCTGATCTAAGACGGAAGATTCCGGTCAATGAGACGCCATTGAGGGTCTCGTGAGCCTCCTATATGGCCGTGAAAAGCCACATCAAATACTAGGGCTTTGACTGGCCTTTGTAATGAGGTTCTAGATGTCCGGCTGTGGAAGCTCTAGGTCTGGTGTGGGGAGAGGGGACCTAGAGGCGGGGCCAAGGGGTCAACTTGAGCCGGGCGGATCATTGAGAATCCGATTAAAACGCGCTAAGCCTGATTTACACATCTGTCCGCGATCACGGCCGGCCATAGTTGGATGGCTCCTGGAGTTTTCGAGAGCTTCAACCAAAGCAGCTTGTTCAACTCCAAGCACATGTGAGATCGCCTTGGCATAGTTGTCGCCACAACTTCTGCAAAGGTATCATCGCCATCATGGTCGGTAAAGTCAGCGAGAGAGTCCTCCTCCGGGAAGGTATGGTTTGTTGCTTGCTTGGGCAATCCGGCTGTGCTCAAGACACCTTGCTGACGAGCTTTTCTAGGATTGGAGAGGACCGATAATGGCATGAAATTGACGACATGGCCTGATGTCACCCCCATCAATCAAAAGAACTATTACACGTACATCAATCCCTTTTCAAGGCGCGTCAAATCGATACTAACCCTCAGCCAGCGATTACATGAAGCGCGATGACCAAGTTCTCGCCCTCCGTCTCCAGAGCGATGCGACGCGCGACCGACTAGTCCAGAGTGCCCGAGACCGCGACCGCGCCCTATCCAAGACCGCTAACGGCGAGTTGCCTCTCCCCGTCGCAGAGTTGGCTGAGGAGGATGGTGCCACGACGCCCTCCACCGGCATGGACCCCTCGAGGGTCATTGTGATTCACCCCGGCAGCCAGAACCTCCGGATAGGCTTTGCCAGCGACGCACTCCCCAGGACGATTCCCATGACCCTGGCGACCAAGTTCCCCCAGACCGAGACCGAGATGTACGAAGCCCTTCCGCGACGGCAATTCGAGGCCAAGACCACAGACCAGCAGTACGGCGAGGAGTGGGCCAAGAAGTATCAAAAGATGTGCAATGATCTAAAGATCGAAATGCGAGCCAATAAGCGCAAGGTCCTTCCCAATTCCAAGGAGCTTGTGCAGACCTTCAACCGTCGCACAGAACCCGAGCTCATCCAGAAGCACAACGACCCGCTTGAAATCGAATGGACCGACATCGACACGTTGGAGGACCCAGATTCACTGGCATCATGTTTCATCGGAAACCAGGCCCAGCGCGTGCCTGATGACTCGAACCCCAAGTTCAAGCTGTGGTGGCCGATCCAGTATGGTACATGGAATGAGGACGGGTACACAAGCCAGGAGCATCTCTACGACGATTTCGAGACTCTACTCGACAAGGCCCTGAGGCAAGAGCTTGGACTGAAGACCAACAGCGAGTGGCAACAGTATAGTTGCGTGTTTGTCATTCCCGACCTGTATGACAAGCGATACGTCGAGCAAGTGCTGCGATCCTGCATGACCTGGTTCGAGTTTAGTAGGATATGCTTCGTCCAGGAGAGCATGGCTGCGACTTTTGGTGCTGGTTACACACAGGCTTGTGTGGTCGACGTGGGAGCTCAGAAGACGTCTGTAACGTGCGTGGAGGATGGTCTTTGCATTGAAGACTCGAGAATCAACCTCAAGTACGGAGGGTACGACATCACCGACACATTCGTCAAGATGATGCTCTACGACAACTTTCCCTACCAGGACATGAATCTGCGGCGGCGATATGATTTCCTCCTTGCCGAGGAGCTCAAGATCAAGCACTGCACCATGTCCCAGGCTGACATCTCTGTCCAGCTCTTCCAGTTCCACGTTCGAGCACCCAACCAGCCGACTCGGAAATACCAGTTCAAGACCTACGATGAGGTTATCCTTGCCCCAATGGGTGTATACGACCCTGCCATCTTTGACAACAGTACGAAGCTAAGAGGCCGACGGAAACTCGTGGACCGGTCATACAACGCTTACGATGTCGATATCCCCGATGACCCATCGTCGGCCGCCCAACTAGCGATCCTGGCGCTTGTCCAGCCATCGATTACCTCAAACGCCAATGGCTTCACCCAGTCACAACTTGATGTGTCGACCCCTAGCAAGGAGAAGGCGCAGTTTAACTTCCTTGGCAAGGATGGTGTCGGAAGCGGAACCCCCATGGGCTCACATGCCGGCTCACCCGCGCCCGAGGGAGCCAGTACACCTGTCCCCCCTGCTTTTGTCTTTTCTGGCAAGGACAAGGAGGGTGCGAATGGAGGCAGCCCGGCTCCTAACGGCACCCGGGCTGCGGGAACGCCCATTCCTGGACAGAACATTCAACCGCCGGCGGGCATGTTTGTGGATGCCGCGGCTCGGACCGCCAAGTCGATGGCCGCGGAACGGGACGCTGTGCTACCTGTGGCGCCTCTCGATATTGCTATTCTTACGAGTATCCAGAACGCCGCCAAGGGTGACGAGAAGAAGCTACGAGATCTGCTGGGAAGTATCATGATTATCGGTGGCGGTGCCAAGATCCCTCATTTCACGGTTGTTCTGGAGGAGAAGATCAAGGCTCGACGACCAGATCTATATGATAGGATCCTGGTGAGTCGCAGCGCAAGAGACATGGATGAGCAGGTGGTTACGTGGAAGGGTGCCAGTGTCTTTGCGAAGCTGTCAACCAACGATTCGTGGATCACACCATTTGAGTTTGAGCGTCTGGGCGCAAGGACACTTCACCACAAGGTGCTCTGGGCATGGTAGATGGCCAAGGTAGTCGGCGACAAAGGGTAAGCAACGGGGTAGCTGATGGGTTTTCTGGAGTTGGGGAAAGGGTATGGAGTCTGGATCAATTTGTATCAGTTGATGATCGCCAAGGTTTGATGTAGCGGTAGATACGAGAGAGAAGGAAGCGGTAGATTTTTTATCTATTGCTCTCTGTAGTATACTTGAGTTAAGCCATGATTCTAGACCAATCGACGAGATCATGGTGTAACTATTTTTTACCAACGACCTGTCACCCGGAGCTCATGAGTGCCAAACTTGACAACAAGCTTACACCAACAACAGCAAAGTTTCAGTTATTTACCCCTGACAATCGACCGTCTTTTATCTAGTAATGCTCTTAAATGCGCTGCGATATCGGCCAGGGCACAAGGAGTGTTGAGCTTATGTAATGGCCTCGTCATTCCCCATCTACCGACATCCGATCCGAGCTCATAGCTCCATCCCAGCTCTTCCATCTAATCTTATCATCGGCATCACATACGTGAGCACTCGTCCATCTACGCGATTTCCATTGCTTCGGCCTCGCGATGTGATACTGCTTTTCTCGCCCTCTTTTCATAGTCTTTTTTATTCACTTCTCTTGACATAAAAGAGAAATTTCCGAGGTTCCGAACATCCGCGATCGCATCTGCCCCACCATGCCATCCCTCCTTCGATATCTCCCTTTTGCGCCCTCAACGACGCCGCTCCAGGCGTTCACCTACCTCCTCGGCATCTCGCTCTTCTCCATCTCGTTTCTCGTATTCTTGAACAGCTCTGTCTCATTTGTCATCACCGACTTGATTGGGCAAAAGGAAAGGGTTGGCAATGTCGTCGGCACGCTGGGTTTCGCCGATGAGCTCGTCGCGCTCGTGGCCTGCCCGGGATGGGGCCTCGTGTCTGATCGCCTGGGCGTGAGATGGGTCGCAGTCATAGGATATGCCATCATTGGCGTGTCCCTGACGCTGTTTGTTCAAGCGCGCGCCGTGTATCCGCAGCTGTTGCTTGCGCGCGTCCTGTTCGCGGTTGGCGCTTCGGCAGCGTGAGTTTCAGACATCTCCTGACAGCCATTGACGAGATGCTGACCTTTGTAGGGCTACTATGGTGACTGCGATTCTGCCCTCCCTGACGGACGACAGCACCGGTGACGAAGACGAGGCCCATGCGAGGTTCAAGGCACTTCGGAGCGCTCGAAACAGCGTTGCTTTCTCCGTCGAATCCGAGGCGACGATCACACCCGATCGATATACACACTCCGTTTCTACCGAGGATAGCTCGGACTCTAATGAAAAGGCCGGGAGACCATCGAAGCTGGCAGGTTTCGTAGGACTCTTCACTGGATGCGGTGCCCTGGTGGCACTGGTCCTGTTCCTCCCTCTACCTGTGCGGTTCGGCGCGATCGACGATGTGACACCGGCCGATGCGGTTTCTTACAGTTTCTATGTCGTCTCTGTGGTCGCCTTTGCCGTAGCCATCTTTGTCGCTATTGGTTTGCGCAATATCAAGGGTGAAGAGGGCAAGGGTTGGGGTGTGCTTCTCGGACTGAAGAAGGACCATGACTCTGATAGTCATGAACGACGAGTGAGTTTGCCGTCCCCCTCAACATTAACTTTCTAATATTGTTAGAAATTGGTGCCCTACCTCCATCTCATGAAGGATTCGGTATTCCTCGGATTTACCGACTCGAGGATCACTCTTGGATATCTGGGCGGTTTCGTAGCCAGAGCTTCAAGCGTCGCCATCTCCCTTTTCATTCCTCTTTTTGTAAACACCTTTTTCATCAACAACGGCTTCTGCAAGGGCGATCCTCACGACTCTTCGCCCGAGCTCAAGGAGGAGTGCAGAGCTGCCTATGTGCTCTCGTCCATCCTGACAGGCGTGGCACAGCTCATGGGTCTCATTTGCGCGCCCATCTTTGGATATGTTGCCAGTCGGAACGGCCGGATCAACTCCCCCATCATCGTCTCGACTATCTGTGGTATCGTCGGCTACATTATCCTCCCGCAACTATCTAGCCCGGAGATCAAGAACGTTGACGGCCGAGGAGGCAGCCCTGCCATCTTTCTCGTCGTCTCGCTCCTCGGCATCAGCCAGATCGGTGCTATTGTCTGCAGTCTCGGCTCTCTTGGTCGCGGTGTCCTCGCCGTTGAACTGCCCCGGACCGCACGCCATGAGCCTCTACTGCAGCCAGACGAACACGAGTCGACCGACGATGAGGACGCGCCGCTCATGGCTATCTCGACGGACCAGGAGGCGGCCTCGCGAATCCGCCTCAAGGGCTCCATCGCAGGCGTCTACTCGCTGTGCGGTGGTGTTGCTATCCTGCTGCTCACAAAGCTGGGTGGACTCTTGTTCGATCGGTTGTCCCACGGCGCCCCCTTTTACATGATGGCTATTTTCAACGCTGTGCTGCTGGTGGCGACACTGGGTATGGATGCTTCCCGCACGTTTTCGCGGCATTTTTAGAGCTCTCTCTTTGTTTCTTGATCTGGTTATTAGTCTATGAGGAATGAAAAGCGTCTTTACCTCTCTCCTGCCTGTCTTTTTACACTGGGGTTATATCACAGGTCACATATCATGGGGATTTCGCATGAAAGACTTGTAGATGGAACACATCTTTTGTATTATTCATACTATTACTGACTCACCGTTGAAACTATTTGAAACCATCTGACCCTTCTGTTCATGTCTTGATGGTTCGCACCGTTCAGGGGCTGCTCACCTACTGGTTCCTACCTCTTCAAGACTCGCGTCGTCAAGAGGCAACTCGGCAACTTGGACGTACTCACCCGCCTTGACTCTTTAGTATCTCATCAGTGGGGGCATGCTCGTTGTCATCCACCAGCGGTAATCATTGGTCACCATCAGGTGAGCCTTCCCAATAGGGGCGGACTCCTCGAACGCGATGGGGTTTTCATCGCGAAGCCTTTCTGGATGAGCCTCCCTCTCGTGTCTGGCCGCCATCAACCACATTTCTACCTTTTCATCGTGCACCCGCCGAGCCTCCCTCTTGCCCCTGGCCAGCCTGATCCAGATGGAAGAGATGATGTTCTGCTCGAGGCGGTAGATGGGGAAGAAAAGGGCGTCGCTGAGATGGCGACGGCCGTAGCGGAGGCAGAGAGAAGGAGTGGGGAGGAGGTCGCGTCTGCTCATGGTGACAAAAGTGCCTGTGGTGTTTTTTTTTTTTTTGTTTCTTGTCTTGTTGCGTTTGTTTGTGGGTTAGTGTCTCGGGTTTCAGTTGTTTCTGAGGTGAGTGTTGGAGAGAAAATCATGGAAGAACTAGGTAGGGGATACCCCTTTTATAGTTTTTGAGATTTGACACTATTGATCTCGACCAAGGATTCAAGGTGAATGGAAGCATTAGAAGCTGGTGAACATTCACTCAGGAACCGAACAGAGGAGGAAGAAGTGTAGATAATAGCCAAGGAGGCCTCCATATACTGAACAGAGGAGGAAGAGATGTAGATAACAACGAGGGAGGCCTCCATATACTGAACAAAAGATTTGTATCTCTGAATTCACTTGGAGTTGTTGTTTACAGGACATCTCACGTATGTTGTACTGTTCAGGGGTCAGCTGGTCTCATGGTCTAGGCATATAGGATCTTTAACTAAGGACGATACATCTCGAGTTTGTCTGCGTCAAGAGACTCGGACTCGTAATAAGTATCCACCAAACACTGCTCTTTCATGTGGCCTTGAAAGCAGTCGAGTCGAGGGATGCTCAACACAAAAAGGGGTTCGAGTTCAGGGGGAGACGGGATTTTTCCATGCACAAAGGGACATGGTGTTCTAGACGGCATCGGATTGGACAGTTCAAGAGCCATGTTCTTGGAGGTGAATGTCGAGTGTCTTTAATATAAAAATCATGACATATCTAGCATGCAAAACATCACGCATCCATAACACTCTGGGATATCTGATTTCACTTTATTTCACTCAAAGACTCCCCGGAACCACAACTACCGTGAAGCGCATTTCAACTGAATTTTGTACGGAAAACCTTTGAGAAGACCTAGAGGGAGAAAACTTCAGGCCAGCGGGACAAGCCAGCGAGGCACGACATCCGGCCACGGAACCAATGGTCAACTTTTTCAACCTTTCAAACAACGTACATCATCATCACCCTCTCGGTTTGCCCACGGCGAGACAGAAAGAGGAGGGGGTGGACATGACGTTGACCCAATGTGCGTATTTGACATGCAAGGGGGTTTATGAGAGCAGAGCGGAGCAGGGCAGAGCTGGCTCTCTTATGCGAGTGCTGGCAATCTAGTTGCCGCCGAGGCTGGGGAAAGCCGACTGGTCGCTGGTGTTGATGGGAGCGGTATTCTCGCGGCCACCGCGACCACCGCGGAAGTTGCTTCCACGGCCACGGTCAGAGCCACCGCGCTCGCCACCTCGCTCGCCACCACGGCCTCCACGACCGCCACGGCCGCCGCGGCCACCTCGGGTGCGCTCAGGCTCGACGAAGCGGGGGTCGAAGTCGATGGTCTGCTTGACCTTGCGCTCTCGCTGGCGTTGGGCCTTGCCGCCGGAGCCGGCAAAGTACTCCTCCTCCTCGTTCTCGAGGGGCTTGGCGCTGGCCCACTTCTTGTCGAGCTTGCTGCCTTCGTTGGCAGAGCGGACATTGAGACCAGCATCGAGAGCGGCCTTCTTCTCGGCCTGTTGGGCGAGGTAGTCGGTGTAAGAGACCTGCTTCTCGGCCTCCTCGGCAGCGGCGTCCTCAGCGGCGGCATCCTCGGCGAGAGCATCCTTCTGCTCGGTCTGGGCAATGGCATCGCCGGCCTGCTCGTCCTTGAGCTCAGCAGTACCCTCGGTAGCACCCCAAGACTGGGCAGCCTGCTTGTCGGAGCCACTATACACGGTTAGCATCTATAACCAAAAAGCCAAGATTCAAAGGAAGGGCATACCCATGGGCACCAGAGCGGGTGGGATGTCGGTCATCGCGGTCGCGGGCGTGTCTAGCGCCACGGCCTGCAGAAAGTATGTGAGCTTGTTTTCATGTGAATTGGCAGACAGGGCCTCTGCATTACTCACCACCGCGGACACGGGCACCGGCACCGCCTCGGGGGCCAGATCGGGGGTTCTCCTCAGTGGATCGGCCGTGGTTTCTATCGCTACCAGCACCACGATCCCGGAAGGCTATGGTCCCAATGTCAGTATGATGAAGATCCGGATGAAAGGACCAGGTGCAACTGACCACCCTCGCTGCCGCCAGGACCTCGGCGGTTGCCTCCAGCACCACCGGCTCTCACGGGAGCTTGGGGCTCGACATTGCGCTTAGTAGTGCGAGGGGTGTTCTTATCGACAGTCTTGACAGGGACGACGGGCTTCTCCTCGCCATCACTGTCGTTGCCTGGATACGAGTCGCTAGGTCAGCACGAGTAATTGGGGAATGGGACGGGCGTTGGGCAGCATCGGAGCGAGTCGACCGAGCGACGTTGGATTTTGACGCGGGGGAGGGGGTTTCAAATCGTACCGAGGTAGGCAAAAGGGTTCTAGGAATCAGGTTAGCATGCTTGAGAATTTAATCGACAATTGATGAGGCCGTGAGCGATGTGATTGCCTTGGGAAGCGGTGGGAGGGGCAGTCGGCGTCGCGTTAGGTTAGGGCAAACAACCTGACGGGCGATGACGAAGGATGGGAATGAGGGGCTGTCTTTTGAATCGACGGCGAGGGCATGCGGAGGACGGCGCTCGACAGCAGGAAGATGAGGCAGAAGATGTTGAAAAGAGGACGAGTAGACGCTTGTATAGCAGCTCTCATAAGCTGAAGCCGTACAGCTCGAGACAAATGAGAGCTTTGCTGAGGGCATCCAAAGCCACCGTCAAGCAGAGCAAGCCGTGGGCGCCCATTCCCCTCCCTCTCACACTCGGGGCGGCAGAAAAAAAGCAGGGCAGGGCAAGGTGCAGCAACACAATGAAAGCGCACGCAGAGCAGCAGCAGCAGCACCAACAAGAGAAACAATAGCAATAGAATTCGACAAGAGTAAAAAATGAGCGCACACACATACCTTTGTGACAACCGACATCTTTGTCGTCGCCTGGGCTTATCGCCTTCCGTCCGGGGCGTAAATCAGAATCTTGAGGGCGACGAGGAAGTTGGTTTACGGTCGCATGACCTTGTAAGAGGGAGGAGCTGTTGCCGGAGAGGGAGGGGCGGGAAAGATTTGTCTGGTGGTTGATTTTTTGGTGGTGGAACTAAGCTGGGTGAAGCCCGCGCGCGGTTCAAAGAAATTCCCGGCCCTCTTTTTTTTTTCTCAAATAATATTTTTATTTTTATTTTTTATTTTTTCCATTTCTCACCCACTTTACCAAAAACCCTCCCTTCTTGTTTCTTCCTCTCTCTATTCCAAGCAAATCACTGGCTGATTTGCTTCCTTGGGCTCCCCCGAGTGGGACACTGGAGTGAAACTCTGACGCACGCTAGAGAGGCCTGCCTCGCTTAACAAATTGTTGCAATATTTTTGTGGAGGTTTTGCCAACATCTGTTAGGGCATGGACGACGGGATGGACGCATGCGGAACGAGCTGCCCTGTGCTCCCGCCAAGTCACTCCAGCCCGAATCCCCCGCAATTGGTATGAAGCTCCCGTAGAGCTCAGCCGGTGCTCGGGATATCGCCGTGAAGCAATCATGGACCGTTCAGCTCATCCCGCTTCTCTTTACCGTCCTTACATCCCGAAAAGTCAATCCCGGAAACCGTCTTGCTAGGAGAGTTTCGCCAGGGGATCATTCCAGAGCGTAACCCTCCGTTTACCCCGCCAGAAGCTTTAGCGCTTTCAGCCCCGAGCTACACATGGGAATCTCCATCATATCATCCATCCCCTCCAACGTCACCTCCAGGCTCCAGCAATGGACGCAATGCAGCCAGCGTGTGGTTGCTACTGTAGCTCTGGAAGCAGCTCAGACCGTGCTCGTGCTACCGGAGAGAACTCATTTCCGAAAGCATGACCAATTAGCCCAATTGCACCACCATCACGCTTCTCCTCGGCTCGCCTCGCCATGCGGAGCTCCAAAGAGGTCCGAGCTTAGTCAGTCAATTGCGTCAAGCCGATGTTTACCCACCTCGCTCGGTAACTTTGCCGGTCAGCATCATTTCGTTCCGTGCCTCGGCCGCCGCCCCCAGTGCCGAGCCGCTTCAAGACATCGGTGTATCATGAGGTTTGTTTGTTTGCTAGAGTCGGTCAATAAGCCCGATATTGCTTGGGCTAAAATTATCTGACAAACATACACGCCAAGTGGCTTGCAGACAAACTGGAACTTCCTAGCACGTCGAACCTATCGAGCCAACCCCTCATGATACAGTTTCTAATGATACAACAAGTCGGTTTGCTCGTAGGTGAATGCTATCTTCTGTATTGCATAGGTAGGTCGTAACTGTAACCAATGATGCCGTGTCTTACCGGCCTGTAAAGAACCTCTTCAACTCGGCCCCAACTCTCCCCCAGTCACCAGCATCACTACTCCTCTGCTCCGACCTCCCTCTTACAGACCCCTCCTCGCTCAGGCTCGCGGGGATCCTCCTCAGTCTCCTCCCCTCTGTCGTCCGTGCTGGCGCCGTCAGTGGCTGGTACCGCTCCAGGTACTCCGATGATTGCGGTGCTGCGTGCGTTATCCGCTGCATGTGCGACGTGAGCTGCGAGGGCAAGGGGCTGGCGGCGCGGATAGTTGACAAAGGAAGCGGATAAGGCGTCCGCATCACCTGATCGGGGTATTCGGGAGGTGTACAGTATCCCGACGAGTTGATATCCGAGCGGCGACGTGGCGAGGCCAGTCTCGACGAGGGCCGTTTCAGGGGCTCCTCTTTGACCAAGGTGAATGCCTGTTTTCGAGGTGGGGTCGGTGATCGAGGAGCTGGTGCCACGGGTAGTGATGCTACGAGCTGAGATGCTTCTTTTGAGGCCAGCTCCGGGCTCTTCGCTGGTGATACAGGCGGGTATACTGAACTCGGTGCGGAGGCGGGTTTCCGCAGGTGAGGCGGAGTCTGGAGGTAAATGTCGAGGGCAGACGATTGTTGGCTTTGGGGTTTGGCAGCGTGAGTTGGCGCTCGCTGCATGAACAACGGGATCGGCTTCAGGGGACTCGGCTTGAACGATGGGCCGTTGATGGGATCGAAGATGTCGACCCAGATGACCGACTCAGAGACATCTGCCAAGTTGACTGACATGTTGCTGGCCTTGTTTCCTTCGCTATCTGCCCCATCTCTGCCGGCCTTTTGTGACGTCTCTCCAGTATGAGGAGGTTGCTAGATATTGTTGTCAGCCAGCCAACACTTGAAGTGCCAGTAGAAAACTCACTTTGGCAGCATTCTTCTCGTCCCCTTTGGCCTCCCATCTCCTCCTCGTCAAGCCTCCATCCACTCTCTCAACCCTTCTGAGTCCCCTCTTCACCACGACGCTCTCTTCCCTCACATTGTCCACCTCAGCCTCAACCACACAGGCCACACATAGAGGTGCCTCTGTAACCTCCCTCCCTCCGCATCCACTGCCCTTGACTCCTTCATCTGTCGTCTCATCATCCTAAAAGAGAGCCTGGACCGGTACACCTCGACAGATGGCCCTGCTCCCATACAGCAGACATCCGTAACATGCTCGGTGCCAGAAACACCACCCAAAGCTAACACACTCGTCGCCTCGGAATATTAGTTCCCCGCAAACCCAGCAGATGGCAAGGTCGAGGAGTGCCGCGTGGCATGGGGAGCAAGCGAGACGAGCTGAGCGGCCAATGACGTGGGGAGGTCCGTTGGAGAGGTGGAAGCAGAATGTGCACGTGAAAATGTTGGCCTGATTGCCTGATGGCATTGCTGAAGAGTCTTGGAGAGGAGTAATGAAGTGATGATCAACATATTAGAGTCGGTCAATTTAACGAGCGTGCAGAAATGGGTCAGAGCTGGGGATAAGGAGGCCATCACAGGATTCCTCACGGAAGGGTGATGCCATTTTGACTCAAGGTCTGGGCAGAATTGAAGAGATGCGCAGACAATAGGGTTTTTGTCGTATTTCCTTCCCTTGGTTTTGCCACGGCAGGAGCAGGCCTAAGAAATAAAAGGGGACCACGGGAAGGCACAAATAGGTACGCAGGCAGATGTACACTTGATGCTTGATCTTGTGATAATAGAATCCTACACAATCAACTACATGATGAACTCGATTCATCCGATTTTCTCACAACCTGAGCCTTTTTGCCGTAAACGCCCTGAACCTGACCTTGACCCTGTGCCGTGTACCAGAAAAACAAAAACAAAAACAGAACCCAACTGGGCTTAATCAACCGACTCAATCCGCAGGTTCCATGCAAGCCAACAAGTATGCAGACCTCTCAGCCTGGAAAAGCACAATCTCAAAAAAACTCCAGCTGAACAAGACCGTTGCTCGTCATATCCCGTACGTTGGTATTTCTGGATCTGGGCTGCCTTTAGCTTTATTTGGCCAAAATAGAGTTGATGATATCAACATATTTAGCCAACAAAAGCTACAGTCAGCCCAAATCCAGAAATACCAACGTGCGGGTGTCGTATTATACAATCATTCAAGAATAGGAAACCTCAATCAGTTACCATTCCTCGTATTGCTTCGCTCGTCAAGATGAAAGGCCTAGACCCGGTTCTTGGGACGGGCAAGCATGTTGAGTCGGCTCAGACTCAGAACGGCACGCTTCTTGGTTGGGCTCGCCGTACCAGGAGTTCGGGGAACCGCGCCGCTAGTCCTAGTCTTCTTTGCACTGGGAGTGCTGCCAAGGAGGCGAGGAGCGAGGAGAGCCTCACCCTCGGGGACATGCTCATTCTTACGCTTCTTGGCAGCGCGCTCTGCTTCCTTCTCCTCGGCCTCTTCCTCGTCCCAACTGGCTCGGTGACGCTTCTTGTTGGACATACCGTGGGGAGCTCCAACAAGAATCTTGGCAGGGCCAGGCTCCTTGTTCTCCTTGTTCGCCAGGGAGACGGTGGAGGTAGGCCCAGGGAAGCTACCAGGCATCTCCGCGCTAGGCTTGAGAGACTGTCGAACATGACGAACGCTCGACTGCCCAGGCGAAGCTCCAAAGCCAGCAGCGGGGGTTTCTCCAAACTCAATGGTATGATCACTGCGGAAGGTGAACTTGCCAGGGACGGATGGTGCCTGAAGCTGAGGTTGGGCGGGGGGCTCAGGCAGAGGTCGGAATCCAGACAGATCAGGATATCTGACGTCACCCGAGTCGGTCTTGGTAAGCACCGTGTCAAGACCCTGGAATTGCACTCCCAGGTTTCGTGTCAGCCGGGTTTTGAACGAAGACTTCTGGGGAGAAGGAGAGTTCTGCTCAGACGAAATGCGGGTGACCTCTGGGGTGAAAGCAACATGCTTCGTTACCTTCCGCCGAGGAGTAGTCAACGGAACTGGTGGCAAAGCCTTGTCCTTGTCAGCCTTGGGAGGTGCTGGGGTCTGGGAGATCATAGGCTGTGGGATCGCAGTCTGAACATTTCCAGAGGGAGTCCTGTTTCCTCTCATAAAGGACTTGACTCTCTCAAGACGACCTGAGCTGAAGACGCGGGTTCCTGGGGTGGCTGTCTTTGCAGGGGAAGTGAGTGTTTGTAGACTGGTGGACTTGGGGAGGCCACTCTTGAGATCAGACTTTGAGGGCGACTTCACCAGCGAGATGGTCGGCTTGCCAGTGTGGGCGAGAGAGGCCTTGGTCGGGCTCATCAGCCGTGTGAGGCCTGCGTTTGGAGCTGGTAACTTGGACGAGCCGTTTCCACTCGACTTGGGGCGGGGTATCGACGAATCATCCCGTGATACCGGTCGATCTGCCGACGCGTCGTCCTCCATCCGCTGCTTGAATCTCTTTGAAGGGACGCGTTGCTGGACATTGGGGTACAACTGTGTTTGCCTCGGGATGGCAGACTTCTTGGGTGATGGGGACCGTTGGAACTCGTCAAGATCAGCTCGAGAGGACTTGCGCTTGATAGCCTGGGTCATGCGAGGCGTGGCCGGTGTGGGGACATCAAGCTCTGCCTTGGAGGGCGAACGCTTCAGACCAGACTTGCCCGGAGAGTTAGTCGGGGTCGTGTTCAGGTTGGTCTTGGAGTGCGTTCGCTTGAGAGACGTGACGGGCTGGAAGCGTCCGTTCTGGGCTCTCCAGGCAGAGGGGTGGTTCTCGATCGAGTCCATCTTCTTAAACTCCGCCATATGGGCCGCGCTGAAGCGTCCAGATTTTCCCTTGGCCCTGGCAATCTTGCGGCCAAAAGCATCAGTCTCGGTGGCCTCCGCCTCTCGTTGGGCAACCAGGTCGGCCTTGAACTTTGCGGTTTGCTCCTTGAGCCCCGCCAGCAGCTGTTGAGCATCATCACTCAGTTCGGTCTCGAGACCTTCGCGTACATATCGGAACTTGAAGGGGGAAGCTTGTCCAGCGGCCTTGGACGGCGTGTCGGGTTGGGCATTTGGGCCGTTATCCTTGATGTCATCGAATCCCAGTCTCAGAGCCGACGAGGGCTCACCCATGGTCTGGTGAGCTTTGCTGGGATGCATCTCATCGTGAGGAGGCTTCACCGCCGAGGAGGTAGGGGTCGACGGCACGGGGGCGGGCGATAATAGCGCAGCATTCTTCTTCTTCGGTGGGGAACGCTGAGGCGATTCAGCCTGTTCGGCAACAGACGACAGGGTAGGCGTCGCGGCTTTGGTCTGCGATATCGGGTCAGGCTATCAGTCCAGAAGTTTGGCGATGGGATCGCAAGGGCTCACCTTGGAAGAGGAGGCGCCGGCCAGCCGAGCTGAGCGACGGCGCGGAGGGGACATTGTTAGTGTGTGGTCAAACCTCGAGATTGATGCGGCTCGTTGGCAAGCAATCTAAGCAGTTAGAGGGACACGATCCTCTTGTGTCTTGGGTCGTTGATATGATGTCAAATCTTTGCTGGCACGAGTGTTGTGGGGAGTGTTTGTTTACATTGGCTGGGGTGGTCCAAGCTCCCCCTCGGTGGAATAACAAACATGGATGGGGAGATATACAGTGTGCACGTACAGTGTTTTCATCATAACCTGTCGCTTGCACTGTATTTTCGTCAGCTGACCTACCCTGTGGCACGATGAAGAACGAGACTTTTGATCATGATCCATCACGAGTTCAAGAGAAGACACGATACTTGAGCACGTCCTAGTCGCGTGAATTTTATCTTCGTAGATGATGAGCCGGTTTGCGAAATACGTAAAGACGTCATAGTGTTAAGCACGCATACTTTGCATTCCTCGGAACTATATGCGCAAAGAGTCGTTGCCCAGGTGTTTCAGCCATGTAGATCAGACAGCCTTGTTAAGAGATATCACGATAACACACAAATGGCCGTATCGACCACATTCAACCACAACACCGGAAGTACCAGTCCGAATGGAATATGGAACTGTCAAGTTGTTGGCTGGCATCCAAAAAGTCACGTGAACCATGGCTTTATCGTCTTGAGTATCGTGCTTCTGCTGCTACGTTGCCCTCGTCTTCTCACTGTTAGACATAGCATAGGGCAAGAGATAGCTCCATTCAAACTGTGTGGACGCAATTGGCTCAACCGACTTAGAGATGGGTTTGGTTTGTTGGGTTGGGCTATTGCAGGCTGTTGCTGACAATGGATGTTCACCATCGGAGACCCTACCCTGGACTTATGCTACAATGTTTGGGCATCCCGCCCGTTGTTATATGCCTACGATCTGTCCTTCGCCTCAGTGTTTGAATGTCAACGGACGTGACGCCGTTCTGATGCTGTTATCCGTCATGATCATATATGCTGGGTGCTTCTTTGGACGTTGCTTGGCGTGCCATTCATACCCAGAATAAGTGAACATGATCGACATACGTAGTATCTCCCCATCATGTCTCTTCTAGAGGTTTATGACAACGTACTACCCAGAGGATCGTGCTCTCCCAGAACTACCGCGCCCAACATTGCGTGTCCCCGTGAAAAGAGACTCAAATACTAGAACCAACAACAATGGATTCACTTCCGTGAACATGTGACGATCTAAAAACCCTGAGACCGAGATGGCACGATGCAAAACACACCTACTCGAATCACATATTCACATGTTCACTTAGTGCCAGCGATCCAAGCACCCGCTAGGTAATGCAAATTTCAGGTCAGGCAGATCACAATGTCCAGAGGAGAATCGACTTCAGACCTGCCTCTTTAATATGAGCTCGGAACACTTATATCATCGACCCGCAGAGCGGAATGCTGCGCATAAAGCCGGAGACTGGCGGCGGAAGAGCGATGCGAGGCTCCGGTCAAATGCTTCCCGAACCGGGCATCGGACTAGTATAGCCCGGCGTCTCGTTATTGTCAGAGAAAATTGCGAGAGCCTCAAGCTGGGGCTCGCATCCTGTCAACCTCCCCTACATCGACGGGAGCGGCAATCGACGAGGCCGCTCCGAAGCAAAGCGCGATGAAGCGTGATGAGATCGAGAACAAGGCCTGATGGAACCTGCTGCGCCGCTTGAAACGCAGGGGCCTGAAGTGAAGCTCATGGATATCTCCTCAGGGGTTTATAGAATCGCGGTTACGCTCCCAGCCGCGATTCGATACGAGGGCCTGCTCGAAACGAAATTCACGACGATTTAGCCGAAAACGTGGCCAAAGTTGCTCACGTCACTTTCTCTGAGTGAGGCCAGGCACCATAACTACCAGCCCAGGGGCAGGGTAAAGAGAGCAGCTCATGGGGTGAGGTTCGTTGGATCTGGTCCTTGTGCCGTGCAAAGTGGCCTAAGCCACGCTAGAAATTTTCCAGAAATCAGCTATACCCACTTTTGTCTCAGCCCACCATCCTTAGCACCATGCGTGACCGGGGCTCCCCGATCATCCCGGTCTCAAGACTGCAAAAGCCCAACCCAACTGAAGGTCAGCTGAGGTGCCAGTGTTTTCATGGCATGTCCAATGAGCCTCCCGTCAGCTGTGGTCCCTCGTTCAGTGAGGAGACTGCGAGACAAGAGATTCGTTGGGGCATCTTGGCCAGGCAACTGGAACATATGATCGTGATCCATAGCGCCATGTCCTCGCAGCCTATGAGACATTCATGATGCCTGTCTTTGAAGGGTGCAGCTTGGGTAACACGGTTCCTTAGCAACTTGAATGGGCAGGCTTCTATAGCTCACCGAACGGTGAGGGACGGTGAAAGCCTCTGCACCAGAACCGGAATACCAGAATGCCTTGTTGGGTTGGTTCAAGTTGTCGTGCAAGGGCGGAAGCTAGCACTCAAGGAAGCTAGATTCGTGACAAGGCATCTCGGATGCAGGACGGGTGGATTCAGACGAACTACTTTCGACTTATCCAGGTCCAGGATCAACTGCCCACTGGGTAGCATAGTCTGCAGGGGTTTGATTTGGGTCTGACCTCGATCATCGATGCGGCCTTTCGGCAGTGAGTGACAGGGCGCAGTTGACAATTTGCAGAGGCCGATATCGTACTTGCGAACTGTTGAGCCTGCAACACGCCATCGTCAAAATGGCATCGCTTCTGGGCCATGTGGGTTCCCCAAAGCTAAGTGAGGACTGATATCCTCATTATCCCACAAGGCGGGTGATCTGGGGAAGTAACCATAACTCGAGATGTTGAATCCACATCCAGAGCGAGCTTTACGTATGACTTACCCCAAGAGGCGATCGAGGACGGGTCTGTCCCTCGGCGGCCTGTGGGTGTGATCAGCTAGCTACTAACTATTGGCGGGAAAGGAACGATGGGCAGAGTTTTCAAGATGGCTTCTGGAACGATGCATGGAACCCAACTCTCATATCATGTGAGACTCCACAGGGCCCCATTGCAACGACTCGCGGCGACTAGAACGATGTGATGCATCGCGGCATCTTGGACATGGACTATTGATTGGCAGTGTCTCAGCTGCCTTAATTGTCGAAGTAGGTCTTCTGGTCGTCGACCAGGGTCTGCATCCCGGAAAGAAGACGTGTAGTTGTTGGCTTGGCTGGTGACGGATGCTTTGCCTGCTTGATCACCGTTCATGCCACCCTTACTTTCTGTCCAGTCGTCGTCAAGTAGGTTTCCACAGCAAGCACGGTCGTGATGCGAACTCGTGTCGCCAATAACCGATGTGCACGTTTACATAGTACTAGGATGATCTGTAGGCTCAGTCAGTTTCACTCGCATGTCAATGCTTCCAAGTCCTTGGTCGGCACAATGTCCGGTTGGCGAAATCCATGCCGGTCTGGTGAGCTAGGGATGCTGGCCTGTAAGGTCATGTATTGAGAAATGTCGCCATTACCGCGTGCCTAGGTGCAATGTCTTGCGGGAGTTGATGTGAAGCAACACAAGATAAAATGAAGATGGTAGAAAGGGAGCTGTCTCGCTTATCTCGCAATGTGGCCTGGCCGTTGCAAGAAAGCCGTGTGTCTAGGCTGACCTGGCTAGTCTCAGCTTGTGGTATGCCCAACCCCCAAATGTGAGAAATCGACAAGAATGGAAGTTGGCATGGCTAGCCATGAACGTGTCTGAGCGTCATGTCAGTTTCAGGCACTCGCCTATCAAAATGCACTCATAGAATGGGAGATTGGTCTTGATGGTTCAAAAGAGCCTCATGCATCGAGATGAAACCTTGAGCAATGCCTCTGAACCTAAAAGGTACCAAGGCGAAGTCGAGGCCGTACAGTACATGTATAGCATGTGTTCGCAAGTTGAGAGTTTTGAAGCCGAACTGGCCGGCATGCGAGACATGCGGCGACTAAGTGGGGATGGGGCCGGGGGTAACTCAGGTTCCGTGAGGAGCAGTCGTGTTTGGTATCGAGTTTGTGAGGGACTTTGTGTGAATTCTGTCGACGAAAGCCGAATTCGAGAAACAGCTTGCGTATCGGCATCGGCTGCATGGGATGCAAATGTCTCTGAATCTCGTGACATGCTTCGGGACATCGGAGATCAGAAGGCGACGGCCCAGCAAGTTGGATGGCCCTTGACAGACAGCCACAGCCACAGTCGCACGCGGCATGCCTTTTTAGGTACATTGACCTCTGTGGATTCGTCATGCCGGTAGAGAGACCTGCTCCATCTCTGGCTCAAGTTAATCAATCAACACGGCTCTTGGGCCACACAATTGAGGAGCAAGGTTTGAGATGCGTACTGCCGCATAATCGGCTAGAAGAGCAGCAGCTTCATGGGCTGCTGTTCATGAAACAATGCCTGTGGTGCGGAGGTTTCGGACGCAACAAAGCTCCAATCCGAGAGTTCTCCAGGGCAAGGATCAAAGTGCCTCAAGGCCCGGATCCAGCGCTAATCGAAATACGGGTCAGGTGTGGTGCTGACTGCTCCACCCGGTGCTCGTTCGTTGTCGTAAGTCAGACTTGGACATTGCGTTGTTTCTTCTTCCAGGATCCTCGATTCTCGGTCTTCGCGGAAACCGATGCGATAAGGGACGACGGCTAGTGAGTGGCGCCCAAGATGGCGCTGTAGCTGGGCAAAGAGCTGAAAGGGGACGAGATAATAGGCGGCAATGGTGTCGACTCTGAAGCCTCGCGGTAATCGAGCATGTCGTACCGTACCACAACATCGACGAGGCTCGATACAAGCAGCGCCTATCTTTCGACACCACAAGGGGCCTGGAAGAGGAAGGGTGACGAAACCTCAGGGTGCAGGCCAGCGGGGCCGAAGCAATCCCTGCCCGTGAGTGGATAGCAAACGATGGATCGTTCCCTGAGTTTTCTAGAAGAGCACTGTTGAGAAACAAAAGAAACGGTGTAAATAAGCATGAAAGGGCGATCAATTGGGTCGAGCGAAATCACGGGCTAACGTCTGAAGGATGAGACGAAGCGGCAATTATTAGCTTCTCAAGATGACTGGGAAGCATCTCTGTCCGAGGACGGCTGCAAGCCTTGAAAATTCTGACAGCCATCATTCTGGCATGCAGAGCAGCGATTGGAGAATGGAGTGCGAGATTTGAAGCCGCGAGGCAGAGGCACATTTTGGCACATGCCACACCACCACCACCACCACCAACGTGCTGGGACTGGGCTGCCTAGTTGCCAACTCTCTTTGCTTTCTCTCCCAGCCCAGCAACAAGAGCATCTCCGGCGTGAGTGGGAAGCGGGGGCTCCGATGTTGCAGCCGACCAAATTTAGCCAAGAAGAGTTGTCTGGCCTTCCATAGCCAGCAGCAATCTCCTCACACAAGCGAAGATCCCCTCACGCCTCTTAGCCAGCTGAGAAGAGGCTGTTGGAAGATGGTGTCGTCGCTTGGGCACAGCGTGGGATGATGGCATGGGGGACGGCCTCTCAATAAATCCTTATCTTTCGGGCGCGGCGCCGACCGTCAGAGAAGAGCTTTTCTGCTGTGCTCTGGTGTCTTGCTTCACCCATTTGGTGCTATCCAGGTCCGGTTAGTCTGGGTGGGATGTGGGCGATGGCTGCGGCGTCGGCGGGTGGGCTGTCCTTTGGGATGGCAGATGGAGGAGGGACCGCGGCGGTGCGAACGAGAGAGGCGGCCGAGGTGTAATATCCATTGATTGGATCCCAGGCTCACCGTTCCGAGTCGAGCGAGACCACCTTGGCCTGTGCACCTTCTCCAGTGTCTCTGGAAACCCTCATTCAATCTCCCATTAACAGGCGAGACGAGATGGAGCTAGGCAGGCACCGAGGACGAGACCAGACCAGGCCAGGTGGAGGAATTCAAGGTGAAATAGAGGAGAAGAGGACATGGATGGATGAAGAGTCGGGTGGTGTCTGCTGTGGACTGGTTTTTTTAGTGGGTGGTGCCGCTGGCTGGTGTGTGATCCACTGATTCCCACCTGGACCATGCTTGGCCAGCCCACCCATATGCGCTCCTGATTGGCCCAAGGGCTCAGGCCCTCGCAGTGCACTCAGAGAAGAAGGAGTGCCCTTGGCCGCCCCCTCCTCGCAATTCCCATTACATAAAAGAGTACGGGACGCTGTCTCCCTTGCGCGCGCTCTTCCTGTTATCTTACTTCCCCCCCCAAACCCGACGCGAATTACAGCCCGTTTTTATCTTGTCGTAGAATTTCTTACGTTTCGGACGTCCCTGCGACATCCCACTGAACTGATAGGCGCCTGTTAGACGCGCGCGCTGCTTCTCATCAATCACTCGCAGAGCAACCACTATCAGAGGCCAAGCAGCGCCTATCGCACCTGATCTCGCCCTATTCGCCGAGCCCCCGTACAACCCCCAACCTTGGCCGCATCTGCTATCATCTTGCGCCCGCCGCACTTACGCCCGCAACCGCAAAGCAAAAACCCAACGGGCGCACGCTTGCTCTGGACTCGATTCTCTGCGCCCGTCGTCGTCTCGACGTTCCACCTCGTCACGTAACAGAATTCCCGTTTTGCGTCTCTGGGGCGTTTGCCGCCGTGCGGCAAATCGTCTCGAAGCCCCTGTCTGGGTATGGCAGACAAGATGTCCATCGATAAGGCGGATCCGACGCAGCACCAGAATAGCAACCATCTCAACGGCCTCAACGGTCATCATCGAGAGGAGACCGACTCGCCCGCAGGCTCTAGCCCTGACAGGGACCACAACCCGGCGATAACTTCTGCCAATGCTACCCAGGAGGCTCAGCAGCCCAAGAGGAAGGGCGGCCGCAAGCCTGTAAGTGAACCAACTCTTGCATACTATCTCACCTACACCCTCTATCACTCCCAATGCTTGATCTCGAACATCTACGAGATCGGCACGTCGACATGCAACATGACAACGGGCGTCTCTTGGCCTCACCCAGAGTGCTCTAAACACAATGTCCTTCCCCGCCCTCGCTTGCGACCTCGCCTCGACCGAGACATCCGACAACACATAACACAATGCCATTGTCAGATAGCAACTAACAGACAACACCAAAGATTTATGCCACATCCGAAGAACGAAAGCAACGAAACAGACAAGCTCAGGCTGCCTTCCGAGAACGCCGAACCGAGTACATCAAGCAACTCGAAGAGACCATCCGCGTCCATGAGTCCAACCTCCATAACCTCCAGGCGGCCCACCGCACGGCCGCCGATGAATGTTTGATGCTTCGCTACAAGAACTCTTTGCTTGAGCGTATACTTCTCGAGAAGGGTTTGTCAATCCCTCTTGATCTCTGGCAAAGACACCTCTCTGACACCGCAATTAGGCATCGATGTTCAAGCTGAGCTTCGTGCAAAGACTGGTAGCCCCAACCTTGGGCCAACCCATATGCCGCAGAACCTCGTTCAACCACCACCGATTCAGCGGGCTATTATGAACCGACACCACCAGTCTCGTCGATCGAACTCGAACATTGCACCAAAGGCCGAGCCCGGTCCCGTGTTGCCACCTCCCCTCCAACCACACTCGACCGCCACCTCGCCTAAGAACCGACCAACCCCGTCGTCGCACTCGAATTCGCCGACAAACACTGGTGCCTTCTCACCAGCGGCCTCGGACAATGTGTCGATGCGAGGTTCCATGACAAGCATGTCTCGACAGCAGATGCCTCAGCAACAGCAGTCGCAACAACCACCGCAGCAGCAGATGCCTCAAAGTACCCAAGCTCCCAGGCAACCAATGATGCAGTCAGGTGTCCGAGGAGGTCCGGTCTCCTCGGGCGCCTCGTACTACCCCACCCCCGCTTTCCAGAATCACATTGAGCAGCTAGGTAAGCTGATGATGCCTCAACCCGTGACCACGTAACATAAGCTGACATGGTGGGCATAGAGCAAGAATATGACGCTCAAGCCGACATGATTGATGATGCCGAGATTGAAACACCTGCCGGACATGGTGGCTATCCATCAGGCTACAATGGCGACAACCAACAACCCATGATGATGTCGCCAGCCTCGAACGGACCCGGGCATCAAATGACGCCGTCGCACGAGCCCGTTCAGCCTCCACAGACCACACACTCCCAATACCCATCCATGACCCAGTTGTTGGACCAGAACGGCCTGGACTGGGACCCCTTTGGATTAACTGCCAGCATGCAGTTTCCTGCGCAGCAATTCCAATTCGACCAATCCAATATGAGGTGAAGGTGCATACCGTCGAACAGGACCTCGGCACTTATATCGACGAATGCTCCAATCACCGACAGGCGCCCACGGAGCCGAAACCACAGGAGGCCCGGCCCTCCTGTGAGCTCCCGTTTGTGCAAGAAATCGAGACTCGCGGCTGATGGGGGTTCCTGAGGGGTCGAAATGCCCGACTCAGGCAACCTAGCATGCCACGGCATGCAGCGAGGGGACGCCAAACACTTAACGACCGCCCTTGATTGAAAGGCAATCTCGCCGCGGTCGACTTGTTGGTTCCTCTCAGCCGTCCGGCTGACGGAGTTGATGCTGCGGGATGTGTGATAGATATATCCCACCGCAACATGCCTCGACAAACAGGCCACCTTCGGTCCTGGCACGCAGTTTGCATTGAAGTGCAGCTCTGGCCGTGACCGGCACTGACTGTCTATTTTTATGACGGCAGGTCTTGTCGACGGACACATGATGACTATAATTATCATGGGCGGAAGACTTTTGATTGTTCATGGACGTTGTCTATTGTTGAACAGCACTAGCAGTATCTTTATATAAAAGTTGTTGATTGTTTTATTCTTGGCAACATCTCGACGAAATTCTCGGACCGGGCATGTCGCATTTTACTCATCAAAGGGAATCGGCCGGCGGTGGGAGAGGACTAGGAGGGAATGCAAGGGAGATACCCAACATGATGAAATTTTATGACGCGAGACAGGCTGGAATTGCGTATTGGGAGAGGTTAGACAAGAAGAGGTGATTCCACAAGGGCATTTGATTCTCAGGAGGGCGTTGGATATGGCGAACATGGGCAGGGCAGGGTAGCCACATAGATCTAGCAAGGATACAATCCACATGTTGGTCGGCATCATGATGTTTTCATGGGGTAATAGCTCGCGGTGTGCAAATATAGCGTCTGTCTCTGCATCACGTCTTCTAGAACGTCCCCATGAGCGCTTCCCTGCTTTGGCCATGTCTCACCGGGCCCACGGCGTGTGGTGTGTGGGACAGAGGCCAGCCAGTCAACACTCTTACCCCAGAAACGGGCTCCTGGGCGCTTCTGTACCTGGGTGGATAGAGTAATTACGGTGTCTGCTGAGGTGAGGAAGAGAGGGAAAGCAGGTGAGCGGATCATGGGCCTGGAAGCTAGCTTATGTGGGGACTTTGTGTTGATGTTGCGAGTCAACTGGTGATGCTTGGCGTAATGCCGGACATCCATATAGCTTTTTTACTTCTTGCGCCATTTAGCTCTAGGCTTGGTTTCTTTTCTTCTTTGGATCAAGTGGCGAATGCTTAAAATTTTCAAGTCTTATGGTCTTGAAGGAAATAAACGAGAGTCATTGCTCAACATTGAGGCGTTGGCCGTGTCCATGGTTGTCAAGATCCAGCCCAAGCCAAGGCGGCTCGGCTTTCTTGGCGGGGGTCATCAGCGGGATGCTGAATCTGGATAGATCGGTGGGGACCAGGAGGGAGAGAGGTGATCCTCCGGGTGTGAACTTGATGCAGATGCAGGGGAATGGAACACTTTGCGAGGCTGAGAGGCATATTTTGCGAGACTTGTCAAGCATGGTTGTCTATGGCATGACGAGTTGGAGATCTAGGCCTCAAATGCAACCGTGTCTTTGAATTCATGTCTTACTTTAATACAGAGTTGAACGGGCATCATGCACTTACACAAACCACGTCATGATCATGATCCCCATGACCACCAGTCCGGTTGTCCTACCTCTCGGAATAGGTGCTGTCACACAAGACGCTGCACTCTTCCATAGCACCTTGGTCTTACCAGCCTCACCCACTTCGTCGATGCTGCAGACGGCCTTGCATCCATCCTCATCATCCCCGCGGCGTGCTAACACGTCTCTTCCTTCAACATGTCCTGCCCCTGAATGACCCTCAAGACTTCTTTTGTTCGATCCCTCACTGTCGGTGCCATTGTATGCCATCTCGATCCACTGGATCTGCATGTACGCCGCACCATTGAGGCTCATGTTGCCGCTCCAAGAACCCCCGTCACTCCACGCGTTGAACAGAACCTGCGCCGGGTCCTTGGGCGTCTGGAACTCGATGCTGGCAACCTCCTGACCCGCCACGTACCACACGGAACGCGCAGGTGTCCAGTCCAGCCGGTGTACCACCCAGTCGTCCCAGCCGACGCCCTCGGGGAGGGTGCCGTTGCGAGTCGCCCTCGGGACCTCGTCGCCGTCGTCGGTGAAGGACGGCTGGTTGGTGTACTGGACCCGGTTCTTCGGGTCGCGTGTGAGGATCTCAATGTCGGCTTCCTGCACGTCGGCGAGCTCCTCGCCCTCGAGGTATGTGAACATGGCCATGCAGGCTCCCGCGCTGCCCGTGACTCGGGCGAGCATACGGAGTGAGAGATAGTGGTATGTAGACACTGACTCGAACTCTGCGGCGCTCTGAAAGTCCCGAAGGCGCATTGTTCGCATAGTTAGGAATGTGTCCGATGCCGCATCCTCGTCCTCGTTCTTCTCGATGTAGATATTGTTGGGCGAGTTGACCATGAGCACAGCAGCATCGCCCGAGAGGCTCACGCCGCCGCTCCTGCGGTTGCTCCAGTCCTGGATGCCCCAACTATCATCCCAGTCTTTGCTCTCAAAGTAGTCGCTTGTAATGTCACCTGTCTCAGACGCGTTCTTGATAACAGACGGTACACTGGCGTACTTTTCAAGATGCCGGAAATCAAAGAACTTGTGCTGCGAGTAGTAGGCAGAGTTGGTACCATTTGTGAGGTAACAGTCGCACTCATCGTCTGCTGTCGAGGCACCTTGTACGACGATCAAAAGCACAGCAAGCTGTAGGTATAATGAGCGGATAGACAACATAGCTGTATGTTAGTGAAATAGCAAAAAAGAGAGCGAGCCTCAGAAAAGAAGAATCATGTCTGATCAAGTATCTTTGCGTTGAGGAAGCTCTAATGTCGCCTTATGGGGCGTCACCAGGGTCAATGCCCGCTATGGACGGTCGAGACCTGCTTCGCCTCATGGAGGCCGCTGAGAAGGAGCCATGAGACGGAACTCGGCACGTGCAGCGCTATGACAGGATTTAAGTACTATCATGTTGATGTGCGAACTTGTAGATGGTATATGAAGTCGAAGTTGATTGTTGAAGCTATCACGGGCAGTTATCCGACAACAGGTTGAAGACTCATACTGGAGATGGGGAAAGGGATAAGGCTGATCACGTGACGAGACTTGGCCTCGGATATTCCCTGCTCTGAACGTCAGAGGCGCAGCGCATTGCATATTCCTCTCGCATCCATCCATCCATTCATTCATATGAAGACTTTTTCCTCTCTTGGCCTTCCTCCAAATCGCGCAGCGCATCTTCTGCTATGTAAAAAGGCGCAGCTGGCGATTTCCTTGCTCACAAGACATTCGCTCTGCTAAACTCTTCCTCTCCCTCCAACAGGTGCATAAGTATCACGATGACACTCTCGGTTTCCGCAAACTCACCTTTGGGATGATAGACGCTTCAACCAACTATCGCATCGCCGACGCAAGAAACCCCTGCTCTACGCCATGTCGTCGCCCAAGCCGTCGCCTGTCGACGTAGAAAAGTCCGATCCTCAGTCGCCGGTTGCGAAGCTGCTAGAGACGGACAACGCGCCCGAGAAGAAGGAGGAGGAGGAGGCGAGTTCCGGTTCCGATCGCGAGCCTGGTGAGGCTTCGCCAGAGCCTGAATCTTCGGATGCCCCCCAAAAGGACAGCGACGCGCCGCCTCTGCCAAACGAGCCGACACCGGATGGACCCCCGTTGCCAAATGAACCTGTGCCTGGCGGTCCTCCGCTACCGAACGAGCCTGCGCCTCAGCCCGAAGACGACGGATGGGATTGCCAATGGGACCCAAACACGCAGGCTTGGTTCTTTGCGAATCGCTTCACCGGGAAAACGCAGTGGGAGAACCCGCGCGTCGCCACGCCAGCAGCCCCGGGTACACAACCGAGCGTTCCTCAGCCGCCCGTGTCTGAGAAGCCCGCCGCGGGCGGCTACAACCCCGCCATCCACGGCGACTACGATCCCAATGCCTGGTATGCGCAGGCCAACAATGAAGATGATGGCGCTGGACCGTCCACTGGCGCTGCCTCGGCCGATCCGTCGGATCACTATGCTGCGACGGCTTCCTTCAACCGCTTCACTGGACAGTTCCAGGCGGCCGGCGCGGGCCCTGAGCGGCATAGCGACGAGGCCAAGTCGCGGCGCCAGATGAACGCCTTCTTTGACGTCGAGGCTGCCGCCAACGCCCATGACGGCCGAAGCTTGAAGGCCGAGCGGTCGGGTAAGAAGCCCTCCAAGGCAGAGCTGAAGCAGTTCAAGGAGAAGAGGCGCGCCAGGAAGGAGGAGAAACGCCGCGCTTGGCTGAGGGACTAGGCGCGCGTGACTCGGGGAAGCACTTGGAATTCTTAGATATAGGCGGCATCATTCACTGGAAGGCGTTTCAGAGGAGTTGTGGGGCAGCCAAATGTTTTGCGTGGGTTGTTTGGCTGCAGATGAGGCAGGGAGGGGATTGTGATTTCCAAGCTCATGACATCGATATCATGGATGGATGGACGAATGATGGCCTTGGATGCAGGCAGACTCGCCGTCTCGCATTGAATATGGACCAAGCTAGAGGTCCAGGAATCAGACCAACACTGAGTATATACCCCCTAAATACATCTTTAACCAATCACTTTTCTACTTTGGACGCATCTATTCGTCCTCATCTTCCTCATCGTCATCATCCAACTCCATGTTCAAGTGAACGCTCTCGTCATCGTCGTCATCATCGTCCTCCTCCTCTGCGGCTGGGGCAGTCGGGATAGGCGCCGCGAGCACTCGATCAGGAGACGACGACTTTTCCAGCACTTGTCTCTTTGGCGGTGCGGGATCCGAGCCTTCGTGCTTCCGTTTGGGCGGAGAGCTGGCCCGGGCGTTCCTGTCTGTGTCGGTTGCGGTGGATTTGATCTTTTCGCTGGGCGCAAAGGGGTTGCTCTGGATGGGTAGGTTCTTCTCGAGCTGCGGCGTGGGTAGAGTCGCTGGCTTGAAGAGATCGCCTGTCTTAGCAGCCGGTTCCTCCTCAGCATCGCCATCCTTCATCTCCTCATCCTGGACCCCTTCTTCATCATCATCCTCTCCTGCCACTGGGAGCTCCTCCAACGGCGGCTCACCCTCAGCTAGGCTCTGAGCACCAGCGCGAAGGTTGGTGCGCAGAATCTCGAGACCTTGATCATTGGGAAACTGCTGTGTCAGGTGAGGAAGGATGCTGGGGTACACCCGGCCTCGCTGGTCCTTGTACGGGTTGAGGACGCTCGCGAGCATGGCATCGCGGTTACTAGTGACGATGGCTGTCTGGTCGACTAGACCGCGCACAGAGGGCTTGAGGTATCGCTGTGGCAGGCATGATGGAATAATGGCCAGGAGCGCAGAGGCAGCGACCTTGTGCTCTGGTTCAAGAGGGGTTGCTGCAACCACAGCGGAAGCCTGGGGCTGGAGGAAGAGATCGGCATTGGCGGCGATGCTGTTCTTCTTGGGGTCTGTCGTAGAGGCTGCTGGTTTCTCGGATTCCTTGAGATGTCCAGCGTCTTGCTGTAGATCCCTGCAGCATGCGCCGAGCAGAGGATCCAGGCTTTCAACAGACGGCTTTGATAGCGTTGGGCCAGACAGTATGAGGATTTCTTTCAAAACAGCGTAACCAGTCGTTCGCACACTGGGAAGGTTGATTCCCGACTTGAATACCCGGACAAGATGGTCGAGGATCTCGGGGGCCAGAGCCACCGTGTTCTGCTCCAGGCGCTGAAACAGAGTTTGCAATAGGCGAAGAGCAGCAATGTGAATGTCTGGCATAGCGGCCCAGAGTTCCTCTCTCTCTTCTCGGCTGATGGCAGCGACAGTTGGGAGAGCCTGGTCCCAGGATTGAGACTTGGGTGAGAGTCTAGCTATCAAGAGCACCCGAGACGCAGCATCGACCAGGGCACTGGTAGGTATCGTGACAGGCGCTTTTGTGGGATACCGGAGGCAGTCTGAGAGGTAATGAAACAGGCCAATCAAGCGATCAGCGCCAGCGTTGATGCCCGCCCACGATGGGAGTTCCTCTGCAGCCGGGCCACCACCATGGGGTTCCCCATCAAGTTCGACCCGCGATCGACTATAGCCATTTGAACCCTCCCACGACTCTTCGACGGCCCTCAAGACTTGGTCTGCTGTAGAGTGAAGGTCTTTGAGGAGAAGATCAACTAGCTTGGCCCACTCATCGCTGCCCCCTGACTTGGCAGCGACATGATGAAGTGAGATGATGAGTCTTCGTGAAGCCCTCTGCAAGCTCTGGGGAACAGAAATGTCATCCGAAAGCGTGGGAACGAGGAATGACCGGATAGCGGCTCTTATTTTTGAGCTAGAGGGCCGGAACGTGGTGGGATAGAGCGGTATCAAGGCGGAGAAGGCGTCGCAGATGGTCTCAACCACAGACAGAGGAGTTTGCAGACTCTCGCCGGAGTTGGACTTTATGAGCTTGAGGCAAGCGGCAATGAATGTTGGGATAGTGGGAGTGGCAATCTCTCTCACAAGAGTTTGGTATGGCTGGACGAGCATGTAAATCCTGGTGAGAGTAACCACGGCCAACTCTTTGGAGGCGACAGGGTCGCTTTTCTGCACACTGTTAGCAACACTCTGAACTGGAAGAAGCTCAACACACCTCAACAACAGATAACAGACCGCCAACCCATGGCCCACATCCTCTCAAAACTTCCCATCCGCCGACATCCACAACAGCCTTGATGAGACCAATGGCCGTGAACCTGGCCTCACGACTGCGGCCGTTCAGATGAGTGGTGATGCTAGCCTTGAGCTTGTGAACCAGCTGAGCGCCCTCGGAGGAGCTGTTCTTGACCTTTCTCTCCTGAGGCGCAGACAATGGCTCCTTGCAGTGCAGGACATGATTGATGAGAGATGGCAGGGCGTGAGGGAGCTGGGTCGGGGGGATTGAGGTGAGTTTCCGGCATAGAACCCGTAAATCAGGAGGTAATGAGGCCGCCATGGGGATCGAGTTGCAGTGGTAGGTTGTAAAGGCGTTTCTATCGTCTCCGAGTGTTTGCGCCGAAAGGTATCTTGGAAGATGGTGGTTTCCTGGATAGGAAGGATGAAGAGAAGAGAGTAAAGATTGATTGATGCTGTGTCGTCACGTGCAACAAAATGAACTTGCAACAAGAGCCTTACGTCTTTGCCCCTCTCAATCTTGATGCGACAGCAAGAATCGATGAGCGAGATGTAATTGCTACGCTCATTCGCAAGTTGAAGCTGTACAAGTTCTTGCTTGAAACTTTTTTTTCTTCTACAGCAACAAGCTTAGCTTCGGAAGGCCCCTGTCGTGGTGTACCAATGGGCTCTGATTGGTCTAGCGCCCGTGTTACGTTGACTGGGTCCAGCAGCTCTCATCTCTAGGTAGGTAGCTCTGCGCTACCACAAGCCATCAATACACGGTCAGATACGAGCCATCTCGTCAACATCCTGCATCACCAACCACGGGTGCATGTAGAGGAAGTCGCCTTTGGTGTTGATCCGAATAGACCCTCCTCCCATCGGCCGATACACCGAGAATCTTCCTCCTCGATAGCCTCCGCCGCGAGGCCTCCTGTTCCTCCCACGATCCCTCTCCTCGCCATGCGCTTGGCGCCATCTTGCTGCTAGTCCCGACAACCTCCTGAACAGGTCGAACCATGGGTGTAAGACGAGAGAACAAGGCCTTCCATGAAAGCTTGCAAACTGACTCTTCTTCCCCTGCTGCCGTATAGCCCAAGGCTGCGCAGTACATGCACCAGCTGGATCATGCCCGCTGCGATGGCAACTGGGATATAGTCCCCGAGCTTGTTCGCAAGGTCCGCAAGCACGCTCCTGACAGAGCCTGTATGACGCCCTCCCGTCCTGTTTCACCGCCCTCCAACGAGGGGCTTTGCCTTTAGAATACAAGCCTTAATAACACTCGACCAGGTCTTGCTCTGACCGCCGAAACGGAATGCGCTATCGCCAAGACGACGACTGCTGCTGCTGCTGCCGCCGCCGCTGGCAACCACAACCGACCGCCCACCGCTGCGAACACGAGCCTTATTGACCTCGCGGCCCAGCAGCCCAAGCTCTTGGAGGCGATCGAGGAAGAGACGTTACACCTGACCGACAAGTTCCAGGCTCAGGTGTGTGCGGGATGGCTGCACTGGGTCAACGGGGAGTACAGCCTCTGCACCAGCCAACTGCCCGAGAGTCTCAAGGTGGAAGATGGCGAGCCCAACCCGACCGAAAGGGCTGCGGAATGGACGAGCGTCTGCGCTCTCAAAGCATCGTATCTCAAGGCTAATTGCCTTGCGCGCGGCGGCGAGATCAAGCAGGCCTTGGACGCCTTCCGGGCTGGACTCCCCTCGCTCGCACGTGTGTGGGCAGAGCAGGGGATGGGAAGACAGCTTCGATACTGGTCTGAGCTGTTCCTTACCGAGTACTGTATGCTCTCCAGCCAGGGCTTCCAGAGCAGCGATTCACCACTGGGCGAAAACGACTCCCTCGCTTGCTATCGCTCCTGGGCGAGGTTCTGGGACACCCTGGCGATGCCCGTTACCGGAGGATACGGCTTCAAGGGCTCAGTGCCTCGGCGGAGAGTGTGGAATGAGTATTACCTCGCTCTCTCTCAGATTGTCGAGTTCGACATGCCCTACCCGACCGGATTTGTCAACAACACAGCTGGCAATCTATCTCCTCGAAGTCAGTTGCGGGTGGAGCTCAAGCATGCCGAATCAACCTACCAGACCCTCTTGCTCGGCGAAACGTCATTTCCCAGAGCTGACGAAGAGCGTGAAGAAGTCGAGGGCTTTGTTGGTCAGGTGCTTCGGAACTGGTCTCTTCTCTGTGGACGAGGATGGAAAGAAGAAGATCTTGGACCCGGTGGTCGAAATAGCTTGAGCCGCGGAGTCCTCGATACCCTCTACAGCGCTGCGATGAAGACGTACCACTCAACCGCCATCCTGCGCTCACTCTTCCTCGTCCACCTTTCAGTTGCCGAATTCGACCTGGCTTTCAAGGCCTTTGACTCTTACCTTGAGATTGTCAAGAAGGGCAAGGCCCGTGTTGACAAGACCGGTCATCTCGAGCCCAGCCTAGACGATGATGCTACAGTTCTTGAGACAATTTCGCAGTGCATCATTGCCCTCTGCGGATACGGCCAGCGGACTGCGGCAGAAAAGGCCCGCCAACTTGGGTCCGAGTTGGAGGACTGGCTGTTCAAACTGCCGCAGCTCAACTCTTCAGACACTGCCACGCCAATGATTTCCGAGTACGATGAGTTCAACTCTTCGCACCCCCCTGTGCCACCACATACCATCGCCCTAGCATGGCAGGCCATTGGTCTGTCTCAAGCTCACTGGTCGAGGGTCACCTATGAGGCAGCCTCCAGAACCGAGATCCAGCAAAAGGCCATCCGATCACTCCGGAAGTCCCTCGCGGTAGAGTATGGGCGCTCAAAAGATATCAGGAGTTTTTTTGCCCTCGGCCTACTCCTGGCTGAGCGAAGAGAGTTGACGGCTGCCATCGAGACTGTAAGAACGGCCTTGACCGTCGGTAAAGACCAAGAGGAGAACTACGACCTGGTATATGGACCATACTGGCAAGAGAGGTCCCTTATCCCAGTGTGGCACCTCTTGGCACTTCTCCTAAGCGCGAGACAAGATTACCATCTGGCGGCAAGGGCTTGTGAAGGCGCCCTGGAGCAGTTCAAGGACCCCTCTATCCTGTTCGGAAAAACAGACCAGACGTTTAGGAGCGAGCACCTCAATGAAGCCGAAAAGGATTCCACAGCGGATGATCGACGAGGCTTGGTCGATGATATGGATGACTCGGAGAAGGAGAGCATCCTCGAGGTCAAGATGACACAACTCGCCCTGATTGAGCTGCTTGAAGGACCCGAAGTAGCTGTCAATGCCAGTTTCGAGCTGCTGACACTCTTCTCGAGACTGTTTGGCAACGTCGCGGCCCAACCTGCGTTGAGCCCTCCCAAGGCAGCTGAGCCGCCAAAGACCTCGGGCACACTCAGGAGCATCAGAGGAACCATCTTTGGGGGCAATGATAGGTCTAGGCCGCCTACGAGGCAGATCTACACTTCCATGTCTAGCGAACGGACCTCGAGACCGCAGACTGCTCAGACGATGCGCAGCAGCGCACCGACGATCCACGTAACAGGAGATAATGGGCCCCTGACTGATGCTCGGCCACGAACTTCAGCGTCCTCTGTCCGTCGAAATAGGAGCGCCACGGGCAGGAGCAACAGTCTCAAGAAGCGGGATCGCAGCATGAGCCGACCGAGATCTTCTAGTATTGGAGCCGTCTCCCATAGTGGTGCTACCGTTGTTGATGGAGACGTCTTCTTCACGCCAGCTGGCCCTGATGATAGCGAGCAGACGACTGATTTCTTCACCTTCTCTAGTAAGCGGCAGCCTGCGTCGAGAACCTCGTCCTATGGACGGTCACGACCCCCGCCAAATCTCAACTCGTACCTCTCGACTCAGTCAAAGTCGACCGACTACTCTGAGCTGTCTGTCGACAACGCCTACTCGTCAACATGCGTTCTACCCTTGATCCAGTTCCCCAAGGACAAGGAGAGGGCACAGAGGGTGACGATTCTTATCAGAGTCTGGCTGATGATTGCTGGCTTCTACCGTAGAGCTGGTATGAAGGAGGACTGCAAGGGAGCTGCCACGGAAGCTCAGCGGCTCATCCAGAGCCTCGAGGCTGATCTGGCTCGGGATCCCTCGGGCTCGAGCGGTCTCAAGGGCCCTGGCTGGGCTGACAAGAAGAGCATCGAGGACTTGTGGAGTGATTACTGGGCCGAGGTAAGCGCTTCTCCCATCATTAGTCGAGACAATCAACTAACATGTAGCAGCTGGGTCAACTTTCTCTTGCAAAGGGAGCTCATTACGCAGCCCGAAGTGACTTTGAGACATCCTTGACGCATGCACCCAACCATCCTGGCGCCATCGTCGGCCTCTCCAATATCCTTCTCGACATCTATAGCGAGACCCTCCTCCCTCCAGTCCCTGTCCCCCCTCTGGAGGACACTCTTTTGCACCTCAGCCTATCAAGCACCAAGGCAAGCCAGCAACACCCTCACACCGTCACCGACCTTCCATCAACCCCCCTCGGTCTCGGCCCCTCCCCCTCAGATCCCGAGTCCTCCACCGTCCGCCACTCGGACCTGGACGACGACGAGCTCCCTGCCGCCTACAAGGCCACCCGCCTACCTGTCGTCGACCGCCTCGCGGCTCGTGACCGAGCTTACGCCCTCCTCTCGACCCTCACCAAGCTCGGCTCCAGCTGGAACTCTTCCGAGGCCTGGTTCACCCTCGCCCGCGCCCACGAGGAGAGTGGCCAGCTCGACAAGGCCAAGGAGGTGCTCTGGTGGTGCGTCGAGCTTGAGGAGGGCTCTGGTGTTCGAGACTGGCGCTGCCTGTCTGGTGGCGGCTACATCATCTAGAGATGGACGACAACACACAGGCCTTGTTTCTCCTTTTTTTTTCTTCCTTTTCTCGCTGCGGTTGATGGATTTAGAAACGGAGAAAAAAAGATTGATGGGTGGGATATTTCTGGCATCCGGCTTGCTCACACAGACATACTTGTACTTGGCCTCCCTATCTCGTATTTCTTGTCTCTTCTTCTTTTGATACACATAACTGTGGTGTTTCTGCTGGGCAATGTCAAGATAGGTACCTTGATTTAGCCGACACACGCTGTTCAAGACATTATTCAAAAAAGCACCACCCATAATTTGTAATTGAGCATTTCAATTGAGCATCCTGATTAGTTCATCGCTGTTCTCTATACCAAATCTTGGCTGCCGCTCACAACTTGATCTGCTGACCACCGTGACACAGGGTGCCGCCCTTGTTTGCTCGCAAGACCAAGTCCATGGCGAGGTCGTAACCCTGAGTCATGATGGAAATCAACAGGAACTTGATCTTCTTGGACCTCAGCTGAGTCCCCGTCGCATCGCGGAGATTTGCCTCGCACTCCTCAGAGTATTGTCGTGCCATGGAGACTTCGTAGTCCATTGTCGTCTTGGCGGTCTCTTCCAGTTCCTGGAAAATCCCCCAAGGGTAAGTTGGGCCGACATGTTTACAACCTGCTGCTGGTGGCTCCTCCGCTGTGACTCCTGTCAACTTCAGCCTCGCAGTTATGGCCGCTTCTGCCACTTGGAACTCCTTGCAGATATGGGCTGTCTCGACGCCGCGTCCCTGAAGCGTCGTGGGCAGTGTAGTTCGTGCCCTCCTCAACGTGTCCACGGTTTGTGCTGCCCTCAACTTCAAAGCTATTGGAAGCTCTGCGTCCCCCGCCATCTCCGGAAGCTGAGCTACTGTACGTCTTAATGCCTTGAGCTTTTGGGTATCTTGTATCGCCTGAGTTAGTGCCTCTTGTGTTTCCTCGGGTACCTGATCTGCTATTGTTTCCAGCACGTTTGGCAGCCCTGCAGTCTTGGCTTCTTCAATCGCAGCTCGTATCTTTTCGTGTTTCTTATTTATGGCTGGGAAAAGTAAAAACATCGCTCTGGCACTCTTCGCTATCGCAGTTTTCTCCCTTTGTGAGACGTTTTCCGCTGCCAGTATCGCCTCCGCGTGATCTTGGAGAGGTCCCACGCGCATTTTGACAATTTCCTCCAAGTCACGTACCCAAGCAGACTTGGCTGTTATTGTTTTGGGGGACTCGACTTGAAACGTTCTCAATACCTTGGTGACCTGGGCAAAGTACCCCGGTAGCTCAGCTACTGTTACTTTGGGCATCGCGGGCTTTGTTGTAGTTGGCGTTTGGCCCGTTGCAATCTTGATACTTTCAGGCTTTGCTTCTGTTGGCGTCTGAGTCTTTTCTGTGCCAGATTGTTCCACCGGGGCCTCCTTTGGTCTTTGTTCGATGCGACTGTGCATATCCCGTAGCTTTTTTCCAACCTTGACGGAAAAGTTCTGGACTTTTTCGTGTTCTTCTTGGTGGAAACCTTGCCGGTGCTCAAGGTAGATGACACGATAGACGAGGCTCCAAAGTATGGCCCCGAGGTTCAGATCTAAAAGATTGGTTGCATCTTCGGCTGCTTTGCCCACTGACATGAGTAGCGGGGCAGTATCATCCCCTCGCTCAGAAGATTTTGGGGGTGGGTTTCTATTGTCGAGTTCGCTCTTGTCTTGGTTGTGCTCTGAGGCCGGTAAATTGTGAGTGGCAGTATTGGGGAAAAGCCATGTTGAGGTGTCATCATCTTTGGGTTGGGAGCCCCTTTGGGAAGAGGGACCATCATCTCGAGGTTGAGGTTGGGAGGGAGATCCCAATGAGCCTAAACGATCTTTGGCAGATTGTAGTCTGGACCATGGCTGACGTGACCGAGAACTGCATGGAGTCGGCGCTGCCGCAGGTGGTATTGAGTCTCTTTCAGAGATAGGCTGGCTCCTCGTAGAAGAATCACCGGAGTCGGCGGTAGCCTCCTGGGCTGGAGATTCATGAATGTCCATGATACAAGGAAGTCGTCTTGGAGTAGTAATGATGGTGTTGGGGGAAGAAATGCAGATAACGATTGTGTTGGTTGATGGTGTTGATGGCACGAGAAGGGGTTGATGCCGGAGAGACAGAGGCAGAGGCAGACTCCCGTCCTCATTCTACTTTCCATATCGTGCCTTCCTTAATGACATGCCGACAGAGCAAGTGCGGCCAACCTGGCGTTCTTGCCTCCTAGGTAGGCATTGCGAATAACTTCCCGATTCACTGAAGCAACCCCCAACATATAAACGAATAGCGACGAACATCACATCACATAGATATAATAGTCCGGTAGGATATTTGGCTCTTCATGACGGGTGTGTATTTCATCTAATCCTCAACCACCACCCGCTAGCCACCCCAAAATAATACCGAAAAAAGGGGGAATATCTGTGACTAGAAATGACAAACAATATGATTCTTTTTAGCTCTAATGTCTGCCCTCAAAACTCCCTGAACATGCGCCGCGAGGCTCCCGTACATCCTTTGCTCGTCGGAGACCTTGATCGTAAGCTCCAATCTTCTTCTCCCTCACACGTTAACAACCATGCTCACTCGCTCAGCCACCCCCTGAAAATCACAATGGGCCTTCCCAGTCTACTGTCGGCTCTTCAGCAAGTTTAGGAGATATGACGAGAAGTGTCGTTTGTCTGTTGATGTTGTGAGAGATCGCAAGAACTCGTCACCGTCAATGCCCAGGCTGGGGAAGAGGTGGTTCTGCAGCGACTGGATAAACACCTCGCCCGTCTTTGTGTAGATGGCCTGTTCTAGGCCGGCAATCTCTGTGAGGACTTGTTTTGTCTGGGCATCCTGGAATGGTCGGAAGTTGGGGTTCCGCATCACCTCCCAGCAAGTCGAGTGGAATCGGTCAATCATGAACTGGTCAAAGCCAGGGAATGCAGGAGTAGGACTGCCACTCGGGGCCGTTGGGTTCTGGGAGATGACGGCAATATCCGGCCCACCCCAGATGGTCGCCATTCGTGTCATCAATGTGAAGGCAAGTCTGCTCCCTGGAATGTTGCCTTCGAGGGTCTTGGCCAGCTCGATGATGGACGAAATCATGGGTTCAAAGAAGCCCTGGTTGGACTCACTCACAAGAACCCCGTCCAGCCCGTTGTTGAGAATAATCTGGAGGAATGAGAGATATTCTCTCCTCAACTCAGCCAGCTGAATCTCATCGTCTGTTCCGGCAATCGGCTCTGTAAGCCCACCAAAAATGCGCTGAAGAAGTGGTGTCAGCAGCATGTTGAGAACTTCATAAATCTCCGACTTGAAGCCAAAGACCACCTGATCCAGTAGTCGTAGAAACATGGCCATCTCGTCCTTGGAAGAGCTCTGGGACAACAAGCCCTCGATCCACTGAGGCAGTTGCGGCAGAACGGCAGCACCCAGCACGCCCAGCAACTTGGAAAAGGCCGATCGACAAGCTGTTCGGATCTCGGCAGAAGAGTTCAGCTGGTTGAGGGCAATCAAGATAGCCTCGGCTGCTCGAGAGAACTCGTCAGAAACGGCTTTGTCGGGGGGTCCATGGGAGTTGGCAGAAGCAAGGCCCGGAGTCCAGTCAGAGAACCCGTGGGCCAGAATTCCCAATGCCATGACAATGTGGTGGACTTGGAGTGTGGCCTGGGCATCTCCAGACTTTGCCCGCTCAAGATGCGCCTCCATATCAGTGAAAAGGGGGTCCATCACAGACCTAGCGTACAAGGCCTGTTTCTCGGATGGCGTGCTCTGAGTGGACGAAATGCAGCCGATAGCCTCGAAAAGGTACAGCTGGCTGGTAAAGAGCGCATCTGCTGAGTGGTCAGACTCGTCAGAGGACATGTCATCATCAGCGTCCTCGCCTGGGACCTCGGCCTTGATGGGCAGGAGATCTCCGACCGACTGGATAACTGTCTCGGCGACGTTTCCAACCTGAGATCGAAGTTGCTTGATGAATCGGTGGAATAGATACCACGACCGGGTCTTGATACGAACGTGGTCGTGGTGGACCAGCCGCACAAAGTTCTCCAGGACTTGTGGGATATATTGTGCGTTGTTCTCAAAGACAACACAGTATCGAACGCAAATCTCCATGTACTTGAGCAGAATAGCGGGGTGGGAGAAGTTGGCAATACCTGCAACTGTGTTAGGAGCACTACGCTTGCTTGATGGTGGGCAAGGAAATACCAACCGGATTCGACCATCTTCTTCATCATGACCACCAGCCTCTCCGAGGCTTCACTAGAGGGCTGACTCTTGGTCCCCAGACCCTGGTTAGGAAGGGCAAGCTCGCCAAAGAGATACATCTCATACAAGGCGAGGTCGAGATCCCGCCAGTCCATATGAGAGCCCTGCTGGTCGAGTGTCTGGAAAGTGGTGGCAACGAGATTGCTAAGCATGTCCATGTACAGGGTCTGGTCGATGGCAGCAATAGACTTCTGCAGGTTCTGGAGTTTCCGCCGCAGCTCCTGAAACTCGGCCTCGTCAGTCAGCTCATCCTCGTCGCCCCAGTTGGATGTCTCGTCGTATCTCATTTTGCGAATGATGGCATCTAGGATCGGCGCAAGCATGTTGGCGTAGTCTTGAGGAAGCTGGCCAAGTTTACGAAGGAAGGTGAGCAGGTCTGTCAGCGCTGGGATGACGGACGAGCAGACTTCATCGTACTCGTCCGAGAAGAAGCGCAGGAGGAAAGGGAGGAACCCATTGAGGTGCTGGTTCGCCCTGGCGCGGGTGTCATCACTGAGCTGGCTGTCCTCGAGAGCCCGTACAATGTCGGAGAGGACCGTGTTTACTAGCTTGGCAACTGCCTCGGCCAGATCCGTGTCGTATCGAGAGGTTCCCTTGAACTCGCTCAAGGGAGGGCTAGCAACTAACTGTTCGACAATTTCCCGCAGATTGATGAAGGAGATCATCTCCATCTTGTCTCCTGAACGCATCTTCTTGCCACAAATCTCGTTCAGGGTGTCGATGGCTGTGTCGCGGACTTTGTCCTCGCTACCCGAGGCGTTGGACCGCCCGACCACTGGCAGCAAGAGACCGAGCATGTCCTGGCTGATAACCAGCGAGATGTCCATCCAGCTGACCCACTTGCCCAGGACCTTGAGGACGAGGTCCACGACAGTATCATTGCTCCCGTATCGAGTGAGCAGCTGTTTCCAGGACTCGGACACCTTGCGGATGTCCTGAGCCCGGAGCTGGTCCTTGAGCTCTGTATTCCGCTTGGTCTCGCTGCTCTGCCGTGTCAGGAGCATGTCGGCAATCTCGTCGTGGATGGAGCCGAGAATTCGGAGGTAAAAGACAACGCCTGCGACATTGTCCGAGTTTGTAGAGAGGCCCGCCAACTCGATAAAGTCGTCGAGGAAGCTCTGCCATCCATCTTGGTAGAGGAATACGAACAGGTACGTCAATGTCTGCGTGAGCTTGTTCTGGAGATGCGCAGGGTCAGGCTGCTGCTGGGCGTTGGGACCGTACGTCTGGCGGCAGTACTGGAGGAGGGTGTCCTTGAGGAACGCAAGACTCGTAGGGTCAAGGCCCTGTGTGTGCACGGCATAGTTGACCACCTCGAGGCAGACAAGACGCACCACCTCCTCCGCCCGCGGTATTCGAGCAAAGAGCGTGGTGCAAGGTTGCCATCCTTGAGGGTCGGCTTTTAGCTGATTTAGGTATTCGAAGGCTTGCTCTTTGAGGGCGGGATCGGAGGTGGGGTTGGAAAGAATCCCGACGACGCTCTCGACCTGAGCCATTGGGACAAAAGTTAGCATCGATTTGATGTGATGGTTCCCATGCGTATGCTTCACGTATTGGTCGCATCGTCGGGCCTTGAGAGGCTGGGCGGTTGGGCCGATGCGACTTGGCCATGACCAAGAGTGACGGCTGAATGGCGGGGCACGAGAGGACCAGCGCAGCGTCATGGGACAGAGGCCATCAAAGAAAAACAGCAACAGCGACTCACCTGAGCCTCCATGATCGAAATTCGGGGTGCGGAAAGCACCGAAGTGTAAATAAGACTTGTTCAGGTATGGACGACGCTGCTATAACTCGGGCAGCCTTGCATACACAGCATCCACCATAGTTATGATATCAAAGACGAGGCGGAACAAGGCTACCGAGGGGTCATGCCTAAGTCGTGAAAGAGAGCCTGTGCGGTGAGGCAGGGGTGTCAAGGGCTTGTATGGAAGCAGCCGCGATGGTGACAAAAGCGATAGGGGCGCAAACGGGTTCGGAAAGGCGGAAGCGGCGGTTTTGAAGGCGTATATCGTCCGCAAACTGCGTTTTTATCTCGAGATGTGCTATTTCCAAAAGTCGGTGCGGTGCAGTTCTTGTGCCAATGTGGGGTAGACCTTGACCACACCTCCGGTAGATCTTCGGATAAAGAGAGCTAGTCCCAGCAGCTTGGGCCGTGGCTATTATGCCCCTCTCGCACTTTACACGTGCCACAACAACAGAGGATCGAGACAAGGTATGAGGGGTGATTCAACTCACCGAGGTGTTGACTGGTTCTCAAATATATCCTAAGATAGGTATACGGTCAGGCGGATTCATGCACTATGTATAATTCATATGTGATAGGTCATAGAGGGCTGTATGATAAGCTATAGTACAGCGTAGCAAATTTCAGCACACCCTGTCAGCCACTTGTGAATAACCTCATTGTCCGGAAGGCAACAGTAACAATACCATTTGGAACATGCAGCATGCAAGATACCGGCATTTCCAACACAGAAAGGCAACGTCTAGCATCTTTCGAGATGAGGGCATGAGCACAATGCTATCATGAGTTGGAAAACACACTTCCCGCCAGTGAAATCAAGCGGAATGTTCGGATTGCGGGTGCGCAACAAGAAAACACAACCAAGGTATATATCATTCTGGATCTTGACGTTGCCTAGTCCCAACTTACCTTGGAAGTACACGGAAGCCGCGGGACCTCCATGGCAACTTGGCTGGCCAGCGACTCCTTGAGAACTCCACCTTCGAAGCTCCACAAGTCAAGTTCTGCAATGGCGAGACCGAGAGAGGAACAGCCAAGTTGTATATCTCAAGATTTAAATACTGTTATATCCTGGATCCTTGTTACGAGGGCAAAGCGAAGAGCATATCGAGAAGCAAGGAATGCACGACGTCAAGACCTCTCCGAATTCGTGTAAAGTCGGTTCGAGATTGTAGGCTTCCGACTTTTCGACTCGCAACTGCATACTATTTCTCAAGAAGCCCCGAGTGTCAGAATATCGCTGTTAGAATCTCAACAAGCGTGAAGAGGTAAATGGCCAACCCTTCCTACTATAGCTTTCAGAGTTCGATCAGCTTCTGGTAAGACAGGTGTCCATAACGGCAAGGTAGAATGAGTATCATAGAAATGATATCACCCTGCTAGCCATGGACAACATCCCAGGCCATAGCATGGACAGATGTCAGTTCTGCTGCGGTTGTTGACAGACCACAGCCTTTCCAAATGAACGAGGTCGCATTTTTGTCCAGCCTCGTCCAATTCAAGCCAACAAACGAAATGCCGATCAGACGACAACAGCCTCGAATGTTTCGATCGGAAAATAACTCGGCAGTTCAGCCGCCCTCGAGTCGTGAAATGAAACAATTCTCCAGCAAAGGCAAGTATAGTTGGTCGATAAATTTGGCGCATGACGTTAGATTTGTGGTTCATACGGATGCGCGGTGTGCTCTGGTCTCCAAGAGGAGACGATCATCGACTTGCTGCTGAAACAGAGATCGTCGGCGCTTCACACGTGCAAATCCATCTTTGGTGCGCGACGGGGCCAATATCTAGTAATATCTACGGAGTAGTCAGCGGAAGATCTAGAGGACTCGTCAGCTTCATTTCCCCCAGCTGCCAAGTTTCGTCTCGTCCCGGCCGTAGAACTGCCAGAGAGCCCACCCTTCTGTTGGTCTTCCAGACCGTCTCCTTTCCCTCCCTTGGCGGGGAGACAAGTGGGCAGAGAAGTGATGGCGAATTGTGGGGAGCGGAAATAGGGGACCTGGTCCCCTTGCAGTTGGATTAAGCCCCCATCTTTAAATCTGGATCACTGATTTCTTGATACGAGCAGCACATGGGCTTCGATTCGGTGCCAAGCCTCGATGGCAGCCCAGACGATCGTCAGGAGAAGGCGGCAAGCCACTGCCGGCTGGGGGCGCGACGTGGCGCTGAGGGTATGATTTGGATGGTTGCGCTGGTGCAGGAGACCAACAGGGATGGCCCAGCCAACTTAGGGGGGATATTGGCTTCCTTTCGCCCTGCAGCTGCTGTCACACGAGCTGCGAGAATAGAACGGGCCAGAGGACGAGGCTGGTTCTTTCTGTGACGGGATGCCGCGATCGTCCCTGTTGCTCTAAATGCCGTTTAGGGAATACACGGCGCTGCAGGGGTGCGCTGTGAGAAGTGGAGGACCAGCTGGCAGCATCACTGTGTAAGGCGCCCATTTTGTGGTTCTTTGTTTCAAAGAGACATTTCGACGTCACTGCTTTGGAAGAGCCCTCTGATCAGCAGCAAACTATGCATGGTGTGACACGCGGACGACCACAGCGGGAATAAACGCTCGTGGGAGGCCCAGAGATTGAACAAGAGCGCCAAGTGAGATGGCCATGGCGGCATCATCCATGCGCTCGAGTTGAGGCGGGCTCTGCTCCATGAACACGATGCAGATGCCCGTCACCGCCTTGCAACGTCCTTCTCAAGTCACGACGAGCCTTGATTAAAGCCAGGGAACGAGCGAGTCCCTTCGCGGTTCATTGCCCCGAACCGAGCTCCGGCCGGCACATAGCCCAATGGGGCAGCCGAGATATACGACCAGATGGAGATGGCACCCCTCCATCTCTCGTCTCCCTGCTTGTTGCGGTCTGTCTTTCTACATTTAGAACTGGTTATCTCGGTTGGAAACTCTGAATGTGTAGGTTGTTTTTGGAGGCGTCCTTTTGGTGCTGGCTCATGTCCGTATGGCGAAAACAAGCTCATGCGATCTAATTAACATCAGTTATCGTTTCCGTGATGGGCAGGGGGGCTTGCCATGGTCATTGCTTGTCCTCGTCCCGACTATAACGGTCACTGGCTCGTTGATGGAAGGTTGCAATCCAGATGCCAAGTTTGAGGCTTGACTCTTTGTCATGGGGATGAAGCCCCGCACCAACACTGTGGGTTCCTGCATTAAGGGATAGGTGTGGCACAATCCCCAGGCGGCTGCAGCGACTTGACTTGTGCAACGACGGGAGGCCAATCAGTTGCACAACCGCGGACCTTGTAATGACAACCATGTCGTGCATTAATGAGGAGATGAATACGCGGGCAACATGTTGCTTCTCATTGGCTCATGCGTATGCTGCGAGGAAATTATCGTAACATTATGTTTAGCTGCTGCTGAGCTGTTGGTCCAATATCGATAGAAGGATGGCTGGGCATCAGACAACAAAGAAGGGTTTACCAGGAACAGATGTGGCATTTCGTACAACGCAGCTGAAAGCAAGCACTTAATTCGAAACGAGACATGTCTTGGTCCTTCTTAGACAGTGGATAGAACAATGGACAATGAGACGGTTAGGGCGAGATGAAGGGTGAGGCTGGAATCCATGAATCGCATGATGCTGAGGCGAGGCTTGACGATGAAAACTTTGTGCAGAAAGAGGCTGTGCACTATGCTATATTGCACAAGTTGTGCTTGAACAAGTCCTTTCATTTTGGCGGTCGACCATCAAGGAAGGTGCACTGGGCGACGCCAGCACTAAACCAATGGCGTCGGGGTCCAGGGCACAACCCCCGGTTTCCCCTTCATCAACCACAACCACATCCCTGATCAATGCGAAGCGTCCGATCCTCATTCAGCAGCACACGGTGGCCAGAGATGAAGACGAACAGTGCGCAAGCAGGAGGGGGCCTCTGTCGTACTCCCCCCAGCCTACAATACCTCGCAACGAGAATCCTTTGCGCAGCTTGGTAGCTTGACCGAGCTGTGAGTGGTCCATGACCCGCCCATCACCGCCTATCAAACATGGACCCTCGACGACTGTTCGCTGGAGTTTACGCCTCCAAAAGCCGGCCCTCGTCGGTCAAACAACCAGTTAAAGCCTGCCGGCGGTAGTGGCAACCGTGCCGATCGGGGCCAAGGTGGGCGACAGAACCACTCTAGACGACCGAGATGAAGAGAGGGTGAAGAGACGGCGCTTGACTGGTCCACTCCTGTCCCACCCAGCATCCACCCAACACATCAAGAAGTGATGCCAGGGTTAGACTGACTGTACCTGCAGATGGACACTACGCTACCCCGAAAGATGGCCTCTTCGAGGTCGCTTCATGGTTCATGAAGAATAACCTATTCGAGCAGAATTCGTCTGCCTGGTCAACATCTCCAAGAAACGTTGCTGTTTGGCATTGTCGTCAATACTCGGCATGAATGAATGATCACCATCGGCCAAGCTCTCGAAACAAGACTATCCATGGGAGCCCGTGCCCCTGTCATTGCTCTGGTCCGTGACCCAGAATTCATGGTGATCCAGCATCCAGCATCCAAGGATAGGAGACGGATCCACGAGCCATGGCGGTTCCACACGCAACCAACTCCAGAGACCGTGGCGGTCGACCCGCGACATGGCTCCGCCATCCAACTTCCCCAGTCTGGATGGGTCATTTGCCAGGGTCACACTCGCCCTCTCTTTCATCTCAAGTTGAGAGCCGTTGACCAGAACCCCTGGACCCAGTGTGGCAATGGATCATGGAGACGGCCGACCTCCTGGAAACTTCCAGCACGTAATCTCCGCCTGGGAGTTGCTGGCATAGGACCGACATGACTATTAAAACGCGACCGTCCTGCGACCTCTACATCGATTCTTTCTTCTTTCTCCTCAGCCAAACAAGCCTACACTTCAAAGCTGCCTGCTTCTTGACTCCTTTTGACTTCGGTCGTCCATTCTTTCACCACTTTCAACTATCAAACTTTTGAGCTTTAAGCTTATCCACTCTTTATAACCAAACACCCTTCTTCTCAACCATCAACACTTTCAAGATGCGTTACACTGTTGCTGCCGCTCTCCTGGCCTCTTCGGCCATGGCCTCCAAGGACGTTGTCTACCAGACTGAGCTCGTCACCATCACCTCTTGCGGTCCCGAGGTCACCAACTGCCCTGCTCGATCCACCGTCGTCAGCACCACCTCTTACCCCGTTGTCCCGACCTCTGAGGCCCCCATCCCCCCCTACGAGGCTCCCGTCCCTACCTCCGAGACTACCGAGGCTCCTCTGACTACCTCCACCATCTACAGCACCAACGTCAAGACCATCACCTCTTGCGCTCCCGATGTTGTCAACTGCCCCGCCCGCAGCACTGTTGTCACCACCGAGACTATTGCTGTTTCCACCACTGTCTGCCCCGTTGAGCCCACCAAGCCCGTCAAGCCCGAGCACCCCGAGGAGCCTGAGCACCCCGAGCCCAGCAAGCCCGCTCCCACCAAGCCCGTCTACGAGCAGCCCAAGCCCAGCAAGCCTGTCAAGCCCGAGCACCCTGAGGAGCCTGAGGAGCCTGAGCACCCCGAGCCTAGCAAGCCCGCTCACACCAAGCCCGTCTATGAGCAGCCTAGCAAGCCTGTTTACGAGCAGCCTACCCAGCCCCCTACTCCCGGAAAGCCTACCTACCCCGGAAAGCCTTCCCAGCCCGCTCCCCACCACAACGGCACTGTTCCTGTCTACCCCAACCCTGCTACCGAGACCGGCCACAAGCCCGCTGTTCCCACTACTCTTGTCCCTGGTGTTCCCCAGTGCGTTCCTTCTCAGTCTGTGACTGCTATCACCAAGAGCTACACCACGGTCCTCACCACCGTTGAGTACTCTACCATCCAGGTTCCCTGCCCTACTGGTGACAAGCCCGGCCACCCCGGAAACCCTACCGGCCCTGCTGTTCCCCCTCCCGCCGCTACCACCCCCGCTGGCGGTAACCCCCCCGTCCGCGGCAACGAGACGTGAGTATAGCTTCATGAGAATTGATGAGCAAAGAACTAACATGTCCCAGTGTCCCCACCCAGCCTCCTGCCGTGACTGCCGGCGCTGCCACCTTTGCTGGCTCCGCCTTCTTCGCCGCTGCCGCCGGTATCGCCGCTTTCATCCTTGCTTAAATTCTTCCTCTTTTCGTCCTATAAGTTAGAGCCTGCAGGCTATGGCAATTTATGAACCCAGGTATTCTGTCTTGTTGGACATGTACAGAGTTTAACTAGACGAGTGAATACTACCGCTTTATTGGCACATAAATCTGTACTTAATCTTCTAATCTGCAACTGGGTGTTCATGGTTGGGCGATTGGATATTGGTCTGGACCAAATCATGAATATCTGCTTTAAAACTCAACCTTTTTTACCATTGAAGTTTCGTTCTCTATGTGAGCTCCTTGGCATCCATTACTTTCTGGCCTCTCAAGAAAGACGTTGTGAATGGCGCGAGCTAACGACGCCGCCAGGAGGTCGTATCAAGCCATCAGACCCCCTGTAAATCTGGGGTGAGGTCGGCCTCCCCCCTTCTCCTCTGCATGCACAGGCTCATTTCCCAAGTTGGGCACGAGGCTACTGGGATGTCACCAGCCACCTATTCCGAAGCAACAGCGGCAAATTACAAAAGGCCCAGGCCCGGGAGATTGCGATGTGTACCCATCAGGGGTGCGCCATTGGACCCGATAGCCCAGCTGCGGGTGAATGGCACGGTGATATGCCTTGGTCGGGAGATGAAGATGGGTCGGGGTACAAGAGTCATTTTGCCTCTACGGATAGAAATCACGGCATTGTGCGAGGTCTACAGAGGGGCGAGGTGAGGTGAGGTGATTCGGAGCAAACTATCGATTTGCTCACGTGTTGGACTGTGACATGGATGGCGCCTGGACCTGGCTGAGAGACAGCATGGTCGTCGGCGTGTCCAATTGGGTATGCAGACCTGGTAAAACTAATTAGCAGTCTTCAGGTTGGCTTCATGGGTACAGAGTGGTGGCCGTCTGATACCATTCAGTATCCCCAGCAGTGACCTCCTCTCCGGAGAATGAACAGTCCTGACCCGAGACCATTAGCCTTGTTGGCACACACTGCTCTGCTCTCCCCCGGACCGAGAGGTTCTGACGTGTGGCCCAATACACATCAGGTTTCCTCCGCACAGTTACTCCCTAGAGTAGATTTGCCTTTTCGATAAGCTTAAATGGTTGTTTTTATTCCTTTTTCGACTCCTCCTTCCATCTTCTGTCCTACGGAGGCGCACCAGGGCTGTTAAGCTTAATCCCTCGCGTCATGTATGTAAGAAAATAGCCAAGAAATCCTCGGGAAGGGCTGGTCAACCAACACTAGCGGGTCAATAGGAGGAGCAATTATATGTATTTGTTCGATTGGCGACTCGAAGGTCATAAACATTTATCTTCCCTTCCATCTATTCTTTTCGAAACACTTGTACTTCCGGACCCGTTTTCTCGTTAAGCTGTCCCTCCCCTCTCCGCTGCTCCTCTCTGGAGATGGCCTGTAAACTAACCCATGGCCTCTTCACCATCTCCCGGCCGGCGACGCAGTCCCTCTATAGGGTCATGTCTAATAAGCCAATGGTTTGTTTTCCGCCGTGAGGAATTGAAGCCGCGCGGGTGGTGTGATTAAGAGTGGTAGCTTGTTCAGCTACGAAAGAAGTAACTTGTTGGTCGTTGGTTGTGTGACCTTGGTTGCCACCTCAAATCTTCTCAGCCCACCGCCCACTTCTAATCTCGAAAGCATGTTCCCATCTATTAATTCTCATAAATCAGTCATTTTATGCCTCTGTTTGACTAACATGAGCTCTCGGTGAGCTTGACTGTGTGCCGCTGCTCTCGATGAACTGTGGTGCCGGGTAGGTGACCTAGCGAGCAGCAACTATACCTAATGAACAACGTATAACGATATAAAACCTTATTGTAGCTGGAAAAGAGATGGATATGATGTTAGCCCTGTATTTAGTATTGGCACCACTTTTCGCGTTGTTGAGTCAACTCATCAAGGTATTGTGGTCGAGTTCCAATAGGTATTGCCCCAACGAGTGTGCCGAGACTCCTCTTAACTCATGCCTCCAGTTAGGAACCCTTCTGAGGCCTGAGAACAACCCACAGACACTATATTTTCTATTCCAAGGGGAGTAGCATTGGTCATCTCACCGGAGCGCATCAGCTGCCCGGACCAGAGATCGCAACTCGCGACACTACACCACAGTTGATGCATAACCTAGCATCGGCTACAGACAGAATACAAATTGGGGTCTGTGTGATGATAACTTCACTCGCAAAGACTATTGACTTTCTTGGTGGCTCTCGTTCGCCGTAACCGCGTTGTTCGAGGAGTGTTACTCGTGAGAGATCATCTTTGGTTACGTCTGCAAGGATTGGGAGCTTGGGGCGAAAGCTGAGAGGTTAGAAACCGGAAGAGGATTTAGGGGACGTTATATAAACTCGTAACTTCTGAGAAGAGAGAGATTGATTGGTCGGTCAAGATATAAAAGAATCCATCTCACATGGCCGGGTCAGTTTGATGGGGAGCCACTTTCTCAGGTCATCTCAGGGCAAGCCACCATTGACCCGCCCGATAGATTTTTGAGTCTCCAGAGACAAGGATCTGGGCCTCCGTGACGGAGTAATAGAATGGGGTAGCCGTGGGGTGAAGTGAGAGGATGGAGATTGGGTCTCTGGGGTCAGATCCTGGGTCCGGGGAGATGGCCATGCTTCGATCCTAAACCTCCGTGGCCTCATGCAGCATGCAAGAAACTGGAATTTTGATGAAATGATGATGGAATAGGTCTAGACAGGCCAAAAGAAGACCGCTCTAATGGACCCCAGAGTCTATTGTCTTCACCCGCGTCATGCTGGCGGCTCCGCACAGTGGACGTAGCCAGTGGCTCTGGATTTTCTACCTCACGATATTTGCCACGAATGCGTGCCTCCAATAAGACCAATGTGGTTTTCAGCTCTCACGAGGACCACTTGGTGCCTAGGCGAGGCTCTCTGTACTCCGTAACGGACCGGGATATTCATGCCAGCGAGTTGGAGTTGTTCCCCTTCTCCCACTCGTTGTTCCGGAGCCATTCTAGAAGGGATCTGTATGTGAGTCTGCTCGCATATTGGTTCAGGCTTGGTCTCGGTAGCTGCGTCTAACATATGGCTTGTAGTCTCCTGGGCCATTGAGACGTAGATTCGCCCGGGAGAAGACGGGATTTCAAACAGCGTAGATCTCAAAGTCGGGACATGTCTCATACTGTGGAGCCTAGTAGTGATGAAGTCATTCCTAGTCCGTTATACGGCTTATGTCAATGGGGGAGACAAAGAGAGAGACCCCGAGAGTCCGGGGACTCCAGACAAGACCCGCAGGGTGTCGTCAACAACTTATCAGGGACGTTTTACGGCCTGCGTAGGGTCCAATGTTGAAATGTCAGCTCAAGGTCTCTTTGAGTGGTTAGTTTCAGAGCGGATTTAAAGGGCTCGTGCGTGCGTTGCGTTATTAGCCTCCAACGTCGGCTTATATTGACACCATCTCGGCTTCCTTCCCGAAGCCAGTCTCTTCCGAGTTTAGCGTAGCCGCATTTTCTTTGGTGGCAACGGCGATGCCACGGCGATTGAAAGGGATGACATCATGCGAACAAGGAGAAAGGAGAGGAAAGGGACCATGGCCCGCAGGGCAAACTCTAGAATTTACTGTACCTGGCTAGTGTACAAGAAAGAGGTTGAAAAATGGTGGAAGCAATGAAAGGGTCCAACATTGCCTTATACCTTTTCAACAGTCTTGAACGGCTTGTCTTGCCCGTGGAGGGTCTCGGGTTCTCCGCCCGAGAAGAGTAAACGTTGAATTTGAAGGAGAACCTGGAGGAGAATGGAGTTGGTCTCTGAGCATCCTCTTTGGGGAAAGCAGGACCAGTTATGTCAGTTTTCTCCATCCGATGCTCCGCCATTCAAGCCAACAAGCCCTCCTCCGAGTCTCTGAACGTGAGACTGGACTCCTGTCTAGAGAATGAGATCATGGATGCACCCTGGGGCCTATGGAATACGTTCATATGGGCCACTTTCACTACGAGATGCAGCCGCTTCCGCAAGGGTTTGCATGAATCGACATACTCCATGAACTTACACCCCCTTCCATCCACAAACTCCGCCCACTTCACCACTCTAGTTGTCATGATCTCTACCCCGTCTCTCTTTGGCAATACTCTCTGTGGGGTCTGGGGAATGCAAATGCCATCTTGTGGGGTTCTCTCCTCTATCCAATGTCTGTCTGAGCACTAAAGTCCAATGACTTAAAAGGGTCTTGTTTCCCCAGCATCCATACCTTTTGCATCTCCTCTTTTCCGTGGCATAAATCACGAGTCCCTTACCCAGATCGAACTTCCCCACGTCCTATCCAGATCTTCTGTTCCAAACCTCCCAGGGTTGTTGCTTTTCCATCAATGTTCACTTGATCCCTACGCGTCCGGTCACAACTCTCCCACCATGTTCAAAGAGACCAAGCCCGCTCAGGACTCTAAGGGTTTTTCGGATGAGCTCCAGAGTCCTCCCTTCCAAAATGGCTCTATCTACGCCTCCTCCCACGTCGAAGATGCTGTCTTCGGAGAAGTTACGGAGGAAGGCCCCAACTACCGCAATGTACGAGTCATCTAGAATCTTCCCAACAAATTTGCCGTCGAGGCTAATATTTCAAACACAGGTTGGGTGGATTGCAGCCATCGCTCTCATGGCAAAGACTCAGATCGACCTGGGTGTCTTGTCAGTTCCTGCCACCTTCGATGTTCTGGGCGTCATCCCCGGAGTCATCTGCCTCATTGTTGTTGCTACCATCACGACTTGGTCTGACTACATGATTGGTTTATTCAAGAAGAGACACCCTGAAGTTTATGGAATCGATGATGCCGGCTTCATTATGTTTGGAAAGATCGGCCGAGAGGTCTTTGCTATCACCTTTTTGTTCTGTGAGTACCTACTTGCGATTCGATCCGTTGCAAGAAAATTCTTGCTGATAAGATCAGATTGGGTATTCGTATCCGGCTGTGCCATGCTGGGTATCTCGATCGGTCTCAATGCTGTCTCGACACACGCTGCCTGCACTGCCGTCTTTGTTGCCGTCGCTGCTGTCGCCACCTTTTGGTTTGCTAGCATCCGAACCCTTGGTAATCTTGGTTGGCTCGCCTGGATTGGACTTGTCTGTATCATGACGGCTAGTGAGTTGTCCCATTTAGCAATACGATTGAAAGTCTTTCTAACAGCTGATAGTCTTTGCCATGACTGTTGCCGTCGGCGTACAGGATCGCCCTGCTGCCGCACCCAAGGGCGGCGTGTGGGTATCTGACTACAAGCTCACCAACACGCCGAACTTTGTCGATGGGATCTCTGCCATCTCGGCTCTCATCTTTGCTTTTTCAGGAACCCCCGCGTTTTTCACTATCGGCGCCGAGATGCGGGAGCCCAAGCACTACACACGCTCCGTCCTATGCGCACAAGGAATTGTGACTGCCGCGTATGTTGCTATCGGAGTTGTCGTTTACTACTACTGCGGCTCTTATGTCGCCTCTCCTGCTCTAGGATCTGCTGGAGCAACCATGAAGAAGGTCTGCTACGGCTTCGCCCTTCCTGCACTCCTCGTCACAGCCATGATCGTGACACACGTCCCTGCAAAGTATCTATTTGTGCGGATCTTGCGTGGCTCTAAGCACCTCAAGTCGAACAGCCTGGTGCATTGGGGGACATGGCTGGGCTGCACTGGAGGCATCACTATCGTCGCCTACATCATCGCCAGTGCCATCCCCGTCTTTGGTGGGCTCGTTTCACTCATTGGCGCCTTTTTCGGTACCTTTATGTGCTTCCAGCCCTATGGCTGCATGTGGCTGTATGAGAATTGGTCCAGGAAGGACCGAGACCTCAAGTGGCACCTGATGGTTTGTTGGAGTATTTTTATTGTGGTCTCTGGAACCCTTTGCATGGTTGCCGGCACGTACGGGTCAGTCGTGGGCATCATGGACTCTTACAAGGTCTCGGGAGGATCGGCGGCTTGGTCGTGTGCTGACAACTCCAACTCTACATGATCATTAGTGGGAAAGTTAATGTATGAGTTATACAGACCTGGAAGCAATGGCATGCAAGTCCAACATTTTGAGCTGCTGAAAAAGACGACGCCATGCCGAACTGTGTAACGTGGTGAATCATGTTGTTCTGTTCCACGACAGCTCGACTATCAAGAAAAGCATATCGCCAAGAGCTTGGCGTGGAGAGAGTCTTGTCAATTGGTCAGGTTGCTCTAATTCGGCAATCCAGCATGTATGCTCTCGCAGCCAAGGCCTTGGCAGGATCAGGGTGTAACATGACCCCGGGAATCACGCGATTGGCTAAGATTAGAAAGCAGGGCAGAGAGATAGACTGGACGCGAGGGAATTATCGAGAGCCTTTGAAACAGCTCGTCTAGGCTCCTGGGTATTGTCGCGCTGGGGAAAATAGGGCTAAGGACTGCAAGCAGAGGAGAAGGAGGAGCGTGGTAGTAGGTTCGACACCGAAAACCCAAACAGTCTCGGATATTATTGGGTCGTGGATGGGACTGAGTATGGTGAAATGCACGGTCGCGAGAGGGAACTTGGGAACAATTTTGGCTTGGTACGGGGTGAAGATGAATAGGCAAAACTGGGCGACAACAGCGGGATTCAGTAGGCGATACGGACGCAGCCATTCATGAGAGTGGGGAAGAGTTTGTGTGGTGGCTGTCGAGTCGGTTTGGTGTATGTAGCATTAATTGCGCGGTGATGACAATTGCGTAATCAAGAAACCTTGGATCCTTAAAAACATGTTTGTAGGGAAACAATCGGTATCTATGATTCAGAGGCGGGCCGGAGAATAAGAATAACGGCCGACGGCACGGAAGGGGAGGGGGACGGAGTGCGGGGCACACGGACACGGATTTGGGGAGGAATGAGATCCGGTGCGGAGTCGGGCTTGACCGGTCGGGTCAATGCAAAACCCTTTTCGCACTCGGGACCCAGTTTGACGTGTGGGGCCCCACCTCGCTTCGCTTCATGTCTTTGCTGGCTTATGGAGCAGTCTTTGGGTGTCAGCAAGAATTCCCTGTTCGAGATGTTGCATGTTGATCGTTTGATGAGCGAGTGCGATTGGAGAGGGCAGTGCAAGCTCGTTGGATATCAAGACCGGTCGATCACGTTTAGGGCTGGATAACGTGCTCGTTTCATCATCAAAGGCGTGGCTTGGGCGTGAGGTTGGGTGAGATTGACTAGACGTGGTGATGCGATGACACGAAGCAGCTGTCGTCAGACACACTGTTTTGGGTGTCACGCAGCGCTTCATGTCAGATAGCTTCAGCTGGAGAGGACTTTGGGAGAAGAAGGAGTAGAGTCATGGATTCAGCTGCATGCTATGTGAGACCTCGAATGAATTACCCAAGTTGAGGAGAAAAAGAAACCAGCAGCAAGGACATGGATTGCATCAGCCACCTTGGCGAGAGCCTCGAGAGATGGGAATTACTGTTCTTGTTGGTGGTGGTGTTTTGAGGATCATATCCTCCATACCTAAAAGGGTATAACCATGTCTCGCTCATGGCTGACGCAAGCGCTGAGACGCGACGATAAAGGTGATTCGACCAATAAAAAAATAGGAAATTTTAATGTTAAAAACTGCCCTACGGAAGGTGCGGGCTGTGCAGATGCTGTCATTGGCAGGGAATAAAAAAGCCCAGCCAGATCAGCAAGCCCTGTTCGCACTCGCACCTCGCACCCGTCAAAGCCTCGAGATTAGCGGCTTCAAAGAGGATCGCCTTTTTCTGCCTTGACCTGAAATCTCTCGATGCCGCGTGTGTAGCTGCGTAGATGGCTATCTACCAGGGGTCGATCTGAGGCTAGGCAGTCACCATCTTTAGAATCTCGAGCTTGTCGACCCACCCGCGCTGATCAACCTCACTCCAACAACATTCTCCCAACTCCGATGATCCACCACATCCCTACTCCCATGATGGGGACATGGGCATGGCATTCCTCCGCTGACAGGCCCTAATTTAGAGGATTGTAACCCGTTGAGGCTTGTACCCGCGCTGGGCCCGCTTGTTGGTTGGTGAACTGCCACTCGCGCCCCGCGGGCATCGTCCCAAGGCTTGTGAGCGAGATGCGAGATGCGAGCGGTATGAGCCTCGTCATGGGTCAGGGATCATCCAATGCCGTAGGGCATGGCAAGTCCGTTCTCTTGGTCCCCTCCACAGCCTTATACGGGCTACAGCTTGGCGGCTCTACCGTGTCTATATCAACTCCCTCATCTCCCGTCTCTCATTCCCATCTCATCTCCAGCAGCAGCAGCAATCCACTCCCAAGAGCTTTACAATAAGCTTAATTCCCTCCATCTCATCTCATCATCTTCTTCTTCTCACTCGTTCGAACCGACTACAGATACACCAACGCTCACTCCCTCGACATCAACACACTCTAAACCGCCAATATGCCCAACTACAACTACTCCATCTCTCCTGATGACTACTTCGGCTCCGACTCGCCCTGCACACTCGACAACTGCAAGGTCGAGTGGAGCATTCTCGGTTACCGACCCGATCTCGCTGCCAACATTGCCTTTATCGCTCTGTTCGGAGTTGTCGGTCTCGCCCATGCCTACCTGGGCTTCCGATGGAAGAGCTGGGGCTTCATGGCCGGTATGCTCATGGGCTGCCTGTCCGAGGTTGTTGGCTATGTCGGCCGTGTCATGATGTGGAATAACCCCTTCTCTTTCAACGCTTTCATGATTCAGATTGGTGAGTCTCTAGACAACTCCACCTCGTTTAGACTTTTACTAACTCATCACAGTCTGCCTCACCATCGCTCCCGTCTTCTACACCGCGTCCATCTACGTCACCCTCTCCAAGACGATCGTTTTCCTCGCTCCTGAGCTCTCCCGCTTCAAGCCCCAGCTCTTCTACTGGATTTTCATTCCCTTTGATATCGTCTGCCTCATCCTCCAGGCCGCTGGTGGTGCCATGTCTACCTCGTCCGACAGTAGCGTGGGTGTCGACATCTCTATGGCTGGTCTGATCCTGCAGGTCATCGTCATCGTCCTCTTCATCGTGGCCTTTGGTGACTACATGTTCCGCTACTGGCGCTCTGGTCACGCCGCCAACTTTGGCTGGCGTCTAAACACCTTCTTTGCTGGTCTCTCGGCCTCTATCATCCTCATTCTCACCCGATGCATCTACCGTGTTGCCGAGCTGAAGGATGGTTACGATGGTGATCTTATCAAGCACGAGATCCCCTTCATCATTCTCGAGGGTGTTGTCATCGTCCTCGCCGCCATCGCCCTCTGCTTCGGCCACCCTGGTCTCGTCTTCAACAAGTCCGAGTACACCAACGGTGTTTCCCAGAGCGAGAAGGGCGTCAACCTCTCCGGTCTCCGTGGCAGCTCCGAGAACACCGTGAACAACTAAAATCTATCTTTGACGGCAAGCTGCTGCCAAGTCTGCAAAGATGATTAAAAGTGTCACGATCGAAATGTTGGAGCTGTCATTCGACTGTTCCGGGGATGAGATTTCCTTTTTCTTTAACGATATTAGCGCATTGATTTAGGGTTTACTTTGTTTTGCCTTGTCGTGGGCTTAGTCTGGATAGAATTGTTCGGATAGCTCTGGTGCAAATGTCGACCATTGAGCTTTGGGTATGACAGGGCCATTACTCTGGAATAGTTAGATATCTTGGGGTCTCCCATGACCGGGAATTTAAAGCATGAAATTAGATGGGAGTTGCTGGTTTGGGATTTTATAAATGGAATAAACACAAAAACTAAAAGAATCTAGGGGACACCCTTCTTCCATGCTACCTTTGATATCCTCGAGACGGCGGCAGAGAAGTCGCCGGCTCGCAAACGAAAATCAAACTATATGATCATCATGGCCAGTCTAGAAACGCAATCGTCTTCTCCGGAGCAGACGGTCAAGTAGCATCATGCCTGGGGGGAGAAGTGTCCGGCTTGGCATGGGAATTTGAGGGATGACTTGGGTTGCTTTTGAGTAGAGACTCAGTCTAGTCTTATCAATTTCAAGCTGCTCGTCCCCTTTGCTTTGTCATTCATGATAGTGGTGATTCGAGTATGATTTTCCAGACAGTGCCTCGATCCTTTACAACCAGGTTGTCGTGTCAGTGGTAGGGACATGGGTAGTTTTCTCTTCAAGACTACTACAATGCGTTGATAGCCTTGATTATGGGGAATAAAGAAGTCATCTACCATACTAGATACTATCGATCCCACCCGACCAAAAGAGTGTTAAAGTACAACACCATGAGTGATTCTCTCCATTGCGGGGTTGAGTAGAAGCCCCGCTCAAGGTCTGGTCGGTGAGTGGGTACGTACCGAAGCTTGGACTTCTTCGATGGTGACTGACCAACCACATGACCATTTCAACCATGGCCATTTCAACCCTTCGATTATCTCCAACTTGTTAGGCGCCCTCCTTCTTTCTCCTCCTCCATCTCCGCCAGATGCTCTCCTTCTCCCGCATCTCATCACGTCGGCTTCTTCAATCTAGAATCGCAATTGCATCTTTTCCTCAACCGTCTGTCGCATTCGTCGCATCCTTCTCGACCTCTTTGCCCACCATGGCCCCTCCTCAGGAAGCTCTCGACTTTGTTGACTTTGTCAATGAGTCGCCTACTCGTTAGAACCTCCCTGACCCTCCTACTACTAACATTTCCCCCGCTCACATCATTCCGTAGCTTACCACGCTGTCCGATCCGCCTCGGCTCGTTTCGAAAAGGCGGGCTTCACCCTCATCCGCGAGCGTGACTCGTGGGCATCAACTCTCCGACCCGGCGGCAAGTACTACCTCACCCGCAACGCCTCGACCATCGTCGCTTTTACCATCGGCCGCAAGTGGCGTCCCGGTAACCCCGTCGCCATCGTTGGCGCCCATACCGACTCCCCCTGCCTGCGAGTCAAGCCAGTTTCCAAAAAGTCCAACGTTGGTTTCCTCCAGGTCGGCGTTGAGACATACGGTGGTGGTATCTGGACCTCGTGGTTCGACCGCGACCTGAGCATCGCCGGTCGTGTCCTGGTCAAGGAGGGCGACAACTTTGTCCAGAAGCTTATCAAGGTTGACAAGCCCTTGCTGAGGATCCCGACCTTGGCCATCCACCTTCACCGAAATAGCAACTTTGATCCCAACAAGGAGACGGAACTTTTCCCAATTACAGGTCTCGCGGCTGCCGAGCTAAACAAGGGAGGAAAGAAGGAGAAGGATGAGGAAAAGAAGGATGAGGGCGAAGAGGAGGCTGAAGAGGAGGACTTTAAGCCTCTCAAGGCCATGACGGAGCGACACCACCCCACCGTTCTTGACGTCATTGCCTCCGAGGCTGGAGTTGATGTTCCCTCTGTGGTGGACTTTGAGCTTGTGCTCTATGATACCCAAAAGTCGTGCATTGGAGGTATCAACGACGAATTCATCTTTTCCCCTCGCCTCGACAACCTTGGCATGACCTACTGCTCGGTCGAGGGTCTGATCGAGTCAGTCAAGGAGGAGGACTCGCTTGAGGAGGACAACACTATCCGATTGACAGTCTGCTTTGATCACGAAGAGATTGGCTCAACGTCGGCACAGGGTGCCAACTCCAACCTGCTGCCATCCGTCATCCGCCGTCTCTCGGTCCTCCCCGGAAACCGCGACACCGCCAGCGAGGGCAGCTATGAAGCTGTCCACCATGAGGGCGAGGATGCGACGGCGTACGAGCAGACGCTGTCGCGGTCATTCCTCGTGTCGGCCGACATGGCGCACTCTGTTCACCCCAACTATGCTGGCAAATACGAGCCGTCACACCAGCCAGCCATGAACGGCGGTACTGTCATCAAGATCAACGCCAACCAGCGCTACGCCACCAACTCGCCCGGCATCGTGCTCCTCCAGGAGTGCGCCCGCACAGCCGGTGTGCCTCTTCAGCTCTTTGTCGTGCGCAACGATTCGCCGTGCGGGAGCACCATCGGACCGGGTCTCGCTGCCAAGCTGGGCATGCGGACGCTCGACCTTGGCAACCCGCAGCTCAGCATGCACAGCATCCGCGAGACGGGTGGCACCGCGGATGTTGGCTACGGCATCCGACTGTTCAAGGAGTTCTTTGAGAAGTATGGATCTCTGGAGCCCAAGATCCTTGTAGACTAAGCGTTGATACTGAGTTGACTGGAGTTGTGTGGGGGTATGTATGGGTGGAGTGATACCAAGGGTGATGAAGTCAAGATTTGGGTATCATTGGATATTACAAGACGTTGAACGAGACGAGACGAGACCTACGACAATAGTGAATGAATAAATCATTGAAGCATTTGAACCGCTATGTGCATGGGATTCCAGACATATCCAGATATCATGACAGAAGCCTTTCCGTCCTCCCAAAAATGATGCACGCATACCGTGAGCCCCGCCTTATAACGCCATGGGATATCTCTTGGAACTTTTGTCCAGACAGACAAGATATTCTGTGATGCCATGTCCCCATCACAGTACAAGAGGCAAATCACCTCTTCAAGAAAGATGCCCTCCCCATTTCATCGCTTCGCTTTGCCCACATGCCACGCTGATGAGATGAACAGCCCATATCAAAACTCCGCCCACCCAAGGGGAAAAAAGGCATAAAACTCCATTGCTCCCCCAAGATTTACTTCCTTTTTTTAGTAGCAAATATAAATCATCGACTTAACGTCGCAACCTCTTCTTCCCCATCGGAAGGCATCACCTCTGTCCGCTGCGAGTCCGTCGATGACCGACGGTCCTTCTGTCCGCCGTCAGACTCGGGCGAGGCTGCGGCGGGGGGCGTCGGGGACCGCACGTGGATGGCGCTTGGGAGGAGGGGACGACGCTGCAGCTCGGCGAGGGGCACGGCCGTCTGACCTGTGCGGAGCTTGTAGTTTGCGAGGCTGAGGCGAAGTCGAAGGGTCTCTGCTCTCTGGAGAAGACAATTGTTAGCATCCGAGGAGTGTTGGTTTGGGCTGGTTAAACGTACTTGTCTTACTTGTTGCCGCGTTAGGGTTCCCCGACTTGTGGGCGCTGGTGATGCGGGAGCTGATGTCGATGTACGAACCACGGTTGTTGTAGTGGCGTCGTGCTCGGTGGCGGCAGTCGCCCACGAAGCATCGTTGGCAGATGTATCGAATACAGAACTAACGTCAGGACTGTTACTCCTCTCAGACGCGTCCTATAGAAACACCCATGTTAGCCGTGTCCATGTCTTGCGTCATGACATCCTCTACTACCAACATACCTCGTCACGTCCTAGACACGCCCTCTTCCCCGCGGGACCCCCCGACGCCGCCGCGCTCTCCATCTCGAGAAGTCTCTTCCTCCCCTCGATGGCCATCTTGACGGGGCTGATACCGCTCGAAGGGTTTGTCGTGGGGGGCTTGAACAGCGTCTTTGAGCTGGCCAGCGCGTTGGAGTCGAGGGGAGCGAGGGCGCGTCGCCTGCTGGGTGAACAAGTCTCCATTGCAAACCGAGAAAGGATATGATATAAAAACAGGATGAATAACAAGAATCTTCTTGGTCAAACTGTAATAAGAAAGAAGAAGCGGTAGCAAAGTCGTCGCGTCTGATGAGAAGCGTGTGTTAGTGGGACATGGGAAGTTAGATTGATGGTATAGTGGGTAAGGTAGGTATTTGAATGGGCACATACACGCGCGCGATAAGATAAGAAAACGCTCTTTCTTTCTTTTTTTCTCGCCAACGAAGGAGGGGCGGGCGGCGCTGTCGCGAGTTGGGGAAAATGACGGGCAGGTAGGCACGAGACATGGGTACCTACTTATCTTTGATTCACTCAATTCCTTGGTCAACGACTATTGTTAAAACAAACAATGCCAATAAATAAATAAATGATGTATCAACAAATGTGTCACAGCACCAACGTCCATGGTCCCAACCCACCACATCAAACCTTTTAAACCACAATTCATTCGCTCTCAACCTATTAATTACCATCCGCTTAGGTCTCCAAAACCGGCCCGTCACGTCCTACATTCAACCCTAACCCAGCCTCTTTGGCCGGGCTCATTCAACGAGGGGAGGGGCTCCACTGACACGTCGCGTCCTCGCAGCACTTCAAAGACCAACCTCGTAGTATTTACTTTACTTCCAAATTCGGACTAGCGCAGTCAAACAACCCCAGCCAGTTTGCTTCTAGCATACAATAGGCCTAGCTCACCGGAGCCGCACGTGCTTCGTGGGGCGGCGGCCCGGATGCAGGAACGGGACCGGCAGCGGGATCTCCTCGAATACCCGGAGCTACGTCCGTCTCGGTACTTGGCCAGATATGGTTACATCCACAAACATGCATCACCAGCTGCACAAAACCACATCATGATAGCAAAACGCTGGGTATCATTTGCTCCAAGCCTATGTATCCCCGGAGCTTCGTCACCACCAAACGAGTACAAAACACAGCAGCATCTAAAATAACCTTGATCAGGGAAGCCATCCCACATCGCAAAACATCCATCTGCCTCATCCGCTAACAACAAAAACTCCCAATGTGTGTGCCCACAGAGCCTTGGCCTGCCCTCAGGCTGGCTCGAGGAAAAACATCCTCAATGCATATTTTTGCCACCTTCCTATCCTCACTCACTCCTTTTCTGTCCCTACCATCTTCCACCACCCCTCCATCATCACTGTTATACCAGAAACAGTAAACAAAACAATGCTGAATCATGCCAAATAACAAAACCGAGAAAACATGTCGTCATGCCGGGTGGGGTATATAGCCCGAGGCCGTCAAACTCATCATCCCTAATTATTGACCTCGTGTCTTCTTCACTCTCCTTTTCATACACATCACATCTGTCTGCCCAAGAGTCTTCAAGAAGTCGTCGTTGCCATGAAGTAATGACTCGGGTCCATCTGGAAAGGCTTCGAAAAGTCCACCTGAACCTCGTCCCAGTCGGGTACCTGTCTTGATGGCTCCATCAACATCGAAGGGTCCAGGCCAGCTTCTTCTAGCACAGCACTCATGTCCAGTTGCTCGGCGTTGCCGTCCAGACTGGCGTTGCCCATGTTCATGTTAAGAAGCATGTCAGGCTCTAGGCTCGCCCAGCCAAGTCCAATGTCGAGGCTTACGCCTTCCGAAATGTCGCTGTTTGGCTCACTGCCCTCCTTTGCCGAGTCTGGCGTATCGTTAGGTGTTGTCGATCGGTAGAGGGTTGGGTCAAAAGTGCCGCCAAAGCCCACGCCCATTCCCTTCTCGAGACCCAGATTCTGCATCAGAGTTTGAGGATCAATCGTCGAGTTCGCCCATGGGTCGTTGGCAATGCTTTCGCCAGCCTTGTCTGCCGGCTTGGGTGTGGCGCCACTCTTGTTGCCCGCCTTGTTATCTTGGGGCTTACCCATGCTGCTAGCTGACCGTTTCATCCCATCACCAGACATGGGCGTCGCTGTCATGGTAGCTGGCGTCTGGCCCTGCTTCGAGTTGGTCATACTCATGGGCGGCGCCTCCAGCTTCTCTTTCTTCATAGTACCATCCAATTCCAGCCCCAGAGCCGAAGCCAGGTTCTCCTGGGCAAATCCCATAGGATCCTCATGCGGCTTAGTATGCTCTTCTTGAATGTGGTTCTGGAGAGCCTGCTCATTAGGGAAGCCAACAGTCGAGTGCTCGCATTCCGGCTCCTTGCAGAGAAGTACCGGCTTGGGGGGTGCCTGAGACTCAGACGCTCTTCGCATATCAGGCGACGATTTCTTGCTGATCTGTGGCGATGGAGTTGCGCCCTGCGGTGTCTGCCCGGTAGTCTTCTGCTTCTTGCGCGCAGGTGGCAGCTGGAGGTTCATGTCCTTGGGAGGCTTTCCTCCGTAGCTGGGGTTGCCGTGAGGTGACAGGGCGCCAAACGCGAAGGGTTGGGCCGTGGTCGAAGCGCTTGCTGCTTGGGTAGCCTTGTTGCCACCTTTGGGGGCGGCGGCCTGGGCCTGTGAGTTCCTGCGCAGATTCTCAGCATTCAAGGCAGCTGGCTGACCCCCTTGAGGCTGCTGTGCTTGTTGCGGCTGCTGTGCCTGCTGTTGCTGTTGCTGAGGCGCTGGCTGTTGCTGCTGAGCAAGGCGGGCGTTCTGGGCCTGAGGAGTACCCTGTTGCTGCTGTTGCTGTTGCTGCTGCTGTTGTTGCCGCTGCATCTCATACTTTTGTGCGTACACACTAGCCGCGATATCCTTGGCCATACTCTCTAGCATCGCTCGAGCCTGGTCGATCTCAGCACACCGAATGCTGAATGTGTCCTTGAGCACCTTCATCTGTTCACCGTCCGCAAACTGTTTCATGATTCGCCATCGCTGAATAAAGTTAGCATGATCCTTCACATAGGGGCTTTCGGAACTTACTGTTCGGAAGAACATCCTGGCACGCGCCTCATCACGAGTGACGCTGTACCACTTACGCAGCCCACGGCCAAGCTTGTTCATGTCGAGAACAATCCTTTGAAGTCTGCTCGCCGTCTCAGCATGCTCCTGGGGCGACATGGGGATGTCGGGCAGGGGCTCCTGCAGCGCCTGCCGCTGCTCCTCTTGTCCAATTGCCTTGAGGCGCTCCATCTCATCTTGGTTGCCCATCCTGTTCGCCATTTGCATCCTCATCAACTGTTCATACTTGGCCCGCTGTTCTGGTGAAAGCGAAGCAAGGTTCGGCATTGGCTTTGATCCCTGCTGCTGCTGCGGCTGCTGGGGCAGTTGCTGTTGTTGGTTCGGCTGAGATGCAGGTCTGGTCGGTACTGGCTTAGCAGGCTCAGGAACATCGGTGTTCTCGTCGTTGCTGGGTCGCTTCAGGTTCTTCGGGGCTGATGCGGGTGATGGGTTAGGAGGCTGGGCCCGGTTATTGGCAGGTTGTTGTCGAGGACCTCGCGTCTGTTCCGGGGTCGCGCTCGGCTGCCTCTGACCGTTTGTCTGAGTAGCATTCTGTCCCATCGCGTCTGGTACCTGCATGTTCTGAGGCTGTGGAGCCTGGTTGGGCTGTGGCGGCTGCTGAAGTTGCATCTGGGCTTGAGGAACACCCATCTGGTTCTGTACAGGTTGCTGGCCTTGACCCTGAGCCTGGTTGCGAGCCGCCTGGGCTTGTGCGTGGGCTTGCGCTTGCGCCTGGTTTCTCAATTGCTGCTGCTGCCAAGAATGCTTCTTCATCTGGATGACCATCGCACGCAGCTGCTCGTCAGGTATGTTGGCCAAGGTCGGCCTTTGGCTCCGAACTTGCGCAAGGTCCTGGGCAGTGGCCTGAAGCAATTGGGGTGGAACGCTCATGGCCACCTGCTGCCGCATCCCCTGTAGACCATTTGGTCCAACTGCACCGGGATTTTGCATGCCAGGGTTCGCATTGTTAGGTTGGCCGGGGATCGGTTGCTGCTGTGCCTGCGGTTGGTTCGCTTGTTGCTGCTGCTGCTGCTGCAATTGCAACTGTTGCTGAGGTTGAGGCTGCTGCTGTTGCGGCTGGGGATGGTGTGGCTGCTGAGGTTGATGCTGAGGTTGCGGCTGGGGTTGCGGCTGCTGTTGCTGTTGCTGGGGCATCATATTATTGCGTCTCTGGAGGATGAGCTGGAACTGTCTCTGCTGCACAGTTACCAACTGATTGCGAACGTTCTGGCCGACGTTATTCTGGTTGAGCCACATCTTGAGTTGCCCCCACTTCTTGACCTCAGGAGGAACCTGGTTCAAATGTTGCAGAACCTGAGGTGGCAAATCCATTGTGTCCATCATGGCGATCGCCTGCGGGTTCTGGATACGCATTGGCATCTGTGGTTGGTTGCCGTTCATCGGGCCGCCAGGCTGTTGCATACCGACGGGCATTTGCCCACCCATGTTGGGGTTCATCTGGCCCATCTGACCTGGAGGTCGGTTCTGCATCTGTCCTGGGTTACCCTGGCCACCGTTCATTGTCATGGTCTCCTGTCGCCGGTTCTGCCATCGTTGCATCACCTCATTGAGCTGATCTGGAGCCAAACCGCTAATGGTCGCGCGCTGTTCTTGTGACAGATTGGCAAGCATGTTCTGGAAGGCCTGGTTGTTTGGTCTCTGAGCTCCCTGGTTGAACCGTTGATCGCCAAACTGAACGCCAGCCTGACCAACAGCCTGGTTGCCCATCGGGTTCATGCCGTTCGGCGGTCGCGAAACAGGAGTATTGAGGGTATTCATGGCAGGGCTCTGAGCAGGCTGCATGTTCCCACCGACGCCAGCCTGGCCTTGCATCGACTTCATATGAGCCTGGTTCTGATTCTGAGAGGCCTGGTTCATGTTCATCTGCTGGAGATTCACACTCTGCTGGGGCTGTTGCTGTTGAGGGCGGACACCTTGGTTTGGACCTTGCTGGTTGGGCATGTTCTGGCCCATGGGCTGTGGTGTGGGATTGCGGTTTGGTCCATTGCTCGCGGGTACAACCATCTGACCAGCTTGCTGCGCCCTCAGACCATTCATCTGCTGGTCTTTGATACTCTCCATGCTAGGGGTGAACGAGGTGAAGTCGTTTCCTCCTTGCGCGCCATTCACCCCTTGCTGCTGCTGGCCCTGCTGCTGTCCCTGCTGGGGAAGCTGTTGCTGGGGTTGAGACTGGGGCTGTTGGCCCTGTTGATGAAGGGACTTCTGGCTTGCCTGCTGCTGCATCATAGCCGCCTGGGGATTGTTAGGGTTCTGGCCCATGCCTTGCTGCGGTTGGCCTCTCTGCTGCTGTTGCTGCTGCAGCCGGCCCATGTTGTTCTTGAGAATCTGGAAGGCATGATTTTGATAGAACCAAATTAGTGGATCTTTCCCTTGACTTTGAAACTCGTTCAGTTGTACGGGCGAGAGTCCTTTTGAGAGTTGCATTCGGGTAGCGTTCTTCTGTTCTTCCGTGGCATTGCTCATAAGCTTTGTCGCAAGCTCGGCAACCTTGGCCTTGTCTTGTGCTGATAATCGTGCCATTTCTTGAGGAAAAGGTTGTGGTCGGTTCTGCGCTCCCGGCATACCCATCATTTGTTGATTTGGGCCCATCCCTCGGCCTGCTTGGTTCGGCATACCCATGCCTCCCATGTTCATGCCCATCGGCATCTGCTGTTGAGGCATCTGGCCGGGTTGGAGCTGGTGCTGCATCTGCTGGAAAGCTTGCTGAGGACCTTGTCCCATTCCGCGTCCCATCTGCATTTGCATCATTGCCTGTGCCTGTGCCTGGGCTTGAGCCTGAGCCTGCACGCTGGCGTTGAGTTTGTTGGTGATGTTGGTTCCGTTGGCCTCTCTTTGTTTGTAGAACTCGACCATCTTGTTGGTCATCTCCCGCTCGTACGCTTCCTATAATAGCGGTCAATAAATTATCCGTAAAAGAAGCTGTGACCATCTCGACGGGACCACGACTTTACCTTTGTCGGGGATTCATGAAACACGCCGCGCTCAAAGTTGCAACCGAACTCTGCAGCCTTCATATGGTCGTAGCCGCTTATCGCGAGAGCAACATTGGTGATGCTGGCATTTGTTAGCGGGCCCGCGTCTCAAACACGGTTGCCAGGCAGACATACAGGTTCATGGTTTTTCCAAGACGGTCAAGGACGGTGACGTTGGACTGCCAACATAGGCTGGTAAATGGTTGTGTGTGCTGGACCAGGTTCTGGTACACGATCTGCTGGAGTTGGGGATGAGACCCTTTTCTCATCTGCTGCTGCATCATCTGGCCGGCCCCAGCCATGTGCTGCATGTTGGCCGCCATGGCCGCCGTGGAAGCGATTCGGCGAGATCCAATCTAGGTTTTGTGGTATATGCAGCTCGCGTACGAAAGTTCGAGGTGAAAAGGTAATTTGGCTGTCGCGGCGGTGGATTGTTGAAAGTCAGAAGCCAGATCGCGGCGATTTAGTATCGACGTCGAACAAGGCGGAGGATTGCCGACCAAGTTTTGAAGTGTGATCTGGTGATGAGGCGGATAGCCGTCAAAGGGCTGCAGGTTGCCTAGTGAGCTGCAAGGCGGTCCATAAAGAGGCAACCAGTTGTTCAACAAGGCGGCGACCACTTTCAACTACCAGACGTGAAGGCGTGTCGCGTGTTCGGGGTCGGAGCAGAAGTTGGCGAAGAAGCGGGTTCGGTCAAGGGCACCAGGTCCGCGACGGGTTGGAGCTTCGCGGCTCGGTACGATCGCGAGGATGATGCGGAGGACACGACGAGATCTAGCAAGTTGATGCGAAGCGACGAGTCATAAAACCCTTTAACACCTTGCGTGGGCGGTGGTGAAACGTTCGGAGGAGCGAGCGAGCGGCGACGGTAGATGTGTGAAGAAGGATTGCGAGGGCGATTCAGCGTCGTGTCGAGGCGTGAAACGTGCGGTCCGTGTTTGTTGGTGAAGATAAAATGGGTCGGGCCGGCTCGCCGCAAGGGTCGTGGTCGGTTTGCTCGTGTCCGACAGAAAAGAAGTCGAAAAGAAGAAGGGGAAAAAGGTCGACGAAATGGTCGTTGGTCAAACCGTCTGGGGGAGGAGGGGAGTCGCTGGTTGACCCAGAGCGGTGTTGTTTTGGTGGAAAAGGTCGCAAGCGCCTTGGGTTGGGGGTCGAAGGTTGTAATGTGTGGTGTGGAATTTTGGCGGCGCCAGGGACCCCCTGGTCGAGGCAAGCCAACCTGCCCAGGCTGGGAGCTACCTGAGGTACCTGTACTCGGTAGCTGCACCTCTCTGGCCTGGGGCCCAGGGTCAGGGCGACTGCCGAGTTGGAGCAGTGGAGTGTCTGTCACAAGCAAAGGTCCCTCCCCCTAGGGGTCGAACTCCAAAAGAAATGAATAATAATCGACAAAGATACTGATTGATGGATACGACGAGAGGCGAGAGGGCTTCGCGTGTATGCCGATAGATGAGATTGACGCGGGGAGAGCGAGCGATTCGATTAGGTACTGTAGATGCAGAGAAGAAAAGTTGATGGGACTGGAGGGGGGGAGGAAGTGAATGTCAGCGGACGTGGGCGTGGGAGCAAGATGAGATCAACTGGGCCACAAGCTGCTGCGGCAGACGTGTAAATCCAGGCACGAGACGCCCCGTTTGGCTCATGTCAGTCAGCCGGCGAGGGGCGATGTGTCTATCGGTGCAACTGCAGCTGCCGCTATCTAATCTACTATTATAAACTTTGCACTCGGTCAAGCAGTTGTTTGACTCCTTCGATCGAGTCTCTCTGAGAAGCCGGGAGACACTACACTCATCGGTATGAGTAAATGGAGGTCAACCAAAGTAGAGTGGACTTGTGTGTGTGGATAAGGCAGAGTCGCGCTAGAGCCAGAAGAGGCGACGGGGGCGTGGACGGGCGTCGGCAGGGCGCCTGGGCCTGAGCCTAGAGGCCGCCTAACCCTGAAATGGTACCCGCGCAATACATGGATCTCATTCACCTCTCCTCTCCGCCACACACTGCCTGCGCAACACGCTGCAAGTGTTGAAAATACATCTACGATTGATTGCCTCATTCTCCTGCTGCCTATCTACCTACCTACCTACCTACGTAACCGTACAGCAATGCCCGGTTGGGCAGTGGCTCTTGTGCTACCGTCAGGATATGAGATCCATTGCTCGCCCACGCATCGCCCGGGCTCTATTACAGTGCAGTAAGGGTCCCTCCCTGCTTCCTTGCTTCTCCAGCCCAGTGTGGCCGGTTTGTGTGGCGACCCCTCCTCCTCTCGATCAAGGTTGAGGCGGTGGGCGCATGGGCTGGCGTCCATCCGTCGTTGGACGGCCGCTAGAAGTACCCGTGTGCTCGAGTCCAGTCTCATACCGACCGTCTGCGTTTCTCTTTCTGGTTCTCTGGCACTGCACGGTACCCTGCCCCATTCATGTCCGTCATGTCTGTCTGGGGTTGGCGACAGCTGAAACGAAATACATCCAACATCAGAGTGTCACGTTTGATTCGAGCATGCTAGATATGTACGGACGGCGCACGGCCTAGCGGAGAGGAACAGAGTTGACCAAGCTCCTCCAAGGGGGGAGGGTAGCTGCTTGCGCTGGCTGACGGGCTTGTGCAGGTTCATTTCGCCCTCGAGTTGTTTGATGAGGGCAGATCGAGTGCCTATATTATTGGGCAGACCCTGATATCTGGCGCCCTTCTTCACAGGCGGGACTTGAGCTTGAGCTCGAGCTCGAGGGGCAGCCCACAAGGAAATCTAGAGGATCATCTAGGAAAGGACAGTTCGAGCTAAAGAAGGACTATGAACCAGTCGCAAAACAGTCTCGTTGCTGGAGTCAACATCTTGTCTATCCAAACTCGCAATCGTGACACGCTTCCAAACGCACAAAGATGCACGAACAAAGCGCCACCGTCATTGGCTCGAGTCCACCCAGGTCGGAGAGAAAGGCGAAAAGCAGAGCGAAGCAAAAAAAATAAAGACATGCTTCTGCTGGACGGGGAGGGAGAAGGGGATCCACGGGGTCCCTGTCGTTTTGAAAGCGTCCCCCCTCCCCTCCCACCCCCCTAATCCCTGCCCCTCGAGAAGCCATGGACTGACGACCCTAGGCCCAGGCACGGTACCGGGTACTTGGAGGGTACGAGAGGATCCATGATCCGCAGACGCAGGCGCAAGCTTCTATTTACGCTTCCACGATGGAAGCAGTCTGGTTGGGCTAGACTCGGGCTGAAGCAGGACGTCTTGGAATCAGCCGCGGTGGCTTGCTGTTTGAAGCGCTCCTGGATTCAAGACATACTTACATGCGCTCGACCTGGACACTGCGAAAGGTGCACATTGGACCAGGCTCCTGAACGTCTGGGTGCATGTGTGGTGGTGGATCTTGATGTGCAAGTCCTGAAATGTGGTGGTGGTGTGTGGTGGGCTGTCAGTGATGCTGGCTCGTGGACCATCACCTCAGCCCAGCAGGGAATGACTCTCTGGACGAGTGTGTGTCGCTGGGTCAGAGAAAGGTCGTCGATCAAAAGAGAAATGCACGTCGATTCGCCCCGTTGGGTTTGTCGAGGACAGTTTGTATCCTCCTCTGTATGTACGTCCAATGCTGCGCAGAGCAGGGCAGGGCAGAAGAATTGTCACCACCTCAGGTGTTTGCTCGACCGCGGCAGGGGTCCTCGACCGGGATCTCCCACTCGCACGCACGCACGCACGCATCAGCAACGTCGACAACACGACGACACACGGTCAAGACATGTTCCAAGCCGAAACAAGATCTCCCATAAAGACTCGGTGGTTTATTATTCTCCCGGGGGCATTCTTGACGGGATAAGAGAAAAAAAAGTCACAATGGAACAAAGAAAATAGGACGGCGGCACGGGGAGGGGGGCGAAGAGTTTCCGGTGATGACACTCTGGTCTGGTTCCTTGAAGAGAATGGATGCGGAGCTGCCACGAGGCACAAGATGTCATCGTCACACACACTCTTCTCACTCACACGGAGCGCCGACTTGAACTCTACTCGGGCTGTTCCCCCTAATCATCGACAAGATCGGGGCTGGTCGTTACGCAATCGTCGCAGAGAGCAGACACCACCAGTTCATGTCTGGTAAAGAGAAGAACAGAAGACGATGAAATGGAAAAAAAATACGTTGGGCAGAGGAAATTGGGGGAAACTGGCTTCCGTTCCCGCCCTTCCCTGGGAGCGCGCAGACGGACTGTCCATCCCATCCTTGTCCATGCCGACATACATAATCCCTGCACACGCCATCTGGGATATGACCCAGTCCGCTCACACCTCCAGGCGCGCTCCAAGAGACACGACAACTGGATATTGGCTGGACAATGATGGGCGCAAGAGTTTAGAGGCGGTAAATGGGAATTTCTGTGACAGGCTCTCGCGCTTACAAAAGAGCAACTCTTGTCTGAGAGTTGCGCTTCCTACGCGCGACAAGAATATCCCCGTCTGCACATTCAACACAAGATGCGACGACACTCACTTCACCACCGGAAGGCGGGCCCTTTGTCCACACACCCATGCGACCCCCAGGGCTCGCTCAATGCCGTCACCACCGCTCTCTTGAGGGAAGGGAAGGGAATTGACTTGCCCCTAGCCGGGTCTAGTGCCAATGCTGCCGCCGCATTAGCCCCAGGTCGATTGGCCAGATGCGCAGGTGAATGGCCTATCGAAGGGGTCCCTTTCTCTCTTTCTTCCTCTGATGCCGTTCCGTTCCCCTATGGCATGACACGATAGTGTCCAAAACACCTCAGGTCGTCGCAGGCACTGTCGCAGATTTAGGTGTGATTCCGACACTGGAGCTGGCATTTGCTACAGAGCAGAGAGCAGATGCGCACGAACCCAGTTGCTCGGCATGTCTCTCCCTGGGTCGACAGACATGTCTCTGTCCATGGCATGAAGGAACCGATATTGGAGAGAGTGTGCCCGGACCCCCGACCACTTTGGATCTCGAGCTGGATCTTGGGTGAATCGAAACGAATAACGCGCCCGTGATGGGGATCTGACCATCCGTCGGTTGTGGATCATTTCATCCCGGATCCTCCGCAAGCTCATCATTATCAGGCTGTCTCGTCTTGTTCAGTCAGATTATGACAATCACAAGTCTCAATTATCATCCGGTCTTTTTGTTATCCTAGCGCCGAGTCTTGTTCGTTAATCACCCGCCCTAGCAATACGGTCACCAACGTCGACGGACGGTTACAGCTTAGCTTGGCTTAGCTCTCTGGCTTGAGGCGACGGGATTCAAGTCTCGATCGTCCCGCCGGCGGGTGATCCAAGAAAGAGAGAAAAGGCAACGGCTTGCTTGTTGGTGGCCGATCTCGATAAAAAGAATGCGACTGGGCCCAGAACTGGTGTTGTTTCATTTCATACCCAAGCAAGAAATTGTCGTCTACCCCAGAATAATAAATTGTCAGTAACCTTGCCAACCAACTGCTCTCTTTTATTGATTCGGAATAATTAATGTTTCCCTCTTGTTTCTTTTTCCTCTTCTGCGAGTGATCATCTCCCTGCGTGTGGGTATTAGCGCCAAACCAGGTGTTCCCCCCTCCCCCGGCCTTAGACATTTGAGACAGCATCACGTATACGGTTTGTCAGGCCTTCCGTCTGCACTCTTTCAGCTGAAGGAGGGGGGTAAGTTAATGTGTAGACGGAAACTTGCAGATTCTGCAAGGCACAGCCATTCTGTTTGATATTCTCGAAGCAGGAGGGAAATGGGAGGGCTGCATTGTGCTATGACTGGTAAAATTGGCAATCTTGACAGGCTTCTTTTTAAGTTGACCGTATATTGCGCGTTCAAGGGATTGTCAGGTTGACATGCATCATCATGCTTCCCTCTTCTTTCATTTATTGCTTGAAAGTAAGTATTTGTTCGCGCTGTCGTAGTGCATCAAACATGAAGCATAAACAGTTTCTCGAGATGCACGCACGACTCATGCCCACCACTCCAAGCATGAACCCCTCCCTCAAAACCTGTCACAATCCGTATCAGAAAAGAAAAAGTACGTGAACCAAGCCAAGCCCGTGTAACATCTCGTCAGCCTGTCCTTGCACCAAGAAACGCAGCCTCACCAAAGCCTCACTTTTTTTCTCCTTGACGATCCACTAGCTCTCCCGCCCAGGGCGAGAAAAGGGCGGGGCGCGCGCAAACTTGTCGATCAAAAGTGCGCTCCCGTCTTCTCTCAGTGTGCAGTACAAAAAAAAAAGTATCTGTACAACTGGAGAAAGTGTGGCTGGTGAGATCTGACAGTCCATCTTTTTAAATGTACCCTTGCCTGCCTGACCAAGGAGCACGAGCACAAAGGACTTGTAGTTGTTGCTGTTGTCATTGTTACAAGCAATCGTGGCCATGACCATGAAGCATCACATCATGTCCTCTTCTAGGACTTTTTGTCTGGTTCGATCTCATTCGGCACATTTGGAGTCGCTAATCGTGCCCTTTAGAGGCAATGTCTCACCCTCTCTACCCAGACAGGAAACCCGATCCCTCCTGTTTCCCTTCTCTCCTCTCCCCTGCAGCAACAGTTCTCTCTCTCTTTCTCAACCCGTCCCGTCCCGTGTGCTTTGACATTGACTCAGGCTTTGTCGTGGAACAGTACAGCACACGCATATCCTCCCGCAAACCCGTCCCCGTCTCTTTAATCCTTTTCCATCGTCAGTTACAGGAGCCTTTCTTCCCTCCATGATTGACTTTCAGGGTAGATTAACGACGCGTCCGCCTCATCTCTCCCTTCCACCCCCCGTCAAACTAACTTGCCGTCCCGGCCAGCTGGATCGCCTAGTGTCGACCGATATGGGGCATGGCTTTCCTCGTGGAGAGCCCATCTTGTTTGGCGTCAGGGAGGCTGCTTAAATCACCGCCGTTAAAACTGTTCTATCCCTTTTCCTTTTCGTTTCTCTCCCTTGACCAGATCATCGACTGTGCCTCACCTTGAAACTATCTCTTCAAAGCAGTTGAGACTTGCACCTCTCATGCCAAGTCAAATCACGTCAGCCAACCAGGGTAAACGTGGCTGTCACCCACGTTCCGCCTGTCTCCGGGTCAATCCTGATCTTCCATGAAACAACTCTAAACGCCTTCAACACGTCGGCGTCTCCATCCTCCCCTCAACTCTCTAGCCTAGCTAGTCAGCCCATCGACGAGACAGAATCTAGCAAACTGACAGACGTTGCTGTATCCAAACTCTGCATGAGGTGATGGACGGGCTTCCCCGTTATTGCACCCGCAACCATGGATCCGACCAGCCGGGAGCCATGGAATGGTGGATGGAATTCCAAGCCTCGCCACCCGACAGGGGCAGTTGGCCAGGGCCCTCGAGGCACGGGGCTTTCCATCTTTGCCCGTCGCATCTTGTAGAGAGCTCTTGAAGCCTATCGATTCCCTCCTGGGCGCCTTGGTTCGAGGGCCTCACCCTTTGGGCCGCAACAGGTTGCCGTCATCTTGCATCGAGGAAGATCAAAATATGCCTTCTCTCTTGCCCGCATCGCATCGCAGGAATGCTCACCGTGAATTGCCCAACGGCCATCATCGCCCGGGGCCAGTGCCAGACCAGGGTCCTCCCTACTTCGGGCAGGCCTCGGCAACAGGGACCAGGCTCGTATCGCCGGGCCACTCGCCTAGGCTTGAAGCCATATCAATCTCACTGATACTTGACAATAGTGGCCAAGGAAAGCTCACGACGTGTCACAGAGGACACGCTGGATTTTCTCCATCGGCCGGCGCCCTCCCATTAGGTAGTTGTCCACTCGTGATTCTCTTCTGCATGCCTTCCTTCGTATGCTCTTGATTGCCTTGAGCCCGAGCATGCAGAGGCCCAGTCTCCGTCATTGGACGCCTCTTCGGTTGATCCGGGCCATAGCTTGCATCCCCAGACCGTGCCCGACCTTGGCGAGATCAAAGGTAGGTCATGATTTCGGCCGAGCGCTGACTTGTGCTTCTAGCGTAAAGTGGTTTAGAAATAACATGTTGCTCGACTTCTCTCAGCTCAAATCACTCTCAAGAGCACGCACCGCTCTTGCAATGTGCTGCGGGTTGACTTCACAGAAACGACATCCATCGTGTCTCTATGGGAACCTCGGACAGGTCAAGAAGCCGACACGCCGTGCACCTGGAAGCACGGCACCATGCATCCACGCTGTCCAACTTTGACCGTAGCATCCAGTCAACCGTGGCCTTTCTACATTGACAGATGAGCTAGAGTCTCACGTCGCAGAGACAGCTTGCTCGTTCGACTCGGCCTGATCCGGATGCGCTACTCACTCTAGGTCGAACCTTGAGCAGATCATGTCAATGTACCAAATCAAAGTGAAGCCATCGTGGAACAAGTGCCAATCACCTCCCCCTCCGGCACCTCGAGTTGCTCCATGGGCTGGCCATGCTGAAACCGCTAGTTAGCCATGTCGCCATGTCAGGCTGGTGTTCAAGAGGACGTTGAAGGCTTACAGTGCCATCGCCTTGACCGTTCCGAACGGTCCAACATATTTAGTCCCTGGGCCAGAGTTGTGGCGTGCAGCCTCTGCATTCGATGCAATGCCGTAAATCATTTTGCCGGGGATGTTGTGGCAGCGGTGAGGTGAGGACAGCTCGGTGGTAGTCTGTTATGCTTTGAAAGCCCAGTCTTGTTTCATTTCCGGTGGACATCTCTCTCGCTCGAGCTTCATGTCTAGGATTATACTGAGCTCTGGGCAATAGTTAAGGATATTTCGCCGACTCTCGGCATTTCTCCACACGGGGCTGTCGAGGTGATCGCTATCCAAGGGAACGTGATAGCCCATGGGTTTCACCAATCGTTCATGGTCACCAACTAGGCCCGGCTTCGACGGACCCGGCACAACCGTCTTGCCTGGGCGCACACTGAGACGTTTCATGAACCATTCGTCCTCTGGCTCAGAGTTGTTGGTTCGAGTTTGGAAACTCAAGATCGCTCGGATGGCCGAGACCCTTCGAAGTGACAGTCCTCCACTGCCGCCGAGATGGGTGGCATCAGTTCTGAACAAGTTCTGTTAGATATCAAGAGAGATTCCTATCTGTTAGAATATAGACTCACGATCCTAGGCTAGTCCAATCCGAGTCTAGGAACTCATCCAGGCCTTTCGGGGAGTTGGCACAGAGGATGCTGTCTGGCTCGTATCTCAACATCCACTCTACCCCGGGAAGGCCTTGGTAGAATTCCGGGTCAGTTAATAGGCGAGAGGCATAGTCTTCATTCTGAGCGGTCGATAAACTAGGCATGATTTGAAAATCGATCTTTCCTCTCTCCTGCTGGTACTGTATTGCATGCGCCTGCGCTACCAGGGCAACACTGTGTTGGGAACCCATCATCAAGAAGCGCCAGTCTCGCGGCACAACCGACATCATATGCAGAACCAGGGGTACAAGATGTGGGCTCGGTCGAGGCTCGATCAGAAGGGCCAGCTTGGACATGTTGTACTGCGCTGGAGAGTTGCTATTGGGTTCCGAGTGGACCATGGTCTCTGCTTGAGGGTCTGGCGGTGAGCTTGGCTCACCGGGACTTGGCGAAAAACGCGGTATGAGATGGGCAAGCCACCACCTGCAATTGATCATCAGCTGCTCAATGCGCCTTGGGGTCGGTGAGGCCTTACGTGAGGATCAGAGAGAAGCAAAGCATCAGGCGAAGCTTCGTGGAAGAGACGGTGCCAATCATGTCGAAAGAAGCGAATCACAACATCAATGCAGTGAGCGAAGGGAAAGGAGCAGCCTCTTACAACCAGTTTAATGAAAAGAAAGGAAAGGAATTAAAAGAGGGAAATAATTGAAGTCGTTGAAATCTCGGTTTCTGGCCCAGGTTGGTTGCGACTTGAAGTGGAAGGAGCCACCCTAGGTTGCTAGACACGGCAGTCACGATATCATCTACAAAATGAGGTTGGATTTTTAGGAGGCTACCTTATCAATCGTAAGAATAGATGGGAATTCCATGTTCATCCAATTTCATAGAGGCGACCTGAGCATTGGTCAGGATGACCTTCCCAAAGATGCTTTCCTATAGTGTGAAGCTGGTGGCTGTTCTGATCATCTTGATGTAAGTCTACCATGGAAATGAGAATGGACTATCTGATATAACTCTACGATCAGTAAGAAGCTAATCTGTCGTGGTCAGGATCCTCACTGCCGTGATGTATCCCTTCAATGCCACGACCTCTCCAGTCCCTCACTTCAGCTTGAACCCCCCATTCAACACCTCCAAGCTCGCCTTGTTGGTCGAAACACGTCCGCTCCCGGTGTTGGCTCCCCTGGTGCTACACTTCATTTCTGTCGTCCCGCCAGATTGGCCCTTTCTATTCATGGGCTCCCACGACTCCATCGAAGCCATCAATGCCTCCTTCGCGATTCGCCAGCGCGTCGTTGAAGGCAAACTCGCCCTGGCTCCTGTCCCTGCCAACATGAGCGTCCAAGGCCAGGAGATGGTCAGCCGCTTCTTCACAACCTCGTGGTTATACGAAAAGGTGCTCCATCCTGCCGAGTGGCTGCTGGTTTTTCAGACAGACTCGATCATCTGCGCAAACAGCAAGCGTAGCCTTGATGACTATCTCGAATACGACTGGGTTGGTGCGCCTTGGAATCCTGACTCTGCCTGGGGGGGAAACGGGGGTCTTTCCCTGCGACGGGTCAGTCGTATAATAGACGTCCTTCGAAACCATGAGCGTCCACATAATGCTGAACCAGAGGATGTCTGGCTCACAGAACGCCTGGCCCACCACCCCGAGGCGAGGTTAGCCAACGGGACCGTGTCTCTGACTTTTTCAGGCGAGTTACACAGCGGTCTCACCGAGAAAGTTGACAAGATGAGAGGCAATGAGACCTTCAAGGACACCAAGAACGTTAGGAGCATTGATGACTGGCGAGAGGGCTTCTACGAGCCCATGGGCTACCACACTGGTGGCGGAGGAGTATGGCTTCATGCGCCCATATGGGGAACTCCTGAGCTGAGGCGGCATATATGGTCATATTGCCCCGAAGTCAAGATGACGCTCGATATGGACGTGGCGAGATACATGCCGGGGAATTGTCGTGGCCGCTGGAAGAGGTAGTTTCGTGAGACACTGTACCATGGAGGCAGGATGTTGATCTCGAAGCTGACACTTCAGAGTCCCAAACCGGTATCTGCTTCAGGCTATGGACCGTAGATTTGATAGAGAAACGTATCTGCTCGTCAGATGGTTATGTGACGTGAGGCACCAATAGCAAACTGATCGATACCCGTGATCTTGTTGGCGTTTGTACACATACACATCAGTCTTTGTTAGTATCTACTATCACTGACTAATAACTATTACGGTCCGAGCAAAGCAAATACGCCCCCAGACAACTCCTAAGCACTATCATGACATGGTCCCGTTTCTCAAATACATACATGTTGCCTCCACCTTCAATGGCTGTAGTAAAGTACAGATTTAGCCACCAACAGCACGGCCGACTGCGCCAGCGAGCTCGCCAAACAGGATGCCCTTGAATACGCTCTCGCCCATGCCCTGCGTCCAAGCACCGGCCTCCTTAAGACGGGCCTTCCACGCCTCCTTCTGCTTCTCGCCTAGCTCCTCCCACTTCTTGCCGGGTCCGTGGACGGACGGCTCGTGGATATCGAGTTGCAGTTTCGGCACAGAGGTATCATCCCCTTCAGCCGTTGCGGGAGGCACTTCGCCCTCATACACCACAAGGGTCTCACCGGCCTCGGTCTTTAGGGCATCCCGGCCAGCAAGCTTGGCCAAGAAGTCGTCGGCCAGGAAGGCAGCTGGCGGGTGCTCGGGATCCCGCAGAGTGCCATGCCACGAGGGAAGGAACTTTTCGGCGTGAAGGATCGGGCGGTTGATGCCATAAACTTCAAGGATAGACTGACCAATGACCGCAAGAATAACCACAATGATGGCCAGGGTAATGGCAACTGGGCGGAAGGATGGGCCACGCGACTTCATGGCAGTAACATAACGCGTCGGGCGGGGAGGGCCCTTCTTGTTCCGCTGGGCCTTGCCAATGTGTCTCCGTAGGGGAATGCTGTGGACAGCGACCGTCTTTTGGAGGGAGATGCTGGCGAGCTTGATGAACTGCTGGCGGATATGAGTCTTGGGAGCGACAAAGGTCGAGAAGGCAAGACCGGTGATGTTATCTGTGCCATGGACGTCCTTGAGAGTATGCAGGGGCCAGAGCTTGGACAGGAGTTCTATGGAAGCACCCGTCATGACGTCAACTGTGTAGAGCGAGAGCGAAGAGTCGTGGCCGGCGACTGCGATAATGAATTGCGCCTCACCCACTGGAGTTGTAGGCGACGCAGGAGGAGACAAGTTGGCTACGGCCAACGCAGTCGCGGATATCTTTCTTGGTATCCGGGCGTTGACAGCCAACCGGGCCTCTTTGCGGCCTGCGGAGGGCAGTCTATATCCCTGAAGCACAACACCACTTCGCTTGGGGAGGTTGGCAGCAGCCACAAGGAAATTGGGGCTCAGATAACGAATTGACCGGAACATAGGTCGCTCGCCATGGTCGTCAGGCATCGCATACACCAGTTCCGGATCGCTGCTCTCCTTGGCGCCAATCTTGACAAGATACAGCTCGTACTTGTAGCAGTATGCGACCTGAAACTCGTTGTCCCCGGTCTGCACAATATCTAAATCTTCGGCCTCCCTTGGCAGCTCCAAGACGCCGCGCAGCTTGGTAGCCGCGCCAGACGCTTCAAAAACGGCCAATTGATGCTCCTTGCCCATCGCGGTGGCGGCAGCACCCACCGGCCCCGCGACTCGCAGCAGACGTTGGTACATGTCCGCATCAGGTTTCTCGAACAGTGCGACGCGCGACAGCTCAGAGATGTTGGAGTCGGGAATCTTAGTCCCGGCCGCGGCGCGAGCCTTGGACTGCTCGATGGCCAGGGTTCGGAGGTGCTCATTCTTGCCCTTTGCGATGCTGTCGTGGCTCGAGTTCACGCCGGCGTAGAGGTATGTCGTCTTGCCTTTGTGCGGGCCAACAGCGAGGGACATGACGCTGTCTTCATCGCGGGAGAGGTCGATTTCTCCAGCTATGCGGAGCTCTTGCTGCGACAGGGTCTCGAGAACAGTCTGCGACTCAGGTCAGCTATAGCTCGTAATGTCCTAGGTAAGAGCCAGCTCACAATCTTGTTTCCAACTCCAGATCGACCAGCTCCGCCTCCACCTCCAACTACCAAGCGAGTTGAGTCCTCGGGATCAAAGTCAACGGCGTAGAGGGGGTAGTCGAGCTCTATGCTCGCGCGCGGGAACGGCGGGGCCATGATGGCGATGAGGCAGGGCCTCTGCTAGCGGGCGGGACTATACGAGGTTGAGAAGGCGGCGAATTGCGCAAAGAAGAAAGAAACGCAAATGCAATGCGACGAAAGGCGCTCTGTGTGCGAAATGTGACCGCGGGGGTTGAGTGACGCCAAAGGTTTGGAGCTCGAGGCCAGGTGTCTGAGCTGGGAGCTCCTCTGGTTGGTCAGGTGGAAGGTCGAAGCCACATGTGGCGCCGAGGTAGTTATGTCACTGTGGCTTGATCTCAACGCCGACGTCACTTGGCTCGACAATTATGTCGATTCTTATCTGTAGATGGAAAAATGCCCAGTCCTATTACAAATATTCATCCATGGGATTTATTGTTAGATATTTACAGCCAGATATAATGCGAGTCTTGGGACTTGGGGATACTCGACAGCCAGGGCCTGGCTGATTGGCGCCTTGAACTACTGGTCTAGAACCAAGTATTGAAATACAAGAGACTTGTACTAACAGTTGACGTGCAGGAGACTTGAATCTCGGAAATTTTGAATGGCCAAAAAAGCATGAAACATGCCATGCCTTGATTGGCCTCTTTGTGCTCAAATATCCGTCTCCCAATTGAGTCCAACCCTCAGCACCATGGGCGGTGCTAGCTTGAATCACTCCCTGTTCACCCCTCAACCACAATACTAGACCCCATTATAGCACAGTATTTCTCAGGCGCAGCGGCAAGAAGGCGTGTCGAGTTTTTTTGATGCCTTCACTATGCCTCGGGCAACATGTTTGGCTGGGTATTTGATGCTGAGTGTGGCGACCAGACTGTACTGCAACTGACTGTCATGTTGACAACCGCGTCGTAGAATCTATTACACCCATCATGTAAATTGCTACGACTCTCATAATTGATCAGTGCCTCATTAAATGGGCATCGCTTTGGGTTTGCGGTAGGGAAGGGAGACAACATTGCACAAGCATTCAATCAGGAGATACGCCCGTCACAGCTGTAAAGGAAGCGAAAAAGGGCCATGATGACTGTTCTTGAATATGATGATCGAGTAATTAGTTTTGACGTAATTGGCATATAAGAAGTAGAACAAAAAGCCAAGTGTCCGTACAGAGTCGATGGGTTTACCACTGCGACCACGTGCCCTGGGAACACTTCTCTGGCGTCCGTATCAGATTCAAGCCTAGAAAACTTACTCTGGTCCAGAATAGCAAACAGAATGGTCACAGCACACATGATCTTACCTACCTTGCTGGCTTCGTGCTTCGTATCCTGCTTCAGCAGAGATGCTGTCGGCGAACGCAACCTGGACCAGCTCAGCGCCCTCATGTGAAGCCCAGGCCGAGAGACCTTCCCCTGTGCTTGACTAAAGGGTTGAAAACACTTTAAAAAAGGTCCTTGGCGTTTTCGCGCCCAACCCTTCTCGATACCCAAAGCTAAAAGTGTCAAGAGGGAGCATCGGTCCCACCACGTTGAGGCCTCTGGCGATGCTTTCGACACGTCTTCAACCCCCCACGGCGCGAAGTGGGAAAGGAAAAAAGACCCGCAAGGAAGACTCTTCTCCTCGTGTGAGCCATTCGCAGATTCCCCAAAAGCGCGGGATGTCGACAAGTCGCGTGAGCCCCAGTCCCACAGCTTCCAGCCAACCAATGCGACAAGAGCAAAAAAAGTGCTTCGATTTCTGCTGTAGAGAGGTTAGTCAAGTTCCCTCATAGGTGGATCGTAGTCAACAACTGAAATAGCATTTCAGAGGGAGCACGCGGGATGGATGGGGAGGGCACGAGGCAGGATTGAGAGAACAGGATTGAGGATATCGGCGGCACCTGCGGCTCATGACTGCATTGAGGGGAGGGCTCGGTTGGTGCTCGATATGTTTGCTGCTTAGCTCCCTGTTGGTGCTGCTTCTCGGGAAATAACCAGCGGGGCGAACGGGCTGTAGAGGAACGGCAGGCAAAAGCCGTGCCATTCTTTTCTCTATAGAGTCGCTGTCGGGCGAGTGGAGAGCCGACGGCCGAGTCCAGTTGATGCCATGCCATGCCTGCCGTTCGAGGCGGCCCTGGCCATCAGCTCAGCCTGCAACGGTGTGCCCCACGAACCCAACATGGTGATCATGGTCCACACACGTACGACACTCGAGATCGTCAGGGCCCCTAGGCCAGGATGTAATCATTGGGACAGGGCGTGGTAGGCAGGTAATGACCACCCCCGTGGGTGAGGCTACTGGCTAGCCGATGATGGCATCCATGGCCTGGAAGCAAACACAGCCACTTGAGCCGAGGAAGCTCACGCCCGCCGATTAGCGTTGTTGTCGCCGCGGTAGGATAGGTAAGCAAACTATCGTCAGTTGGCCACGGGCTGCTGCGAGGCGTTCCCTGTGTGTGATTGTTGGCCCTAGGTACGCTGCGAGATGAGATGAGATGATGCGGAGGCTGCAAACAAAAGGAGGGGAGAGAACAAGACGGAGTAAAAAATAATAAAAAAAAGCAAAATACATGTCTCGCAAGGATGGCCCTTTTCTGTCATCAAAGAGTGACGGGAGCCACGCTCAGCCCGCAGATGCAGATGCAGATGCAGATGCAGATGCACAACCCGGAGTCATCTCGCTGCCGTTGCGGGGAAAAGGACGTCGGTGGTGAAGAAATGCGAGCCCACTGAGACACGCGTGGACGATGCACACCCTCCCTCACACGGTACAGACGGACGGTTCGAGGAGTGTCTCTTACTTGGCGCAGCAGAACAGCAGAGGCAGCCTCATCCTTGGGGGCGAATGCCGATCCCGCGCCGAGCAAGTGGGTGAGGGGCGTTTAAGAGCGCCAGGATGATGCCAGAAACATGATGTAACAATCGAAGAGGAGAAGAGAAGGGTCATCAAAGACAGATGGGGTTGAGTTGAGTTGAGTTTACCAGGGACGCGGGATGGCGCGATCTGAGTGTGGGGGGCCCTTTCATCTCTCCATCAGATGCGCGGGGTGAAGAGATGAAAGATTTCCCATCTCTCTGAGTCCAGTGGGGCCTTTTTACGGGACGGGAAGAGAAGGGGAAAGAAAAGAAAGTGGGTACATACATACGTGCCTGTATGGATTTCTTCTTCCTCTGTTGCTATTATTCCCATCTTGGAACAGACGGCATGTCTAGCATGGGAAATCGAGATTGCCCTTTGGGGGGACCAAGCAATGGGACATGTATGAATGCCTTACATGGAACACCCACCAACCGACACGAGGAAAGACAGGCAGGCAACTCTATCACCTGCAGATGATATGATAGTCTTTGGGGAAAAAAGACTCCCCCCCCCCCCAGTCAAACCCCGAGATTAGAGGATGTGACGACAGCGGCCTTCTGCCAAGGCAGGCAGGCAACACAAGAAAGAGGACCGAGAAAACACCCTGTGGCAACGTGCAAACTACGCATGTGTGAGACAAGAATGAGCAAAAGGGACAAGAAAAAACAAGCAAATATCCCCTCTTCCCTCCCGTCCCACTCCCCTTGACTTGGATACCCCCCCTGCAAGCTTCATGCACTCACCATCACAGACATGGTGTCCAGCGCAACGCAAGCCTGCATTGAGGGCTGCAGCAAGCCACAGACTCAAGCCTCCATCTCTCGTGAAAAAAAACCCAGCTAGCCATGCTTGTGTGCCCGAGTGGTCTCTGCTAATGCGACTTGTCAACTCTTGCCCTGCTTCTTACGTACATGATGATCTCCCCTTGGGAGATACGCCACTCCACTGACAGACCTTCCCCTTATTATCCCGTACGTACGTAATTACCTCGATACGCAGCCACCGATAACACACAGTCTGGGCGTCACTTCACCTGCATTGCAAACAAGGCAGCCATCATGATATAGATAGATCTTGTCTCTTCTCTAGTGCTGTTCGCCCTAGCATGGATCCTCCATCCCTATTCATTCCTTCTTCCATCCAGTAGCACACGCCCAGGGTATCAGGTATCAATCCGCAACAACCCCCTAAAGGATAAACAGAAGGAGAATGGCCCAGAGAACTCCTGTCCAATCCCGCCGACAGCTAGAGTACAAATCGATACTAACTAAACAAATAAAACAAAAACAAGTACAATCTGGTATCAATGGGTTTCCCGACAAGAGACAACGCACAAAAACAAACCCAGCCGCAACAATAAAGAAATGCCTCTTCAGGTAACGACAGACCAGACATCCAATCTTGACCAATCCAAGTTTGGACACCCAAAATACCAGTGATATGACCGCTTTTTTTTCTTCCTTGATTGTCCCCTCCCGTGAGGTTCATCCTCTCCTCTTGATCCAGTGTACCTTGCTCCCAAAGCAAGGTCTTGTCGAAACGAGTGACGCCGGTGGTTTTATGCCATGTCCAAGCAAAACAAGTAGAGCAGAGTCTTTAAACAAGAAATGATAAAACATGGAGGGAAAACAAATAAACAACAAACCAATATGTAGCAAGACCTGTTTCTGTAATAGTAATCTGGGCTTGGTAGAGGCTCTGAAACACAGCCTCAAGGCAAAACGAATGGACAAGTACGCACGCAGCAAAAAAAAAAAAACACGCTTTCACCATCCATCCAGCCAGCCACCGCCTGGGAAACAAAAGAGAAGCGTTCCAATACATGCGGATATCCAACTCCTTTAAGAAAAGACATGTAATCCAGATAGAAAAAACAACAACAATGAAATAAATGGGAAAAAGAAACCAGCATAAAAGCACAAGGAAATGGCGTCGGTTGCCCAACAATAATGCGTCTTCCAAAGTCCCACCCGCTAGCCCCCAAACCGGACCCAGAACCAGAACCACTCCAATATTATATAGTAGATGATGGCATATAGGCAATTGCTTGCACCTCGTTGAAAGGATGCACTCATAATGTCTGAGACGCTGAAAGGCCGTTCTCGGTGGCTTCCTGGTTTAGAAGCGAGGTGATGCCTCTTGTGTCGACTTCCTCAATGATTTCATCTCCCACCCCAAATCATCTTCGGTGCGCTTCCCGAGTTGCCCACCCAGTTTCCGGTATACGCGGCTGAACTGAAACCCATTGGCCAGTCCGAGGATCCTGCTCTTGCACCTGACCTTGCCCCGGGATAGGCGGTGGTCTGCCTTCCATAGCCCTCAACGGCGGTAGCCTTTCGCCGCTGGTGGATGATGCTGCAGACGATGGTCGTGATGGGCCTCCGTAACCAGGGCCTTGCATAGGTGGCAGCCCGCTCGGAGACGCCCCGGGGTGTATGCTCGCAGGAGATCCGTAGGACGGTATCGAGAACTCGGGTCGGTCGTCGGTTCGCCGGCGCTGTGCTGGTCGTTCGCCCGTCGAAGGATCCCCTCCATAGCCTTGGGGTCCCTGTGGACCTGGCGCCAGCGAGCTTGTGTCGGTGTAAGAGCCGCTCGCGAAACTAGGACTTGGCGGTCCAACTGCGAGGCCACTAATCGACGGTGTTTGCGCGACAATGTCTCTCAGGCGGTTGCGTTCCTCTCGGTAAAAGTCCCTTTGTTGCGTCAACTCCTCGATTTTTATTTCCATCATCCTCCTCTCGTCGCGAAGCTCCTGTAATTGTTTAGAATTCTCCTCCTGGAGGATCTTCTTCTTCCTGCGGTGCCTTGTTGAAGCCACTGCATTTCGTTGTCGTTTTTCATCCGCCTTCTTGGATGCTTGAGAGAAATCAACCGGTACGGCAATTGGAGTATCGCTTCCTGGAAGAGTCATGAAGGCTTGTTGTCCTTCAACCCCGAATAGAGCACCTCCCATACCGTGTCTTCGTATTGTTTCAGTCCATGGCGAGGAAGCCTCGCTGGGAGGGCCCGCACTTGGGAATGGTCGATTGGTCTGCATGTTGGGAGGATATGGCCCTTGCGGGGGCATCGGAGGTTGTTGAGGGCGACCTGAAGCGGTACTTGGTGGCAAGATAGGGGGAGGTACCTGTGTTCCTGGAGAAGGGATTACCGGTTGTGAGAGAGATCGTCCTGGTGTCGACATTGCTGAGGGGGGGCCTGAGGGCATGCCAGGAAGATGTTGCAGGCCTGGAAAGTGTGACCTAGTGGTCTCCTCCAGAACCTCGCTTTCGTAGGGCCGCTTAGCAGGAGAAACACTGTGTGGTGGTGGTTGGCGGACTTCAGAATCGCGATTTGATGGTGGTCCATGGTTAAGACTCATGGCTCGAGGAGGTTGAGTCGGGCTGGGTTTCCGTCTGGGGTTGTTCACGGCAGGGAAAGGAAATGCCATGGTTGGAGAGTTGCGTTCCGATGAAGGACCACCCAGGGGCGTCAGAGGCCCAACAGGCGTGCCTGGAAGCGAAATCGAAGCAGGTTGAGCAGCCGGGAACGGTCGCGCTGCTGGGAAAGGTCCAGGAGTTGACCCAGGAGTTACAGCCGGTAACTCGCCGTCGTGAGGTCGAACTGCTGGATGGAGAGGTCCGCTTGCCCCTGAGCCGAGCAGTTGGGGCTCCAGAGGGTTGAGAATGTTGTGTACGCCCAAAGTCCTCGGCTGAATCTGCTGGGCTCTGTTCTCCCCGTTTGTGTACGGGACGCCGCTCAGGTCCTGACGCGTGTCACGAGCGCCGGGTTGCCCGTACCGAGTCGAGGAGGGCGAGATTTGGTCGTCTCCCGCTGGTGACCTCGAAGAGCGGCGTGAGGCATGGCGAGACGCAGGTCCAGTCTGCGACATTGGGACCAGATCGCCTGTGCACACCTGGCCACGAGGGCCGGCACATTGACCCTCCCCGGCCCCAGTCAAGGACGGCGGTTGACTGTCCTGTGTGGTAGAAGGCTTCTGCAGAGAGAAATGCTGGGAGGACCAACTCGGTGTTGATGGCGTCCGCGGCGAGTTGGGTGTTGCGCCGGTTGAGTCTGTTGCAGCAGAGTCAGGGCTGCCCTGAGATGGCTGTGCCTGCGGCCACAGGCTTGTCGTCTGGATCGCCAGATTGGGTGTGTTGTTCTTGGGGACCCGATGGGATTGATACCCAAACAGTCCCGGTGATATGCAAAGCTACCGCAGTGTCCTGTCTCGAGTGCTTCGAGGAGAGAGCAAGTCAACTGTTGCGACTGGGTTAGACGATTCGACCCTTTTCTTTGCAACCGACAACACTGTCCCCGTGAAAGATGGAGAGGAGGGACAAGGCCCAGAACAACTTGATTTAAGAATCACCCTAGTCGATGCTGCTTGGGCCACTCGAGCTAGGATGGGGGAGATGGGGGTTTTTGACGCCGGCTTGTCGAGTCCGAGGAATGGCAGGTCAGTACGTCAACCAGCTAATGATCAACAGGTCGAGGCGGCGAGGCACAGGTCGCCACGATGGATCTGATATGTGAGATTCTGGGCAGCCCCGGGGGGACACAGCTTGGCTCACTTACGAGCAGGTCGTCGAGGATGATGAACGGCGCAAGTGTGGTTACCAGAACGCTGACAGGGGGATAGCCAATGTGCAGGCTAACCAGCAAATCATACAGCTCAAGGGCAGTTTCGTCGCTGTGAATGGCCGACGGGGCGTGGAGCGAGTGCCACCAGCCTGAGCAAATCCTCTCGCCTCGCAATCCGAATTATTGGATGTGATGTGTCTTGGTGCCCACGCCAGGTCTGCTGGCTGGACAAGAGCTTGGAGCTGGGTCGGAGTTGGTGATTATGACGGCAGGAGACAAGGTATCGTAACGTCAACAGATGGGAAGGCTGACAGTGGGCTGGATAGCCTTGGGCCGTAAGGCTTTGACAAAGTAAGAAGAGAGAAAAGAGTCAGAAGAAGAAGAACAAGCAGAGCTAGGTCAGGGACCGCCCAGTGATGTAGGATGTTGTCTGGCGTTCCGCAGCGCAAACAAGAGAAAAACACCCATGAGAAGCGAGTCCCAGCAGATGGGGCACCGAGATGGAGAGCCACACTGTGTGGTATTCTTTATTTGGTCTGGGTACGGATCCCATCCATGCAGGCCTTGAGCTGCTCCCGGTGCCGCGCCTTATCAAGCCCCAGAGCTGGCCCCGGCTCTCGACGAGCGAGCATCAACTAACTGGCCCAGGGTGCAGGTTTGGGCAAGGCCACGGTCTATAGTGAGAGAAGCTGGGGCTAGGCCGGGGCTAAGCTGGGGCTAGTTCTGGGGGCCCAACAACGAGCTCTCTTCTCGAGGTGATTGCTGGTAGGTACCAGGGAGAACGTGTTGACCAGGGTCTTGAAGACGCAGCAAGCAAGCATTTACCAGGGGTTGCGTGCCATTGCCCTTGCTTTGCAGACTCCGCGGTCGCCAAGACCACAACAGGGCTTAGATGACCGGGGCCCTAATTAATGACGGGGAGCTACCGGTAGTTTTGCCCGTCATGACAATTTTTTTCTTCTGTCTCCATGAGAGCTGTCGGTGTAGGTAGGTACTGTAGGCATGTAGCTTCGAACCGCACCCCAGATCAGCCCGTGGCAGAACTTCTGTCCGCCTCTTTGTCAGTGGCATCATGTAGGGAGTATGTAACGACAGGTCATGAAGCTGGGCTGTTTCGCAGACCAGGAGATGACGGAAATGGGGGTCCGAGGCCACCGATACTGCGGAATAGAAGCTGGCCTCACTTGAAGTTCCATCGAGTACAACTGGCAGCCTTCCAAAGCTAAGCTCGACACCGCCCATCTAGCCCCGAGGCCGGCTCGCCGGCTAGCTACCAAGGAGACGGAGCCCGAGGAACTAGAGCGGTCAACGGAAATGCCAAAGTAGTAGACGTGGGCACGGCCGGACGCAAGTGACGACGACCAACTCACGACGCACTGCGTAGGTGGTTCACGCGCAAGCTCGAGCGAGGTCCATCTGTGCCCAAAACGTCACTCACAGCCTCGGCGGCCCCTGACCAAGGCACTCCGACCTTCGCAGTCTGATTCTCGATCCAGTTGCAGATGCAGATGCCAGCAGATGCTGCCCGTCAAGCACAGGCGGCAGAGCAAGGACCAGCCAGTCATGTGGCGGGCGACTAGTTGGCGCGCAAAGTGGACCGTGGATCTAAGTTGAAAGAGGGCTAGACGCGGTGACGACCGCGCCTTCGGGAGACCCAAAAAGCAACAAGCAGGCGGGCTTGCAGAAGAGAAAAGAGACGACAACGAGACGTCCAACAGCGAGCGAGCCGCTACATTGAGCGAGCGGCCGGGCATGGGAAGCCAAAGGAAAAAGAAGATCGCCATCGCGCCCATGGCCATGGATTTGGGTGGTGCGGACCTGGCTGATCCTGGCTAGTCCTTGCAAGGTCCCGGTTCCCTTGGGAGCAGTTAATTGCGAGTCTTTTCCCTTTCCCTGCCTCGCACCTTGTCTGCCCATTGTTGGCTAGGCTGGGGTGCCTGCACGTTTCTGCTTCTGTATCTCAGCCAGGGCCATGTGCATCAAGTATTGCCAGGCACGTCAGTCAGTCGGTCGGTCGAACCTTTGCTGGCCTCGAAAGGGAAGCGCGTCACTTACACGATTAATCACACTGCAAACCCCACGGGCAGACAGAAACAGAAAGGTCTGTCTTGCCTCAAGATGACATGGCATTGCAGTGCCCACCAAGGCCACATGGGAGAGAACACTGTCTTGCCTTGAGACGTGTGAGTGGGACAGAAAGGAGACAGATGTCGTAGGCGCGGAGGCGCAAAGCAGAAGGCTGCAGATTTGGATGGAGGTGCAAACACACGCCCCCCGTGGCATCACATCACGACCGACTGGGGGCGGACTGACGAGAATACGGGTCCGAGAGGGACTCGAGTTGTTGATGCAATCAATGATGATGATTGATGGAGCATCAAAGAAAGTTTGCTCGATAATGCCAGGCAACATTTTTAGCGAGCCCTCCACGAACCGCATCGCAGCTTCCAACTGGGTGGGAAACGGTCCGCAACGGCAGGCGCAGGGCAAACTCAGGCAACGTCCCGTCAACCAACATGGTGTAAGGCAGGAACAAGCTTCCGTCCATTCCATTGAATTCCACCACAAGACATCCACCCGTTCCCGGTGATGGAACTCTTCTCAGTAAGCATTCAGCTACGCCAACTGTCGCCGTCATCCCAGCAATTCGCACAGAACACGGATGCATGCCTGTCTTCCCTTCGCCTCATCTCCTTCAACCCAAACTTCCACACGAGCCACGCCACGAATTACCGTCCGCGCGGAAGGGCGGAATCCCCCTGTTCCCCAGCAAGCAAGCACGATCCGCGGCCGCCCACCCCATCAAAGAACCTGGCTCTGGATTGCGGCGTTGCTGAGGTACTTGGTTCTCAGCCCTTGTCTGGACCTGGAGCTAAGCATCTGAACGATGATGTTATAGCCCGAGATGCGGAGTGCGACGCAGTAGGTGCTCGACAGTCTTCCAATGGATCCCAGGCACACCATCCTCGTCATGGCAGACACAATTACCAGCGCTAACATTTTGAATAGCGAGATGGTGCCTGGGGCTTGGGCGCCACCAAAATTCTCATACCCCTCACATGGAATGCTGAGAGGAAGCACGTGTCTCCCAATGCATGCTCCTTTCACTTTCGTCCGGCTTTGATCCTCACCAGAACCCCTGGAGCGGTGATATCCGGTACCATGGCCGAGGGGTGTGGGTGCATCGCCCAACTGGGGATCCTAGTCACGCAGGCGCATCGAACAACGACACACATTTCTGACGGGCCACGGTACTAGGGCATGACCAGGGACTTTACCGGGGAAAGATCCTGGTCTGTGAGCTGCAAGGCCCGCCTGCAGCCAGCATGCAACCGCATCCACGACAGTTGTCCCAGGCGGCAAGGCCCACCTGCATTGCGTCGACGCCGGAGCTCTTGCTGGCACAGGCGCGTGTACCGGGACAACGGTAGGAGTCGGAGCTAGGAAGCTTTTGCGATCCGGCACGGCATTGCGCACCTATCGACGATGTCACGCGCGGGCGGACAGACCAGATCGCGACGGACTATGATCTGGACCGGCAAGGTCAGATCTCTTCCCGAGCATAACCACCACCGGTCATCTGAACAAGGCGCCATGACACCGGGGAAGGATGAAGCCAGGCCACCTGATCAATGCCGCGGCGGTCCAGGGTGAGGACTATTTGGGGAGAGCAATCATGCTAACATGCTGTAGATTGCTCCGCCTTTTGCAATCCGCCGCTAGGCATGTACAATGTCTGTATGTCGCTGTCATGGCCAACACAAGTGGTCCTGACGAAAAGGTTAGCTCCAGGTCGAAGAATGGACACCAGACATCAATTGGATGGCTAAAGAGAGGCACAAAGCAAACATGCCCCAAAAACGTTGGAACAGGTATGATGACCGTTCAAGGAACAGCCAACCCTAGATCAGATTGACATACTTTGCATGCAACGTCGTGTGAATGGCTTATTGACGACCAGGGTGATGTGACGTCGCCTTAACTGTCGCGGATGTGATTGTCAACCAGCAGGCGGCTCGTCACAAGTTTCCAGGAAATGAATCCGCGAGGACAGCGAAATGAGATGGGTCAGCGCCCTCGCGTTGTTTGACGACGGGTGGCTTGCACCGTCGTCACATCACGTCGCGCCCACGGCGACTCGTCCACCACCCGCCTCGCGGCGTTGAGAGCCACGGGACGGGGCGTGTTTGGCATCGACGGTTGCCGCAGGCTTAGACATGTCTAGCTAAGAATAAAGCTCGCTCTGCCCCGGTTCTCGTCAGCTCCAGCTCCATGGATGGCTCATCTGCTAGACAGCCTGTTAGCGTCACCCTGATTGTTGGTTTCATGGGCCGCAGCAGCGAAATGAGCGGCCATCGAGTGCTGGACCTAGCCAGGCACCCTTGCACCCAGTCAAGTTGTGTCGGTGGCGGCCGGGGGTGTCGAGGATACCAATATTGAGCTGGATGCCTCACGAGCGATCTCAATGCCCGAGCTCCGACTCTTGAGAACTGGCGCGATTAACATGGAGTGTGGGAAATGGGTTTGCGCGGTGGCGGTCTCGGTAGTGCGGGGCCGGACTTTTGATGAATCCTACGAGGAACGTTGGACCATGGATACAGCTGCCTACCGAGGCGGATGGAAGCTTGACAGGCTTCGACGACAGGCTGCAGACACGGTGCATGACTGACTTCATACCTGTCCGAGGACGGGACCTTTCCTAGTCGTCGAGACTTGAACGAGAGATGCCACGAGCTACGGACAACTGCGCCTGAGAACCCAACCCATGAGACGAGACGACGGCAAGGAAATAGGCAATCTCTGGAACGAACAGGCCAAATCCCTACCTGCAGGACTTGTCCTCATGGGTTCTTCTGGTTCTGCTTCAGCTTCCAGGTGCCTTCTTGCCGGTTACAGAGTAGGTAGGTCAGGACATCCCAGGTTGCATTCATCCCCGTCCTCAGGCCGGGCCGTCCCTAGCAGTCTTTTCATTGTTGGCTCCATTTTCCGTACATACATACATGACTTGGCCTCCGCTGGTCTCCAAGAGCTAACATTCTGATCAAGGATCAATTATTAATTAGCCGCCATTTGCCTGCCCATGTCTCGAAAGGGTTCCTTTCTCCAACTTGTTCCCTCTCTTGTCACCTCATCCGAGTCCATCATGACCCTGGCTGATGCTCTGCAGACGTTGGCCTGCCTCTCAAACCCCCACCGCCCGCCTGGATGAGGGCGCTGAGGTGATCAGCACGCCGGCAAGTGTGTCCTGGCCATCTTGGACCTTTGGCCTAGCCTCGACAGATGCCCCTGGCCTAGCAGCGGCGATCAATGGGCCCACGAAACCTCCCGTGACCACGACGGCGGTCAGGGCGAGCACCCAGCCGAGGAGCCTGCGAGCCAGGCGAAACGCGGCCAGCTAATCAGTGAACGTCTGTACCTATGGCATGCATTGCGTCCTGCACCTAATCCGCCTTGTCGAGTCTTGTCGTGGGCCAGGATGTGTTGGCGCAGGCGGTCCTGGCCTGGTCTGGGTCGAGTCAGCCAGTCCGCCCTGGCGGCAGAGGAGCAGCGGTACCTCACTCGGCGACGCTGCGTGCGCTGTCACTGTAACCGAGACGTGCTACGTAGTAGGTCGTCTCGTCTCTCTGCTGCCATCGGTTCACCGGGAGTCCTAGCTGGGCCCGGTTCATGCAGGCTTTCCCTCTTGCATCTGTGCAGCAGCGCAGCAGCGATGCATCGATGCACCCACCACTGGTCAACGGCCGGCACACGCGCCGCATGCCGAGTCGATGCAGGTCGGGGGGGCGTTGGTAGGCATCTGTCACCCAACGGTTGCCCCGTCCGCTTCACTCCTCTTTGCGTGCTGCTGCACCTCGCTGCTACGGGGTAGAGCGGTGTGAGCGTGTGTCTCTGATTGCATGCGTTTTTTCACCAGTTGAGGGACATGTGGGAACTGCGTGTTGAGCTGTCCTTGATGCGTTGTCCCCCTTTGTGCGCCAGTTTCTCATCATGATGGTGGTGTTGCTGCCCGATGACGACCTGATGGGCGCCCCGTGTTCCCGCAACCGGAGATGAAGCTCGATCAAGAAGAAGAGGAGGAGGGAACCTACCCCGGGGACTTTGTCGACGATGTGCCCAATCTTCGGGCTACGGGACTTGTTCGACACTGTAGGGCTATGCTATGCTCTGCTACCTATATGTGAGGGCTTGTGTTGGTTGACATGCAGATGGATATTCGAGTTGTGGAGTGCGGGAGCGCGCGAGAGGCGGGAGGCGGGAGCGTGCGAGCAAACGTCAGAGGGCTCACACCTCAACAACCCTGCCCTGTTCAGAGCTACTGTACGCCAGGACAGTTCGTGGTCTGGGCCATCACCCACTGGACACGCCGTCCCGTCCATCGTTCATCTGATCAGAGAGGTGGATGAGTAGGGAGCATCCGTGCTGGAGAAAGAAGCGGTGGGCTCCAGCCGGGCTTCGCTGATTCGTAATTCGTACCAGCACAAGGACGTGGGGGTCGGCCGCAGCGGCCTCATACCACGTGAATCAACTGGACAAAGAAACAAGAGGACGAAGCCTTGGATGGGGGGTCCTTGGGACGCGGTTCCCGGGTTCCTGTCGGCGTGGCATGGCCAGTGGGAAAATGCGTGGTCTGGAGGCTTGGCTCAGGGTGCTCACATGGATGGTTGCGGTTCGAAGACCGTGGGTCCTCTAACGCGCAGACAGGGCAACTCATGCTTCTGAGCGGTCTCTCTGATCATTTGGTCTGGTCAGAGATGCAAACTCTAGGCAAGATGCATAGAGCATTTGCAGACCGCAGCGTTCACGGGTACCTGGTCGTTACAAGCACAGCATACCTACCAGCGACGACAAGGAGGTGTCCATTACACAGACATCGAACAAACACTTCCTCTCCAATTACGTTGTGTGATTGCCAGATGGTCGGACCCGACAGTCTGGGACGCGGCTTCACAAGACGAGATGGACTGTTGCAGCGGGAATGGCTAGGAAGCGCCACATCAAGGCCTGGCGCTACGGTCGGGCCACCCGAGTTTGCTGCGACAAGGCCAAAAAGGGGTGCTTGCTCGCTTGTTGCTCTTGGTGGTGACAGGCCGGCGTATGCGGACGCCTTGCGGCGATGGTCATGGTCGTTCGCAATAAGGCGTATGGAGTGGCGGGATGTTGACGGTGCCCGAGCGAAGGAAGAGTGGATACAAGATATCCATCTCACTATCCTCTCTCTGTATGAGAGGGTCTACGGGTGAAGTCTCCGATACGAACGGTGGGTAGGTAGTTCTTGGAAGGAGCCCAGCCACATCATCCATCCCATCTTGCAGTGGCGATAACTAGATCGAGCAGTTTGGGCGGAGGAACTGCCCGGATCTGAGGCCCGGCGGCCCCCGTGGTCGGGTCCGGAGGTGGTGAGCATGCTCCGTTCCGTGGTCTGCGGCCGAATGAGGAGGGCCCGGCCGCTTACCCTACATGGTTAACGACGGCAACTTGCAGCTTCTCGCCTAGGATGTTCCCCGAACTTCCTTGTACTGTCAACGCTAATAGGCCTGATGCCGATGCTCCGTCGTGCCTACAAAGAGCTCATTGCCTCCACTCGCTGCCTATTCGCCCGAACCGTGGCCGAAGCGAAGCTGTCATACATCATCATAGACCATCATCTTCGCCTCAACCCCGCTATTCTCTGGACGACACTTTATTGCACGCCCCGCGCCATTTCGTGTTCTCCCTCACAATTCACGCATACAAGACATATTTCTTCATCTACGGATAGCCAGCCCATCATGACTGTCGACATTCAGCACTGGACGATAGAGAAGCCTTGGCTCGAGACACACTGCCTGCTCGGCGAGGGGCCGTTCTATGAGGAGCAGACGGGGACGCTGCGCTTTGTCGATATACAAAAGAAGCAGATACATCACTTGAATGTGGTCGAGGGTCCATCCTCGCTTAGGACAACACAGCTGGATGTCTGTCCCACCGTCACGGCCAACATTGCTGGCGTAGATCCGCAAGACCGCATCGCTTTAGGCGTCAAGTACGGGCTCGCAGTGCTGGATGTCAAGAAGGGGACATGGGAACTCATTCAACCATTCAACGAGCCAAACAATGAACGTCTGCGGAGCAATGATGGCGGCGTGGATCCCCATGGACGGTTCTGGATTGGAACCATGACGGATTTTGGGCTGGGACCCTTTCAAGCTGAGGGTGAGTGGTGGTGATATCATCCTGCCAGCGATGCACTGCATCCATCCATCTGGTACATGGCAAGGTTCCGTCTGACAAGAATGGGAATAGGAACGCTGTACCGAATGGACGCCAGGTCAAAGGAGGCGATGGTTCCGGACCTGACGATTCCCAACACACCTGGTTGGTCTCCTGACAACCGAACGCTATACTTTACCCACTCGAACGCGAGGCAGATCTTTGCCTTTGACTATGATATAGAGGCGGGGACGGTGTCGAACAAGCGCGTGTTCTACCAGCACTCAGGCCCAGGCGAGCCAGACGGGTTCCGAGTGGACGTGGACGGATTCCTCTGGCAGGCGGTGTATGGAGAGGGTCGCGTGGTGAGGATCGACCCAAGCGGCAAGGTGGTAGGCGAGGTGCGGGTGCCGACAAGGAACACGACGTGCGTGCAGTTCGTGGGAACTGAGCTGGTCATCACGACGGCGGCGGACGAGGACGGTGAAGGGACGAGCCGAGAGTATGGAGGAGCCGTGTTCAAGGTTGATGTTGGGATCCAGGGGCTTCGACTGCACGAGTTTAAGCTGCAGGCTTGAGGATGATTGTTTGTTTCTACGACTGAGCAGGCAAGCAAGCAAGCACAAGGACCAGCATCAGCAAGCATGTCATGTTTCGAGACCTCAAGCTTGACCCGTGCGTGTAAACGAGACGAGACCAGACCCTCTCTTGACAGGTCCGAGTGTTTCGACTATTGACAGACTGACCGTCTTGTACGCACAGATGTCAGGGCAAGACAAGGCAAGGCAAGGCCACGAACAGAACAAAGCACAGACCGACAATTGGTAGCACAGCACAAGCGCAACCCGAGGCTCCGGAGAGAGAACCGGGTATAGCTGCTGGCCCGAGTCTCTGGGCTATCCATACGTTGTGCTCCGTACAACGACGGTCAAGAAGCAACACAAGCCAACAGTCCGGAACCCGGGAATCCACAACCGGACCACGGCCCCGGCATCTGGGATTGTGATTCTAGACCCCATCCCCCCCCTCGTCCCATCCCGTCAAGGGGTCGTGATCCTTGCCTCTGATGCTACACAGTGTGTCGCTTTGCCCCCCCCCCCCTCTGTTCTTTTCTCGTCTCCCCCTGTGAGCCGGGTCCCCATGTGCCCATCAGCGGTTTTTCCCACCATGCTGTGATGCCCGACATTCTATCGACGCAACCTTTCAGCTCGGGGAGGAACCTCACTTGTCAAGCCCTTACATTGCATTTTTTTCTGTCTCAAACGTTGGCAGCTAACTGCCGAGATAGATCCACTCTAGATACCGAGAGTGCGCCTTTTTGCCACCCTGACAATTAGCTGTCAATGTCGTCTTTTTTTCAACTGTTGGTGGCATTTTTTAGCTTTCATAAGAAGCAATGAGAAGAAAAAAAGGAATATGTCATGGTACATGCACATGCGTCCTTCTCCTGCGTGACTCGACTCGTACATACATAGAGACATCCATGCCCTGGTTCTCAGAAACAAGCCTCCATAGTTACAGTACCTCTCTCTCCTCCTCCTTACATCATCTACACCGCCCAGCTTCACCGCCCAACAATTGAGAGAGAGAGAGAAAATTCCAGTATTTTCTCTGTGTCGATGACTCCCAACGTGCGCTGTAATTGAACAGGTGCATGTGTACTTATGGGGTTAGCAGTGGGAATGAAAGAGGATTGGATTTTTTTTGCATGCGGGCTCATCCCATTTCTGGGAGTCTGCTCCGTTTTCGATACCAATTTTTTTGATCATTTCTCCGTGGAAAAAGGTTGGATATTCACACGAGGACCAATTATTTTAGCAGGGTCTCTCTTTTTTTCTTTCTCTGGTTACACCGCCTTGATGAACTCATCCAGAATCTTTCTTTCTTGCAGTTTTCATCGAAAAGAAGGCGGCTGACATTGCAGCACCACACCCTTTTCTTCCTTACACCCCCTTCCCCTTCTCTTCTGTAACTAGTCACTTACATACATAAACCTAGTCTAGTTGTTTGTTACCCACAGGACAAAAAGAAGGAGAGAGATCATCAGTGATGGGATGGGATTTTCTTGAATCTCTCTCGCTGGGTTCATCTCCTGCCCCAAGCTCCCCCCCCCCCCCCTTTTTTTGTCCTGTCACCCTTGTTCCCTCCCCCCCCCAAGTTGGCGATCACTCACACTGGGATCTACCCTGTTCGCCTTGCAGTAGAGGATGAAATTAAACAGAGAGAAAAAAAATGACAGGAAAAAAAAAAAGAGACATGTACTCCGTATATTGCTAAACGTCTCCGTAAACTTGTCCCTCTCGCTTCATCCACCGCCTCCTCCAGCCCTACCTTTACACCCCCCTGCAGACCGCCTCTTCCCATCAGCCGCGCGCCAACCTTTCCCGCTGCGACGTTGGGGCCTCCCCTCCTCTGAGCATGGGGGAAGGAGAGCACCTAGCTGCAGTAGGGCCCGACGGCCGGGGAATGGAATAGTCCCTGTTGGTTGGGGATGAGCGGGATGACAACTATTCCTTTCTCTCTCTCTTGCTGGCTGTGAACTGGTGCCGCTGACGTTGGACCGCAGTGCAGGAATGGAGCATGACATGGCATGGCATGGCAGAGGACACTTGGCTTGACTCGATAAACTGCCCTGCCTGCATGGTTCAGTTGAATGAGTTAACCCGTGTGTCTCGTGCCCGGATGCATTGGTTGTTCAAGGGAACCTAGCGTTGTGATGAATGGTTGCATCATGACAACTGTACTGCATTGGCTAAGCCGTCACCAGCACCATCATAGCTGAACCTGGACAACCCGCCTCGAGGAAACATTGTTAGTTAATCCATACTCATACTCTTCTAACCTAATCAACTCTCAGAACCCGCCCTCCTACCTTACCCACGCCTCGCACTATCCTTCAATTTGGTGTTGATCACCAAGTCATCCTTGCCTCTCATATGCATAACAATCGTGAGGCCTTCAATGTCAATGTCTGGGCACTTGTGCGAGAAAGATGTGCCAACACCGACATCGACCCCCTGACCTTGCTGTCGCTGTTGCTCAGTTGCCTGGTCGACCGTGTACCGGAAACTCGCCTCCGACTTGAGTTGGTCAACCTCGGTGCTGAGGTCCATGTATCGTGTTCGCCACGCGCAAACGTGATTGTATGGTATCACCGGCTTCGGGTTGTGAATCTCTGTCACCGTCTCTGTCTCCTCGTACGATGAATGACTCGTCGTCTTGCAGTGCTTCGTGCTCTTCATCTCCCGAGTTGCAACAACCTCCTGCTGGGTCCTGTGACGAGATTCCTCCAGCAAGTCCTCGGCGCTTTTCCGAGCAAGTGACTGTTCCACTTCCATCACTCTAAGCCGAGGAGTCGATGACTCAACTGCAATGCCATGTGTAGCATCGTGGGCTTCCCTTGACTGGACCTCACCAGCCAGTTGAGCTGCACCCTCCCCCGGTTTTGGCGATGGAGACCGACTTGGATAACAGAAGAGACAGTTGTCCTTCTTTTCCGCCTCAGAATTTGGCGTCCGTCGGATTCTGCTGAGGCTACGCCTCCACTTCACAACTGGAGGAGTCAGCTGCCTACCCCGGTTGGCGTCTTCGGACTTGGTCACTTTTCGTAGTTGCTTTCTCCATGACGAGATGTCGTTTGCCTCCACTGCCTCCTGTTCAGGATCCTCAATGTGTGGAGGCATTTGCCCTGGCCCTCTTTTCGAAGAAAGAGCGGTATGGGCTGCATGTACAGTCGTATGTGTATCTGCGACGAGACTCTGTTTTTTTGCAGGAGAGGCCACTTCCTGTTCCATAGATGTACACGCCTTACTGACCCTATTCTGTTCCCCGAGGCCAAGTGGCAGAGACTTAGTCTGCGACACTGGCTTTGTGCTTGTTGTCGTCCTCACAAAGGGAAAAGATTGGCGTAGTCGTCCTACAGGCCGACTCTTTGCTTCAATAACTCGATCCTGACTGATGGAATGAGCCTTCAATAGACGAGCAACCTTGGTTCGAACATCATCGAGAAGAAAATGGGACCTAGGACTCAGGTCTCGCTCGACGGCAGGGTCAGCTGCCAGCGTGTGCTCCTCGGCCGCTTCAGGAGCCTTGACGTCGGTGCTCAGAGAATGCTCAACTGTCTCCTCTCCTACTGATGTGACTTCGTCTTGACTTAGTTGATGATCTCCAGGAGAACGACTTGGAACATCTAGACCATGATCTGTCATTCTGGATAGCGCATCTTTCCTGTCTGCCCTTCTTCGCTGAGCACCAGCAGACCGTTCAAGCTGCCTCGTGCCAGCGGCTAGGTGTTCCATGATATGCTGTGAGTGATGGAGATCCTCGGCATGGTGATACAGCTGGTCAATCTTCTTCTCCAAGGCACTGTGAAGTGGAGAGTTCTGTGGCCTTTGAGGTTCCTGCTTTTCATCCATGTCAATCACCTCCAGTTCGTCGTCCTCGGTGATTTGCCCCCTGAGACTTCGACGAGCTGCACATTCGATGCTGTGGCGAACTGGATGGTGACCAGCGTGTGTGGCTCGGCACCCTGGGTCAGAGCACTTTTCTTCAGCGTCATTATCACTTGATGAAATCAGCATCGGGCGATGCGGAACACAGTCTGATAGCCTGGTCGCCCGCTTTGCCTGGACAGTTCTCGGCGTGGTCGTTGGCTCAGGGGCGTGGGCTTTCGCTTCCATATCTGCCATGTAGAAGGGATTGTTCTTCACAGAGCTTGAGATTGCTGTCGGTGCGGCAATCGTCTTTTTCAGAGTTGGTTTGGGGGCATTTTGAGTTGTCCTGAACCTTCGACGAGACGTCCTTTCAACCCAATGGGGCGTTCTGGGAGTCTCTTGTCCAGATGTAAACCTGGAGGCCTCTCGGAGACGTGTTGTACGGACTGTAACTTGGGTCGTATGAACATGGCTCTGTTCTGCCTCGACAGTGTCATGTGTCGATTCCTTGGAACAGTGCTTTGTGGTATGCTGCTCATGATGCTGCTCCAGGGAATGCCCATGCTCCCTCTCGCTACCCTCATCGAGGGCATTCCCCGTGCACTTCAAGCAAGAGTCGTGGCCACAGTGTAAGCAGTATCGTTGCGAGGATAGGGGCGCGCCACAAGAGTGACAAACCCGAAAGGTCTTGGTCCTGGCCTCTTCGGGTGGTTCTGCGGTGCCCGAATCTTCTTCTGAAAGCCAACCTTCCGGTCGAGGGATTCCATACTGTTCAAAGATATCCATTGCATCTCGTCGTCTTTCCGTGGAACTCACAGTAGCCGAGTCATATGTCGAAGGAAGAGGAGATGTGAAGGCTTTGGTTAGAGTCGATGGCTCAGGTGGACAGGGCTCTTCTGTAACAGGACGCCGAGAGGAACGACGTGTTACATTAACCGACTTCTTGCGTTGGAGGCTACTCCGACCGGATCTCAAATCAGCTGCGGAGACACTCGATCGTATACTTCCAAGGTTCGGCTCCGAAGTGCGGTGTCCAATCCTGGGGTCACCCGGAGCACTCGGTGTCTGGAACGTCCTCTTTGGCTTCATATCAAAGTGCGTCTTCTCCAAGGGTAGGCTCGGTGACTCGTCTCCGATTACGATGTTTCTCGAAGCTGGCTTCCCAAAGCCGCTGTCTACTCGGCGTCCCTACCCGAGCGTCGTGCTCTCACGCTCGCGCTGAGCGGCGATCGAAGCTTCGTCATCGGAGGCTTGCTGGGAAACGATCTTTCTGAGCTGGCGGATGCGGTCGCCGACAATTCCAGGCGGGATCCATTCGGATTTTTCTGTGTGCGTTGATATTCGACTTCTCCAAGACAAAAGTCGGTTGGGAGTGGCAGCAGATGACGATGCCATCAGAGCCAAGGAATGATGGAAGGCGATGGCCTAAAGACTATAGTAAGATGTAAGTAAATGCCACGCCAAGTGTCGCCGTGCGTGGCATCATGTAGGAGAAGTTTCGAGGTCATTGTTTTAGGAGGTTGAATCAGGGTCAGAGAGATGGAAGGCTCGTGCGTTAGATGGGGAAGAAGCTCCGGCATCGCACCAACCAAGGCAGGCCATTGACAAGTAGCAATTCATGTTAAAGAAGGAAGGTTTCACACAGACAAAAGGAGACATAAATAGTGCATTGAGGAGGTAGCACAACCAGGACCGGTATCAATTGTCACGGCTCCGTGCTAGGGATGGGTAGAATATTGATGTACAAGGGCCTCCGTCACCACAAAACGCTGCGCTGTACATAGATTTATTTCACATGCGCGGCCAGGGTCTCGAGAACCTGTCATGGAGTCAGCAATTGGGTCAATGGCAGCATATCAATATCATGTACGCACCTCAAGCTCGATCTTGGCCTCAGCAATGTCCTGCTCGCTTCCGCTTCCGCTGGCGACCTTCTGGGCCTCGGCGATCTGAGCCCTGACGGCATCGGCGCTGAAGTCCTCAAGGGGGAAACCCTCGACGGCGTTGATGCTCAGGATCGAGTTGGGCTGGACGGTAGCGAATCCACCGGAAACTGTGTAATCCATCAGCGACTATCCCTCGTCAACCGTATATTCCTGGGGCGTCGACATACGGAAGAACTGCTTGGCACCGCCGGACTCCTCAACAACCTCAACCAGACCAGGCTTCAGCTGCTCAATGGAGGGAACGTGGTTGGCGAGGACACCCATCTCACCCGACTCGGCGGGGATGTTGACCTGGACGACATCCTGGGACTTGTAGATGGCCTGCGTGCGGCAATTAGCTCCATCGTTCAATTGGCGACGAGCCGTCGTCGGGACGGTCCAATTCCATGGTATCATGTCCAATCTCGGTCGGTGTATCGCGCGGCGGTCATACCTGGTGAGGGAGGGCAAGGCTCAGCTTGATCTGCGATGACGGTCAGTCGGGCCGGGTCGTAAAAACAGTAGCCGGGGAATTGCATTGCGTCGCTTGCCTTGTCGGGAACGGCCTCGGCGTAGGTCCTCCGCTGGAGGGGAACTCGGATGGCGGCAGGGCGAGCTCGGAGAGCTGCGCGGGCGAAGCGGAGGGAGTTCATGATGGGCTGAGCTGGTGGGTGAGGTTGTTTGCTTGGGTGAGCTCAAATGAGGCCGCTGGCACGAATCTTTGCCGGAGCAGCAATTCGCGATTCGGCTAACGGGAAAATCCGAAGGAGATAAGTCACGTGAGATCCCACATGATGTAGTTTTATCTGATCAAGCGCTGACCCACCCCTGGGCCTCATCAACTACCGACAACTGTTGAAGAACAACTGCCGGCGCAGCTTCATGCGACATGAAGGAGTTGAAAGACATTGGTCGTCTCTCATTTTTCCCCGACGTTTCAAGTCTCTGAACTACAGCATCAGACGTTCCGGGAGAGCCCTGGTGAGGTCTATCAAGGAACTGGTCTTGTAACTACTTCCTGAAGGACTGGTACTGGATGGCATTGTTGACTTCTGCTGTCGCTTATGATTAGAGTGGCTTATTCCCATGATTTTAAAGAGGCCGGCCAGGCAGCTCATACTGTTATGTAGAAAACGGCCCCTGATCCAAGTATCAGTTCCCATCCCATGAGTGCCCGACTCCAGGCCACACCTCGCCCCGGTATTGTTCCTTTGACAGGTAGTGAGCGAAATAGGAAATCTTTTTGCCGGGTCCTTATGATCGCAATCTCTTCTCTTCAGGCGGGAGTGAGGATGAGATATTGCCTTTATTGGGGGCCTTGATTCGTGTTTGGCCCCTTAGAGTCCTTACTTAGAGGTCCTTTGACACTCCCGCGATATTAAGACTAAGTTGACCTTTTGCTTTTGTATATCGCTTCAGGTGGGAGTTCACACCAATACTGGCCACGATTTTGTGAGCGCTCTACCCCTTTTGGGTGCAGCCTCAAGATCCCTTCATCCGGAAGCTGCCTCCCTTGTTGAGAACGGGCTCAGATAGGATGGCTCCTCAGAGACTGGCGACGCAGGTCGAGGGAACCCATATAATGGGTGACTCTCACCTAAAGCGTAAATTTCCAAGAGCTTCATACGACTGTCCGCCCAGGTTGCTTTGTGAAGGACCATCCCGTTTGCTCGTATGGTGGTCCTACACACAGCCGGCCCGACCTATACAAACCACAGGATGCCGTTTCTCTGAAAGTAAAAACATGAAAACCCCATGTCTACATTGTTCTGATTCTTCGAAGTACAAATATGTCCCTTCGGCCCAGCTAGTAGCAGGAAAACCGACCTCTTTCCCCTTCAGCAATGTTTATCAATCAACATCAACGTCTTTTACCTTGCAGGTGGCATGGAAAACAAAGCTTTGACTACAGATACTGCCGACCTAGCGGCCTTCATAAGGTTGAAGTCTGAGACTACACTCGATGGGCGGATGCCCCCTGTTCAGGAACTCCCTGATGTTTGGCCATGGCTTTATATCCCTACAGACAGCTGGCCTTCTACTCTGTTGACTTCTAGGACGCATCCAAGGGGATTTGTCGTGCACGATATAAAAGAACATAGTGTGATACACAAGACAGCATCAAAACCCAATGCTGTAAAACACCGTAACCTTGAGCCTTCTACTTCTGGGTTGTAGTCAGGCATTCTGTAGGAGAGGCTGTTGATATCCTCATCACGCTATCACACTACGTGTTTCATGAGATGTTTGCCAATCGAGGTTGGTTGATGGTCTCAGGTGTGTCAAGATTTGCGTGCGTTTGTGCTGCACGGGGAAGAGAGAACAATGAAGCTAATCAACCAAGAGGCAACTGAATTCCAATAAACTTGACTTACCTATCGGCCCCATCAATCTGATCTATATAGAATATTGGACGACGGTGGTCGTTTAGGCAATGCCGTGGAGGGCTAGGGCCTGTCGAGGGTTGTGATGTTAGGGAGCACTGAGCGCGGTACCTTGGCTGGATTAATAACTATTGGTTTCATTGGCATATCTTTCAACTGGCTATATTCTTAAAGATATTCTAACAGTGGCTGGCACGTTTTATACCTTGATCGTCAGGTTTCAGTATTTCAGTGTCGCTTTCAGGGGCTCGCTCTGTTGTGTGCTTGGCCGATCGCGTATCTAACTTATCCCCCTTCTTCTGTGCCCTGTGAGACCTTGATTTTCTCTTTCATTTGGATAAATGGGGAGCTCTTGGGAGTGTTCTGCCCGGGCGTGAGGAAGATGTGTTTCGTCTCGTGTTTTCGTTCAGGGGGGCTCAGGGGCTGCCTCAGGACAATAACCCCCTAGTATCAGGATCAGCATTATATATGAGCTTTGTCTCTCAAATACTATCAGTTATCTATGTGGCCTTTTTACTATATTTTCTGAGATCGTGTCACAATATTGCCTTGGGAAGGGGAATGCACACGGCAGAGCCGAGAGACATGCCTGAGCTTGGCTGCATGGCGAGCAGACGAGACCCCCGACAGTCCCATTGGGCGGACTTGATGGGGGCAATCAAAGGGGGTTATGCTACGGGGTGAGTACATAGTGTGGTGTCCTTATGGGATGGGGGTTAACTGTAGTATGATTACCCGGATCTCATACAAGCTATGTGTTAGGTTGACCCAAGTAACTCGACTATTTATCAGTTCAGATGAATTCACCATGCTCATAATACCGAGTTGTTGTGATTTCTTACACTTTACTCGAGTTTCTCTTAGGCATTGGACGAGAGAATAGCAGTGAATCTTGAACTTGGTGATAACTTCCCACTCCCACGATTCGAAGGTTGACATCTCGGTTGTGATGGATGTTAAGGGACGGTACGCTAGCTAGTTTCTTTTCGGGGATTCTACCTCAAAAAGACACATCTGGTTTCTTTTGCCGAGTACTCTACCGACGTGAATCTTTGCCATCATCATTCTGAGCTATCACTCAACACTCGTCCCTTCCCCCATGCAAATAGGACCTCGGATATTCAAGAGAATGTACCATGGCTACCCCACGGACACCCATGTCCATCCCTCACACCCCAGCGAATCCGAAGCATAGTAAACACCCCATCAACTTGTGTCGTATGACTGGGCGTCGATGTCATCGCCATGGAGAGTAGCTTACCCTGTACCCCGGCCCTAACCTGCCGGGAGCACCCTCCAGAACCTCCAAATAACCTAGGTAATAACGGCGAGATTCCGAATCCCCCTCGTTAGCATCTTTCCAGCCGGTCCGGATCCTGACGTTTGGGCTCGGAATCTCGGGGACTGCCAGCAATCCACGCCTCGCAGTGGCAAGTCGGCACTTCTATCTCTGGGAATAAGTTGGATATACTGCGTATACGCGGTGTCCAGTCAAGAGGTGCCGATCATATGCGAGTTGAGGCTTGGTATGACATCCATTGCTCTCGGTGCCCGAGGAAACAGGCTGCGGATGAGAGTTGTCCAAGCACCGAATCCAGCAATGATGTTTTCATCGGGCAGGGATGACATCCATTGCTCGTGGACATTCGGACCTTCAAAGATCCGCAAAGATCCGGAATCGGGCCCCGAGAGTTCCAGGATGGTTTGGCATCGCCACAGAAACACTCGCTGGTACCCTTGCCACATCAGCTCCAAGTGGCTCAATCCTTCCAATGTCGTCACCATCCCTTGACCTCAGCCCCCGTGTGTAATGTGTATGTAGCCCTCGGCTTACGAGTACGCTCACGGCATGCTCGCCCGTTCAAGGTTGGACTCACCGCTATGGGATCAAAGTTGCAGTATCAATGTTTCCAGCCATGCCCCTGCCAAGTCCCTCTGAGCAATGAATTGCATCACAAGTTTCAGCCATGGCGGCAGGGAGATCAACACAGCTCTCAAGACGGCGAGATCGAGACACGGCCTATGCGAATCTCCAATTGCGCCCCTGGACAAACTTCATTCTCGATAGTGGATGCCAACATGGCCAAAAGCTCCGCGTGCGGTCGGACTGTGGCTTGTTCCATTCTCGGTCAACAAACATAGCAATTGGCTTTTGGTCAAATTCAAAACCGTGCCCCCATTGCAAGCAAGATGTATCATGCCGCTAGCGGAGCACAAAAACCTCAATGGAAGCTCGAGGCGCCTTGCTCCAAACTCCCTCCAGTCTAGAAAAGGCCTGGTCCTGAACAAAATTTCAGGGCGAGAACCCACAAACCGCTGCAAAGCAACGCGGCCAGGGGAACGCGGCACGGGAGACAGAAATGATAGTTACACAGGAGACTTCCCCATGTTGGATATTTGCCCATTTGAGACTGTAGGTAGGTCTCGGGGATTATAATCTCTTGGCAAAGATCTAAAGGGACTTGTAACGTCCCTGATCGACAGCAACTTGGAAACAGTCGACGAGTGTGTAACATTGGGGGCCCTCACTTTGCTTCTTTGGCCCCGGCGCCGTCATAGCATGTCTGCAGGTCACAGGACGCTTGTCCCCTTCTCCCTGCTTGCTTCTGTGGCTTTCAGCGACAAGTCCACAGCGCCGGGACTTGTTGGCGACTCATTTGCTGGATCAAGGGAACCGGCTAGGAGCACGGGAACGATAGCATGGAGGGTTCCATGTTACACAGCGACAACCACCATGCAGTGTAGAACCCACACCCCCATTGCAAAAAAACCGCGCGTTTTACACGACTCTCATCCTGCCGGCGTCGGTAATGAGGAAGAAATGGTTCCATCTGTCGGATAAGTCTTCATATCCGGCCGAGACCGGGGCCCACGTTGTAGACGCAGCGAGATGGAGTAGAAGCATGCGGGCCAAGCAGCATTCTACCTGTGAGGATATACTCGCGTTGCAAAGTTATGAGGACGTACCTGCATTCTTGTCGAAACCGTGCTGCTATGACTGCGTCCTGGCAATTGAGTTTGCGGCTCGTGGTTGACCATTAATATGTCCAAGTTTCACTTTTAGGACTTGGTAAAGCTTGTACATAGGATTACGTGCAGCGTTCACATAAGCATAACAGCATGCCTGTCGAGGTGACCCTCCGCTGGTATGCGTATGCGAGGCGGCGTGTGGTTTGGGATTGGTTCATTGAAGCTGCTGATTGTCGTATTCTCTGTAGCTCCAGTTTGATCTGTCACCAAAACCGAGCTGGATTTCAAAAGCCTGTGAAAGCCGACTTCACCGCCGGAATCTCGCGACGTGTGAGCATACCGCCGAGAGTGGGTGTATTGCTGATGAATGATAGTGGCCGGCCATTAATATAGCCTGCTGTTCAACCAAAGCAGGTTTGAACAAGCTATCGGGTTGCAGGAGGCGTCATGGGCCAGAACACGGAGAGGCTTTCGGATACCACCACACAAAGCGGCACAAGCTTGAGAGCAAGCAAGCAAGCAAGCGACGAATTTCCATCTACGCGCTGATACCGCACCGCATCACCGCACCTGGAGATGGATGCGGGGTTTGGCTTCAACGCGGGGGTTAGCGCCCAGGTGGATGGGCCAACGTGACGATGGAAGCAACACCAGCAGTTTCCAGCAATAGGGGGACAAAGCTGAGGCGTGAGAATTGATATCACATCAGACACGTCCATTCCTGAGAAATCGGAGGCCGCCGTAGTTCATGCCCTGCTGCGTAAGGGGTGTCGTACTGCTTGCCTCCTGATGCCTCGACACCACACGGGAAGAGACCGAGGTATTTGACGATCAGTAACGGCTCGGAATATTGGACCTTTCACAGCTGTCGTGATCGTCACGGAATCAACTGCAAAGTCACGAGCATGATTCAGGCTAATCATCCTGACAGCTTGCTTGCTTGACATGAATGCCAGCGGCTGCGGCACCGAAATACATCCGACTTGTTGATATGTAACTTGCAGCTGGAGACCAGACTTATCGAGTTACTCCGCCTGTCAGTTCTCAGGATCCGGGGCAACAATATTGGGAAACCATCCCACGGTGATGTCGTCAGCCCAAGATTGAAACATGACCCCATCCATGCATGTTGCGGGCACGCGGAAGGGTCAAGCTACCAAGATGCGCCAATGCCATCACTGTCGTCATGGCGCGCGAGTTCTGTGGTCTGAGTTGCATGCGTTTCTGCGAAGTGGGCCAGCCGTGGGAGCTCACGGGGTTTCGGAGTCTGGACGAGAAGAGGGGAAATGAAGTGAAATGCCAATGGCAGCACCAGTGGCAGGTGTCCAGAGGCGCGATCAATGCAAGCTAACAGCAATGCGCAGAAGGGTCGCCGCAAACGCTTCGAGTGCGTCCTGAGAGCGAGGCTATGCCAAGCTGGGTAGTTCGGCCTCAAGGGTCAATCGCAGACGGAGACGGCAGCATGGTATGAGCGGAAAAGGCGCCAGCAGAGTGACCACTTGTCAGGGCGGACAAGCGGCAGTGGAGAAGCTGGTCTGGAATTGGTATGGTAGACGGACTGTTTTCGTTATTTTCGAGGCGATATTCTGGAGCAAACCCCCACGACTCGGACGCAGCCGAGAGTAGAGCGCACAAGAACAAAGATGAGGCGCACGACGACAGAGCTGAGCTGACAAAGAGTAATGATGAAAAAGAACTTGGGCGTCCAAGCTCTAATGCCATTGTGCATTGTGGCACAAGAAACCAAGACGAGGCTTTGCAAGTTCTGTTCATTTGATGTCCGGGTACTTGCCGGTGACAACCTGCAACAAAAGATCAGCGAGCACCCTGGCGCAGCCATCCCTTCTCGCAGCGAGAAAGCCCCTGGCGCGGGGTGTCTAAACGTGAAACAGGCATAATGGCTGTCGAGCCATGTCCATCATTCGCGTCGTGTCGTGTCGTGGCTGGGGTGACGGGAAAGTGATTGATTGTCAGTCACTGGCCGCGAGGATCAGCAAGTACGACTCAGCGAGTCGCACGCACCGGTTCGAGGGAGGTCGTCAGCAGTAATCAAGTCGCAGCGCAGAGCGTTCGTCCAAGATTACACCGCCTCGCAAGGAGTGACTGTTGCTCCTTAGCACGCCCCAGAGCGATTCCAACTGGCCAGAAGCCTTTAGAACAGGGATTGGTGGGGCGGCCAAGTGCGGGTTGTGAATCAACGGCGGCGATTTCTTGTGGCGGCTTGCTTCTGGAAAGATGATGACGGAGATCATTGAGCAAGGCGGGTGGAGGGCAGTGCGCTTTAGCCCAGGGTGAGATATTCGCACGGCCAATCCGGTTACGAGTCGTGGGTCGTTTTGGTGGACAGACAGTGCGAGAATTGTGTTCGGCCTCTGCACGTGGACTTTATTTGGCCATCTGTGACAGGCGCCACTGGTCAATTGGGAAGACCCTGACTGGTTGATCCTTCCAGAACCTGGTACTGTGTGAGCACGTTGAATGTTTCACTGGGTGAAGGCTCCTTATGTAGCCGAAATTTGGCCTCGGAATGCCCAGATGCACGACGTACCGTAAATTTGGAGTCCGAAGGGATCCAATAGGCCTCCTTCTTTTTTTTTCTACTCATCTGGCGAAAAAGCGGAAACGAAGACTCGGAGCAATAAGAGCGGGACGAGACAAGCTTGACAGACAGGGAAAAGTCGCAGGGCAAGGGCAGCGAACCATCAAGCCTGTTGCCCCCCCATGGATCGATCTAGGCGATGAAGCCAGGAGAAAAAGGGCGCAAAAACAACCCCCTAAAGGTTCAAGCGCTGGCCTGGCCACCAAGTCTTTCCACTGAGCTTCAGTGGGCTTGTCCCACCCACACCAAGTAAAGCCCTGCCCTGAACCCTCACTCGGCGCCCGCCTTGTGGGATGTAACCAGCCAAGAGACCTTTGGTCTAGCCCATGCCAGCAAAATTTCATTGACACGGACACAGACAAGGCGCATGTCCCTATTTTTCCCTTTTGTCCCCTCTGTCCCACGGCCAATTCTGCTCCAGTTTTTACCCGCTCCTTGCACGGCACCCATTTACCGTCGTCCCAGGTCCTCTAATTTAGGGGACACCCCCCTTCCTTCCGTACCTTTCCAAGTCGTACCTGCCATCGGCTACTGTTTTTTTTTCTCGTTCTTTCCCGCCGCTTTGCAAGCTCCCGAGGGGCTTATTAAATCGACGACACCACCACCTCAACTCCCCAACTGCCGAGTAATATATCCCTCCCTCTTCTCCCGCACTTTTTGTTTACTCTCCTGCACCTCTTCAACACACACTACGCTCGGGCAATCGTCCCTACCCGGTCCTTGTCTGTCTTTGTCTTAGACTTTGTTTTGCACTCGTGCCTTCAAGGGACGTCATCTGCACCTGCAGCTACCACGCCCACCCACGCGCAACAACAAGCACACCCACAGCGAACCCACCACCAGCAAAGCAGCATTAGCATAGGCGCCACTCTGAGACGGGGATCCTGCTATTCGAGAAAGCCGCGCTCCTACTCCTCCTTCCAGCTCTCAAAACTCCGGCCCGGCCCTGCATCTTTGCTTCTCGCCATCGACCCATCTGGCCTGCTCTGAGGCGGTTCTACCTCTCCAGGAACATCCCATCAACCACTACCGAGCCTCGTACCAGTTGACCATGTTCGTCATTCTGTTATAGCACCTCGGTCCTCTGGGACACACGTATTACTACACCACTGGACGTTGTTCTTCGCTCTCGCGATAATCCATCAGCAACGTCTTGCAGCTTCAGCTCCGCCTGACGCCTCACAACCACCGCACATCTCGCCCAGCTACCTTTCAACTCTCACGCCTCCCGCTTCGAACTGCCTTGCCGGTTCCTTGCCGACAAGCTCGATCTCTGAATCTGCAGCATTGACAGCTCATAGCTTTGAAGCCTTGATCCCTGCTCTCAGATCAGATAATATCCCTCGGCCCCTTCCCACCCCCAACATGACCACCAACAACCCAGACACGCCTTGGGTGGCTCACGGCTCAGAAGACTTCGAAGAAGCCGACGAACCCCCCGAGCTAAGCTTCAAGAAGCAACCACTTGCTTCGAGCAACTTTCAGCGAACCGCCATTCGACCCTCCAACGAGAAGTCGTCTCTGTTGACCAAGGCCATCATGGGACACTCAGATGACGACCTCTACCACGTCCAAACTCACGACCTTCAACGGCCCGCCTTGACCAGAAACCAAAGGCGGCGGTCCCTTGCCAGCACTATCAGCCTCGCCTCGACCGCTGACCTGACGAGCGACACTGGTTTCACGAGCCCCTCACGGCCCAGCACCCCGAGCCCTCCTCTCCCCGAGATGACCATGCTCCGCTTGAACGACGAGCGTGTTGCAGATCCGAAGCAGGTCTCCCTGCTTGGTGCTGCTGTTAGACTGCAAGCCAGGGTTGAGGAGGCACCTCGCAAGCGAAGTATCCAGTTCGCGTGCGGAGGAAAGCCGGCGGCTCAAGACCAGACACCTCGAGCTCAGCCCATGGTCAAGACACCTTCCGCTCAGGAAGCTCCTCGACGACCCTGTATCAAGTTTGCATGCCCGGCTCGACCTGCCTCAACGCAGAACACACCCCCAAGAAACATTGACATTCATACCAGTCGAGCTGATCGTACGCCCAAAGCCGAATCTCCATCCACTCCTAGACGGAGCTCGACGTTGACATTTGCTGTCCCGGCTGCACCCCAACAAACCACTCCTCGCAGACACTCCATGTCACGCCCAAAGTTTCTCCGTGCCAACTCTTCCGACCTGGCTACGGATGGCTCCCAATTCCACGAGTTTGCCAGGGGTACCACACGCGAAGACGACTGGATTCGTCGTGAGAGCGATGCCACGGGGGTTAAGCTTACCATCAACGACACCCTCACCAAGGAGAATCACATCCGTCGCCTCGCCACCGAGGCCGAAGAGGAGGCCCTGGAGGAAGAAGGGGAGCTTGACAATGACGACGAGGACGCAGCCTTTGACAACGATGAGGACGATGAAGACGATGAAGACGACGACGACAATGATGACGAGCTCGACATTGACATTGATGAGGACGACGATGAAGAAGAAGATGAGGATGAGGACTCTGATGGTTATCATACCGACGAGGAGACCGGATTCGCTGATTCTGAAGAGGAGGACGAAGACGACAACATGTCCCTCTGGACTCCTAGTGCCAAAACAGTGGTTCATATCAGTTCCGGTACCACTCAAGTCCGCCGCCCATCCCTTTACGAGCACAAGTCAGACTCGTCCATCACGACCCTGAGCAGCCAGCGCCGGACCATCCGCCGGGAAAAGCCAAGACACTCGAAGCATCGCGATGAGGCCCTTGATCTTCCTGACAGCACTGACTTCGTCTGTGGTACTTTGGATGAGGACAGACCTCTCGAAGAAGCGTACCTCTCATGCCTAGCTGCTCGAAGGACCGAGAAGCTCCGCATCATTCCTCAGGATATTGACCCTAGCTTCCCTGCCTCCGAGTCTGAAGACGAGGGTGATGGAGAAATTTTCAACCCTGTCCATCATTCAAGCGACGAGGAAGACTTTCTTCATGGGAAGATGGAGGACTTGCATCATGAACGCGACCGCCGGCGCCGGAAGAGTGAGCATGCCTCACCCAAGAGATTCCGCTCGCCTCCCCCTAAGCGTCACCTCTCTCCTCCCCCCAAGAACAGAGGACGTTCACCCAAGCCCTTGTTCGACCGACACTCGCCCCGCAAGGCAAAGTCTCCTGCTCCTGGCCGAAAACCCCTAACTACACCCCTTGGATCCCCTCGTTGCGGTCAGGTCAAGTTCAACCTCGCTGGTCGCCCTGGTCTCACCCACACCAAGTCCCTCCCACGTGCTGGTGCCATGTGCCTGCAGCGCAAGCAAGCCCGGCAAAAGATGATGCACGACAGCGACGTTCATGTTCGCGGGGCCATCGACATTGTCAAGGGCCTCGAGAGCAAGCGCCTGCGACGCAAGGAGAAGTTCCATCAAAAGTACTGCAACCGTGCACGGCGAGGCCAGATCCCTGAGCGGAAACCTGTCCCCGGCCGTGGCACGGAGCGCATGCGAGAACTCGGCCTCTTGATGGCCGGTAAGAAAGATCAGGGCCACTATGTCATCTCTGTCTAAGCACACTTGTCGTGCTGCATGAAGATGAACTGTGCATTGCCTAGATGCAAGAATTCTCACGGCCAAAGACGGTCATGCACGATATACCTACGATTTAACTCGACGACGTTTTCTTTTTCCCTTTCTCGGCCAGGTCCCCGGGACTGGGCCACCTGTATCTACTGGGACTTATGGATGCCTGATACAAAGGTTTCCTGTATATATCTTTTACATCTTTTTTTTATCATTGTTCAAAGCGGCCGGACAACGCTCGCTATCGGCGGAGAGGAGCCTTTTGTTTAAACTATCTGGATACCCGATACAGCACATTGGGAAAATGGGTCACCTGCTCGGCGTTGGATGAGAGGCTATGATGATATGCATCTACAGGATATCAATAACGACTATGATACACCTTGCAACTATTTCTGTTTAACTGTGACGAAACGTGAATGATGTGTCTGATTTGTAATAAATGCATCCCAGCTGTTCTACTAAGTTCTCCAACATGCACCTTTATCTAGTGTGAGGTGCAAAGTTGAAGATCCGGTGGGATAGCCGAGTATCGGAAGTGGCAAGATATGGATGTTGACAGGTCAAGACGGGCTGTGTAGGGAGAATGATCTAGTCCATGCAAGTGTGAAGTAAATCGAACGACAAGAAAACAAGGCGAAAACAAAGACTCGTAATGGAGGTGCTACGTGATCTCTTTGCTGTATGTCTTCCGATGCATTTCCATTTCCTCCCTCGCGTGCTCCGAAGGACAGCGTGACATGCGACCATGGATGCCTGAGAAATCAGGCCAAAACAGCGTCACCCCTTCTTGCCAGCTTTTGATCAAGCCCATGAACGCCTTCCTCATAATCCACCCAGTTTGCATTCAACGACGCCAGCCTCAACGACGAATATCCCCCAAGCGGCCGAATATAATCCATCGACATTGCCCTTGATTTAATACGACTATCTAATACATCTGCATCATGTGGATTGTCAACTGGTGTATGTGCTCGCCTCGATGCGCCGCCTGCAAGCGATTTGGATGGGCTGACACGTGCCGTGGATAGTCTACGATGTGCTGTCCTCACTCGGACTTCTTAACAAGCACGCGAAGCTCTTGTTCCTGGGTCTCGACAATGCCGGAAAGACCACTCTTCTCCACATGCTGAAGGTGCGTTGAGATTCGTCTGCCGAATGATCGTGGGCGGCCCTGATCTACACCGACGGCAATGGTAGATTTGAAGGAGCATAAGTGCTGACGATAGATGCATAGAACGACCGTGTTGCCATTCTCCAACCCACTCTTCATCCCAGTATGCTCTACCCAGGCTTCCTGCTTTGTCGCTATGAAATGTGTTGTACTGACTCGCCGTAGCATCCGAGGAGCTCGCCATCGGCAACGTTCGATTCACCACTTTCGATCTGGGCGGTCATCAGCAGGGTAAGTGATGCTATTCCCTCGTACCGTGACTGCAAATGGCTAATGGTTATTTCGATAGCCCGCCGTATCTGGAGAGACTACTTCCCCGAGGTCAACGGTGTCGTCTTCCTCATCGATGCCAAGGACCACGAGCGATTCTCCGAGGCCAAGGCCGAGCTCGATGCCCTCCTCTCCATGGAGGAGCTTTCCAAGGTCCCCTTTGTCATCCTCGGAAACAAGATCGACCACCCCGATGCGGTCTCGGAGGACGAGATGCGACACCAGCTTGGACTCTACCAGACGACCGGCAAGGGCAAGGTTCAGCTGGAGGGTATCCGACCGATCGAGCTGTTCATGTGCTCTGTGGTGATGCGACAAGGCTACGGTGATGGCATACGCTGGCTGTCGCAGTACGTGTAAGGGGCGAAGGAGAGAAGAGATTGGGAGTAGGTTGGAGAGATCTACAGAGGTATACCAGGTGTCGAGTGTTCGGGGGGAAGAGCAGGGGAGGACCTGTGACTATCCACTGTTTATGAGATTCAGAATTCTCCTTTAGGCGAACCTTGGTCGTGCAATTCTACTACAACATCTTGTTACACAAGCAACCGAGTTGTGTCGTTGGGGATACCCCTGACGATGGAAAAATAGGAAAAATAGACATCGACCCCGACCCTGGTGGCATCTGGGCAAGGGTGCGGTGCAAGGGGAGGCGACGGGGATCCACGATGCTCATGAACGCCGATATTCGTAGGTGGGGAGACATGATGACATGCACCGTTTTGTGAATGGAGCCAAGAGGCGTAACTAGAGAATGTTTGGATGTGTAAATCCGTTCTGTATCTCGTTCGATCGGCTGTTTTCACAGTCTCTGGCCCTCTCTCCTGATACCAGACCAGGTGTTCTTTAGTTGAGAGAGCCATGACCTCGGCTCGCCAAGGGCGAACTGGTATGGATAAGGATGGACCCCCGAATGGCAACTTGAAAGGCCGGGTTTCCATTGGCTGTGGATTTCGTTGGGGTAAAGTACAGAGGTAGCTCAGGCTGACCAGCTCCAGGCGAGCCGACTGATGTCATTTCCTCACGTTGTCGATTCACGAGGTACTTTACCCAACAGACAGGACAGGACAGGCTGTGATAAAGCGCATTCCTCTCCCTTTTCTCGTCCATGCCAATCTATTGCAACCTCTCTTAGACCTTTTATCACCAGCGATGGGTTAGGGATTGTCAAACCCGTCCGTCATGTCGCCGTCGTATGCCTCTTTGCTTCCTCGCGATCCCGTCTACGGCTTTCCACCCGAATCCTTCGACCCCTCTCATCTACCGGACGTCGACACTGAATTCGTCGACGCGCAAGATCTTGAAGCCTTCGAAAAGGCTCTCCAGGCCCCGGATCCGCTTCAGAGCCCGTCCGACGATGCGGGTGCCCGGTCGCCTCGCAGCCCCAGCTCGTTCAGCCTGACCAAGAGGCCGTCGCAGGCTGAGGGCAGCCTTGTCGATGATGTGGCAGCCGTTGCAGCCGCTGCAGCCGCCGCATCCGGCGATCTTCCCGTGTTATCGTCGTCGAGTCATGGACACCCGAGCCAAGGGACGTTTATCACGGCGCAGAACGATTGGGCCCCTGTGAACCCCAGAGTTTATCGCCATCGGCGTGGATCTAAGCGACACAAGAGAAAGCGCCGCAACGGCAAGGGAGCCGTCGAGGGCCTGCTTGGAACACGGACCAAGGACGAGACCCGCGAAGGATATTTATACCAAGTCTCGAAATGGCCGCTGCTCTTCTTCGTCTTCGCATGGCTGACCGGCCTTGCCGTTGCGTATCTCTCGACGAGATTATATATTTGGGTGTATGAACACTTTTTCACCTGGCGTGGAAAGCGTGAAAGCCTCCGACGAACCCTGCGAAATACCGTCCATTACGAAGATTGGGTTACTGCCGCGAAGGAGCTCGACATTTACCTGGGCCGGCAAACCTGGAAGGAGGAGAATGATTTCGCATACTACGACTCCAAGACGGTCCGCAAGGTGTGGGAGCAGATGAGGAAGACGAGACTCCGAGCAGAAGAGCAAGAAGAGAAGGGTGAAAAGGGTGATGGAGGCAAGGCCGTCGACGATCTGAAGACTCTGATCGAGGCCTGTGTCAAGAACAACTTTGTTGGAGTGGAAAACTCGAGGTTATACAGCCAGACGTACTTTGGGACGAAGAATCTGGTGCAGAACTTTCTCGATGAAGGTGGGTGTCCCCCCTCGTGCCTGTGGAGCGGCATCGACTAACAAGGAGTAGAACAAAAGAGCATCAAGTTTCTTGCTGACACTAAGCAGCTAGAGATGGAGCAGAAGCGAGTTCTTTTCAAGCACGTCTACGCCAACTACGGAAGAACAGCGCTTTGCTTGTCAGGAGGTGCAGCCTTTGCCTACTACCATATCGGAGTTGTCAGGGCCCTTCTGGACGCGGATCTGCTACCGGACGTTATAACTGGCACCAGCGGCGGAGCATTGATTGCGGCCCTGGTGGCCACTCGCACAAACGAGGAGCTTGATGAACTTCTAGTACCAGCGCTCTCGGAACGTATCAACGCCTGCCGCGAGCCCTTCACCGTCTGGCTTCCGCGATGGTGGAAGACAGGAGCTCGCTTCGACTCGGTTGACTGGGCTCAGCGATGCGGCTGGTGGACGCGAGGTTCAATGACGTTCCGAGAGGCATATGAGCGGACAGGTCGCATCCTCAACGTGACCTGTGTGCCAGCTGATCCGCACTCTCCTACGATCCTCTGCAACTACCTCACAAGCCCCGACTGTGTCATCTGGTCGGCCGTTTTGGCATCGGCTGCCGTCCCTGGCATTCTGAACCCAGTCGTCCTCATGATGAAGACAAGGGATGGGACCTTGGAGCCATACTCCTTCGGCCACAAGTGGAAGGACGGTAGTCTGCGGACAGACATTCCTATCAAGGCACTGAACACACACTTCAACGTCAACTTCACGATTGTCAGCCAAGTCAACCCACACATCAACCTCTTCTTCTTCTCCTCCCGAGGCTCGGTTGGCCATCCAGTAACGCACCGCAAGGGACGTGGATGGCGAGGTGGATATCTCATGTCGGCGTTTGAGCATTACCTCAAACTGGACATGAACAAGTGGCTCAAGTTTATCCGTCACGCTGAGCTGCTGCCACGGCCGCTTGGCCAAGATTGGAGCCAGCTGTGGCTACAGGAGTTCAGCGGGACTATCACTATCTGGCCCAAGTCTAGAATCTCAGACTTTTGGCATATCCTGACGGATCCTGATGCGCCACGTCTTTCACGGATGATTCACGAGGGCAAGCAGAGCGCATTCCCAAAGCTCAAGTTTATTGAAAACCGTCTCATGGTTGAGAGATTGATTGAACAAGGTCGTCGAGATTCCCGCCCCTGGGTGCGTAGGGGTAGCATCCAGACTATTCTCAGTGAGGAGGATCTTAGAAACATCCTTGTCGAGGAGATGGGCACTGGAGCGACGACGGAGGATGAGACGGATGTGGACGACCTCAGCGGGCTTGGGCTCGGCATGACAACCATGGGCGAGGACACATTTTACGAGGAGCCGGGGGAGAAGAGCGATTCGAGCCATGGAGACGCAAGCGAATAAGCAGGGAGTAGATGTGAAGGAGGAGGAGGGCAGAATGTCATAGCGCCGCGTGTGGTGGTTGCTTTGCTTTGCTTTGGTCATGTTTGGCGTTGGGAGGATGTACCTACCATTGGGAACAAAGAACTGCCTATGAAATAGGGAGTCGGAATCTGAACTGTACTGTAGGATTAGAGGGACTGTGCGTTAGGTCATATTCGCATGTAGCGAGAAAGAGTTTCTTTGTCAATGAATCATTAGTTTTGTAACTGAATCTTGGGAGGTGAAAAGGGACAAGGTTTTTTATTGCAAAGTTAGACTGGGCTATCATGAGTGTAAAATGGAGGCGAATAGTCTGGACAAAGGCGTAGGTAAGCAAGCAACAGGGCTGACGGCGCTAAAAAGAAGTGAGATGGCTGCGCTTCTAAAATTGAACTGGAAAGAGTGAGACTGTGAACACGGTGGCGCGTATTCACGGAAGGTACCAGCAGCTGAAGTGTTCCTTCCCGTGCTTGTTCCAGCCCAAACGGCAAGTGGGGAGTGACAGATAATCCGACCACCGGCGCCTGCCCGCTCCTTGCAAGTCCCGTCCAGGTCCAGTGGAAGGAAGTCCCCGGTCCCGCCTGGAGTGGAAATGCGCTGCGTGGCCGCAACATTTTGAGGACAGCTTGACACACTCGCCTCGACATCCATTCTTTTAATAAACTTGACGGAAAAGACAAACCGCATTGTCGGCCAGCACAACACGCGACATTTGGCGGGTAGATTCCATCTTGCCTGGGCATACGGAAGAGAAGGAACGAATCCTGTCTGGACTTGCTGTCCTTGTCAACACCCCGTTACAAAGCTCCTTCGTCGAGTGTAGCCCTGGGCTCTCTACTCTTTCAAGATGAGTTCAGACTACTCGTATGACGAGCAGGTAAGAGAGAGAGAGATGCGAACGTCTACTTCTGTACCTCCATGGCTAACCAGTGCTTCTCCCAATAACAGGGCCAGTTCTTCCCCTTCTTCATCCTCACCCTCACCGGCCTCGTCACCGTCCCCCTGACCTACACCCTCGTCCGTCCCAGTCGCGACCAAGATGCGCTTGCGCCGCGGATCAAGACCGACTACAAGACGGAGCACTCGGCCACCGTCGAGTCGCTGAGGACGACCCAGAAGCGCAAGCAGTGGAGGATCAAGCGGGCCATCTCTGTCGTGATCGGATGGGCCCTCATGGGCGGCATGGTGTACCTCATCTTGGTAACCCAGCGCACTGTCCCTAAGCTCTACAACCCCTACGATATCCTTGGCATTTCTGAGGTGAGCTGTCCCGAGATGGACGGCTAGAGCAATCTACTGACACTTCCTAGTCCCTCAACGAGAAGCAGATCAAGTCGCACTACAAGCGGCTGTCCCTCAAGTACCACCCCGACAAGATTCGCCCTGACCCTGCCAAGAACGAGACGGCCGAGTCGCTCAACGATTACTATGTCGAACTCACCAAGGCCTACCAGGCCCTCACGGACGAGGATGTGCGCAACAACTACATCCAGTACGGCCACCCCGACGGCAAGCAGAGCTTCAGCATGGGCATTGCCCTCCCCAAGTTTATCGTCTCCGACGGCAACGGCAAGTACGTCGTTCTCATGTACACCCTGCTCCTCGGAGTCCTCCTCCCCTGGCTCGTCGGATCGTGGTGGTACGGTACCAAGCGGAGGTCCAAGGAGGGTGTCCTGATGGAGAGCGCCAACAACCTGTTCCGACACTACGAGGAGAACATCGACCAGGGTGGAATCATCACGGCACTGAGCACTGGCAAGGAGTTTGAGGAGACTCTGAAGGGCGACAAGGCCGAGTCTGGCCTGGCCAAGATCGAGTCGAGGATCACGGCCGAGGGCGAACACAAGCCCTACGCCTCTGGTATGACGGCCAAGGACAAGGACAAGCTTGAGGACCTCGAGAACGGCGTGCGACGCAAGACTCTTTCTCTTCTCTGGGCTTACCTCGGCCGTGTTGAGCTCGACGATGCTGCCCTCACCAAGGCCAAGTTCCAGGTTGGCCCTATCGCTCGCGCTCTGAACCAGTCTTTTACCGCCATCTCTCTGGCCTACGGCAACATTGGTCCCATCGCCGGTTCCTACTACACCAGCCAGCACCTGATCCAGGCCATGCCCCCCAAGTCGTCTCCTCTTCTCCAGCTTCCCCACATTACCCCTTCGATTGTCAGCGGCATTGAGGGTGACTCCAAGACCCACATGTCTGTGCAGAAGTTCATGGACCGACCGGATGCTCAGCGACGACAGCTTGCTGTTGGCGAGGGTCTCTTGACCGAAGAGCAGTACAAGACCGCCGTTAGTGTTGCCAAGCAGATTCCCTACTTCCGTGTCGCCAAGGCCTTCTTCAAGGTTACCGGAGAGCGTTTCATTATCCCCTCGTCTCTTGTGTCCCTCGTCATCAAGGGCCGGTTCATCCCTCCTGGTACTGAGAACGTCCCCGCTGTTGATGAGCTGGATCTCGAGGACATTGATCCCGCCGAGGACGACATTGAGGCTCTCAGCGGTCGCAAGAAGAAGGTCGTCAAGGGACCCGACGGCAAGCCTATTCATATTGAAGAGCAGACCATCCTCCCTCCCCTGACTTTTGCTCCTCACTATGCCCGTGACCACTCTCCCCAATGGCATGCCTTCCTCAGCGACTCCAAGCAGGGCAAGATGGCCGTCCCTCCGTTCCACTTTGCCAAGTTTGATCAGCCTATTGTTGACGACCAGGGCAACCCGACCTTCAACATGCAGACTCTCAAGGCTCAGTTCGCCGCCCCCCCCCAGGCTGGTCACTACACCTTTGTGCTGCACGTCATCTGCGATTCTTACGTTGGCTTCGACACCAAGATGGAGGTGACGCTTGTTGTTGAGGAGGCCAGCAAAGCGGCCGAGATGCAGGCTGAGGACGACATCAGCGAGCCGGAGGAGGGTAAGTTGATACAATTCATTACCAACTATGACCATATGCTAACGAGCCTCCAGACTCCCTTGCTGGCCAGATGCACGTTCTCAAGACCGGCCAGACCCCCAAGCCCCGCCGAAGGGTCGAGGAGGACTCTGACGATGAGAGCGGTACAGATGAGGAGGATGATGACACCAGCGCGACAAACACAGACACCGAGGATGAGTCATAACCGGATCGCCTTGTTGAAGATGGTATTTCCGCAATTCTTGTATCATCGGTGCCACCCCCCTTGCCACCGTTTGTCGGTGTCTTTATGGGAGGTAGATAATCATTGTGTATGTATTTCTGGGAATGAATGGGCAAAAGGAGACGAGATAGGGAGAGGGAGAGCTTTGTCCGGTATGAGGAGCATGGCACCCTCCGACTTTGGGCATAACATTTTCCGCGGCCAAAAACCGGGTTGGGAGTTTTGGGGGTTTTTAAGGGAATGAGATCTATAACCTTTTTTTTTTGTTATTGTCGTTTCATACCTATTGTACTTGTTGATTCCACACTCGACTTTTTTTTGTTTGAAACTCTGCTTCTCTTGCCAAGCTTGAACCATACAATATAACATGTGGGAGAGACATGTACAAGTTTGTTGTCCTTTTGATCTTGCAACGCATACATACACGCCCAGCAAAACAAAAAACGCTATATACTATAATAACACCCAACCAAGGCAAAGCTTCTAGAATGAGAAACAAAAAAGCAAGCATTAAGAGTGAAACATGGGAAACAAAAATGCAACGCTACCAGCAAATAAGACTCGTCTCCTCCATCAATCGTTCGTCGACCAAGTTTGTTGGTTTGCCTGCGAGGCTTATTCTCTGAGTAGGTAATCCGCACATATCTAGACTGACCCCGTCTTCTCTTAAAAACAACAATACTCTTGTCACTTGCAGAGTTGTACAGAGTCTTCTTTTGCAAAGACGCAAGTCCAGCTTCGTCTCGTCGCCACGGCCATCTTTTCAACCAAGACAGCCGGGCCAGAACCTTCAACAGACTCTCACGCCGCAGACCTCGAGGCCCTTGCCCTCGATGCGGGCGGAGCGGCCAAAGTAGATGGTCGACAGCTCCCGGACAAAGAGGGAGTCGCTGTCGCTCCAGACGTCGAGGCCCATGTTTTCCACGGCGTGGCTGTCAATGCAAATGGCGTCCGCGTCCAAGTCGGCGTCGAGATCGGCTTCTGTTGGACGGAGAGGTGTCCGCTCACCGGAGCCTTGTGATAGATCCTCCTCGTCGTCGTGGTCGGTGTAAGGCTCGTCCTGGCTGTCGGCTAGATCACCTAGCACCAAGAGGATCTGGGTTGTGAGACGGTGGAAGTATGCGATTATGGCGAGCTCGACACGGGCTTCATCAGAGTCATGGCTGGTACGCCTTGGTGCTGTGAGGGAGTTGAGAGATTCGGACAATGGCTCAGAGCGAGAGCTCGGTCGAGGCATGCTCATTGATGAAGGGCCGAGGTCGGCGAGTAGAGCAGCGTCGCGAGAGGCCTCTTCCTGCTGCTCAGAGCGGAGCTGTTCACCGGCGCTGGCCCACCACATGTATCCATTATATGCCAGGGCTGCCCAGCTCAGGGGTTCGACGATCGTTTCTACACCGTCGTCGCGCGGATCACGCACGATGTGGGTTGATTGACTGGAGACACGTCGTTCTGACTCGGGAGACTCGGAAGCAGCATTGGGAGTTGAGACGGGAGCTGCTAGGCGAGCAAGGCCGTTCTTGAGAGAGGTGAAACGGCGGAGATCTCGTTGAGTTGCCTTGACGGGCTGCCCCCGTGGACATTCTACCACAGGCCAGACCCGCTCGGCAGCATTAGAGGTGTAGTCCGGAGGGATAGTGATGAGCATATCCCATAGAGTATCCTTCATGGCGAGGATGCTGTCAGTGGTGCAGGCGATCCACCCAGAACCGGCCTCATCGTCCACAGCGTCCTCGCTACTGCGCTCCCTCTTGGAGGCCTCAAAATCCTCCATGAGGAAGGGGATGTCATGCACACCAATGGAGAACAAGGGCCTTAGGCGCTGAGTCGAGGTCGAAGTGGGAAGGATATCGGTAACGGACAAGGGAATATTGGAAAGCACGGAGATATTATAAACTGAAGATAGGTTTGTCAGTGATAGTCAAGAGTGTAGGCAGCGTGTAACTCACCAAAATCGCAAATCTCATGAACTGGCGCATGACATGATATTAAGATGCGCTTGCGCAACAAGGCAGCGCGGTGTATGGGAAAGATGAGAGGGCCGAACTTGTCCAATAGGCTGGTCAAGCTCCATGCGGGATGATATGGCGAGAGGGTATTGCCGGTAGGTATTAAGGAGGCGCCGTCCGAGGCAGATCGGTTCCGGTTGTGACCTTTGCGGCCAAGAGGTTGTGAATGGATGGACGGAGAGCTCACGGGGGTCTCGCCCGAGAGGCGTCGGTTCCCCTGGCCTTGCTTCTCGCGATTGGCGGTCCAGTATTCCTCGAGAATGCTGGTGTTCTTACGGTCCTCGGCGAGTTTACTGCAGAGAGTTGTTAGTCAAGCGCATTTGCGTACAGCTGCGAACAGCGAGGCGGATACGTACGAAGCCATTTTCTTGAGAGCCTCTGCATGTCTCCAGGCGCGACCCAAGCGACCGTAACTCAGAGGGACCAAGACGCCGACGGCGATCATCCTGGCATGACGAGCCTCCTCCTCGTCGCAGGGCATGTTGACAAAGGCGCTGAGACCGGCGTGGCCGCCATCGTGGACAAAGTAGATGAGATCCTCAGAGACGGTGTGCAGGCCTGAGGGCAGAGACTTGTACTCGACGAGACCCTCGAGCTCAATGCCCGGGGCGGACTGCTTCCAGAGGATGGTGTATCCGGCCTTGACGTCGAAATGGATGAGGAACAGGGCGTCGATGGGAGGACGGTCGAGGGGTTGGTTCAAAGGCATGCGGACCGAAAGGGAGGGTTGTCCTCGGCGAGAGGAAGCCATGGCGATTGATTATCGGGCGAGGCGCATCATATGCCAGAGGGAGCAAGCAACAAGAGCTCAAGCTTGGGGTTGAGAGCCTCGAGACTTGGGGGGACGGACGAGGACCGAGAAAGAGCTTGAACGAGTGGATCGGACTGGATTGCGGCTTTAAGCGACCGAGCTAGGCCCGGATGTGACAGAGAGGGAACGTGGGCGCGGCTGGCAATGGTCGAGGTGAGGCGGGAATCTGGGGATGGTTGATGCTGGAGAGTTGAGGGAGGGCTTCCACTTTGAGGCTGCAACGCAACGGGCTTACAGTGGTTACATGAGCTAGGTAGGTAGCTATCTGGGTATCCCGTGTAGAGCCGGGAGGGTCCCCGATAGGCGCACTTCACGTGATGTGATGGAAGGATGATAAGGTGGTGGTTGTAAGATGGAGAACCAAGTGGAAGAGCTTGATGGTGTTTTGCCAAGATGATGATGTATAAGGTAAAATAGATGCAATTGAACTTTTCACCTTCACATGTCTCAAACCGAGCTGGTCTTTTCGGGTTGAGTCGTGTTGGTGCTACCAAATGGGCTGCATCTCGAGCAAGCGCTATAAGCTTGATGACAAGAGGGTGTGCTCGGACGGTCCCGTGATGTTGGATTCAAGCCCTGGTCCATGGAGAGGTTGTGCAATTGCTGCCTGACACATTCATCACAAGAAATCGATACTTGACAATATTCATTTGACATGTGTTTATCTATATTATTACATTTATATGCCTCCTGCACCTACAGCGTAAAGGATCCGCCCCAGACGCCGTCGCCAGTCTACGGCACTCATACAGGGAACCGCTTGGCGTTGCGGGGTGCTTGGGCCCCCTGAAACCCCCATTGGTTGTTGTGTCTCGGACCCCACGAGAACATCTGCTGGTCAACGTTGGATATGCAGGCCACGTTGATATCGGATAACACGTGGTGGAATAGGAAGGTTGGACTTGATTTTTTGGTTGTAAATGCGAGAGTTATAGGCAAGTTGATTGACGACGAGCGGATTTGAAGTTGACCAAATGATTCGCAGTCGATTGACTGGTTGATTGACCGAGTGACTGGGATTTATAGTTGACTGATTGAGTAGATAGGATAGTTGATTCACTGGTTGGTAGATAGTTGATCGATTGAGTTTCTGTACTGGGTTTGAGAGCTCTGGGCGTAACTTTCGTCTGAATTATTTCGAGCCGTTACTGGCCTGCCGGATTACCTCGCCGAAGGCCGTGACTTGGAAGCCTAAAGTCCCCCAGACTGGAATCAACCGGATCATAGGGAACCCTTGAGCGAAGACATTTTGTAGTCTGAGGGTGTTTAGTCCTCTGGCTCATTATATATCGTTTGAGCCTTCTCTGCGAGACCGTCCTGCTAGGTCTCGATATGCGTCGACTTGACAAATTCCGTGGTCTCTGATGGGAGCTGGATATCGCTTGCACATGATTATAGTCGAGCTGAGATATATAATGGATTTGGTGGTGCATGTCATTGTGAACGATGGATCAGGCGTGGAACTGGGGTCCTAGCTGCTCTTCAAAGTCATGGCATGACCAGAGCGTAGAAAGACGGATGATACCTGGCCGCGATGACAGTTTTGGGCTGCCCCCATGGTTTAGGGATGAACGTGTTCATCTCGATGAGGGCGAACCTTGGTCCAGTTGTAGCCGCATGTAGCAAAGGAATTGCCGAGTATCCAGAAACCATCACCACACTTTCGAGATCCGTCGTCCCGCTCAACTGAAGGTTCACGGCCTCGTTTCTGTGCAGCCTTCCAGGTTCCCGCTCTCCTGCCGCTTCTGAGAGACGACACCTCTGGGCATATTGCTTTGCGCAAACAGGCGTTCTGATAACGCCAGTGTGCATGTTCCAGAGCAGTACTTGGGTCTTTCCATGGTGGGCCCCCGGTAAGTTGTCGCAGCAGTAGGGTTATTGATATAAACGTAGAATATGCCCAGGACAATATATGACAAGTTAGAAACTGTGTTGGTTCTCAAAGGACCACATGAAGCCATTCTCGGGCCTGATTTCCCCCTTGATTGCCTAACAGAGGGTTTTACAACTGTGCAAGAAGGGGGAGAAGAAACGCCATTGAGAATGAAGGTGGAGGCTCTATTGTGCCGTCTGCCTGGTCTTTTGTTTCATGGCCAAGTGTAGGGCGACGCATGATGGCAACGAATAAAATAAAGCCTTGGTTGACCAAAGATATATAGAGCGCCAGAGCAAAGACAGAACCCCAACCGTAGCGTGATTGGGCTTCATGCTGAATTGACGTTTCCAACGAACGAGACAAACACGGTGGCTCCAGTCTTTTAGAAGCCGATGAAGGGGAGAGATGGCGCCTGCAGCTATCGTGCTTGTACGTGTTGCGAATTCGAGAGTTTACTGTGTATATATAGCCTGGTGGGCTGAACGACATGAGCGAGAACCTGTGTTTGCTGGAAATGATTGGCAGCTTGCCCTTGAGATCTCTCATCATCTCAGAATAGCATCGCCTCAACTTGGACGTTAGGTAGAAAGATGTGTGGTACTGCGCCCCGCCTGCTTCGGTTCGATCTCATCGAGGTCAAATTACCGAACAGCAGTGTAGAGATATTGTAACACGCTCACAACCATTGATGTTTGGCGAGAGTCGACGAGTATCCAGGCAAGTTTGGCTCGAAAGGCAAGACGACGGAGAAACCTTTGTATGAAAGGTATAGTTCGCAGTACCGGCCCTTCAGGGGATCCCAGAAATGAATCGGCTCTGGATCTCGGCAGTGTAAAAGGTTGAAATATATAGGAGTAGAATCATATGGCGTCGACTAAAATTCTTGAGATGGGGGTCTTCTGTGACGAGACACCTACGTGACAAAGATCTGTCACCTCGAGATATTCTGTTTCGGTGGGTTGTTTTGGACTACAAAGATAGCCTGAAAGTCTCGTAGTCACTAAACTTGTCGAAAAGATGTATCGTCGTGGGGACGTGTGCAAACGGTGTTGTCCTCGAGACCACAAGCAGTACATGGTCTCTCATATCTTTCCAACCCACAAAGTGACACGAGGAAGAAGCTCAAGAAGTCGACGAAGCCAACAATTGTGTGAAAGGGGACAGTGTTTGTTCTTCAGTTAAAGGTCGAAGAAAGGGGTATGGATATATAGTAGGGAAGCTGCCAATAGCAACCCATGGCCAGAGGCTAACTGATGTGAATCTGCCTCTGCGTGTGCCCCGTTGCGTCGAGAAAAGGGATTGATGCAGCAAGGCGAAGCGAAGCGAAGCGAAACATTCTTTTTCTGATGATGTTGCAGAATTGCCACTGTAAGGGCGTCGTTGGTGACGTGGAGGTCTTCGATGTGATGGACGGTTGGACATCCCGGTGCGTGATGCTGAGTTCGCGAAAGATGGATCACGCGAGAGGTCGAGTTCGTGAATCTGACCACTTGTCGTGAGAGAACCTTTCCGTCCTAGGAGTCTGGTCGACTAAGCTCGTCGGACACTGGTAGGTCAGGAACATGACATAAAGGTTCACATGCCCTCCTTAGTCATGATATGCAAGAGCGGGAGTTTGGTCCTCTCCCTTATCCCGCCGCCGATAGTTTGTAACCAGTATCTTGTCAAGGATCAATGATACAACTTGTAATTAGAAAGCGTCGGGTTCGCAGCCACTAGTCGTTGACAAAAGTAGCTGATGTATATATATTGTCAAGTTCGGTCAAGTCGCATCGGATGACATGGACGAAGCGACGAGCGGGCAAAGAATGGATCGATATGCATGATGATTCGACTTCGTCAGGAGACGGCCTTATGGCTAGAATAGACCATAGTCGATTATGATCCCATTCATGGTTGGCGTCACCGGTTTGCCATTTCGTTTTTGCCATATGTAAGAGTTTCCGGATGGTATATTGAGTAAAGAGGTATTGCTCAGGAGAGCGCCGAAAGGCACACCCTCGTATAGGTTTTGAAGAGATATGGGCTCCTCAAGCCTGAACTAGTCGACAACGCGCTCGACAATGAAGTCTTCGATGAAGGTGGGTATATATAGGTCTTGAGATTTGATGTCGGATGTAAGAGAGGGAGAGGAGGGGTATTTATACCCAGAAATGAGACTATTTGTCATTCTCAGTCAAAGACTATTTGCCATTCTCAGTTAAAGACTACAACACCAGCAGCAGCAACCGTGATATTTGCCATCTGCTTGATGGTGATGGCTTCAAGCTTGAACAAACCACCAGAGCAACACCTGCCAAGGGTACGTCACTTTTCCCATCCATTTTGTGGAGTAAAAAAGGCTGAAAGCTTGGCATGGCTGTCAAACGGTTGGGGACAGGCCCGCCACGTGATTCTAGTCAAAGCGTCTTTTTTTCACCCCAACGTAAAGTCAGATATCTCACGATAGCTTGCCCATAAGCCGCGGCACGATTTTCGTAGTGAAAGTTTGCACATGATATTGACCGTACAGTAGAGATGTTGGTTCGATTTCTTTGCATGTATACCGCCTGTTTTATAGGAATACAACGCCCATTGGCATCTACGATACATCATGTGTCCCCCGTCAATTACCCATTCGGGACATCGCATCGGCATCGACATCGGGGAACCCGCTGACTCAGGTCCGACTTTCACAAGCCATTTTCACCACACACACCCACCGTCATGTTCGGCCTCGGCCAATCAAATCACCCCAATCAACGACCGTCCCGGTCCCGTGGCCGCTATCCCATCCAACGGGGGGCGGGCGCCTTTTTTTCCTTTCTTTTGTCTTGCCTGTTCCTGTTTTCTCAACTCATCGTTGAAACCTTGTGCTTCAAGCCATGGCCTTGTGATAGAAGGTCATTTTTATTTTATTTTTATTTTTACAATTATTTCTTACCTTGTTCTTATCCACCCTCGTTTTTCCTTGTTGTTGTGTGTCCCTCTGTCGCAAAAAAGAACCCCGCTGCGCTGCCCGCCATCGCCATCGTCGCTGCCGCCGCGAGCGAGAATTGAGCCTCCACTCAACGAACCAAACTAGACCAGACCAACCACCCCCCGCCAAACCCTCTCCCTATATCCTCCTCCCTCGGTCGACTCTTCTCCAAATACTACTCTATCCCTGTATTAGACGCCCACCATGTCCCTCTCGAGCATCTTTGCGACCTTCCTCACGGGCTACGCTGCCCTCACCATCTTCTTCTACGCCCTCTCCATGGTGGTCCCCAAGGCCGGCTTCGTCGCCCGCGGCCTGGCCTCGTACATCTCGCTCATCTTCGCCGCCCTCTACGGCGTCTTCGTCTCCATCTTCCTCACCCTCATCGGCAAGCAGGGGATCGCCCAATGGGCCGCCGGCCGATGCTTCCTCTACGCCATGCTCCTGACCACGGGAGTCGAGTTTGTCATTGAGGACCCCAACAACGTCCTCGGCACCACGCGCCCCGCCGTCTTCATCGGGAACCACCAGACCGAGCTCGACGTCCTCATGCTGGGCACCATGTTCCCCAAGTACTGCAGCGTCACGGCCAAGGCCTCGCTCAAGAAGACGCCCTTCCTCGGCTGGTTCATGGCCCTGAGCGGCTCCATCTTTATCGACCGCAAGAACGCAAAGGATGCCCGCGAGGCCATGAAGGGCGCCGCCAACGAGATCCAGTCCAAGCGCCAGAGCGTCTACATGTTCCCCGAGGGCACCCGCAGCTACGCCAAGGAGCCCATGCTGCTCCCCTTCAAGAAGGGCGCTTTCCACCTGGCTGTCCAGGCCGGCGTTCCCATTGTCCCCTGCGTTGTCGCAAACTATAGCCATGTCCTGTTCATCAAGAGCTTTGTCTTTAGGTCTGGCAAGATTCCCGTCAAGGGTATGTTTTCCCCTTCAGAGTCACAGTGTCATGGTTGACTAACAAACTACAGTCTTGGACCCTATTCCTACCAAGGACTTGGAGGCGGCCGACGTTGATGAGCTCACCAATACAACGCGCGAGCTCATGCTCAACGAGCTTGTCTCTCTCACTGCCAAGGCCCGAGGCCAGCCCATCGCTGTGCCCGCCTCAAATGGCAACGCGACCGGCAAGAGCTCTGGCGTCGATACCAACGGCGCTGCGCATTAAACTTGCAACCCCCTAAAAATATTGTAGACTTCAGGTTGGTAGAGGTAGATTTTCAAGAGGAGGAGACAGACTGGGTAAGGAAGGGATGAGTAAATATCCCAACGAGAGGGTTTCCAAGGGGAGTCATGTCGAGACGAGACTCCGAGGCAGTCATTTGATACCCCCATAGACGCATGAGGCGGCTTTGCTCTGACGGACTGAGCAAAGTCGATTGCTTTTTGTTTTTGTGTTATTGTTTTTTTCCCCCATCATGCATGTCAGTCCTGCTTGATCCATGCTTTTGCTGTTGAGACATGTTTTTGTTCCAAGATAAAGACGATTATCAGATGAACCAATAGACGGCGCATGATGAGATGAGACTTCAGCTGTCTTTGCACCTTCAAGCGACTTCGTGTTTAACAACATCACCTAGACGATGGAAACTGAGATCAAACAAGTATTGATACACACATCGCTGTCTTCGCCACACATGGTCTACTATCGCCATCCACCTCCTCTTCCAACACGAGGCTACAAACAAGATTTCAACTCCAAGATCGCCACGCCAACCCGTCCCATGTCTCATCATGCACCAGGCCAAGGCCAGTCAATTACAAGGAGTACCACTACATAGAAAAACCACCTCAAGAAAAAACGTCCCGACTTTTCAACACTGCCGATGCCTGCTTCACTCGCTAAGTGCCTGCAGAGCCTGCGTCAGCGACACCACTCTCAAGCTCCGACCACGCCTCGGTGTGCCAAGAGCAGCTCCTGTGTTGCCGCTGTGTGTTGCTGTAGGGCTAAGGTCATCGCGCCAGAAGCGGAACACTCGCTTCAGATCCCGGGGGATGCCCTCAAGCACAACCGTCGAGATGGGGACAAAGGGGCGGTCCTCCATGCCTGAGGCAAGAATGGCGTATTCTTGCGCAAAGTCGAGGGCGTTGCGGAAGGATGCATAACGGGACTGAGCACGGGCGCCGACGATGATGTACATCTCAAAGAAGGCGTCGAGGACGTAAATTTGCTCAGGGGAGAGGTCACGCTGGTTGAAGGGTGAAATCTCAGAGATCTGGGTTTCGTTAGTACCTATCGAGTTACGCTTCAATAGAGCCGACATACCTGCTGCCGTGTATCTGCGTCTGAGCAGAAGAGTCTGCTGCAGTACTTGGCATAGTTGGGCTTGAGACGCCAGTGATCAGCCGAGTGCGGCTTCGATCCTCCCTCGAATTGTGCCCAGAACGACTCGGGTTCTTCACCGTCTTCGACTTCAATCAACTCCCCAGTCAACGTGAGCTCGATGCCAATCAGTCGTGCCGCGCTCAGCTCGGCCACATCGCAGCCACGACCCTTCCAGAGATAGGTCTTGCCCTGGTTATTGATGAGGTATGAGAACCCAGCACAAAGGCTGGCCGGTGTAAAGTCACACTCGTCGAACGAGACTTGACCCTGGTAGCGTCGGCCACACAGCATGTTGGCGGCCAGCGAGTCGTACTTGTTGCTCGAACCTCGTCGGATCATGACGACACCGCCGAGCGCCTGGAGGAACTCGGTCGTCTCCTTGCCCTGCTGCATCTTGACCAGCTTTCCGCCAAGGGCCTTGACCTCCTTCTGAACAAACAAAAGAGCGTCGTCAGCTGCAGCCTCGGGCACCTGATCACCAACCCAGAAGTAGATCTCCAGTCGCTTCCAGCCAGCCTCATTGGTGAAGCTGTGAGGAGCGATGTACATCTCTCGCTCAAACAGCACGCGCTCATAGTGCGAAGCAACCGGCGACTTCCTGCCCTCGGCCGAGATCTGGAACACCTGGAAGCTCAGGCTCTGAATCTTAGTAGGCCCTGTCGGCGGCCGGTTCATCAGAATAGATGCAGTATCCACCTTGTACTCAGTCCTTGGCTGCTTTGGGCCGAAGAAGTCGCTAAGCAGACTTGCCACATCGTTTCCCTGCTTGGGCTTTGGTGATGTCGACGACGAGGTTTGCTGGGCCTTGGGAGTCTGCGGATCCTTGGCCGGAGGAGTTGGCAGAGGGCGGTTGGCCACTCGAGATGGTGTCTTGTTGATTTGGAGTGGAGATGAACGTTCAACCTCAGGAAGGGGACGAGGTGTTCTTGTTGGTGTCTTGGTCACCTCAGGCTCAGCCCCGTCGAAAGAGGGCTTTGAAGGTGGTGGTGGCGACTGGGCAGCACCGCCAAACATGGCTCTAGCGTTCTTAACCGACACAACGGGATCGCTGTCGACCTTTGTGGGCGATGACGGCTCCGGCTCCGGCAGAGAGCGTTGGAACATCTTTACAGGCGACCTGGAACCAGTTCGCTGGTGGGTCAACCTGACAGGTTCCTTAGCAGGCTGGTCTAGCTTTGCGCCGTTGGATGCAGCTTCATCAAAGAACCTCGACATGCGCTTTGTGTCGAGCTTCTTGGGCGAGCTGGGCTGAGAAGCGGCATCACCTGTCTTCTGAATTCTAAGAGGAGACGGGAAGTCGCCAGAAGCAGGCTCAGTGACGGGCGTTTGCTTGCGGAGGAACGCGGGAGCTCGCTCCTCAAGCCCCTGGAAGCCTCGAGTAGATTCCTTCTCTTGAGGCTTAGCACCAGGAGTAGGTCTATCACGAAGGGCCGCCTTAGCAGCGACTTGCTGCCGGATAGAGAACGGAGCGGGGGCTGGTTCTTTAGTCTTTTCCACAAGGGTAGAGGCAGAGGTCTCCTTCACAGGCTCAACAGGTGCTTGGGAAACCGGCTTTGGGCTCTCCTTGGGCACAGGCTTGGACTCGGTAACTGCAGCAGCTGCAGGAGCCGTTGTGGTCGGCGCCTTTCTCCTAGGTCCTCGGGCTCGACCCTTTGTCATATGTGTCAACTGCGGGCCAGGAGCAGATGGCTCTGTGGTTGACGCAGAAGCACCCTTTGACCCGGACTCTTCACTGCCTCCCCCGTTGGTGGCCATGGGAGGAGGACCTCGTGCAAGCATACCGGCCAGAGCTGGGCTGAATCTGCCAGCAAGCTTACCCCCTACGCGTCCTTGTAGTCTGGAGGGTGCGCTCGTTTCCTTTTGCAAGCTTGGCAAGGCTGCTGGCTCCTCTGGCTTTGCGCTAGACTCTGTGGATACCCGCTTGAGGCCTTCGTTTGAGTGCTCACCTAAAAAAGGGGCGGCAGCGGGCTTTGGCGAAGGCTTTGGCGAGGGCTTAGGCGAGAGAGATGGTTGACTCGCCATTCTCTTGGGACCAGGAACTGGCTTTGGCGACTCTGGTCTGCCTGGCGCAGAAGCCCCCCTCAGATCCATGACTGATTTCCTCTTGTTGGCCAACTCAGCTCGCCGTGCCAGTCCCTCTGGCACAGATTGCTCGGCTGCCATGGTGTTGCTTCTGGTAATGCCCTTGCCTTCTGCCTGGGCTTTCTTAAAGTCATCCTTCTTCTTCAAGATGGCTTCCTTGAATTCATCCACCCTCTCCGTCTTCTGGGGGCCACCTGTTTGGTTGAGCGCGGCCTTGCCCCGCAAGATGTTGTTCTTGAGCTCATCTGGGGCTACGAAGTTCTGCGTCTTGGTCCTGCGGAGATTGCCAAACACGTTCTTGAACTCGGGTTCGCTTGACTTTGTCGCCTCGGAGCCGGTTGGTCGATGTCTCAAACTGCCGCGAAAGTCCTTCTTAGGCGGCGTCTCAGGCTTCGGCTTTGGCATGGGTGCAGGGGGCTTGATCTCGCTGGGACTTGTAACCTCCTCATGCTCGGGCTCGTGAAGCTTCTGCTTCTCCTCTGCGGTGAGCTCAGGATCTGGCACTGGTTCATGCTCAGGCTCAGGCTCGGGAACACGATCAGGGGTAGGCTCAGTGGTAGGCTCTACCGCCTTCTCTTCAGCACCTGCTGGCTCAAGCTTGGGAGCAATCTTTGAGATACTCTTGCTAGCGCCATGGCCGAAAGGAGGTCGGTTGCCACCAGGAGGAGGGGAGTAGATGCCACCCAAGCCTGGGGTATTGGGCCTTGCAACAGATCCCACCGGGGTAGACCTCATAAGCCCACCGATGCTAACCTGATGCTTGTGAGAGATGGACCCTGGCCGAGGACGGGTCGTTTCCGTGGCAGCACTGCCGGCTCTCTCGGCCTTGTTCTTATTCAGCTCGGCCATCCACGCGGGCTGCGAGGTGTTTGACTTGTGATGAGGCTTGGGCGACTCGGGCTTATTCAAAGCGCTCTCCAGCCAGCTAGACTTGGTCGGGCTCCACCGTCGAGGATCCATTGTCTTGGATGGGCTTGTAGGAACGTGGATCCTTTCTTCCCCAGCCTTAGGGGTCTTGGACTCTAGGGCACTATCGATTGTGGGGGCTTTCGGTGTGGTCTCGTTCTCAGACTCCCCATTCCGTGATGTAGGTCGGCTCGAGCTTGGGGTAGTCGATCCAGGGCGCACCATGCTCTGAGGCCGGCCAGTGCTTCGACTCGAGGCTATTGAGTCGCCACGGGCCAGGCCTGGGGGACTCGTCACGCTCCATCGCTTGACGCTGTCAGACCTCTTCATCATGGCACTCTGTACGAAGCCCCCTACACCCTTGGTAGGCGAGTTGGACCGAGAGTTAGACCGGATAGGGGATGTGCGGCCCGAAGGTGTCCTCGCGAAGCGGTCAACCAAGGGCTTGTCGTCACCGGGGCCATCGAAGCCCGGAGGGTTGAGAGTCGGAGGGCTTGCCAAACGCATCTTGGTGGGAGAAGGGGTCTCTTCGACAGGCGGGCTGGGCTTGGGTTGGTCGGCTGTCATGCCTGGCAGCTGGGCCTTGACGGAGGCCATGTCTAGACGATCCTCGTCTTCAACCTGGTTCTTTCGGTAAGCAGCAGAGCTTGCTCCCCGATCGGCCGTCTGACGGAACCACGAGGGATCTTTCGAGCCAAGTGCCTGGGCGATCTGGTCTTTGGAAAAGGTTTGCTCAGTTGCAGAAGCGGGAGCAGGTGCGGCATCCTGCGACCCGGCCAGCGACCGCTGGGTCGCATTCTGGGTCGCGAGCATGCTCAGGGGACGGACGGCGCCGCTGCGGGAGCTAGGCCGGCGCTGCCACGACAGCGTAGACGAACGGGCGGGTGGTGTCGCTGCTGTTGCTGGAGACTTGGTGTCGACGTCGAGGGGCGTCTCGTTCTCCTTGGTGGGCGAGGAATCGGGGGGGTCCATGGGGGTCTCGAGCTTGGCCTCGGGCTCTGGCGGTTGAGGGGAGCCTTCGTCCTTAGGCACGACAGGGGATTCAAGCTTCAATGCCTCGGAGAGGTGTATGCTGCGTCGGCTAGATCGTGGGGACGGTGTGTTTGCGGGTGAGGACTTTTGCGGCGAGATGGATCTGGCACGTTCTAAAAGCAAGTACCGTGGTTAGCATGAAAAAAAAGGACAGCGATTGAGTGAGTGGGTGATTCGGTATGAGCAGCATCGACAACATCCACGACCTAGAAAAAAACGGCATGCAAGACGCCATGAAGTAGAGCAGGTAAAAAAACAACGGGGACGAAAAGTAAACACCGGGACGTTATGTTGTGTACGACGGGGGAATGTTGGCCTGACGAAAGTGGACGCCATCAATGCAACAGCCAAAGTCTAGCATCACGTCTCTCCCATCCCGTCACATCGCAGCACACAGCACGGCAGAGCACAGAGCTTTCTAGGACCTCGTTCTCTCACCTTCACGACGGGCCTGCCTTTCTCGTTTGGCAGCCAAGTATTCCTCGAGCTCACGAGCTCGCACCTCGTCTTCTTCGATCTGCTGGCCTCGCAGGCGTTCGACCTGCTCGAGGAACTGGGAGACTTCGTCGGACATGGCTCTCGGACATGACACGGAACGGGGGGTGGAGGGATGGATGTTTTAGAATGGGCGGCGGCAGCAGTAGAGAGGTAAGAAATTGGGGGGGCCGCTATGCATAAGCAAATAGAGTAAGAAGAAAAAAAAGAGAGAAAAGGCAATCCCACGCAAAGAACGCTGCAACTATTAGGTACAGATGGGATGTATTCCTCTCTTCCCTGCCGGGCGTCGTCGCCTCGAGTTGCCGGTGGAAAGCCTGTAGGTCTGTAAACGGGAAGAAAAAGAGTTCGCTGGGCGTTGATAATGGAGACTGGGCGTCGAAGACAGTCAGCCAGCCAGCCATGGATCCATGGGATCATGTCCGTCCCCGTCTGCAACCGCAGCTTTCCAGGAATTTTCCCACCAGACCCCATCCATGTGGATGCAGTGTCCACGCGCATTACGCTGACCCTATTGGCCAGCCCCATCAGGCCCCCCCTGGCAATTCTCCAGTCCAGGCTGTCTCTCCCTAGAAACCCACCCGCGGACGGCCCCCCCGTAGCGGAAGTCTCAGGGGGGTGCTCCCGCTGCCAGCTGGATGCGCTCCCGCTAGAAGCTCAGCGAACCTCGATGCCAGCGATGCTCGTGCCTGACAGCTTCAGACCCAATGACGGTCATCAACCCCTGGCCATTTTCAATGTTGATGCACTGCACGATATTAGAGTCCGTGAATATCATCCGAAGAAAAGGATGCATAAACTAGCATGGCCGATCTTCTCCTGAGCATAACAGATTGATTGCCCACTCCTTATGCACTCCCATAAATCCTTCACTGATGGATGGTGATGCGCCATAAACATTCACGTCATCTCTTGTTTACTTCCATCATCCCGTTCACCCTCCTTCTCCACCACTGCCTCGAATGCGGTGAAACCTTGTGTCCCCCATCTCAGATTCTACCTAGTCTGCTGCCCTTACGGATAAGAAACAAAAAGGCGAATCCCATCTCAGATCCTCCTCCAGCCGATCGGGAATGCGACGTTGCGGCAGACGAAACAAGAAAAAAAAAGTGCCGCTTTCGATGTGTCCATCCGGAGGCGCCTTGTTCCCTGTCGCTTCGCGTCTAGTGCTAGAAAGCTTCCGTTTGAGTTTGGCCGTTGCCCGGCGTAACGAGCCCATCTGATCGTTTCGGACCATGCGCGTTACGGTGGACTTGAGCTTTTTTTCTAACTACTCGTATCAAACAGTCTCTTTTGCTTGATGGCCAGCTGCGTAAATAGCTTAGTACAGGAAAAGGCGCTTCTTGGCGTCCTCCACAACCCATGATAATCCCTCCTTTAGGTTGCTACCAGTCATGGCGCTGCATGGTAGGATGTGCCAGCGATGAGTCCTTATCGACTCCAATTGAAGTGCCTGAAACTGTTGTGAGCTAATGTTTTGTTGTTGTTCTCTTTACTCCGAACTTACCGAGAGGATCTCCTGTTCCGTCATGCACCCCTCAACGTCCGTCTTGTTCGCAAACACGAGGAGGCTTGCTCCTGCAAGACGCTGTGCAACTCGTCAGTAAATCCTTGGCTTCTTACACACCCCGCCGTTTTCATCCATGTACCTCTTCCAAGAGTAGTCCCTGCAGCTCGTCTCGGCAGTCCTCGATACGCAACCGATCCGTTGCATCCACGACCCATATCAGGGCATCTGTCTTCTCAAAGTAATTCCTCCAGTACGACCGAAGTGTCTTTTGGCCGCCCACATCCCCTAACAGAGTCAGCCATGGCTATTCAGACATACCAGAATGTCTGGATACACACAGATATTGAGCTTGTACCTAAAAACAATCGTCAGCGTTGGCCATTATCTTGTCAGGATGCTGACTTACCCCTCATAGTCGATTGTCTTGATAATGAAGCCCAGCGTCGGGCTCACCGTATTAACGTCCTCTCCCATAACCTTCTTAACGATAGTTGTTTTCCCCGCATTGTCCAATCCCCTGTGTAGTGTCAATCTTGCCGTCCTCGTTCGTTTTCGCTGGGTGAGCCCTCACAGCATCAGGATCCGCATCTCCTTATCCTTGAGGCGAGCTTTCCGCAGGATAGACAACATGGTTCGAAGCTTGTGATGTCTGAAATAGGAAAATGAAACGTAAAAAGTCACTCTGTCAGCTGCTTCTGAGAAATTCAGGCGGTCATAAATTTGATGCGATTTTTCTTTGCTGTTGGGTTACTTGGACGTCGTTGAATTCTGGTGCCTGCGGCTCTCACAACTGCACGTGATTGGTGCTCGCTTGAACGACCTCCTCCCTCACGATGCCCAATGCCACTCCAACTTAACACGACTCAAAAACAGATGATTTCCATTGTACAGAACGATTCATACACTCTATTCCGCTTCAACAATCCCCCGTAGCTAGCACATGCGGCTATCGCCCCAACTCGCTGTACAAATCAAGCATGAATCAAAAGTCTACAAGCTTCCTCCACATTTGAACCTCCCAAAACATTCTTCACAATCCCCTCCTCGCCGTTGAGGCATCTTCCATGGCAGTGCTGGCTATGGTTCTTCAGTAATTAGCAAGCTCCTCGGTAGAACGGACTTCCAACTCCCACACAACCAGATCCAGCCACTCGCCGCCGCGAGTTCCTCTCTTGGCAGTCTCCTTGAAAAGACCAACACGCTTGAAGTCAAACTTCTCAAGCATGTGCGTCATCCAAACAAGGCTCGGGTCATCTTCTCCTGTGAAAAAGGTCTCAACGTAGACTCTTGCATACTGTCGGCGGTTCCTGTCGGCAGGATACTCGTACATGGAATTGGGGTTTGAACACTCCCACTTGAAGTCGACCAGGCTGCGGTGGCCTATCGTCACAGAAGCCAGAATTCGATCTAGAAGCGCTGTTCCGATCAGCTTTCTTCGGTACTCAGGGTGGACTGTCAGTCTGATCTGCCCTGTGAGTCTAGTTGCAGGACACATGTGGCCGAGGAAACCTTGTCGAGTATCAGCAACAAAAGCGAACCCAAGGATGACTCCGGACTTGGATGGCTTTTGAGCCTTCTTGAACTTGAGGAATTCCTGGTACTCCTCATCTGCCCCCTTGGGCCATTTAGACCGGTCCAGGAACTCACTCTGCGAGGGAACCGCCACGATGAAGGGTCGCAGGCCACGCAAACAAGTGTCATAAACAGCCCGGATATCTGAAGCCGTGACAGGCCGAGGAAGAAGGATCTGCGAGTGACCTTCTTTCTGAATCTCCAGGTTGACAATCTGAGCAATCTCTGCGCAGTCCTCGGGGACCGCAGGTCGTAGCGTGCAGCGGGCGTCGGGCCAGGGTTCGTCCTCTGGCAACTGCGGTACCTCCGCTTGCATGAGTTGGCTGAGTACCTCCTCCTTGATTTTCTCACGACGAGTGAGCTCCCGTGAAATGTACATCTCGGAAGTCATATTCCACCGCCGCCATTCAGGGTCTCCCATGTTGTGTGTGATAGACCGATCCTCCTTCTTGACCCTAACGTGCTTTACGGGCTTCATGAGTTCGCCCGTGTCCGTGTCAATATCGCATTGATCCATAGCGGGGTCCCGAGATAACCGAAGGTAGGTGATGACAGGTGGTTTCCAGCCATCCAGTTGCCATTTTTCCACGGCCGCGACAATGGTGGGCAGCCGGAATGGCCCTGGGCTGAGTTGCGCTTCAAATCTTGGAAGTTCAGCTGATCTTTCGTTATCCCGCGCGGCCGATGAGTGAATCTCAGCATCTTGGTCCTGTCCTTCGCTCACAGCCATAGTTAGAGTGCCAACGCCAACATCTCGCTTCTCCTGCGATTCCGTAAGGGCATGGATGATGTGTAAAGGTGCAGGCAACGGGGCTTCTCCGGGGGGCGAGCCTTGACAGAGATCTGAGCTTGCCTCTCGTGGTGAGTTCGTAGTCTCCGAGCTTGACTGCTCAAACTCGGGCGGCGAAGGCTGAGAGCGAGCTTCGTACATTCTCTGGTTCTTGTTGACGGGCGTCGTGTGTGTTGGGGGCGTTGGCATAGCTGCAGGACGCGAAATCTCTAGGCGACCGGTCATCTAAGCCGTGTCGCGAGAAACTGTTTGCGCACCCTCTCGTCCAGCCCTTAGGACAACCGTCGGCCACAGGCGGGGCGGAGTCTCTTTGCTGGTAGGAACGGCTCCTCGCTGAGCCCGAAACTGCTGGAGGGTCCGCGAAACACTCAAGGTTGGTTCGGCATCGGGAGCCTCGCCCTTTTGACCACCTGAGGGACGATCCATAGCTGGCTATGAAAGAGTCACTTTGGTGAGGGCGCTGGTTTGTGCTTGCGGCGGAAGCTTGCAGTGGATCGACGGAGCAAGAAGCAAACGATGCGCGCAGCCGGGGGTGGCTCTGAACAAAGCCGTGTCAGCAAGGTTCAACAATGATTTGCGAAGTAACAACTAACAAAGGATTGTGCGGGAGGCGAAATACGTGTGCTCTTGAAGAAATGTGCTCGCTCGATAAGGGAGGGTGAGAAGTGTTGTTGTGTCAACCTCACAGGCGGAGGAAGGAGGTTGCACGTGCTTGAAAAGGATAAGGAAGGAGCAGAGGGCAGTGAATCACAACATGAGGAAAAAGTATCAACTTTTTGTTAATACATCCTCGTTTAGGGCTTAGGGTTCACTCTCAGCGAAGAAGGGCATTACATTGCTTGAGATAGGCTTAGGATCTGCCAGTTGCCGAGCACTGGCAGTCAGTGCTTGCAGCTTATGAGCTGGACCAAAGAGATGCTTGCAAGCAACGACTGAACGCTTGTCCATGTTTAGTCGAGCTGAGCAAATCATGAACAAGTAAGCGATGTTGATTTACAGACTGCATGTGAGTCACTCGTTGGCTGTGTTGTTGTAAAGAAGCAGCATATAAGTAGCACATTACATCATTGCGATAACAAAGCAGAACTTAACAAAGGAAAGGTTGTTCGTATTATCATATCTCGTATCAAAACTCCTATAGGTGCCCTGGGTATTTCCTCCTATCAACCTCCAAGTCTTCGTCTCATTCCCAACCATAATCTCAACTGAAGGCTCTATCACGATGGTGTAGTTCCCTCCTCCAGTCTACTAATATTCCTTGATATGCATAGATGGCACAAAATCACGCCTTCTATCCTTTCTCGCAAAGAATCCTCTACCACCGGCTAGCTCGGACGACATTGCCTTGTTCAGTCCTGAGAATAGATGCTTGATGGCGGCGGTGGGCTATCGCCCCCTGCTTCATCACTTGAGGCCTGCTGTTGCCTCAGAATCTCGGGGTCCACTTTCAGTCCCATCTCTCTGCAAAAGGCCAGATATGGCCCATGGTCAGGGGGGAGTGACACCAAGGACGGTGCATTGCGGCGACCGTTCAAGTCTGGTGCAAGAGAGGTGACGGTAGACACGGTGCTTGGGGCTGCCACGACGGTCTCTGAATCTCTGGGCACATGCGACCCGGATTGCGAAAAGGAGACCACCGAAGCGGGCTCCCAGATGCTTTCGTCTGCCACAGAAGTGGGAGGACCCGCGGCGCTCACCGGGCGGTTGGTGTCTAGCTGTAGCCATCGTCCGCTTTCCGATCCAGAATGCATCGACCGTGGCCGTCGTCCAGTTCCCAGTTGGGAGGGCATATCACTGGCCGGGGCGTAGTCGCTGAGGGCAGGGTGCATGTCGTCGAATAGTTTCAGGCGCTCCTCAGGTAAAAGCCCTATGCCCTTCATGTGAGCATCGATCCAATTCGATGCCTCAAGACCCGCACGCTCGCCGGGAGTCTCAACCTCATCCAGATTGGAGGACTGTGCCTCTCGGACTGAGCCAGACTCTGAATGCTCCCGGTTGGATTCTTCGTGCGAGGAGCCCCAAGTCGAAGGCGGACTCCGAACATACGAGTAATCCAACCGACCATCGATGTTCCGGGCCCATTGTCGCGCCCGTGCTGGCTCTTCAGCAATGGCTTCCCGCTCTACATTCTCCACCATGGTTTCGGCTCTCAACACTGGATGGCTAGACGTTGGCGACGCCATTATGGACCTAGCTTGAATCCTCACAGCTTGAATTGCATCAGCAAGCTTCTCGCTGCGGTGTCGAATATCGGCGGCTAGATCCCTACCGAAATAGTCAATCCATGATTCAACCAAACATGACAGCCGGGGTGTCTTGCACGAGCTCCGACCGTAGCTGCCAGTGCGAGAAACGAGACTCGCTCGAAGGTCAACAAGCGCCGGTACCCGACCACCAATAACCGACATGATACAGGCCTCGCAGGCATGTTTAGGCGGCTTTAGAGAAAAAGGAGGCGGTTCGTATTTATATAGAACAGAAAAGGCTTCAGGTCCTATCCACATCCCACAGACGGCATCCATGCGTTGGAGCCATTCCTCGACGCTCTTTGGAAGGGCGTTGCGTTTTTGGGGGTCTCGCAAACGGTCGTTGCGCTCGGTGTATTCGAGGATGAGATGATGCAAATGACGGCGGATCAATTTCGGATCGAGCTCATAATGGCTCTTGCAGAGCTTGGTCTCCTTGGGTCGGGAACAGGACTCATCATGCTGGGTCTCCTTGGATCGGGCACGGAACTCATCAAGCCGGGACGTGATAGAACGGAGGAGTCTGTTCGGTCGGCGTAAGGACCTGTCAAGACGCCCTACGCCTTCAGCCTGGTCCTTGAACCATTCTGGGGCGGGATCCAAATAATCAATTCTGCGAGGCATGCATAGCAGCCCCGCAAGTTGGCGGACGCCTTGCTTGTCACGATGCCTTGACATGGTCGTGATGAGAAGGGCTGAAAGAAGTCAAAGCTCGCTATTCTATGAGAATACCAAGAGCAAAATCCTTTGAGTCAAATGCCACTGGATGGCTCGCGGACGGTTTTCTTTTTCTCTCGCATCAAATCTGATCAAGGGTGCCATATATATAGAAATGGGCCTCGAGTGAACTTGCGAAAATGGGAAGGGAACCAGCACCATCTTTTAGCATGGCTGGGTGAACAAGACCATGGTGCAGCTGTGTTGTTGTCCAGAACAGCTGTTGCTCACAAGTCACTCCCATACATCATAGTTCTTTGTGTGAACAAGTGCCCATTGTGAAGTGCGAAGGCAGGCCTTGGGTTCTGTTAGCAGGTGACATTCGCATATTTCCAGTTCTCTTGAATGCCTACCTAGCACGTGAGATCACAGCCAAAGCCCAGATCTAGATCGTGGTGTCCATCTCAAGTATCCGAGACGGCTCGTATACATGGGTATCGAGTGTCTCTCTTCGTTAGTCGCCATTTGCGGCAAGGCAATTCTCGATGAGTATTTGTCCGATTTTATTAGACTTGACAAAGGGAAAAAAGAAGTGGACAAGTCTTGTCCATATGCTGTCAGAGCCGAAAAAAGCACCTCAACGCCACCATCCAACAAAGTGCACCTTTCCTTCCCGTCGTAGCGTTGCGTTATAAGGGCCAGCTGCCATGGATAAATCCCAGAGTAAGTGAAAATGGCAGCGAGAAAATTCGACGGTGGCACTAGAATACAATGATAGGTTGGAATGAGCATCAAACGAGCCTCTTCCATATCAAGAGGTCTCTTCCTTCAAACTCGCATCGGGAAACCCAGAACTCCGTGATCATGCTCGTATGTCGTTAGAAATTATATCAGGCTTGCGATCCGAGGTTCAGACATATTGATGTCTTGCGCCCTGCTGCTCCATTCGTATCCGCTCCAGGCGGATCTTAGCCGCCTCAGTGCCGTCGTCAGGCTGGGCCATCTCCTTGAGCCAGGGGTGGTTTAGGGCCTGCTTTGCGGTGATACGTTGGGCAGGGTCGTAGACGAATATCTTCTTGAGCAGATCGACAAAGTTCTTGAGGAATGCGTTGTTGCTAGGGATGATGTCCTGTTCTTTGTCAGCCGCCATACCAAACCATCAACCGATCTCGACCTACCGTGAGGTGCTTCATGGCCTTGACGAAGCGTCGGGAGCCGCGGGTTGTGTCGGGGGTGGGGTAATCGAGCTTGAGCCGCTTGAAGTACCTATAGAGTGTAAGCGGGTGGACGAGTGGACTGATCTTGAGAGACCTACTTGGAAGCGGCATTTCCTCCACTCCGGGTGGACATCTTGTTGACGGCCTGGACCAGGTGGCTGTCGATACGATGTCCCACAACTGCCTCCATCATAGCCAGATGCTCGAGATTGTCGTGGGTCTGGAACAGAGCATCGCCCGTGAAGAACTCGACGAGGATGCATCCGATACTCCAAATATCGCAGGGATACGACCATCCGAGACCTAGGATGATCTCTGGGGCTCTGTAGTGGCGAGTCGAGACAACTGACGAATGATATTCATCCTGGAAGGTCGCCGAGCCAAAGTCGATCAACCGAATCTCAGCGTCCAGCAGAACACGGCGTTGAGTGGCCTGTCTGTTGATAGTCGTGGAAGATGAGGGAATCTTGCGGTTGTAGGTAAAGGTCTGGTATGAATGGTTGCAGAGCAAGATGTTCTCGGGCTTGAGATCGGTGTGAATCAGGTTGAGGTCGTGCAGGACTGGAAATGGTCAGCGGCGGTTGAGTGGCACGAGGTTGCTTTTACTCACAGGCAACACTTGTAAAGAGTTGTCGGGCAAAGCTCTGGATTTGGCTGTTAGGGAAAGGAACGAAAGCATTGCCCTTGAGGAAATCAAAGACGCTCTGATCGAGCAAGTCCGTGACGATGCAGATGTGACCGCGGTAGTCGAAGCAATCTCGAAGATGGATGCATCGATTCCGGTTCTCCTCATCGTTGGCCTTGAGAGTGGCGAGGACACGGAGTTCAATCCTTGATGCATCTCGGTACTTCTGTACTGATCGGATAATCTTGACGGCAACAGCCTTGTTGCGTCTTCGATCGCGAGCCTCGACAACCTTGCCAAAAGTGCCCTGGCCCAGAAGGCGGACAATTTTGTCTATCGGGGTCAGCTTGGAGATTCAACTCGGAGCAACAGGCGACTTACACTTGTCTGTCAGTTCAGCATCCGGCACAACAATGTAGTGGCCATCGTCATCATCGACCTTGACGTTCTTGTTGTATTGTCGCTGAAAGGATTTGTCAGTGGACTCGGTCTGCAGAGGGCCATGTGGAGAATCAACTCACGTCATGGATAACCTGAACATTGACCTCACCAGCCTTTTTGGGCGGGTAAGGAGGAGGCTTGTAGGTGAAAAAGGGATCACCCAGGCCGTCGATATCGCGGCGCTTGGCCTCGTTGGCTACCTGTTGTCGGGTCCGCTTCCGCTTGAGTGGAACCTGGACATCGTCGTACTGGCCGTTGGAGGAAAGAGAAGTAGGTGCAGTGGTGTTGAGAGCAGAATTGGTGCGGTCACTGCTGGAGATGGACGAGCCAGTAGGTGTTGATGTCTGCAGCGGAGTGTTGTTTTGTGATCCCAGATACTTAATGTGGTAACCCGCGCCCTGGATGGTGCTAGGCTCGTCGTCACGTCTCCTCTTCTTGGCCACCTGACGGGCCGAAGTGCTGTCGGTAGGGCCAGTGGCAGTGCCATTCGTGATTTTTCGACCCGTGTTGGCCTCGGGTTCGGGAGTGTCGTCAATTACAATGATCTCCTTGGGGAGGCCATTTTTGTAAAAGTTGTTCCAATCGGGCTCACGAGAGCGGCGACGCTTCCTGGAAGGCTGCTCCGCGCGAGTGGCAGGAGCGGCCTCAGGCATGGTTGCGGCAGAATAGTTCGCGTCGTGGCGAGGAGAAGGATCGTGGGCTGCGGGAACAGCACGAGAAACCGAGGAGTGAGCGAGGCTCAGAGTATTCGATCCGGATGACGAGTACGCAAGAGGTGAGTGCTGATAGGGCGGCGGGAGTATGGCCGCAGTGTTATGAGAGGGCGAGACGGCCGACGAAACCGGAGGAGGGAGAATAGTCTGGCTCGTAGCAACAGAACGATAGCTGGCGCTGGGGTTTGCCTGGTATCCTTGATGGTGCGTGTGTGAATGGGTGTACGAGGCAGGGTAGTGATGAGGATCCAGGTGGTAATGTGGGAGAGTTCCAACAGTGGCCGTCGTAGGAGTCGACATGATGGGGGAAGTCAGAGCCGTCCAGGGCCAATATGCAGAAGTGAACTAGAACAAAAGGGAAGGCCGAAGGGACGATGCCGTATCGAACGGTACGATAGACCGATCAGGTCGAGTCGAGTCGAGTCGTATGCGCAGGCTATCTCTCTCGTTTCGTTGCGTTGTATCGTGGGTGAAGAAGAGGAGGAGAAGAGGCCGACGAGCGAGAGGCGAGATGGAACAAGAACTGGGGAACCGGGGGCGCTCACGAGCGATGGTGGCAGCCCGGACGAGTTGGTGGTGACGGGAGAGATGGGTGCCCGGAGGTGTGATTGGAAAGGTCAGTGGAAGGATGGAGGGCAATGGCAGATCATCTCAGTGGGTGGCTCCAACCCTAGCGGTAGGATACAGTGGGCTTAGCGGGTGGCATTCGGCGGTTCCAGTGAGGGGTGGCCTGGAAGGGCGCTGTAAGCCCAGCGTCCACTGTGCGGGCGAGGTTCGGACGGGACAGTGGAGGCTATTCCGCAGCTCTCGGCACCATTAGAATCGCCTAATCAGGAAATGTTGGTGTACCACTTTGGTGAGGAGGCGAGGGCAACAAACGGGGTTGGATTGAGGAACGGACACCAAAAAGAAAGCGACGGAGTGGAGTGATTTCATATCGTGCCTGGCGAGGGCGTCACGGGCTTCGCTACCGTCTCTCTAGGGGGGAGCGTTGGTCAAAGTTACTGGGTGCAGGAGGTCTGGAGGGGGTCCATCGCGAGTGACGTTGATAGCGGTCCATTTCTAGTACTTGTTCGAGAGCGGCGGCCTCTACATTGCTCCATGTATCTTTCGCGTCATCTTCAACAAGCCCATCGGGAAGTGGATTGGTTAGGTAGGTCGGGTGCTTTGTCCCTTGCTAGGTTTTTCTTCGGGTTACGGTTTAGGGTCGAGAGAGAGAGGCGGAATTCCAACTAAACAGAGGTACCTGGATGTGGCGTTGTGATCCGGCATTGGAGTCGGTGCTGCAGGGCATCGAGCAGGGCTGGCTTTGCAGGGCTTTGCAGCCCGTTGTCTCCATCGAAACAATCCTCGGGGTTTGCTGGGAGGGCGCCTTTGGGAAGGTGGCCGAGCGAGGCAAAGGCGTCTGGTAGGCTTCTTGGCCCAGAGTCCGTCGTCCATGTGGACCTGCAATGGGCGCCCGTGCCTTGGAGGAGGGTGCCTGGAGAGTGGGCTCTGGGCGGGCTCTGGACGGGCTCTGGGCAATGAACGCAGACCAGCGTGTGACGTGTTGGTCGTTGAAGACTTTGGTGTCGTGAATCATTGAGCAAGAGCTTTTGAGTAGGAATGCCTCTGATTCACGTATAAGCATTTGTTAAATCTCTCTCTCTGCCGGTTTCCTGTGCCGCTTGATGAAGAGGGCTCTTGCCATACGACAAAAGAACAGATGAAAGTGCCCACCCAACCTGGAAGGAGCGAGTCTGTCGGCACTGCCAGTGCCGTGTCTACAAAGTCAGCTATTATCTGCAAGTATATTTTTATCTTTCCCCGCCAAAATCCTCCCCACCACTCCCAAAAGGTACATGTCGTCTCTGATAGCCCAGGTACACTTCGCTCTCGTCGGCCTGACACCCTGCCTGCCCCGAAAAAAACGAAGACTCGTGCCTGGACCACATTTGGGACCCTTCTCACACTCCGTCTCCATCCTCTCTATCGCTTAAGTTCTTGTGGTTTGAGCGACAATTTTCCCCTCCTCCTTCATCTCCTCATCAACTGAATCTGCGCCTGGCTGTGAATCCTATTAAGGGGATTAAGACAAATTTCTCTGCTGTTCGCAGAGCCACCGGGGGAAGAGCGGGAAAGCCAGAAGGGGCGTCGCCGCCAAACATGTCGGACAAAAACGTCAATTGATTTCCGGGCTGCAACAAGGTCATGACCTCGCAGGTGCACGAAATCAGCACTCGACATTGACACCAATGTGGAGCGATCGATTGCGGTTCCGTCGGCCTCATCGACCTCGTCGACCCCGTTCCTTGGCTGCCTTGAAACGCCTCTCTTTCAGCGAAGAGGTGTTATCCCTTACTGCCAGGAACGCAATTCAAGATGTGCTGGCTCTCAGCCCAAAGAGAGTTTCAACCTTCATGGCCAGGAAGGGTCTAGCCAGCCAACGCCAAATCTGGCACGCTGTTCGCGCAGAGTGACGCTGCTGGGTGGGCCGCAGCCAACCCTCGACCCTCGCTCAACCCCGTGCTTCAGGCTATGCCCCTCGCTTTCTCGCCTTGGATCACGTCGTGGCTACAAAGACGCAGCAGACGTGTTCACAAAGGCATTGTGCTCAAAACTGGCTGCTTTGAATTAGCCTCGTCTGGTCGACCTCTGCTCGTCGCTCGTAGCATCGACTATCAAGCCCAAACTTAACCAAGCAATCGAGACTCCGGAGAAACAGGGACCCCAAGATGTGATGCCGCCCAGCCCCATCTCTCATCCTCCCGGGCCCGCGGCCGTTCCAGTTCCAGAGCCTCTGCACCACATTACAGGGACCACACAGGCGTCTCATTACTCGTTGGCCCGTACCTTGTCCCCCCAATGTCTTGGGCTGATGACAGGCTCTGTCAGCTCACGACCTCCGACATCATTCGTCGCAGCCATGACCATCCAGATGTGCCGTGGCAGCACCGCTTCTTCCGAGTAGTAGACGACGCCAGCAAAGCGCGCAATGGGGAGATTATCGATTGCCAATGCCTCGGAAGCGTTGAAACGCTCTCAGTGTTCGCCAACGCAACTGATACAGATGCGTCTTCCCACGCGCAAGCACACGCATGCACCCGCTCACACCCGTGGCCTGGATGGATCCATCCATCCACCTTGTCCCCCGGCCAAAGCGGAGGTTGACAAGAACCCCTGTTGTTGGACTGGGCTTGGTTAACCCCAGCTTCTGTTGTCCTTCACGAAACTCGAGGAACCTCGGCCGTCGATGTCCATCTCATCTCTCTTTGAGCTCCATTTCTTCGTTTCGCATCCTCATGTCGTCAACCCTTAGTCTTTCTCGTGCTATCAGCAAACAGTTTGTCACGATTGATGGCATTGTCATGGTGTGGACGTGTAGGCACTGTCTCTAGAACATTCCCACCACACCCCGCTGCCCTGCCCGCTGCTAGCCAAGTGATGGGCCATCCATCCACGGACAAGACTCCGTTGGCTCAGCTGGCAGTCGCTGGCTGGCTGGCTGGAGACCGGTGGACAAGTCGGTCGTCGTCCCGAAGCCTTCGATATCATCAGAGTTGCTTCGCGTTACCTCTAACTGGCCACGGGTCAGCCTCCCACTTCATGGCGGCTTTGGATCCACTGCCACGCGCTGCGCTTGATGCACTTCTCTGTGGCGCTTCGGTTCATGGCCCCCTGATCATGCCGAGTCGACATGTTGGTGCTTCGTCAGTAACCGCAAGATAGCAAAGGATCCGGGAAACACCAGCTGGGTTCTATTTGCCGTCCTTCTACCGACGACTTAAGACCGCCTTTTCCCGGCATCTTTCGACTACCCCGCGCTCCTTCATGATAAGTCTCGTCTGTCAGGCCGACGAGTGACGTGCTTGGATCTCGGCATTCGACAGCGACACAGAGTCACCCGTTTAGCCTTGTCTTGCCAGTGTTCTGCCCTTGAGCGTTTTAGCCAGTGTCTCCACTACCGTCACCATCGCGACTTTGACGGGTTGCCATTCCGCCAGAGTTAGCAGCGTCGATCTCGGTGGCGATGGCTTTGCCCACCAAACCTAGGCCAATTCGGGCTTGTGGAAGGCCTCCTGGATTCCAGGAAAAGAGAATGAGTTATGTCTCGCCCTGCTGAGGATCAATGGATCCCGAGGTCCAGCCGCCCCGCCCAATACCAAGTTTGATGAGGTGATGTGCCGGTCTAGTCATGTTAATGCCGTCGTCTTTGTCCATGTCTCGCTTCATCCTTACGCACAACTAGATTGCCATAGCCATGATGGTTGATTATCGAGACAGCACGCCGTAGGCAGGGGCGAGTTCGTCAAAGTCAGACAAATGGCTTGCAGATGTCAAGCAAGTCTAGCTCTATTGACCGCATTTAGCAACTCGGAGGTCTATCTAGTCTTTGTCTTCCGCTCGAGTATATCTTTTTAACCCTGGTTTACAACAACATCAACAGCCATAAAGATCCCTAGCATGTTCCATAAACGCCGTCTGTATCGGTGTAACCCGTTCTCCAATCCTCGGAGACAGGTAAGGAGTACGCCTGTCCCTTTTCCCTGGAGCTCAAGTCCAGGGTATTCTCAAACCCAATTTTGAACCAAACCCCTCCCGAAAGCTATGGGCAAATCAGTCTCCTTGGTCCAGGACTCCCTCTGTTTCAAAGTAGTCCTGAAACAAGACTCATCCGATGATGTATCAAGCCTGGAGTATGCTGAAAAGCACACGATGTGGACGCTCACAGACCACGGTTGAAGATAACCTTGCCATTCAGACCTCCCTTGCCGTGGAACTCGGGCTCGAGCATCTCGGCACTAATCTCTTGCTGCTGGGGGAAGACGGCAAGGGCAAAAGGCAGGACGGCAAACGAAGTGAGGGCAATGAGACCCAGGTTCAGACCGAGAGGGATGCCCTTGGCCAGCTGGGGTCGAGCGCGCACCCACTCCTTCTCCATGAGGTTCTTATACCAAGCCTGCTTGTTCTCGATGTGATAGAGCACCATGGGGGGAATGACCATGATGGGGCTACCAGTGAAGACTCGGCTGGCGGCTGTCTCGTAGACGGCAATCTTGGCTGCGGTATGGGACTTTCCTAGAGAGGGAACGTCCCGCTCCGACTTGCCCTCGGCCTTGAGCTTGGCCTTGTCTTCCTCGGAGAGCACGGGTCGGACGTCGATGCCCTTGACGATCTCGTCGCGGCGCATGAGGTAGGTGTTGAGGCCGGCGGCCGAGGCGACAGCGGCAAAGGGAATCAAGCGGCCGAGGATGTTGCGAGTCGAGGGGGAGACGTTGAGGCGCGGGACGAGGGCATTCAAGCCCAAGGCGACGGAGCACGAGGCACCGACGGCCGAGAGGTAGGACTTGACCATGACCTCGGTGGACATGGGCGACGACTTGTTGGCATTGGCCGTGTTGAAGGCGACGTTGAGGGACTGGTTGAAGACCTGCCACCCGACGATGCCCACCGTGCCGAGGCCGGGCTGGAGCATGCCCGCCGTGACGACCAGGTTGGTCAGGACATAGCAGGACATTCGGAAGGGGAGCAGGACAGGCTCGCCGGTATCTGCAACACCCCAAGAGTCAGATATGCCCATTGCTTCGAGGCCACAGAGGGGGACCACATACCAGGATGCAGCGTAGAATCCACCACCTTCTTCGCATGCCAGAGTGCCGGCGACATGTGCTCAACCTTGCCCGTCTTGTAGTCGGTCACCAGCTTCTTGGCCGCCTCGAGGCCCGTTGTGCCCGCGAACAGTGTCCTAGCGATGTGCCGCCGCGGTCAGCCAGCGCCGATGCGCCCGAGGAGTTGCATGATGCACTTACGAGGGGTCTGTGATGCCAATTGCATGGCGAACCCGTCCCATATACGTTGCCAGGTCATGCTGCGAGGCGGGGAGCTCCCGCGTGCCAGGTAGCGAGGCCGACATGATATCCGGTGTGGGAGCTGTTGTTCAAGCTTGTGTGTCTAGGAACGGCGTTCGCAGGGACGGATTCGAGGAAAAGTCACCAGAGTGGGAGGACGTCGAAAGGTCAAAGGAGAGACATTAGCGAGAGGTCGCAGGAGGAGAGGGGGGGGGTTTTCAAGAGCCCGCGGGAGGACGAGAAGCCCGAATGACCACGGGCCGTGGGACAAAGGGAAAAATAGCGACGATAAGCGCGTCCCGCTTTCGGCGCCGGGAGTTGCGTGTAGTTGGCCGGGGGTCCAGGTGATTCACTAGTGTCGGGGTGCAGCGCCGGCCCGGTCAAGATCGTGGGGTTTGTCAACGCAGCGTCGGGAGGTGTCCCGATGAGATAGCATCATGTATCACGGCCTCGTTGCATGTTGTAGAATTATGGTGAATTTCTTCATTGCGAACCGGTCTATAAGGGAGGGAGTCCGAGAGGTTTATGGCCAAAAAGAGTTTAGGCCCATGCATCCCGGGCCGTTGGCCGTAGGGCTGGTCAATTGGAGGACGGAGCACGGGTTTGATATCAGAGTCGTTTCAATATCAGCACCGACATCACTAAAACTATCAGAAAATCAGTCCAAAAATGAATCGAAAGGCAAAAAAGAATTCAGACTTGTTATTCGACCACGCCAGGATTCGAACCTGGAATCTCTAGAGGAATCGGGCGTCTGATAACCGAAATCTAGCGCCTTAGCCATTAGGCCACGCGGCCGATGTTTGATGGTAGGGATTCCACTCTTGGGATACATCAGGGCAGACACAGGGATAGGCAGCCAGCAATAGTGCTGTTGGTCTTCGTGACACGTCAGTTGCTCGTGCAGAAACTTTGTGCGATCCAGGGGCGTGGTTCGATAGATTAGAAGCAGGAACGGGCTGCAGATGTCAGGGCTTCGTTAGCGGGGAGTGGTTGACAGCAGCCCAATGTGCTGGCAGGGTTGACGGCTGCGTGATGCGGAACAGCGATTTGATGGATCTGAAGGGGTATATGGGCAATGATGGTGATAAAGACATGTTTGCGTAAGACCCCGCTCATTACGCATGTCTAAGGCACCGTCATCATCCCTTGGTCACCCTGGTCTCCCATGACTTATCTCCGATTGACTCACTGACAGGATAATCTGAGTCAACCACCCTGGAGACCCTTGCAGGTTTGACACTTCAGACACACCAGAGAAAGAATCGTCATTGAATGAGCCGAGATTAACAGTTGTTGCAATATGAGTTTACTTGCACTATACGGCCAAACGCATTCTCACGGCTAACCCCCTTTGTCTTCACCTTCTCCCTATGTCCCTTTTCGCATCTTCCCTACTATCAGAATCATGTATACCATGTAGGGGACATGACGGTTTCACAATGACCATTGGCCGGGCTTGGCTGATCTCGTACTGTAGGTTAAGGTTTTTATTTAGATACCAGGTTGGCTATGGGTCTCACTTTCAGACTACAAGTTCCAATCCATCGACTGTTTTACCTGTTCTTTGGCCCTTTGCCCATCAACAAAGTCGTAGTAGAATGTAGGATGTCACACAGGACCGTTCTTCAGACAACTACTCAACCGGCATCCCTTGTCAGGAATCCCCAGACGGGCAAACAGAACAAGCAAGCGGCTTCTCTTCAGGCGAGACATCTCGACAGGGGATAGCCGGTTCAACCATGACCATATCACGTATAGAAAGGACAGTCAAACACACAAGAGTGGTCTTGATAGTCATGGCATAACAAAGTGAGAAGGGCGTTACTCGTAATCTATCCGCTACCATGCTCTACCCATCCATGCCCGCCCAAGTTGTTATACAAGTCCCGATTCCTCTTTTGCAACTCATTTATCACCAGCGTCTGCCAGCATCTGAGCAATCGCCGGCTGAAACGCCGCAGCCTTTTTGAAATCTCCCAGCTTCACGCGCATGTGGTCAAACGCCATGAGAACCTCGCCCGCCTCACCCGCGTCTTCCCTCTTGAGCGAGTCTGACTTGACGTAGCGCTGCGAAAAGTGCGTGAGCAGTGTCCGTCGGGCCTTCATCTTGTGGGCGACACTGAGTGCCTCTCCCATGGTCGAATGCTTCTTCTTCTTAGCGTGAGACAGCATGTCGTCGTCAAAGGTGCACTCGTGGACGAGTAGGTGAGCTCCTTCGCACTCGCGTGCAAAGTCGTCTGATGGACGGCAGTCACCCGAGTAGGCGATGCGAAGACCAGATGTGAGCTCAATCTCCGTGGCAAAGGACAGCCAGCAGTGAGGTACAGCAACACGAGTGATGGAACGAAGACCGAAGCTGTCATCTTTGACTTCTCGGCGTCCCGTGTTGAGCTTGTCCGACTGGGAACAGCTAGGGAAGTGCAGACGGTGGAAGCCAATGTCTTCGACCTGGGAGATTTCCTCGAGGAGGCCGCGATATCTTGATATACACGAGATGGCCAGCTTTGCATTGCTGTCTTCCAAGGTGTGCTCATACCAGGCCTTGATGAAGCTGGGGACTCCCAGATGGTGGTCGGCGTGGAGGTGGCTGATGACGATGCACTTCATGTCTCGCAGGATATTTCCAGTCTCCTCATCTCCAAACAACCGGCGGATCTGGCCAAGGGTACCTTCACCACAGTCGAGGAGATAGTTTCCGATGCCAGGGACGCGGATGAGTGTCGCCGAGACGTTGCGGTACTTTCCAGGGATCGAAGAACCTGTGCCAAGGGGGATGATCTCAGCATCACGGTTGGGAATGTCCTTTTCCTCCTCCTCGATCCGTCGTAGAAATTCAGGGTCAGAGGTCTCTTCCTGCGCCTTGCGTGCCAGGTCCATAATCTCGTCACTGACGGATTGTGCTGCCTCGACGAGGTTGGGAAAAGGGGCAACCGTTCCAGTATCGAAGCGAAGGCGAGGCATGAGCGAGATCTTGCTGCCAATGCGGCCGAGTTCGACTTTCAGTCCAGGAGGTATATCCCCCTTGACAGTGTTGTCGTATTTGAGGAGACTGAACCTCTCAGGGTCGATCCGCCGTAGCTTGGTCTGGAGCTCACTTGGTCCAGCCAGGGCAATCATGTTGGGGCATGTATCCTGCGCACAAAAGACGTGCTTCATGTTAGGGTGCTCCTGGATGAACTGATGGATCCTGGCATCATTAGCCAAGCCAGGGCCCAAGATCCAGTAGAGAGTAACGACGTTGGCCATCAACTCAGGGTTGGACCACTCTGGTCGCTCAAAGAAGGAGTCCAGAAAGTCACGAGATTCTATGTCGGCAACGATGAAGCCGTTTCCGAGTTGAATCTCGCCCAAGACCATGTCAGGGGTCACTGTCATGCCATCTTTTCCAGTGACACTCTGGCCCTGGGTCAGATGCTTAAAGTCGGAGACGGCGACTCCAAGCTCCTTTGCCCTTGCCGGGTTGAACTTGCCACGACGGTCGTGGCACTTGACGAGATAGCACATGGACGTTTGGCTGTATATCGTGGGCGGGAGTGGTCGGTGTGTGACGTTGATGAGGTCCGCATTGCGATCGATGAGGCCTTCGTGCTCGGGGAAGATCCAGACAATCTCGTCTGTGTTGTTGATTTCTGTACCATCGCCTGGTCTTGGACCCTTGTATAGTTTCACATCACCACCATTGCGGACAAAGACGGTATCTGTGGGCTTGACTTGGCTCAGCTGTGCGGGAACCAAGAGGCCATTGCCCTTGAGGTGGCCATTGAACATGGTCTTCTCGACAAGAGTAGCAGCATATTCGGGGTCGGAGATCTTTGCCAATTCCTTAAACTGTGCTGAGGAGGGACTCAGATCTCCAACGATGGAACTCGACCGGCGGCGCTTCTGCGGGCTGCTGGAGCGCTCTCTTTGAACTGGGATGTTCCACACGCGGATTGCGTCGTCCTGCCAGTCGGGCTCGAGGTCCTCGATGGTCTTGGCCCTACGATCAGTCCTGTGCTCGTATGTGACCACAGAAACGGGCTGTCGTAGGATCACAGGTCGGCAGGCGGCCAAGCTGTGGCACAAGTTCTCGCCACCGTGTATACCAATGGCCTCGAAAACGCCTGCTTTGACCGCCTTCTTTCCCTTTTTCTGTCTCTCCTCGTTTAGAATGGCCGTCTGTTCCCTGCTTGCCTCCAGCGTCCCACCAACGGTGAGGATATAGCCAAAGAGACCTCCGACCTGGTCCCAAGATATACTGCCGCTGAGGAAGACATGCTCTGTGCTTCCCATGCCAAGTCTTCGACTGTTGAAGGCACGCTGGGTGCCCTCGGAGGGTCGACCGAAGACGTAGGCGCGCCTCTCATTGTGAACGAAGAGACATGTACCGGGAGTGTCCAAGGTGGGGACGGATGCGATCTCGATAGAAGTCGCCATTGGAATACTGGTAGGATATACCCCAGCTTTTCGAATTGGAGATGGGGGGTTTGTCGAGCTCGTCAAGGGCCTAGTTTCAGGCAACCGTGGCTTGCGAAAGGCTCGAGATTTGACTTTGGGAGTCGGGGTTGTCGATTTCTGTCTATAAAAGAATGAGGATGGAGGTGGGGGAAGAAGATATAGGCGACGGTTAATAGATGTTTGAAATTGACACCCAAGACGCTGAGAACCCCATCTTTTCATGGGAAGAGTGTGAAGGGAAATGTTAGCAATGCGGCGTAAGACGAAGCCACAATTGCTCTGACATGGCCAGTGAAGTCTTTGGTTATTGGTAGTCCTACTTTTTCGCAAGGACGCGGCCGAATGAGTCTTTTGCCGCGTTTGCGCTAACAAGCGCCTCGCGACGTCACATGCGCTAAACCCTGGTCCCATGCGTGCCTTCTGCGGCTAGGTAAGAGAGTGGGGCCCCGTCGCCTACCCTGAACAAACTCAGTTCTATGTTGAGCAAATAGTTGGTATTCGGTACTCTATCTCTCTACCCAGTCAACAAGTTCTTGATTTCGGTTATTTTATGATGATCTAAGACATTGTTTATTAGGCCGGCAGTTTCACGGTATTTTTATGGCCCCATGATGACTGAAGAGTGGCATTGGAGTGAGTCAACCTTGGCTAGCAACGGTCAGCACGGGTTAAAAATGCAGTGCAGGTTGGGCGTATCAGTATGTGCCATCTCATAGACAGAAATACCTAAAAACATATAAAGGCTCTGCACTTCGTAAGCGTGCGACGTTGCTATTACATGGCCTGTGATTGTGAGTGTCCAATCTAATTGGTTGCACTGACAATGGATATACCTGGGTGCATATGGAACCAAGTCATGATGGAAGCGTCTGCGACATCGGATACAACCACCCGATCAATACCCATGTCCAACTGCCGAGGCTTGCTTTATCAGGCATTACCAACGAATCGATGCCGCCATCAATCACGAATCGTCGACCCTCTCTTCTCCACAATCCATCCTGATACTAGCTAACTAGATAACTGATTAAACGCACCTTTCAATGCTCTCTGTAGCTCTTCGACGTCCCCTTAAACCTCTCACCCCGCCAAAACTACCCCTCATTACCCGCCCCTTCACCACATCACCACTTTTCACAATGGCGGACCAGGTTAAGCGCAATCCTCACCCGGATTTCAAGGGTGTCGAAGCATCACGTCCAGAGTGGAATACCGAGTCACAGTTTCGTTACACAAAGACTGTCAATCCGGATTGGAAGTTTGGCGATGGCGCAAACAAGCTTCACGAGGGCGATGCGGCAAAGAAGCACGTCGCCATAGATCCCCACGAGGAGGGACGCAACCCCGGCTTCAACTACAAGTTCCTCATCTCTGCCATCACCCCGCGGCCCATTGCCTTTGTCAGCACGCGTTCGGCTGATGGATCGTCGACGAACCTGGCGCCATTTAGCTACTTCAACATGGTCAACCATGATCCCCCGTTGTTCGTCGTGGGCATCGCCTCCGGCGTGGGAAACGCCAAGGATACGCTGCGCAATGTGTCCGAGTCGGGCGAGTGTGTCATCAACATCATCTCGGAGCCCTTTATCGAAGCTGCCAACTCAGCCAGTGCAAACGCCCCCTATGGCGTGTCCGAGTGGGACATTTCTGGCCTCACCCCTGTGTACGACTGCGAGACGGTCAAGTGCGCTCGCGTTGGCGAAGCTGTCGTCAGTATCGAGGCTAAGCTGGACACTCTCAAGGAGTATGACAGCCGCTCCCGTCCAGGCAACAAGTCTGGCACCATCGTCATCCTTGAGGGGACGAGGTTTTGGGTCAGGGAGGATGCCATCAACGAGGAAAAGAACCTCGTCGATCCCAAGGTGCTGAGGCCGATGAGCCGTCTGGGAGGCATCACGTATGGAAGGACCACCGATGTCATGGAGATTCCCAGAGTCGATTTTGAGAAGGACGTTGGTGGGTTGGATGGTGCTGAGAAGCTCAAGAAGCAAAATTCGCAATAGACTAGAGTTTTTATATATGGTTGATGACTGATAGAATAGAGCTAGACGGATTCGCAACCCATCTTCACGTGGAACTGTTTCAGTGTGCAACGCAGCTCTCTCGATTCAGTATCAAACCGCCAGTTCCTCTCCTGGAACGGACTCAAAGGATATCTCAGGAACCAAAACCGCCTCATGCGTGAAAGCAAAAGCGTACATGTCAGAACAAATATCAGGTCATGCAAATCATGAAGCCAAAACCGAACCTATACCGCGAACCCAACCTCAAACAAGCCTATACCGAACCACATGCAACAACACATTCTTGTACACGATGCAACGCCGGAGAATGAACAACTCAAAAGAAAAAGCTCTGCCCGGGCTTGGAAATGACAAACTCGCAGCCCAGCTGCGCCTCCTTCTCGTGCTCGAGGAGCTGCTCCAGGATTTGGTCACCCACATTGGGTCCATCATTTAACCGGTCCTTGACGTGGATGATGACGACCTTGAGTCCATCGAGTTGTCGCATCGGCGCAGACGTGAAAGACTCGAGTTCCCTGAGGGTGAGTTCAGCTGTGGGAGTAGCTAGGTGCGGCGTCGGAGGTGTCTCGGGACCAGTATACACGAGGTCGACCGACGAGGCCTTGATGGTCTTTGGCGAGACGGGGTCCTCTGGCGAGAGATTGGCCAGGGAGGGATTCCGGCGAGGGACTTCCTCGGTGAGACTGCCTACACGCTTGCGCTTCTTGGTGTTGAGGAGTCGGTTACTGCGGGCCTCGGCGACTTGACTGGCCAGCGTACGTAGTTCCTGGATAACGTACACAGGTTTAAGGTGACCAAACAGGCGGTCGTCGCATTGCGAGTCGTCGTAACTGCACTCAATAAAGATGGCGCGAAGGGAGCCCGAATCAATCTTTGGTGCGGCTTCGCTCCAGACCTGGAGGTTTCGGGGACTCAGTGACAGGGAGTCAGGTTCGACGTCGCCAAAGATGAGGACTTCACGGTGGGTTTTCTGGTCCTGGATGAAGTATGCGCTTGAGTCGTAGACGCATATCCGTTCCTGCTCAGTCTGAGGAGACCCAGGGCCGAATGTAGCCTGACTGAGCAGACTCGCGGTTCGTTGGGGAGGTACTGGATGACTGTAGAGGTCGCGTCGTGGAGGTATGGACATGGAGGCATCATGGCTGCCGAATCGCGTCGAGGCACTCGAAGCCGAACCCCTATGGTTGTGCTTTTCGATGCAGTGGCCGTGGCTCACGCTCCAGATCTTGACCTGAAGCCCGTCGGCGACCTCGACATAACCCCTGCCTTCACCATCACCAAGCGCAGGGCTTCCTCCCTCGACCAACCTCATAAAGGTCACCATTCCAGCGCCATTGTTCTCATCACTGAGATTAGGCCAGATGACATGGTTAAAGATGTGCGTCTTGAAGGCCTGGATGGTGCTGGGCAGACCAGCTAGCTTCTTGGGTCGGGTGCCTGGTAAGCCGGCTGTGTTGATGACGAAGCCAGCGATGTGATCGAGATGAGGATGAGTGATAAGATAGGTATCGACAAGCGATTGAGTGATATGAGCGGCATTGGCTAGGACGGACTTGTGAGGAAGCTCAAGGCCGGAGAAGGGGCCTGAGGTGAGTGTAAAGGGGGCGGAGGGGGCTGGTGAGGGTGTCGCAGCCTCAATGAGATTGCATATCGATGAGAGATGAACGCCGGCATCGACGGCGACGACTGAGCCGCGATGCCAGTTTTGAGCGACGGAGCGGACCAAGAAGGATGTGACATTGGACTCGAGAGGTCCGCCTCCAGAGCCCTATGATATGAGGTTAGTCATGGCTTACGCTGCGAAGGTGAGATGATTGTGAATTGTCCCGTAAACAATGCTTGAAACATGCACGGAACACACCCGAAAATGCGAGAGACCAGGAGTAAAGACCCGTTGAATCACATGTGATTCCTCCATGCGTCTGCCTGCATCTGGCTTCCATCGCATCGCGGTAACGTCTTTTGTACACTGCAAGCGACGAGACCCATGATATCATGGGTCAAAACAACAACGGCGGTACAAGGAAGGGGGCGCAAACAACCACATAAAAATACGTACCAGCACAATCACCTGCAGGGCAGGTTCCATCTGATCCTCTCCCATGACGAACACAAGCAACGAGAGTTGACGGATGACGGTTTGAGAGGCGGTCGACCCCGACGGTTGGATAGCACAAGGCAGGCAGTAGGTTCCCCCGTGGTTTATCGGCCCACTAAAAAGTGCCCCGAGCGCCCTAGCACGCACCTTCTGTAAGGTACCTACAGCAGCTGCCGCACGGGCACTTGCGCCTCCACTGGAGAGTCCCCGACCGCCTGAAGGGGGAAGACCCGACTCGGGAGGGTGGCCTCCACTTTCTCGGATCCGGAATTTCAGGGCCTTGGCCGATCTGCAACCGAACGCACGCCGCAACGCCAATGAGAGGACGGTTCAAGCCTTTTCCTACCTCCAAGCTGAAGAAGGGAGAGACACACACCGTGCACGACGGCTTGTAAATATTCTCCGATCCTCCGGGGGGTTGGCAGGTTGTCGAGGGAGATGGCTGCAAAACCCAACCTCGTGACGCGACGCGTGAGGACGGTTACTCTGTGACGACAGGAGAGTAGATATTCGCCGGGCAATACCTAGCGTTGAAGCCTACTCCGTCGACTGCGGGTACAGAAAAACAAAAAGGATAAAAAGGCTGAATGAAGCTATAGTAGTCGCTCGCTCGCTTCGCTTGTACCGAGGCGACGTGCCGAGGATAGGTAGTCCTCAGAGCCAAGGAGTAAAAAGGGTTGGTTTTGTGTTTGGCGCGAATCGAGAGGTGGATATCCGGACACGGGAGTGCCGGTGCGGTGCCACCAGCTGGTTGATTGATTGATTGAAGGGAGATTCAAGAGAAATGAGAGGGTCAAAGACAAAAGGAATACCCCAAACTCTAAAGAATGTTGAAGGATGATCAAAAGTCCATGGGCTTGAGGCAAAAGCAACGGGAAAGTCTTCAACGTCCCCCCGGGAAGACAGCTTCTTTTGAACTAGGTAGCCAGCAAGCCCATCAAGCTATCTCGCACTTCGCCGATGCAGCATCCAGCCAGCAGGGGCGTTTTCTCTGGGCACTGGCACTTCTGCTTGCTTGCTTGTCTAGGTACAGTAGCTACAGCTACGGATACAGCTCACCGGTTGGATGGATTGGGCACTCTTCTCAGCCTCCGCCGTTGCCACCGCCCTCCACAAAGCTCTTGTTCAGCTCTGGAAACACCTCTTGTCCACACACCGGAAAGCCAAACCTTCAAAGACAGACAACTCTTCAGCAAAACGATGTCATCAACAGCAGCAGCAGCCCACAAGACAAAGCTCCCGGCTCAGCTCCCAGGCCGCAGAGCTGTCCTAGCGTGGACCTCAGGGCTGTTTGTCCCCCATCCATCCCCCGGCCCATCTAGCGCACCCCGTGTAAGACCCCCCCCATCCGCCCACTTCGGCGTTCCCGTGCCATGCACCAAAGATCTTCTCCCTTTGGGCCATCTTTCCATTCCTCAAGAGAGGTCCCCTGTCGACAACTGTCAAGCCATACGCTCGGGAGTTGTGTGAGATCCACTCTTTTCCCATGGCATGGCATAGCGCTTCTGCTTTCCCAGAGCTTGGGCCCGCTGGCTGCAGTCCGTTCGGTGGCATGCTAGCTATCCCGTCAACCCTGGTGGATCCTCTCTTGTCCCGTCCTTGACAACGTATCGATCGATCCGTCAGAGCACATGAGGTGTGAGAGGGGAGTCCAAGTGGAAAATCCCTCGGCTTCTTCCGAGATCTGTGTCCTTCGCCTTGGTTGGCACAGCCTAAGGGTGGCTTGAGTCCTAGCTACCGTGTCTGTGTCACAGTCACCAGCTTGTTTTCAGAAACAAAGAGTTGTCAGATCACGACATTATGAAAGGATTCAGCCTGCAAGTTAACTTGATCGTGTTACAGCAAGGATAGGCATCAAATTCCTTTGACCCTGGATTCGCTCTCTGATAGCCAAGTGTCAGCAACTTGGTCAACTCAATTGCTTTCAAGTCTTTACACACAACGTCACCTATTACACTGCTTATTGAGAGTCCACTCTTCAACTAGGACCAACCTTGATTATCTATGACTAAAGAGGAAGGTATGCTTGCGTGAGGACTCCCAACTCCGTGCTGAGCCAAGTCTAATGCATCTATCTATGCGGATATCCCTATCCATGCCCTATTAACAAAGAAGCCAACCAACAGAAACAGAAAAAAAAAAAAAAAAAACCTCCGGCTTGGAGGGGGGTATCGAAAGAGGAAACAAAGAGGAAAGCCGTTTGGCTAACCAAGAGACGCCATCTACGCCATGCCGTTGCCCGTTGTCTATGCAGGACCCCTCCCTCATAACTCATGATCAAAGCGTCTTTGTCGACGGCTTCTCCTGCCTGCAGGACAGAAGCCTCGAGCCATTCCCCACTTTCTGCTATGCCCATCACTTGATGGGAAAGCCGTCCACTGCCGCTTTGCGGTTCTCTAGGCAGCTGAACGCCTGGGGCTTTGTCTTGGACTCCTCCTCAGAGGTGCGCCCTGACCTTGACGCTCGCTGCTCCTGGGCGCCACTGAGCCTCTCGATCGCTTGCGCCGCGGGTTATCACCGAACAGGCTGCCATCGTCATCATCAAGATCGCTAGCTTGTCGCTTCTGTGACCCAGTGATGACATCTACGCTCTGGGACTCTTGCACGGGGGGCGCCAACAGCTGAGGTTGGTCTATACTGGGCAGGGCTACTGTAAGTGAATCCAGCTGCATCGGGGTTGACTCCTCAGGCTGTGGCTGCGGTATCGAATTTGGTTGCTCTAACGGTGATAATACCCTGAAGTCAAACTCCACAGACGGTATCATTTGCATATAGTCGTACTCATCCGGCTCTTTCGATTGTCCTGGCAGGGCCGAGCTTGATTCGCCTGTCTGCTGTGTCATTTGCATCAAGATTGGATCCAGCTGCATCATATTCGACTCATCCAACTGCATAAAGTCTGGGTCCTCCTGGTCATCTGGGACATAGTGGTCAAAGATTGAAGCTACAGGTGTCTGCGTCTTGTTTGGCGAACTCAGCGGGCTATGGGCTGACCCCTTGAACACATCCTCTTGCACTTGTTCCACGAGCTCCGGGTCGCGGGGCAGCTCTCTTGGAGGGACCCATGCGAGGCCCTTCTCATACGGGCTCGCCGTCTTCCGGCGTTTTGCGTTGGCGCGTTTTCTCGCCCTGACCTCTGCGCACTTTCGGCCGTAGATGTTCAGGTCGCCCATGTGGAGGTCGAGGGTGTTTCTATCCTCCTCGGCCTTGGCCCTGTTGCGTCTGTCCCGACAGGTTTGGCGGGCGGTGACTTGATTCTCTAGGTGATGTTTGACTAGGGCGTAAGTGAGCGAGTCTTTGTGGTCACGGGGGATCTCAGGGAGGCCTGGCTGGTTGTCCTGGATCGCCATCCATCGAAGGAAGGCCTTGTTGACAATGGCCCTGTCGGTGTCGCGGTTGATCGCCATGAGGTTCTTTTGCTCTTTGGGAAGGGTTCGATCGTCTGGGAACAGCTTCCTCTTGACCCAGAACTCGTGAGGGTCTACACACTGCTCGAAGCACCAGAGATGCATGCAGCCCGCAACCTTGAAGGGATCCTTTAGCCCATTAGACGTGAGATCATGGTACTCATCAAAGGCCACGCGGACAAAGCCAGGCCGGATGATCTTGGAGATCACAGGGCAACCGGCGTATCTACACCTTCGATCACACTCCTGCTGCCGACAGTTGCTCTGGGCGGGGGGCTGCTGGACAAAGATGTTGACGTCTCGGGGGCAGTGTTCCAGGTAGTGACGCAACTCTGCGGCGGTGAGTTCCAGGTGGTCGACCCATTGACCCAAGGGCGTGTACTCGAAATGGGGGCCACCACCGTCCCTCTTCTTCCAGTTTTCCACGGGGGGCAGGGGATCTGTGTAGACAAAGGTTGGGTCGCATGCCACGTCCCCCTTTTGCTTGAGCGTCCTGTTGTTCTGAACCTTTCCGCCGATCCAGCGAATTTGGGCACCCTCGTCATCTCGGCCAAGTACATCGGAGGGGGAATCATCCCTCTTGCGCTTCCTGGTATATCCCAACTCCCGGCCCCGAGCTGGTTGCTGATACGCAGGCTGATTGGGGAAGGGGGCCGGACCGTGGAATCCGCCAAAGGGAGGCTGTTGTGCTCTGAAATGTCCTCCGTCTTCTCCCCTCCAGTAACCACGAACAGGTTGAGGAGGTGCATTGCGGTATGCGTTTAGCATATCATCGATGGGCAAGTGGACTTGAGTCGGGGTAAGCTGCATTTGTCCTTGGGCGTCGGTGGTTTCAAACCAGCCGTCCATAGGAGCATACGATGGCCCATTGCGTCCTGCTAGTCCAAAATCGGGGTAGATGTTATTAGGTTGGTAGGGTCTTGCTTGATAGTTGGGGTTGATCTGGAGAGGCCGAGGGTTGTTGGTGTTGTCGTAGTTAATGCCATAGTCGCTAGGTCTGAAGCCGGGCCTCCTGGGATCGAATCCGGTGGTAGGCCCAGGTCCCATTGCCAGTTGGACGAAGCCAGGAGCTGCAGGCTGTTGTGGAACAGACGTACTGCCTGGCACACCCTGGGACACATCGTCGGCGATGGGTTTGTTCAACGTAGTCAGGTTGCCCCAATCTATGTTGTCTAGCCCCAGATCGTCAACCCCGACGTTGGCTAGAAAGTCTGACTGGGCCGCAGCCATGGTCCCGTCCATGTAGGGACCAGAGTTGTGGAAAGAATCCATTCTACTCTGAGGCTCGTGATCACAATGTTGTTGCTGAAATCTTGAGTTTGAACGATTGCTTCGCGCAAAACCTGTCAAAGGTTTGATAATCGTATGTGAATGGATATATAGTGGGTATAATGAACGAAATGAACATTGATCAAGGATGAACCATGAATATTAATACTGAGGCCGGGGACAACACGAGAACATGAGCCCAGATCTATGAACAATGCCTTTCCTTTGGACCTTTGTTTCCAAGAATCCCTTCAAACACGAAGCAAAGAAACGCGGGTCATGTTCAGGATATATTGAACAATGACTGAGTCTCGGAAGAAGGTGTGGGCTCCTCTTTGTCTTCGTAGTCCCCAACCCCCAAGGCCGGGTGGGAGGTCGGGGCCATTGTACCTTGTTCTTATTTTCGGAAGCCTTTTGAATTCTGTGGCTTGTTAGCATCAAGAAAGATGAAAGCCAGCACGATGCCAAAGAAATATGGAAGAAAGCGCATCGATCAGGAGAGCTGTGCACGTTTTTCGACAGAAAGTTCCGAACAGGTCTGTGTTATGCGTGTCTCATCATAGAAGCAGTGGGGGAAGGAGGTAATGTGGTAAAATAATAAGAGTCAAGACTCACCATGCGATAGAAGTGTCATGAGCCAGATCCGAGATGGATCTGGCATGGTAATTGGCCTGTCATGGTGAGTTGAGGTGTCACGTTGGAGAAAGTAGCCACGAAAAGTCTGCGTGCCCAAAGCCCAATTGTACTTGTCTGAATGACGGATGAAGATTCATCAACTCGTCGCAGAAAGAAGGAATTGGGCAAGAGAACGAGACCCTTCAAGGCCATGATTGATGATCCATTGAATGAGGCTTTGGAAGTGCATTGGAGAGAAGAGGTTGAAAATTCCGAAGTTGAAGAAAAAGGTCAGAGTGGGGCACAATTTGATCCGGAGGAGTTTTAATATTCCGACTCCGCCGACACCACCTCACGTACCTAGGTAGGTAGGAACAGATTGAAGCCCGGGACTTTTAAACAGTGGACGGACATCTGATTTCCCTCGTGATGTTGGATGTCATTACAATTTTTTAGTCCTTTAGAAGGGAGAAGGGATGCTCTGAGACAGATAAAGTGCTCCATTGTCCTGTTTGTCTTCAGTGGCAAAGAGCTCTGCAAAAACATTTCCCAATTGGGCCGGTGTCTCATGGAGAGCTTGATGGTGACTTGTCCAAAATCGTGTGATGGGCTGTGCCGCAATACCCTTGTAAACACGAGGTTCGAGGGGGCATCTTGAAAATACACTAGATGATATCCTTCTGATGGGGCCGTATTTCGAATTGTTATACCTCATGCCAGACGTTGGTTCGAGTAAAGGCCCCGTCAAGAGTGGGCGGTTGAGCTCCCTAGAGGCCTCAAGGGTCAGCACCTTGCAACCTCTCAGGGACTTTTAGTGGAGCTAGTGGAGGATGGAGGGGCCGGGCCACACCCAAGGGAGTTTGAGTTGCTGGCGGTCTCAGGAAGGTGCCGTCGGATGTCGTTCGCTCCTCCCAATGGAACCTAGGGCGGCTAAACCAGCCCAGCCCAACCAAGGCAGGGGCTCCCCGCCTTGGTCCAACGGTGGTAGGGCGCTCCTGCCGCGAAAACCAGACCAGAACCTGAAAAGCAAGCGAATTGTCGCCCACCCGCCTGGTCTGGTCTAACCTCAAAGACTTGGTTGCCATACCTTACGTCACGAGACCTTTTGCTGGCTCCTCCAGCCTGTGAGCCGTGGTTTGTCCCTAATCCACAAACCTCAACCTCCAGAGGCTGCATCGCCAACCTCCCACCATGGCCGAACTCAATCCAGAGCTCCAAGAGAAGCTTGAGGAGCTGGACCGCGAGCTCGAGGTTCGTTGGCGCCCCCGGCACTCCCGCATCCACCACCATGATCCCCTCTACCTTATGCGCTCTTCTCCATCATGAGACGTGGCTATAGTAGCGGCTTTCACATCGCTTTCTTGAGATACTTGTTGCTAGAACCTGACTGACTTTATGTGTTTGACAGGAGGGAGATATTACACAGAAAGGGTGAGCTCCCCCATATGCCACCCCGCGATCGCGTGTGCGGTGAACGCTAACCACATCCTTAGCTACCAGAAGCGACGAACCCAACTATTCTCCAAGTTCCTTGGTTCTCCTCCACCCCAGGTCGCTGCCTTGAGCGACTCTCAACCTGGCCTCCGTATACACTCCCCTGACGATTCGGCGCATCCCTCGAGCGATGGCCACCGAGCTGCTGCTTTCGCCGCCCTCGGCAGTGGCAGCGGCCCCATCCCCGACTCTCCAGATTCTCTCATGTATCGACCGTCATCAGGTTATGGACCGCCTTCACGCGCTTCGAACCCCCCCGAGCCGCCGCCCGCCTCTCTCCTGCGACCAGGGGGCTCGATGGCCGGAGGCTCGACCGGTGCTCATCGCGACTCCCTCTTCTTCTCCCCCTCACATACCGAACCTCAAACCCGTAGCGGGACCATGATGTCAGGCGACTATGCTTTCAGACCCGAGCAGCAAGGCGCATATGTCGACCCGCAGCAGCAGCAATACCAGCAACGGCAGCAGCAGTACCAGCAGCAACAGCAGCAGCAGCAGCCTTATGATGGTAGAACGACTACACTACTCGACTCTCAAGGCTATTTTTCCGACTTTGCAGGGCAGCAGCACTATGAACAGGGTCAAACTGTCGAGTACGGGGGACCTCAACAACGATACTCGTCGAGCGATGCCTTTTCTCCCACAGCCGCGATGGCTCCCCCCATGTTGACAGCGAACGATCTACCTCCTCCGGAAGTCCTCGAGTACCAGCTGCCTCTAGAACCTCGTGAAGTACCGTTTGCGATCCAAGACCCTCACGACGAATCCACCCCGATGTCTAAGTTTGACAACATTGCAGCTGTTTTGAGGCACAGGGGCCGGACGATAGCCAAAAAGCCAGCTTACTGGGTGCTGGACAGCAAAGGCAAGGAGATTGCTTCGATTACGTGGGACAAGCTAGCGTCCAGAGCTGAGAAGGTGGCTCAAGTCATCAGAGACAAGAGCTCACTATACCGTGGTGACCGAGTCGCTCTGGTGTACAGAGACTCAGAAGTCATTGACTTCGCGATTGCCCTCCTGGGATGTTTCATCGCCGGCGTGGTGGCTGTCCCTATCAATGACTTGGAAGACTACCAACGTTTGAACACCATCCTCACCTCGACGCAAGCGCATCTTGCCCTGACCACCGACAACAACCTCAAGACCTTCCAGCGAGACATTACCACGCAAAAGTTGACCTGGCCAAAGGGTGTCGAATGGTGGAAGACGAATGATTTTGGCGGTTATCACCCCAAGAAGAAGGATGACATCCCTCCTTTGGTGGTACCAGATCTTGCTTATATCGAGTTTTCGCGAGCGCCTACAGGAGATCTTAGAGGTGTCGTCCTGAGCCACCGAACAATCATGCATCAGATGGCCTGTCTGAGTGCCATCATTTCTACCATTCCCACCAATGGACCTGGAGATACCTTCAACCCGTCATTGAGAGACAAGAACGGGCGGCTGATTGGTGGCGGTGCCAGTAGTGAGATTCTGGTCTCCTATCTGGATCCTCGCCAAGGAATTGGCATGATCCTCAGCGTTTTGCTTACCGTCTATGGCGGCCACACCACTGTTTGGTTTGACAACAAGGCCGTTGACGTCCCCGGTCTTTACGCCCATCTCCTGACTAAATACAAATCGACCATCATGATTGCAGACTACCCGGGTCTGAAACGAGCTGCTTACAACTACCAAGAGCAGCCCATGGTGACCCGAAACTTCAAAAAGGGAATGGAGCCCAACTTTCAAATGATCAAGCTCTGCTTGATTGATACACTGACAGTGGACAGTGGGTTCCACGAGGTGCTAGCAGACCGCTGGCTGAGACCACTGAGGAACCCCCGGGCTCGTGAGGTTGTGGCACCGATGCTCTGCCTGCCGGAACACGGCGGCATGGTAGTTAGTGTTCGTGACTGGCTGGGGGGAGAAGAGCGCATGGGATGCCCTTTGAAGCTTGATCTTGGGTCCGACACAGACTCTGATGAAGGTGGGGAGAAGGAAGAGTCGGAGAAGCCAGCACCCTCAAACGGCTTTGGAAGTCTCCTGGGCGGCGGTGGCACTACGACTACAGAGGAGGGGGCAAAGAATGAGCTCGGCGAGGTCCTGTTGGACCGTGAAGCGCTAAAGACGAATGAAGTTGTGGTTGTGGCCATTGGTGATGAGGCTCGCAAGAGAGCAGGTGACGACCCAGGGCTGGTGCGAGTTGGTGCCTTTGGATACCCTATTCCGGATGCCACGCTCTCTGTGGTTGATCCAGAGTCAGGTCTCCTGGCGTCTCCCCACTCTGTGGGTGAGATCTGGGTTGACTCGCCCTCTTTGTCCGGCGGCTTCTGGGCACAGCCGAAGAATACGGAGCTCATTTTCCATGCTCGTCCGTACAAATTCGATCCTGGCGACCCCACGCCACAACCTGTTGAGCCCGAGTTTCTCAGAACCGGCTTGCTGGGCACCGTTATCGAAGGGAAACTCTTTGTCTTGGGCTTATACGAGGACCGTATTCGGCAAAAGGTCGAGTGGGTTGAGCATGGGCACGAAGTAGCCGAGTACCGGTATTTCTTTGTTCAGCACATTGTCGTGAGCATCGTCAAGAATGTTCCCAAGATTTACGACTGTTCAGCCTTTGACGTCTTTGTCAATGATGAGCATCTTCCGGTCGTTGTCTTGGAGTCGGCGGCAGCTTCGACGGCGCCTTTGACATCTGGCGGGCCACCTCGACAGCCAGAAACGGCGTTGCTGGAGTCGTTGGCCGAGAGATGTATGGAGGTTCTTGTGACGGAGCACCATCTCAGGGTGTACTGCGTTATGATCACAGCGCCAAACTCGTTACCCAGAGTCGTCAAGAATGGACGACGGGAAATTGGCAACATGCTCTGTCGCCGGGAGTTCGATCTCGGAAACCTCCCATGTGTTCATGTCAAGTTTGGCGTAGAGCATGCTGTACTCAACCTGCCTATTGGTGTAGACCCCATGGGAGGCATCTGGTCGCCGCTGGCTTCGGATTCGCGTGCCGAGTTCTTGTTGCCAGCTGATAAGCAGTACTCGGGTGTTGATCGACGAGAGGTTGTCATGGATGACCGGACATCAACCCCCCTGAACAACTTCGCATGTATTTCTGACCTCATTCAATGGCGCGTTGCCCGTCAACCAGAAGAGCTCGCCTACTGCACGATCGACGGCAGAGGTCGCGAAGGAAAGGGCGTGACATGGAAGAAGTTTGACACCAAGGTGGCATCTGTCGCCATGTATCTGAAGAACAAGGTCAAGGTGCGACCAGGCGACCACATGATTCTCATGTATACGCACTCGGAGGAATTCGTCTTCGCCGTTCACGCTTGTATATGCCTGGGCGCAATCATCATCCCCATCGCACCTCTCGATGAAGGCCGACTCAACGAAGACATCCCTGCTTTCCTGCATATCGTGGCCGACTACAAAGTCAAGGCTGTGCTTGTAAACGCAGAGGTGGATCACTTGATCAAGATGAAGCCTGTGGCAAGCCATATCAAACAATCCGCACAGGTTCTGAAGATCTCGATGCCCAGCGTCTACAATACCACCAAGCCGCCAAAGCAGAGCAATGGCTTGAGAGAGTTGAGGCTCACAATAGACCCTGCCTGGATTCGACCTGGATATCCCGTCATTGTGTGGACGTACTGGACTCCAGACCAACGACGCATCGCAGTTCAACTTGGACACGATACCATCATGGGCATGTGCAAGGTTCAGAAGGAAACCTGCCAAATGACAAGCACGAGACCAGTCCTTGGATGTGTCCGAAGCACAACTGGACTGGGATTCATTCACACCTGTCTCATGGGCATCTACATTGGCACACCGACCTACCTCCTGTCGCCTATCGAGTTTGCTACCAATCCCATGTCCCTCTTTGTTACCCTGTCGAGGTACAAGATCAAGGATACGTACGCAACACCACAGATGCTTGACCACGCCATGAACTCTATGCATGCCAAGGGATTCACCCTGCATGAGCTCAAGAACATGATGATCACATCTGAGGGTAGACCGAGAGTTGATGTATTCCAGAAGGTCAGACTTCACTTTGCTGGGGCTGGATTGGACCCAACCGCCATCAACACTGTCTACTCGCATGTCCTCAACCCCATGATTGCTTCAAGATCATACATGTGCATCGAGCCAATCGAGCTCTGGCTGGATACACAGGCTCTACGGCGTGGTCTGGTTATACCTGTCGACCCAGAGGCGGACCCCAAGGCCTTGTTGGTTCAAGACAGCGGAATGGTCCCTGTCTCGACTCAGATTGCCATCATCAATCCTGAGAGCCGACTACATTGCCTCGACGGCGAGTATGGCGAGATCTGGGTCGACTCCGAGGCTTGTGTCAAGTCATTCTATGGTTCCAAGGATGCCTTTGATGCTGAGAGGTTTGACGGACGAGCTGTTGATGGAGATCCTAGCATCCAGTATATTCGGACAGGAGATTTGGGTTTCCTGCACAACGTCAGTCGACCGATCGGCCCCAACGGAGCCCTGGTGGAAATGCAGGTATTGTTTGTTCTCGGAAACATTGGAGAGACGTTCGAGATCAACGGACTGAGCCACTTCCCGATGGATATCGAGAACTCGGTGGAGCGGTGTCACAGAAACATTGTGGCCAATGGCTGGTAAGTGCGACTATCTCATACAGAGTTGACTGTACTGACAAACATATAGTGCCGTCTTCCAGGCTGGTGGTTTGGTTGTGGTGCTCGTCGAGGTCAGCCGCAAGCCCTACTTGGCGTCTCTCGTCCCAGTTATTGTCAACGCTATCCTCAATGAACACCAGATCATTGTCGATATCGTAGCTTTCGTCAACAAGGGGGACTTCCCCAAGTCTCGTCTCGGGGAGAAGCAGCGCGGTAAGATCTTGGGCGGATGGGTCAGTCGAAAGCTTCGCACCCTGGCGCAATTCTCCATCCGTGATATGGACGCGGCTGCTGTCAACGAAGTTGGAGGTGTTGTTGACGGGATGGATCAGGCCAGAGTATCCATGGTTAGTGTCCGCAGCGGAGGAAATCCTGCCCCTGGCTCTTCCAGTCTGAGGAATGCCGAGCAGGCTCCGCAGATCCCTGAACAGGAGGAATTTGTACACCCACCTCCTCGTCAGCCATATGTCCCTTCACACAGCAACATCACAGAGACATCAGATGACCTTGGGACACCAACGACCTACAAGGACTCGCGCGTTTACCCCGAGGTGGCACCGCAAGCCCCGGAGCCTCAACCCCCAGCTCAGCTCAGCCTTTCTCCCCAGGCAGAACAGGCCTTTGATGCGCCTGATTTCTCGCACTATGGTGCTACTGAGCCCGAGCAAGGTCCTCTGCCAGCTCCAGGAACGAAGCCTGAAGTACCAGCTGTGGTAGGTCAAGCGCCACCCCAGATTCGACTCCCAGGTGTAGACGGGCGAGAAGACGTCAACTTTTGGGGACAACCAAACAGGGACTCCAACGACGAGGCGGACTGGACGGCGGACGCCATCATGCACATGAACCTTGCGGGCAGCATGAATCCGCGATGAATATAACGGCTATGGAACGACGGGAGGGGCATGCCATGATGGCGGAGTTGGGGCTGGGAACATCTAGACATGTACATGCCGGATCCGTCTGTACTTTGATAGCATTGAGACGTGTTGGATGTGGTGATGGAGACACGGCTGCTACATGTCTAGTTACATTGTTTTGAAGACTATTTCTCCTTGTTTGAGGTCTAAGATGAGAAGAACTATGAACTGTGATACTACCACCAATGTTTCCCATGTAACAGGCACAACATCGAGCAAGACAAGAAGCCGTTTGAAATGTGCCTGGATGGGTAGGAAAGGATATGGAAGACTATAATTTGGAGTGAGCTGGGTCATCCGCAACTGCCATGTTCATTCAACCAAAACACCAAAAAAAGAGATCACCAACCAACAAGAGGTGAGATAAAAAGAAAAAGTGACAAAGGAGTAAAAAGAACACCGATCGACGTGGGCCTGATTCGAACAGACGCCTCCGAAGAGAATAGATTTCTAGTCTATCGCATTAGACCACTCTGCCACCACGCCTTGTGATTGGATGATGAGACTTGTCAATACTTTGGTCTTTGACTGCTTTGGTGGAGACGACGTCAGTGGTTGATGATAGTCTGAGTTCCCAACAAAATGATAACGCCATAAAACACTGAGAGACAAACCTTGGGTGAAAGATGACACCTTTTCCACTTTCATGTCGAGACAAATACCCTGCCCTTTACCTTCAACTTCATCTCGCCACTCCGGGACAGCAAGCGCGCCAATCTATCCAGCCCCTGACTTGGAAATCGACGACAGCCAAGGAGAGTTCTGGATCGCCTTCATCAAGGAATACAAGTTCTTTGTCCTAGTCGAGTGATTAGCCATGGATTCCTCCCATGATGGCAGGCGAGCTCAACTGGCCAACATCAACAACAACCTTCTAATGCCAGTGGCAGCAATAAAGCATCAACGGAAAGACACCAGCCTCGCGAGTTGAAAACATCCAAGTGGTCTCTCGGATTGTACATGTTTATTAGGAGAGTTTGTCTCATCACTACCTCTTCCTCCTCTTTCTTTCCATGTCAGCGAGGGCTTGCTTCACGATGCCCTCGGCCTCGGCGATGACGTCGCTACCACGCCGCCAGGTGTACAAGGCTACTCCTAGCCCGTCTAACTGCTCGTGTGCCCTCATCAATCTCCTTTTCCACAACTCTAGCTTCTTGTTGACTGCTTGAGGTCCCAAGGTGGGTGAGCCTCCAGTCGGGGTGTTACCGTCAGACCGGCTGCCAGACCTGGCAGTGCCAAAGGAAGGTGGTCCGTTTGTCGGTGGGGGTAGAGGTTCGTAATCTACATCTAGGTTTGTTGTCGTCTGAGCACGGTGCGGTGGAGGACGAGTGTTTGGCTCCGTGATGTTGGAGGGGGTAGCACGTCGTCTCGGGGGAGGTGGAGGGGGACGATCAGCATCGTACGCAGGTCTATTGCGTGGTTGTGCTGGGATCTTGAAGCCACTGTTGCTGCTACCCATACTCTGCTGGGAGGAGTTCTGGATCTGCGACAGTGGGTGTGGTGCCATGGGCTCTCTGACTTGTATAATAGGCTTCCTAGGCGGTGGAGGGGGAGGTTGCTCCTCAGAGTTCTGTCGAGAGAGCCCAAGTCCAGCAACCCCCTTGTTCAACTCAGTGATAGACCTAGCGCTTCTAAGGGCCGCAGGTTTGGCTGGTCTAGGCGGTGGAGGCTTACGTCCACTAAGAAGATCGGTTGTGCTGGCCGTCTTGTTGACGCTCGAGCTTCGAATCTTAGCGAGAGCTGCAGAGTGGTCCATCGCTGTCTCCCCAGGTTCATCAGAAAAGTCGATCAGGGTTCCCATAGTTGGACCCGTGGATGGTCTCCTTTCTCGGAAAGCGCCTGGTACCAGATTCTGAGAGGAAGCATTCCGTGAACCGTTATTGTATGTGATTGAAGTGTTTGACCGGTTGGGATCAAATCCGGCGTCGAAAAAGGGTGTGTCTTCTGGCGTCGTCACATCTCGGATGAAGACGGCAAGAATACGGCCAGGATTGCTAAGGGCAAGCTCTGTGTAAACCTCCAAATCAGCCTCTCCGCTATCACCCACAAGGATGAAGCTCCTCTCAGGAAAGTCCCTGAGCAGCCGTGTTAGGGTCGATCTCTTTCGTTCAGCCACTGGCTCAAAGATGCCCTGAAGCATGCCGCTGTACTGCTTCAAGTGAAGTGACCCCGGCGGCAGTCCGTGAAGCTTGAAGAAGCTGGCTAGGACTGGGAAGAGTTGCCATGGACTGTTTGAGCAGTAATGAATGCTGACGCCAAGCTGGTACATGCGATTATACCATTCTCTCACTCCCTCGACCGAAAGCTCGGACAAGTCGCGCACAAATGTGTTGCGAAAGATCTCCTTGGCGCCTCCAGAGATGTTAGATTTCTTGACAGTGTCGTCAATGTCACTGATCAGGCTGACCCCATAAGGCTCGATGAGCTTGATCTCCTGAGTCGTCGATAAGTCCTCGCTCGCTAGAACCCGGACATGGGTTGGTAAAAAGCCTAATGCAGCACGGATGATGAAATGACCTGCGTCGTTGGTCATGACAGTTCTTGACTGAGACTTGGTGTCGTTGTAGAAGAAGAGTGTGATAGGGAGAGCGACAGATGGATTCGTCATGAAGGGCGCTATTCGCGCCATGAGATTTGCGTTAGCAAGCACCAAATCTGCCTCGCTCATCTCAGTCGTGGATGTTGAGAAAGTTCTGGCTGGCATCGTTGGACTTGACGGAGCCGAGTCTGGGGACTGATTCCCACTCCTTGATCGAGGAAAATAGAAGCTGTCCGTCTCTGGGTCGCTGTTCTCCTGGGGTCTCTCACTGTAGCCTCCACGGTAGGCCACACGCTTCTCTTGCTGTCCTAGTCGTTCGATGCGCCGCGCTTCATGCTCAATCTTCTCCCGCTCCCGCTCCTCCTCGTGCATCTGATGAGTTCGGGCAGGTCCGGCATTGAGATTGTAAGGTTGATCAGCTCTTGGAGCTGGTATACCGCTGAGCTGCCGTGCCAGGCCGATCAGTATTCGGTTCCTCCGTGTCATTGGTCCCGTGTGAGGAGAGTAGATCCAGCCTCGAACATCAACGTCGACGATGGCATTCTCATCCTCGTTCCTCTCCCATTCTTGTCTCCAGAAGTCCTCATCTCTGATACTCCCATGAGCAGCTTCTGACTGGTGCATTGCTGTCTCGCCCCAGTCTCTCTTTGTATGTCGTTTCGCGTACGAAGGGAACAGGACCATCTGATCGTCGCCCTGAACTGTAATGGCGACATCAGGGAAGGCACCTGGAATGTGTATCCGGCCGTTGTTTTCATATGTCCCATCCATACCTCGCGCCCTAGTCTGGGCGTATGATTCCTTGATCTCGGTAACCGCTGCCTGGCCGCTCCTGTACAGATTGCCTGCCATGGCAGCCAACCGTTTCCGCCGGTATCCTCTCTCCCGATCTACTGGGCTGGTGGCCCGGTCTGAGCCGTAGCCCATCATACCCCCTCCGGTAGGCGGCATTCTGCGTGCCACGAGACCCTTGTGCCGGGTCTTGGCATGCTTGACTGGTCGATGTGCTTGCTGACCCAGCCACAGACGTCTACCCTGCCTTGCGACGATGTCTACGATTCGAGATTTCTCGGTGCGCCGGCGCTGGCGCTCAACTATATAACGGTAGACCCGTGACTGAAAGTTGTGCTTCAGGTAGGGAAGGGTATTGAGGTGGAAGTTGAGTAGTCGTTCGCGATATCGCTCTCGGACGGCACGTGGGAATAGGAAGCGCAGGAGGTTCTGCTTGTGGCGCGGATGAGGGCGATAGGGGCCGAAGAACCTGAACGGAGCCACCTTGTCGACTGGCCCTCCCGAGACGGGGTATCCGATTTATAGGCGAGGAGAGGCGAGGCGAGGCGAGGCGTCTCTAGACGGCGAGCTCACGATGACGGTCCGGCTGACGGTGGGAGAAGACGAGCTTGGTGGATGCGACAGGCGACGGCCTCGTCGCAGGCGGGCGCGTCTTCTGACGGGGGCGTTTTCAGCCTGACACTATGGTCAACCGAGATGACTGATGCACATGATTCGAGTCTGCCCGGCGGGTTTTGGAGGTCTTGAAGGTAGCAATGTTGGACTCAGCTCGTGACCTCTGTCTCGGGCTGCCTGAGGAGAGTTGAGGGCTCAGCCGAGGCGTAGTTGATGACGTAACCTGGAAGATTCGATCGGACTTGCCTAGAGCTATTGGGGACAGGGCATCAGCATATTCTCACCTAAGCGGAAGGTATAACTCATAGACTTGAAGAAAAGAAAATCCTTATAGGATTTAAATAAGTTTTAATAAAGTTACTCTAATATTAGAGAAGAGTTAGATCTTTATTGCTATTATAATATGCTTTTTTCTCAACCCGCGTGGTAGCTAACCTATAACTGCACATGACATGAGGTTTCAACATCTTACACCCTCTATAATTGGCCATGTTTATTTTTATCGCACCTTATAGGTCACATATTCCTTTTGCGTTGCGGACTGTGCGTTTCTTGTCTCATTATCGCATGGTTCCCGTGCGTGTTTCTTGCCGAGTTATCCAGGAGCCATCCACGCGAGATTAGTCTCCAGATGGGAGTTGTTGTGATAGTGAGAATTCCCAACAGTCTCATTAGTCCTTTCTGGGAACGTGTCGAAACAGTTGTTCTTAATTGTCTCTTGTTCCTTCTTGGCAATCATCTCCCAGTCATCCACCAAATGATGGATCAAATAGTCCTGGGATGTGGACTTGTTTCTTCCCCTAACACTGAGGGTTATTGAATGGGCTCATTTCTCTAGTCACTTTCTGTTTCACGTATGCGCATTAACTCACTCCAAGTCTCCTTTTTCAGGTCACTTATCTGTGAAACAATGGGTGTAGTGGACGCTAGCATTTGACTCAACACTTGTACGCCGGTGAAGAGATAAATACGACGCCAAAGGCAGAAAGCAAAATACGGGTCAACTCCCCTCGAAGACGTCATCTTGCAATACAATCATTCATAAAAGTCATAAAAGACATATCACACGGTTGTTTCTAGGAGTGGTAGGCTCACAGAGTTTACATGTTCCCGCTCTTTCTTCACCTCACCCCTGAATAGGGGTATGATATGACACGAACAACGTGGCTCGGGGACCAATGGCAGAACTCCATTGTGAAGGCCAATTGATGGAAGTATAAGTGTTGGAAACTTCTGGGAAACATGCACCTGATTCAGTTGGCCCCAGGTTGGAGTGGTCAATCGAAGTCGAGGCAGCTAGGTCGCAAGTCCAAGCCAATAATGTGGTTGCTCCTGGGCAAGGTCCTTGCGAACCAGGCCGTAGTAGCAAAATTTGGCTTAAAGCTCGATTGCTCTGGTGACAAGATCAGACTGAATACCAGAAGGGATCAGGAAAGATGTCTCGAGGCCGAGAAGGACCGTATCGGATGCGTTTGGCCTTTACGAAACGCATTAAACGTCTAATATATAAAGTAATCGGGAGTGAATTGGCCGCTAACATGGCTTATTACCTAGCGTTAGGATGGTGAGAAGTAACTCCGGGTTCTTGAGGCACTATGTGCCCCGAGTGTGGCCTCAAAGCTACTTTGGGATGGGAGAGGGGTTTCCAAAAGCCAGCGCGGAAACGGCGCCCGGCATTGATGGACAGGGAGTGGTACAGCAGAGATGGAAAGGAAGAAATTGGCTGCAGAGAGAATCAGCTCACAGGATGGAATGAGAAGCGTAATCGAAGAGAGTGTTGGCCATGTTGTTGAGAACTCTAGGCAGGCCTCAGAGACTGCAACCTTGAATTTGACGGTTTTGAGTATTGGGAGAGCAGCCATGGCCATTCCGCTCCGGGAATCGCGTCTTGTCAATGCAAGGTGCCTTGTCTGAACCACCTATTTGCCGACACATCACATTGTGGTGGTAGCCCAGTTGTGCCGTGTCTTGTTGCCAATGACACTCTTGGCTGATGCCCTTGATACTGGGTTCAGACAAGTGCTTTTTTCTGTATCCAGTACCTTGACGAAAACTCATCTTGATACCTCGTTCAACAGTGATGATCACGTACCACATGTGCTGCTTGTTTTATTGACAGCATATCATATACGTTCCACACCACTCCCTCCCCAGGTCGCCTCCTTTCCTGTCTGTCTCTGAACGACGCGGCATCTATCCCGCCTCTGTCAAAGACGGTCAGAGACGTACATCGCCTGCACTTTCTACTTCTAAATCGCTCACACCATCTGCTCAATATCGGCTTCTTCCGCAGAGTCCTCCCTGCAAGCATCTTTCAGCTCCTTCAGCACACCTTCCTGGTTCGAAGCGCTCCACTTGCGTGTTTGCCTTGGCATGCCGTCAGCGAGCGCCGGCAGCTGCTTGGTATAACCGTCATATTGCTGCAGGGAGGGCTGGGGCTTCCACCACACCTAGACCCGTTCTCCTGTATGATGAGAGACTGACGACGATGTTGATAATCCACAGCTTCTCCCGGCTTCCCCGACAGAGGTTTCAGATCTCGGATGTCTCTGGTGTCGTTAAACCCCGAGACAACAGCCCTCTCTTTCGTCAAGGTGGTGATCCCCTAGTTGCCAAGGATGTCCATCACATGGTACCTCGAGGTCGCCGCCGGATACTCTCGTCAAAGTACACGAGGACGAAGTCGAAACAAGCAAACGAAACAGAGTTTGATCTTCACATTCCTTGCCCATCTTGAAAACGAATGTCACGGTGGAGTGGCAACCTTGAATGCACCGTGGTGGTGGAGTGGACTGGGCTTGATGCATCCAGTTTGGCGCAGGGCAACAAGGCTCCGAATAGGGGGCATAACGGTCAAACACTTGGAACTGACAAGAAAGCATATTGATTTGTAGACTTGTAAAACAGTTCGTGGTAACAACTGAATGACCGCAAAACTAAAAGGCCAAGGCATAGAAGCTTCCACGCCACGGTTCCTTCGATTAAGAGACTTGAAGTAGCCGGAGAGAAAAAAGAGGTCTCAAACACACATCAAACGGGACAAACTTTTAAGAGTGCCAATGATGTTGGCACACCAGCTTCATTAGGAATACAAGTCTCACCACGGACGAAAGAGGCTTGCTCGCCGCGTTTCTAGAGCCGTATAACCTTCTGTAAGTAGCTGAATACGAATCTACTTTTGGCTCACCGCGTACGTTGACCAAACGGCTGCGTGCCAAGGGGGGTATTGGTTGACTATCCCGGAGCGGGCCGGCGGGAACGGCGTGTGCCGAACCACGACGAGTTTAGCTCTAGGAGGAAAGAGAGAAAAACGTCGAGGGGGGAACTCTTGTGAGCCAATCATGAACTCTACGGTGATGGAGATCTGGAATGCCGTTCTGAAATGTGACGAGTCTAGATTGAGGGAATGTCTCAGATTCACGGAATGCACACATGGTGGCTTGCCGAGAGACTCGTCCTCCTCCGGCAGCCGGACCTGGGAGGCATCGGTGATGGAGAGGGTACGATGAACCGATCGAGTTGCTCAAATTCTTAGTTGTTCAGGGTTAGTATATAATTCACCTACTCGCCCGGCAATGGATCAGATCATCAGCACACCAACCCCTTTAACATCACATCACCAACTTAAACAATGAAGTTCCTGAGCCTCCTCACCCTTGCGTCGTTTGCCTTGGCGGTGCCGGCACCGGCCTCGGAACCTGAGCCTGTTCCTGAGCTTGTCTCCCGGCAGCAGCAGACTGCCGTGGGTGTCATTGTCGACCAGGTCGCTACACTCAGGACTGCTGTCCAAGCCAACGTTGAGACTATCAGTATGGGAACCTTTAGACATTTAGAAGAGTAAAATACTAACAAGGCGTTATAGACCAGGCCGTGGCCGAGATCAAGGGCAACGTCGACGCTCAAGTCATCGTCCAGCTCCAAGCCATCATCAAGGCCAACCTTGAAGCCATCGTCCAGGCCGTCGTAACAGCCACAGCTTCCATCGTTGCCGTCACCACCGGTGCCGCAGGAGGTGTCGCCGGCGCCATCATCGGCCTTACTCAGCAACAGATCATTCAGCTCATTGCAGCCATTGAGGCGTCCATAGAGGTCATCAGCCAGATCAGCGTCGTCATCACCGTCATTGTCACCGATCTGTCCCCTGATATCCAAGCCTTCCTCGACGCCGAGATTCAGGCTGTCAAGGAGATCCTGAACCCCTTCATCGCTCCCCTGGCCATCTTTGCTGCTGCCATCTTGAGGGCCTCGGTCGTGGTCACCGTTGCCATCACAGGACTGAGGGCTGCTCTCCTTGCCCTTCTCCGCATCCAGCTTGGTCTCATCGCGTCCCTCGGAATCCCAGTTGAGCCAAGCATTCCCACCGTCTCTGCCGTTGCAGGTCTGTAAAGAGCATGTCATGTGGTTTGACATATCAGGAAACACTGCTACCGCAACACCGGAACTTCTAAAGCTAGGGCATGATCCACGCGTCCAATGCAAGGGGCGTGAGTGATGGAGGCTCGGTGCTGAATGGAACTTCTCTTTCTGCAATCTCAATAGGCTTGGATCAATCATCGGATCAGATCGTGGCCGGGGATTGTGTTCAACACACTACCGTGGCTACACGAGAGCTCTGGCTCTCCAGGACTTGACCGGAACTGGGGTTCAACAGAGGAATAAAACACGCCCGTTTGTCGATAATAGATGTAATTCTTAGAGTAATTACCCTTGATCACTTGACCGATCTGACGTGTGCCTTGCTACAAGTTTCATTAAAATCTACGTACATCGCTGACAATAACTCCCCTTTTCTTCACCTCCTCTTGCCACCAGCCTTGCCCTTGGCTTTGCTGGGGGTGCTCTTCTTGTCTCCGCCCTTTGCCTTTGACTTTGCTTTCGCCTTGGCTTGATCCTTATGCCTTGCCTTCACCTCGGCCTCGGAACTCTTGCCCTTCCTCCACTCTTGACCCTCGGCGCGCATTTGCTTGGCGTCGAGTCGCTTCTTGTCCTTGTTGCTCAGCTTGCCCGTCTTCTTCTTCATGCCCTCCCGCATGCCGTTCAGCTCATCACGACCGGCCTGCTTGGACTTCTTCTTGTCATGTTCCGTTTCGAACCATGTTCGCTTGGGTCGTGACTTGATGTCGGCCTCATGCTCAATCAGGTTCTCACCCTTCTTCACCTGCATCTCGACATGGGCCAGATGCTTCTCCTCCTTCTCTTCCTGCATGATTTCGTCAATCTCGTCATCCATCTCGTCGATCTCGGCCTGGAACTTGTCGGCTTCCGAAGCTTCGATGGCTCGGCTGATCACCTTGGCACCCTGGGCCTTGGCAGCCTTGACGGCAGCCTTGACGACCTTGCGATCGGGCTCGGCGGCAAGAGTAATGGCGGTACCCTTACGGCCAGCTCGGGCAGTACGACCGACTCTGTGAACGTAGATCTCGAGCGACTGAGGTGCTTCGTAGTTGATGACGGTATCGACGCCCTTGATATCCAGACCACGAGAAGCAAGATCGGTGGCTAGAAGATAAGACACTTTGCCGTCTCGGAACTCTTCTACACTGGAGATACGCTGTGCATTTTGTTAGTATCGGGTACTGATATACTTGAGATGATACTGACCTGAGTTTGGTTCATGCTACCGTGGAGCTCGGCGCAAGACAAACCAAGAAGACCAAAGATGATGCGAGCTCGGTGAGCCTCCTTCTTTTGTCGGAAGAAGATGATGACTCGTTCTGTGTAAAACGTCTTGCAGATGTACGCCAAGTAACCCATCCGCTTGTCTTCTCGGCCAGGTCGCAAACGAACAAACTCCTGCACCAAGGTGCCGACGGTCTTCTTCTGCGAGTCAACCATGACTCTGGCTGGCTTGTTCATTCCCACGCGGATCAGTCGGTCAACAGTGGAGGTCATGGTAGCCGAGAAGAGCATGGTTTGACGAGACTTGGGGAGAGTTGTGAGAATCTCGTTCAACTCGTCCGCGAAACCGTCTTCAAGCATACGATCGGCTTCATCGAGGATCAGAATCTCAACCGTGTCGACATTGAAGCTGGCTGAATTTCGCATGTGATCGATGAAACGACCTGGCGTTGCGATGATGACATCTGGTCGCAATCGCAGCTCTGCTTCCTGAACCTTGAGACTCAGACCACCCACGGCGAGGGTAAACTTGATATCAGTGTAGGCAGCAAGCTTGGTAGCAACAGCGTGACATTGGATGGCCAGTTCACGAGTGGGTGTAAGCACGACGACTCGAGTCGTGGGGATCTTCTTTGGCCGGTACAGCAAACGCTCGAGAATGGGCACGATGAAAGCACCAGTCTTTCCGGAACCAGTGACAGCACCGCCGACGAGATCCTTGCCCATGAGGGCAATGGGGATGGACTTGGACTGAATAGGGGTGGGCTTTGTGAAGCCGACAGAAGCAAGACCGCGAAGAATAGGACGTGACAGAGACATGGCCTGGAATGACGACGCATCCACCTTCTTGCCTGGCTTGGCCTGTTCTTCTGGCGCAAAGAAGGCCTTGCGCTTTTCCTCTTCCTCGGCATCTTCCTCATCGTCGCTCTGGTCTGAGACCTCGTCGTCAGGGTGGCCAACAGGGGTGGCTACAGAGTCGTTGTCTGAAGCTGCCTCGTCATCGTCATCGTCTTCGGCCTCATTCTCAGACTTGTCCTCGTCGTCTTCCTCGTCGTCCCCAGATTCTTCGGCGCCAGAGGCAACGTTCATACCAAATGCATCGTCGGCGAGAACCTCATCATCGTCATCGTCGAGGTCAACCTCCATGTCGTTGGTGTCCTCCTCAACTTGGTCGGCATCCTCCTCAGCATCCTTGTCTGCAGATTTTCCAAGCTTCTTTTCCCTCCGTCTTCGGATAATCTCGTCGAGGTCGACGCCCTTCTTGTCGGCGTTCATGCCCTTCTTCGCGCCATCAAAGCCCCATCCCTCGAATTCTTCGGTGCCAATGTCTTCTGCCTCCTCGCCGCCGAATTCAAAGTCAGAGTCCATGGCTCCATCGTCGTCATCATTTTGGCCCCAGATGCCTTCGGCGACCTCCTCTTCATCATCCTCGGGGGTGGCGGCGCGTTTCGACTTCTTGGAGACTTTGGAGGTCTTGGCCTTCTTCTTGGGAGGCTGGGTAGAGACTTGCTCCTCCTCGACCGGAAGATCGTCGTCGTCGTCAATGGTGTGAATAAAGTCATCTTCAATTGGCTTTCGCTTCTGTGAGGGCGCCATCTTGGACGAATTGAGAGACACTCGTTACGTGTCTTTGGAATTGAAAAGATGAAGTTTGAAGATGCGACTCTCGATAGTGGGGCACCTTCCCTCCAGCAAATCTCGACCTTTTTTTTTCTGCCGGTTTTGAAAAATTTGGCGGTGAGTAGAGCTCCCGTCCTGTTACGTCCGCGAGCACGAGCCAGCATGTCGGTCAGCAAGTTCCTGCCACGTGACCTCACTACAAGAGCAGCCCAACGTCAACCAGCTTCAGGGGCGAGAGCGGGGGATTAGGGGGCGTTGGAGGGGTTCTGGTGCAGCGGTACGCGTCGGTACCAGACTGGCCCATCAAAACACAGCAAAAACACAGCACAAGACTTGGTCTCCACGGGTACCCCCCACTACCGTCAATCTGGTTGATTGGGCGACAGGCAAAGCCAACTCTTCTGTTCTGGAATCAGCGCGAAGACTGATCCATGGTTTTAATTTCTCCCCATCCCGACAACGCAATCTCTCCTTAAGCTGAGCTTGCTTCTGCGCCGTCTCTACGCACGCCTCCTTTCCCACCTCCGAAAGACGTTTCTCAATATCAGCTGCCTCGATCAGCTCCCCTGCTTCCTCCGACGTCGCTTGCGTTGCACCACGATCCCGAATAAACAAATCTCTAGTTCAAGATGGGCGAGTCGAGGTTGGTGATGCCTTCGGGCCGCCTACGACATGGCGGCCTCTGCTAGTGGCGCGCTGCTGGTGCTGACTTGGGCTTCTCCTCACAGACAAGAGCTTGTTGCGTGGCTCAACAGCCTTCTGCAGCTCAACATCACAAAGGTCGAGCAATGCGGTACTGGGTGAGTCGACCTCTGCCCCGCCCCCTCGTTGAATTGAGTGAGACCCGTGCCATCATCATGGATGGTCATGGCGGCTCAAAACAACAAACAACCCCGCTATCGAGATCACGACTGCGCCGCCCGGCACAATGTGATGGCCAAACATCATGATACGAGGGGACATTGCCTATAGAACCAGCGTCTAACATTCTTCTCCTAGCGCCGCCCTCTGCCAAGTCTTTGACAGCATCTACATGGACGTCCCCATGTCCAAGGTCAAGTTCAATGTGAACTCGGAATACATGTACATTCAAAACTTCAAAGTGCTCCAGAGTACGTCCACTGCCCCGTCCTCTCCACCCATCACCACCTGACCCTTCAACAGACCTCTTTGCGAAGCACCAGATCGACAAGCCTATTCCCGTATCGGCCCTCGTCAAGTGCAAGATGCAGGATAACCTCGAGTTCCTGCAGTGGACAAAGCGCTTCTGGGACCTCAACTTCCCGGATCACGAGTACGACGCCGTTGCCCGACGAAAAGGCGGTGCCATGCCCCCCGCTGGTGGTGCCGCCCCCCGATCCGCCGCTTCCAGCAGCGCCGCCCGTCGAGCAGGTGGCACCCCCAGCGGCGGCCCTCGAGTTGCCAAGGCTGCCGGCCCCGCCACCGCCGCCCTTCAGCAGGAGAACGCTACCCTCAAGGAGACAGTGACAGGCCTCGAGAGGGAGCGTGACTTTTACTTCAGCAAGCTCCGAGACATTGAGCTTCTAATCCAACAAGCCGTCGACGAGGACCCTGAGCTGGAGAAGCAGGAGGACGGCCTCATCAAGCAAATCCAGACCATCCTGTACTCGACAGAGGAGGGCTTCGAGATCCCCGCCGAGGATCAGGTGGACGACCAGGAGACCTTCTAGTCCCGCCAGGCCCATACCAAAGTCTTTGGAGATGTAATGAACGCGACCATGATGAGTTGAGCGTACTGGGAGGGAGCACATAGTCTGGTTTTCTCCGGCATGAGGCAAAAACGGGCATGGACTTGGAGTTGAGGCCTCATACTTTTGGGGAGGGACTGTGTTGAAAGCCAATGAATGCGCGCATTGGCAATGATTGGCACTAGAAGCGAAGCTTTTCTCTTATTCTTGTTCCCGGGGAACGTGTTCTGAGCCCCTGTGAATGAATACAAAATTGATCTTGTTGGAAACGTGCCTGCTTGTCATCTTGCGTTGCATTGAGGCCCACGGGAGCGGCTCGGGCCGCCGCCATGGCTTGAGGTAATTCAGAGGTCTATCACATGGAGTCGTTGAGTGGAACGGCTACGATGCTCATCGATCACAGATCCTTGACTTACTACCTAGGCCGCTCATGTCCACACGTCATTCGACTAGAGTGGTCGGATATTGAAATATGATGTCTCTCCACTCTGAAGTCCCATACCTGTGGGTAAACTTAGTTCCATCAAGGGGATGTCTATCACGACGCTCAGGCTGACAGCATGCTCTGGTTGGCTTGTACCAAGAAACCTGGGTATTCTGGCGTGCCAGCCTCTCCAGAAAGCTCTTGTTGATCAGAGTTCAACATCGGGGTAGACGGACAGCCCATCAAGCCTCTTTCGGCTCATACGTCGCGAGCTCCATCATTGTTTGCGGAGAGTGTCTGGAATAGTGGCGAGGATAACTGTGAAGCGATCTGTGTCGCACTCCATTCACGAGGTTCAATTCCTTAGAAGCCATTGATTGTGTTTGCTGCTTCGTGATCTGGGCACTCCGTGGGGGAGCCAACAATTGTCGTCCCATGGACGAACGCATCCTGCCCTATGCCTAGTCATAAACTAAGTATAAAAATACCATAAAGCTAGATAAGAAGAAAGAAGAGATATCTAAAGTACTAATTCTTATTAAGATACAGTATCTCTTTATTATTTTTAGTATTAACTAAATAGAGCCAGCTATTCTCCATGTATTTCTCCCAGCATCGTCACTTTGTATCTACTTGCTCTCTACACATCTCATGAGGCTTGGTCTCTACCGACAACCCGAGACAGTAGATGGACCATCCCATGGCCTAGAAGAACAACAAGGGCGAGATCTTGACACAACCGGGAGGGTGGGACAGGATGTGCTTTGGGGATCCTTCCCTGGGCAGGGCCATCAGGCAGCGCCACCACCTCGGCGAGCCGACTTTGGGATCGGAGGTGGTTGCTGGGCAGGCCAATGGTGCGGATATCGTCCAGCAAGCAAAGGGAGAACGGTCCATCACATGGGGGTTCCCCACGTCGCACGTGTAGTTGCTGCCCGAACCGGTTATGGAAGTTGCCCTTGGCATTCATCCCGTCGCTTGCAGGGTCATGGCCGTTGGTGGGAGCTGCTTATTGTCTCCGGCCTTGATCTTATAGGAGAACGCGAAGCGGGAGGGCGATCAGTGATCTCTCTTCATCCAGGTCATATCCCTAAGCTTGACTCACTGCCAATTGTCGAGCCTGAACTACCATTCACACAATCCTCCTACCTCGAACAAGGCTTCGTTTTTGAAGAAGAGCGCCCAGATGGCCTCGAGTCTTACCAAGAGAACCCGGCCAGAGCTAGACAGCGCCCCGACGCAGATGCAAAGCTTTCGCTGAGCCCTGAAGAGATCGAAAAACGCATTATCGAATTCAAGAAATAAGATCTTTACTCCCCTCGCATCAAGACCATCACGAATAAGGTCGGGATAATTCTCAACAAGTCTAAAGGAGATAATTTTATTGTGGCCCTGCTTCTCCATCGTGATGTTGGGAAGAAGCCTCATGTCCATGTTGCCCAGGCTCCTTTCTTGTGGTAGAATTAGGGCACACCGCATAGCCACCAAAAAATCCTTTTCTTTCATAATGTTCTATACCTAACTATGGATATAGTTGTACTATCTCGCTATTATTTGCCGACCAGGACGCTATCGATCAAGATTACCAGGGCAGGAGACACCAGGGTGGCAAAGATCCTAGTCCTCCCATTATACTGTAATAGTAACCCTTAGGGAAAGGTCAGCTATAAAATTAATATAGGGCATTTAGCGTGACAGGGAGAGTCTTAAAAGTTGGGCAAAATGCAACGACTTGAGAATTTGGCTTCTCCTTGGCTAGTTGGGACCTGGGGGGCAACCACTTGGGTAATTTCATAGCATGATTGAGCGGTCGATGCAATATATCAATTAGGACTAGGGAGCCCAGTTCAGCACATCAACCTCTTCCGTAATGTACGAAACACAAACTTGTGTATGCTGCTGGTCTAGTAGTCTGCATGGCAGACTAGGGGGTCAAACTCGAATCCGGATATGATGACAGCTAGCTGACATCGAGATGTACCAGAGTCAAGGACCAAGCACCAAATCAATGAAAGCTGTCAGACGGGTGAGGCTTCTTTTGGTAAATTTACCACAAACAGAAGAAGCCTCTAGATGCTTGAGTCGCCATCGCTGAGGTCAAATGCTGGCCTGGGTGGATGCAAGCGATCTCTCCAGCCTAGAACACAACAACTGCATTGCCACCTCAAAAGCTCGATCCATATCTATATTCATGAGTTCATACTGTATAAAATTCCTGTTCAAATGTAAATCCTGTACCTCTTGTTTGTCTTAAATATTGCTTTGATGAATGGTGCACTTGCGTGGCGGAACTTCCCTGCTTGTCGACGCTACTCTGGTGGCTCTTGATCGCACAAACACACAAAACCTACCAGAAGCACCACTAGAAGTCTTAAGTCAAAGTACATATGCACCTGGAAGCGAAGTCTGTTGGATACTGAAGAGTCGTGCGGAAGAGTTAGGGGAGTTTTTGGGCTACTTCCCACTAGAGGCCACAGGGGTGATGGGAGGAATGTTACGAGTGATTCAAGAATTAGAGAGACCAAATCCAAGAGGACCCTGATCAGGGCACCCAAATTACCCCGGAAAACAGGTTTCTGGGGTGTTGGTGGCAATAGGGCCGAATCCCACCCTCGACGACCCCTGACAGCTGAGTGCAATTTGCATTAACCTCTCGCTGCTCTGAACGGATTTGACTCTGCGGAGCCCCGCAATCCGAAGCTGCCTGAAATGGCCGACATTTCGGTAGCGGAGAAAGATATCCCTTAGGCGATCCTGCCAGGTGACTTGGGTTAGCCTCTGGAATATCAAAGTCGACACCTATTTCGCCAGTAGAAGCGTCGAGTAATGCAGCTTTTATGAAGTGAATTCTCGCAATAGACACGGAAACCAGAAACCACCGAGTATTCTTATTCTAAAAAGAAGGTGTAGCAAAAACGAGAGGAGCAGATAAAGACATGGTTTTAGAGGCCGGTTGAGAGTCTTATCCTGACTATAGAATGTTATGATAGTTGATATAGGCTAGTCTCGTCTAAAAACCCGGGACGAAGAAGTCGAGATGCTTCTGGTCGTTGTCTCGTGAGGTCGTTGTCTCGTGAGGTCGTTGAAAGCGTACACGAAACAAATTTTTGAAAAAGTAGGGAATAACTAGGGTGAAAATCCACCCAAGCTATAGCTCGAGGCGGTTACAATTTCCATATCCGGCAGAGGGATGTGGGCGTCGTTAGTCGCCTAAGCTGTTTCGTAAAAGGGACAGGCGTAACGTGCGGAATTTCCTGAAAACCATGCGCGGTTTCATGGTATTACCACTCGAGAGTGGAGTGTAACCAGGGGCCATGTCGGGGCTGTCACGTGGGGTCCCCAATGGATATGGGTTCATCTCCACCCAAAGATCTCTGGAGCATCTATTCTATGGAAGAAGTTACTACGCTCATCAAGCTTAAACTCTTCTTCAGTGTCAGAGATTTTTTTATTGCGTATACATCTAGACCTGCTGTTGCAGTATATTTGCTCTGTAGAGTCTGCATTTGATACACCACATGCAAACATCACCAGTCTCAGCCTCAAAAGTGTCGTTCGCACTAAACAACAGGCCATATCGGTAGTATGCTTCCACAACCCTGGCTTTTCCACTTTTGAGGGGTCGGGAACGGTTCGCCGTCACAGTCGAGCGTCCCCAGCGAATCGCCTGGAATCGAGTCCAGACCATGAGCCGCCTGGCTGGGCTTTTGCCGACCCCGTGATTGTCAGTGCGGGAGAGGACGATCCAAATGTCGGAGCAGGTCGATGGAGCCACTGAGTGAACTATTTGACGATCTGGTCAGACCGCACAAGTTCCTTGCCGGGCAGCGTCCCCGCCGACTGATCAGCTGAGTCGCGTGGAGGGCAAACAGGCCCAGCATCTAACATTGACACTTCTGGAAACAATAGACGCTTGCGTATTCCGACAACATGGGTCAGCTCTCTCCAGCCCGGCTCCTGGGTGCCGAATGATGTACAGCTCGCCTCCATTTGGAAACCTTAACCACCACCTGGGCTGACCCGCACTCCGTAGTCGTTGGTCATGGCTGCCCATGGGGAATATCATGTTCATCACCTAAGAATGCCATGACCTGAGCTTTAGGGATCCATCCCGGAATTACGGGTGTAAAATCTATATAAGTTTGCGGGAAGCCCACCTCGAGACATGCCCTCATCAACACCCACTGGGCCATCAGCCTATACAAGTACAGATTTGACAACAACGCTCGCCAGGGTTAAGTCTTGCTCAGAGCAACCTCCATCATGGCTCCTACAGAGACCGATACCAATCATGTCGAGGCACCACAAGAGCCCGTTGCCTCTGACGAGAACGGCAACGTGACCCTCCACGATATCTGGGTGCACCGTCGGGTTCTGGGTTTCTGTGAGTTGCCCAACCGCCTTCCCTTGATGGAACTCCCCTAACCTAAGGCTTCTAGGTTTTTTTATCTTTCTCCTGCCCATCAACTTTGGCTTTGAGATCAACAACGTCGGCAACCTCCTGGCCGTGGTGCCCTTCATGGAGGAGTTCGGCAAGGTTGTCGACGGAACTCTGCTCATTACCGCCCAGGACCAGCAGATTCTGAACGCTGCCACGACCGTCGGCATCTTCGTCTCGGCCTTTGCGACGGGTTTCATCTCCGACAAGGTTGGCCGCAAGTATACCATTGTTCTCGCCTGCTTCATCTGCATCGCCGGCATCCTTGTTCAGTACTACGCCAGGTCCATCATGAACCTCTTTGGCGGCAAGATTTTGTGTACGTTCGGGTTTGGCCTCGGACATTCTCTAGGACCTGTCTTTGTTGCTGAGATGGCGCCTAACAAGTTGCGAGGCATATGCCTGGTTTTAATCGCGAGTATCCTGTTGGCTAAGCTCAAGTACGTCACTAACCACAGGTTTAGAACACCATGATTGTCATCGGCCAGTGGCTCAACTCCCTCGTCATCTATGCCTGCTCGGATCGTTCCGACGACATGGCATGGAGAATTCCTGTCATCACTCAGTTGATCCCACCATGCTTGCTCCTCTTGGGTCTCGTTTTCCTCCCTGAATCACCCTCATGGCTACTTGTCCGCGGACGGATCGACGAAGCCAAGCAGTCCTACCTTCGGTTCAACGGTAAGGACTTTGACGCCGACACCGCCGTGACGGTTGCTCAGCTCGCCATCCGCAGCGAGAACGAGGCCATGGGTGAGGGTGGAACCTGGCTGCAGTGCTTCAAGGGCACCGATGGACGTCGCACCCTGATCATCTGCATGGTGTATATTGCGCAACAGTTCATCGGTGTCAACTTTGTGAGCGGCTATCTGACCTACTATTTCCGCCTGGCTGGCGTGAACAACCCAATTGGAATCGCCCAAGCCGCTTTCGCCATTCAGCTGTTCGGAAACATCTGTTCATGGCCCCTGGTTGATCGAGTTGGCCGTCGCCCGATGATTGTCGGCGGCATGATCACAATGACTTGCGGTCTGCTCCTAATTGGCGGTATTAGCACCATCGACAGCCAGCAAGCCCTTTCAGCAACTGTTGCTTTTATGGTTGTGTGGGGATTCTTGTACCAGGTAAGCAATTACTGTGACCTTGAGGGAGCAACCTGAACTGACAGCCACTTGTAGATGACTGTAGGTGCTACTGCATACTCCGTCGGAGGCGAGACTCCCAGCATTCCTCTTCGACAAAAGACTTATGCTATCAACATCATGAGCGCCACGGCTGTGTCGTGCCTTGTCCTCCAGGTCATGCCTTACCTGATCAACAGTGATGAGCTCAACCTTGGTGGAAAGAGTGAGTCAATCTCTACCAGTTGCGATTATAGACATCTAACGGATCTGCAGTTTGCTTCATCTTCTTTGCCTTCTCTGTGCCCATGTGTGTCTACCTTTACTTCTGCCTCCCTGAGATGAAGGGTCGCAACTATGCCGAGATCCAGGAGCTCTTTGACAAGAAAGTGCCTGCTCGCGAGTTCAAGAACTACCAGTGTAACTTGGGAGATGCCGTTGTTGCTAAGAGGATTGAGCTGGAAGAGAGGAAGCCAGCGGAAGTCTAAGAATATGGACTAGGTGATCTTCATTCATCTCTTGCACTGGAGCCAAGGACACCAACGCTTAAAGTTGACAATGAGTAACGCTTTCATGGATATACCACAGACACTGTATTATTGGGGAATAGATAAACTCATAGTTATATGTCTGGATATTCTACATTTGTGAGATGGGCAATATAGGTACCGAGCTCATCAAATGCAACTTGGGCGTGCGGTGAGACGTATACAGTGTGCTCTACTGTGCAAGGTCGCATGCCCACCCAATTGCAGTTTAGCGTTCCAGAGTGCCGGGGCGCCGTGACCTCACCGAAGCGTGCCGACGGTCAGGCTACAGAGCATGCAGGGTGCGCTAAACCCCTGCAGGTTTTCACCGTACGAATATGGATGGACAATCGACGTCAGGCACCCTTTCTTTGACTTGGCGGCTGGGAAGCTCTGGTGACGCTTCCATCATCTCTCATGCCTTGATTCCATTCCTGCTTTTCCCTCCAGTTGTACAATTTTCCTTGACGCGAAGGATATCATATTGCTGCTGTCTTTTCTCCGAGCTCGATCATAGACTGTCTACTTTTTGCATACCATCATTGGACCACCCACACGAGCCGAGAGAGAGTAGCAATCACAGCACATCACCATGGCACCGCCGCCCGAGATCGCCATCCCGTCCACGAGCATCTCCGACGAAGGCTCCAAGAAGCCGTATACCCTCTACAACATCACCCTCCGACTCCCCCTCCGCTCCTTTGTCGTACAGAAGCGATACTCCGACTTTGACACCCTCAACCAGACGCTCGTCCAGGAGGTTGGCGCTGCGCCTCCAGAGCCTCTGCCCGGCAAGCACTGGCTCAAGTCAACCGTCAACTCGCTCGAGTTGACGCGGGAACGCCAGAATGGATTGGAAAAGTACCTGCGCGCCATTGCCGAGTCGCCCGATCGACGGTGGCGCGATACTTCGGCGTGGAGAGCTTTCCTGAACCTGCCGAGCTCGAGCACAACGAATTCTTCGGTGTCGGCAGCGGGAAGAGTCAAGAGTGCTGCAGCGGGTGCGGCAGATCCGGGAACATGGCTGGATATCCACAGGGATCTGAAGCAGAACCTTCATGAGGCGCGGCAATGTCTGTCAAGGCGGGACGCGGCTGTGGATAACGGCAACTCGACGGCTGCAGCAGAAGCTGGTGCAGCAGCCAAGAGGGTCCTCGTGAGGAGCGGTACGCTTATCGCGACATTGGCGGACGGACTACGAAGGATACAAGAGTCTGGTCGGCTGGGCGAGGGCGAACTGCGACGCCGTCGCGATCTGGTGTCCCAGGCACGGATGGAGCGGGAAGGCCTTGATAGGCTCTCCAACAGTATGCCCAGCTCTACGTCTGCTGCAGGTCTCGGCGGATCTAGTCAGGGCCAGGCCTCGACAGCCGACAAAGCCGGGCTTCTCAAGGGAGGTCGACCCAGCGGCCGGGTTCTTGGAGCCCCTCTGCCCGAGACGGACAAGACTCGTGAGCTGGACAACCAAGGCGTGCTACAACTACAGAAGGAAGAGATGCAGAACCAGGACCTCGCAGTTGATCAACTCACGACTATTATACGACGACAGAAGGAGATGGGTCTACAGATCTATGATGAGGTGGAACGTCAGACGGAGATGCTAGACAAGCTGGATGAGGACGCGGGGCGGGTGCAGGCCAAGGTCAAGGTGGCCAACAACCGCATCAAAAAGATGTGACTTCTGCTTCTGGCGGTGCTGGTCAAGTTGATACTGCTCGTGGTTCAAGTGGTGGTCTGGTGGCTGTGGATTATCAAGATGCTCATGGTGGGGCTCTCGTGGATTGCAGATGCGGCAACGCTCGTTGTACAAAGTTGAAGAAGGCAAGGTATTTATTTGATGGGATACGCAGGGCGTCTTTGGTTTCAGGGAACAATAGGTTTGCGTTTGATTTGATGGGAGTTTTTCTTTGCTTGTGGCATAGGAATTCAATTTGTGCATTTTATGCATTGTGCTTGGAAGTTGAGTGCTCAGGGCTTGAATTTGATGCTATGGAAATGAGAGTGTCGAGCATGAAATCCAGGGTCTTGCTGCATTGCCGTTGATCGTACATGAAAGCTTGAACTCTGAATGATACCTTCCAGGTTGTTCCTTGTCAAAATAGCAAATTTGCTCTCAGGAGTCTCAGTGTCAATGTGTGGAGCGGGTTCCACAGACAGCCGCGTGTGTCATCCTTGAAGATTGAAGCAAGAGATCACAGAGGGGGACGGAAGAAAGACCAAGAAGCAGTCGACGACATCATGATCGACCGGCAACTAACCAAGGTTATTGTTTACTTGGTAGCACAGCAAAACCTGCTTGGAACGCACAACCATGATCCGACTCTCTGGGAATTTGTTGCAGAGCAAAAATGGACAAGCCGTACCTCGAGACGCGGCCCGATCCACGTGTTGCATAAGAGGGCTGGCCCGTCATGGGGCTAGGTACCTATGGATGTACACGAGAGGTACCTGAAAGCATGTGGGAGGGAAAAGAGAGGTCAAGAGGCGCTAAGGGAGCAGGGGTTGTGAAAGACGAGACGACAAAAAACGCTGGTTGCGGTCAATGAATTGGTCTGGGACTACGAGGCCATGACATTGGGAATAACCTCGTACGAGGGAGGGAATGCCATGGCAACAAGACCAAAAAAAGAATCAGGCTTCATGTGCGTCTTTTTCATCAACGCTCGTCAACCTGCAACCAACCGAGAGACATGCATTTGCTGGGACAGAAACAGAATCAGAGGTGCGTTGTGATGATGCAGCCAAAAAAAAAAATAACCACTCTTTTAGTGGCGCAGCTACGTCACCCGCTTGAGACGCGGCCTTGGTCCCACCAGTTGCTAAGGCAACGAGGATGCCCAATCATGACTCTCTGGGATGAAATGCCTAAGGAGCTGTGAACGCATTGTGAGAATCTGTGCGAGTGCATGCAGCAAAATAGCGATTGGGAACAGTTGTGCCACGCAATGTAAACACAAGTTGTGCTGTGAGTGAGCTTATTGACAATACACAAGGTGGTTGGGAAAGTAAAGAGAATTTGGATGGCTGGCGTCTTCAGCGGTGAGACCACCTCTTGGCGGCCTGGAGGTCGCCCACACGCCGCGGAAGCCGCGGAGGATCAACGTAAAATCCAAGGGCCGTATTTTCGGTGCCGAGGGTAGGTGGTATCGGTGTGTCGTTTGCGGATAGGCACTCACCTTGACAGCAGAAACGTGGCAGGGACCCAATCATGGAAGGTCGATCCAGGAACCAAAGTTAGACTTTTCTCATGATGATGTTGGAGAAAAGTCTGTTCGGTGTAGAGTCACCCAGGAAAGTCTATTCCATGACCTTGATGATAATAAGACGTTTGCCGGATCCGTCCGTCGTCATGCTTTTTCGTAATCAACACTGAACCCTGGCAGAATCGACATCGCGAGAGAATTGATAGTGCGCCAACATGGGTAAAAAGGGCAACAAGTCAGTGGGGCCAGAGCCTCGCCAGGATAGTGACACGGGCTATCTGTTCTTTCACATGCCCAATGCCAAGTATGGCGAGTTCTGCCAATGGTTTCCCTCCGTCTTCACCGTTGGCAAAGCCAAGATATCCGAACTAGTCGGTCGTGATATCGATGAGACAGATCCAAATGGGTCAATCACGTTCAACTGCGCGGAGCAGTTCATGATGTTCTGCAAGGCCGCCCGTTTCGCCGACAAAGGCCACCAGGCCGAGATCCTAGCTACTTCAAGCCCCAAGGATCAAAAATTGCTCGGTCGGAAGACTGTTGGCTTCACCCACGACGAGTGGGACCCCGTCAAGAGTAAAGTGGTCGAAGCGGGTAACATGGCAAAGTTTACCCAGAATGAACATCTCGGCCGCAAGCTGCTAGCCACAGGAGACCGAATCCTCGTCGAGGCTGCGTCAAGGGACCGGGTCTGGGGTATCGGCTACAACGAGAATAGAGCCATGGACTTTCAGCGACATTGGGGAGAGAATCTTCTGGGAAAGGCCTTGATGGCAACGAGAGAGCAGCTGAGGAGAGAAGAGTTGCGGAAACAGAGGGGGGACTGGTGGGTGGAGGAAGACAACTGAAGCCGAGCCCTAGCCAATCGACAAGGGTCAGGCATCGAGAAGGATTGTTGTGCGGACACATGGAAACCTTCAGGACACCGATGACGGCCCGTCATCAAAATACCAGGTCATGGATTGCTGTCCTTTGTGACGGATCGATAGGCGGGGAAGCTGACGGCATGGCCATTCGCGAGTGGGAGCCCGAGAGGTTCAAGAGTTGGGACGAGCTTATGAACGAGCCTACGCAATCCTCAACGGTCGACTTTCTTTTTCCTCGGTTCTGTGGTCTGGTCTTTCGATCCCTAGGGTCCTGTCAGTGCGCTTCTGCCGTGTGACCTTTGACAAGGAAATGGAGGACGAGAGGCGTAACCCCTGGGAGCGACAAGCAGGGGAGACCTGGTTGTCAACCGCCTCTTGTCTCGAAGGGAAATGAACCCGAACAACACCGTTGGAGGCCCTGATAAACGGTCGCATCCGTTGAATTACGAGGCAGGAGCGCTGGCAGGCCGAAATGGAGGCCAGGGCGAAAAAGAAGACGTTGGAAGTCGAGAGATGGAACCACGTATAGAAGCTGGGGCTTTGGTGTGGAAGATGGTCCAACAAAGCCGAGAAGTAATTACAGCGCAGCAATTTCCATCCATGTTGAGCTCAGTTCAAGAGCCTCCTTTCTCGGCTATCGTCCTTGCATTTGCTCCTGGAGCCAAGATTCAGCACAATCCCCAGAAGCGAGTCGAGTATTCGCGTTGATCTCAAGGAAGAAGATGCGAGAGATGTAACTGTCCTGCAAGTCAGAGATGACCGAGATAGAGTTGACACCCATGGGAGCGTCCCGTCTCAGGCAAGAGCCAACCACCCGCCAGTTTCCGCAAATTGGGCTCCGGCTAACAGCATCCATCGTACCATGTGGAAATCCCGGCCAATTCCACGACGACAGGAAGCAAAAAAAAAAAAACAGACAGAAACAACGAGAAAAACAAGCCACACACTCTCGTCAGACTCGAGCCCATCATGGCAATTGGATCCTGGTCCCCTGTCTCGCTTCAACTTGATAGGATGGGCTGTCTCTAGCGCCAGTCATAACGCGCCAGTGAGTTGAGCGGGTGCGGATGTGACCCGCTGGTGGATGGGCGGAAAGGCTTTAGCGCGGGCAGCCTGCAGGCCAGGTGGGTTGAAGAAATCACCGCCCCTCTCCCCACACAGCTTGGTACTAGTACTGACGGTGTTTTTTTCGACACCCGATAGGTACGCTGTAGGGCAGTGCTGAAAGGTGTCGGGTGCCAGGCAGACAGTGGAGACGGGAGGCAGCTTGTACCTGCAAAGTAGCTGGAGCGTAGGCCCATGGATCTGGGCCCCTGTCAAAGCCCCCGCGGAAGGTCCAGTTTGACCCAAAGTAAACAATGGAAACCTTTTGACCCTCAACCTTGTCCGTCTCCATCTCCGCGCCTCTCCATTTTTCCCTCTTGTCCCTCCTCCCTCCTTACTTTCTCCCCCTCTTCCTTCTTGAACATCCTGGTTTTCACCACCATTCGTGCACACCCCCTTTGCACAAAACGCTATCCCGAGCTTGACAGGCAAATAGGACATCGCCGTTTTTGTATCGCTTCCTGTTTTGTCGTTGTTTGTTTGCGCCTTTTGGAAGCAGTCCTTTTTTGCTTCGGAGCCTGGTGTTTAGTCCCATCGCCGTGTTCCCGGCTTTTGTCTTGTGTGAGTCTGTCCAACCTCGAAAAATCTTAAACCTTGCTCTGGCCCCAACCACTCGAGAATGAAACTCTCTTTCGACTCTCGGCTGTCGACACCTCCCCAACGACCAGTGCTGGCACACACATACCTATCGCTGTCTGGGTATAGAGGCGGCCTCCACTGACCTGTTGTTAGTCTTACCTGTAGCCTTCATGGCTTCCCCAAGAATCCCATAGACGAGCGATCCGCCTACGATTTGCGACCCGAACCGATATCTCGAACAGACAGCTTAACACAACCCATTCGAGCTGATAGTCGACTATGAGCGGGCCGCCTCCGCCTCCGCCTCCTCATGGCGGAGTGCCGAAGGGCTCTGGCTTGCCTCCGGGCAAGTATGACATCTTCGTCATCCCTGAACACTCCTCTGGCTCCGGATTCCTATACCTACCGTCCATGAGACCCAACGTCAACAGCTTTGCCGCCGGCTTCGCTTCAGCATTAATCCTCGTTGTTCTCGGCCAGACCTTGGCTCCGGCCTTTCGTACGTGGTGGGATGGCTTCCAAGGCCTAGGTAACGTGGCCATGTCCATGCTGGTGATTGGTGTGGGCTTTGGGGCATGGAGTCTGGGTCGATTCCAAAATCAAGATAAGAAGGGTTCTGGCAATGGCTCGAACAACTCTGGCAATGATAAGTCAGGAGCAGGAGGATGGGGTCCGTACCGTTCAACGAATGCTGGAGCCCCCCCACCACCTCCTCCTCACAGTAGTAGCCCTCCTCCTCCTCCGCCTCCACACAGCGATCCTCCTCCTCGGCAACCTCCAGGTGATGGCCCAAGAACGTCATGGCAAGGGTCACCACATTCAGATCCTCCGCCGCGTCGCCCTCGGCCTGAGTCTCAGAAGCCGCCGCCGCCACCACCGCAAGAGGAGACACGGTCAACTCCTCCACCGCGGCATGAGGCTCAACCACCACCTCCACCTACACCACATGCTGAGACGCAGCCGCCTCGACCATCCGCTCATGCTCGGCCTCCACCCCCTCAGACGCCTCCTGAAACGCCTCCTCGGAAACACAAGCATCGGCGGAAGGCTCCCTCAACTGAGGCCCGACCAGAGAGTCCTCCTCCTAAATCCAAGCGTAAACCGCAACGCGAGTCATCACCGCCTCCCAAGCCCAAGGCAGAACCTGACCCAGCTCCTACGCCTAAACCAGAGCTTGAATCGGTTCCTAAGCCTAAGCCAGAGCCAGAGCCTGAGTCTGCTCCACCTCCCAAGCCTGAACCCGAACCCGAACCAGCTCCGGCCCCAAAACCGGAGCCAAAGCCCGAACCCAAGCCCGAACCTGAGCCTGAGCCTGAGCCTGCCCCGAAACCAGCCAAAACCGAGACCCCTAAGCAAAAGGGGTCATGGGAGAAGGCTCGCGACGAGATGAGGAAACGGGAAGAGGAGCGCAAGGCCAAGGAGGCAGAGCAAAAACGACGAGAGGAAGCGGCAAGGCGGCTGGCTGAACTCCGAGCCAAGGATGCCAAAGAACGCCAGGAGCGTGAAAAGGAACGCGAGCGTAAGGAGCGCGAAGTCAGGGAGCGTAAGGAACGCCTTGAAACTGAGCAGCTAGCTAGAGACTTGGCTGCGAAGTTGGAGCATGAGCGGAAAGAACGCGAGCGCTTAGAGAAAGAGGCCAAGGAAGCCCGGGAGCGAGAAGAGCGGAGAGAGCGAGAAGCTCGCGAGGCAGAAGAACGAAAGAGAAAGGAAGCCGAGGAGCGCGAAGCACGACGGAAGAAGTACGCTGCAGAACGGGAAGCTCTAAGGAAGAAGGAGGCTGAGGAAGCCAAACTTCGAGAAGAGCAGAAAAAACAGAAAGAACTTGAAAAGGAGAGGGAAGAAAAGCGAAAAGAGGAGGAAAAGCAGGAGCTAGAACTGCAGAGGCAGAAGGAAAAGGAGGAGTTGGAGAAGCAACGCGAGAAGGAGAGAGCTGAAAAGGAGCGCGCGGAGAGGGAACGCGCTGAAAGGATGGAGAAGGCTCGAATTGCGAGAGAGAGTCTCGAGAAGGAGAGGTTGGAGAGAGAAAGGCTGGAGAGAGAAAGGCTTGAAAGGGAGAAGGCTGAGAAGGCAAAGGCTGAAGAGGAAGCTATCCCATCCCGTCAGGGAAGCAGCTATGCCTACTCAGGCGTGGGTGAGAGGATGAGCATGTGGCCAAACGGCAAACCGCCGGCGCCGCCTCGTTCAACCACCTCAACAGCTTCCAGGCAGCCTCCTCCTAGCTCGGCCGCTTCATCTCAGCGAACAGCCACTCCTTCCGCTGCCAAGTCTAACATTTCGGGCGTCAGCACGGAGACTGGTCATCGGCCGTACGACAAGGCCAAGAAGCCGCAGCACAAGAAGTCGGCGTCGTCGATTGGGTCGGAATCGTCATGGGCTGCGTCTCAGACGACGTCCCGAACGTCGCCGCCGCCTTCAGTGCGCAGCGGTCCCTACTCCACCAAGGATCCTGACAAGATTGTCATCTCAGGTGTCTACCTGTTCATGAACCAGTTCTCCAAGATGCCTGCCAGCCAGCTCATCTCGGGAGTTGGAACCGTCACTGACGGACTGATTCTCCGAATCACCACTGAGGGCCTCTTCATCGATGACGATGTTCGGAGCGTACCTCAGCGGGAATGGGACGTCAAGGCCTGGACGTTGAAACAAGTAGAGGTATGGTGTCCCCCGCATTGCTTGAATTCGCCGTCTGCTTCCTCCCCCGCCCCCGACACGAAAACGAACCCCTTCCTTCACAAAACGGCCGCTTCTCGAACCCGCGACCGTGGTGCGACCAAGACCTTCACAGGCGACGAAGCCGATGTGTACGTGTCCGAGATGTTGCGCGCGTGCAAAACTTGTTGTCGTCTTGGTTTATGCGATCGAACTTTCCGAGATACTAACATTCCTTCTTCGACTGGCCAGACTGGAGAGTGGAAATCTAAAGGCCTGCACCTACTACGGGCCACGGTTCGAGATCAAGAAGGCAAGCGATACGTGTTTGTCATCGATGAGTCGGAGGCCTGGAAGATGTCGGTCGGACTGCAGCGTCTCCGGCGCGGAAGCCAGGTCCGACAGCTCGGCGTCAGCGGCATGGCGGCGGCGGATGCTCGAGGGACTCTTGAGATGCTGGGTTGGGCCGACTGAGGGATGCTCCCGCGGGGGATGCATTCGCTTCCGTACATAGATTTTGGGTCAGACGGTACCAACTCACGCAGGAACGAGGACTGTGGTACGAAAGGGAGCAGGCGGCGAAGTGATTTATGGGTTTCGACGACGATGGAGGGTTACCCGGGTGAAAAGGTACGAGCGCAGCATTTGTGGCGATACGGTTGTTGGAATGTGAAGGGATTGCATAGCAAGACAGGAGTACAGGGAATGGCGGATCTGACTGGGCTCAACAGCCTGCGTCTATCATTTTTGTTTGGTTGCGAGCATTCTGTTCATCATACCCCTTTGGCATCTTTGCAAAATTGGATCGAGGATAGATTCGACGACGAAAGATATGACCCCAATATGAAGATATTAATCTCTTTGACGACCAACATAATGGTCTTGCGAGTTTGAGTCTGTAGTGTGAGGAATGCGAGATGTGTGGCGGTGACAGACTGTTGGTATTTGGTGTCTCACATCTGGGTTGTGGTGTTGCTCTGGATTGTTGTTGAGACCTCGGTCGGCGGATCAAGAAGCCCAGCCACGCGGCGGCGTGAGACCGGCGGAGATGGGAGGCTGAAGTCGCATGAATCCTCGTTTCTAAGACATTCTTGCCTGGTGAGGTACGTGTGTCGGGTTCCAATCGCATCGCCTTTCGTTGCGTTTGGAGGATGGGATGGTCATAGGTGGTGAGGTGGGCTCAGCGGTCTGCTTGATTGAACTAGACATTGGTTGAGCACCTGAGAAGAGGTCTAGTGGGCTAATTCTTTGGGAACTTCTGTGCTGCAGAGAGGATTTGCTGTGCAACTTTAGAATACGTGGTGAGCATGGGCTCGGCACGGTCATATGGGGTACGACATGTGAGCCAATCGTACTCACTCTACTTGTTCATATACAGCAGAATCTCATTAAAAAGCCGCATCATATTATAACCTATAGCTTTATAAGCTGCTTAAGTATGTATGTGCATGCCTTTCTCCTTAACCTGAGATGCACGCCTTCAGTCACGGCGATGCGAAGTGTTCACCCTGCATGCCGGGTTTGTTGCTACAGCAGGATCAAATGCTCAGAGCATTACAATAGTGTCTGTTCTAACACCCCTCGCAAGGTATTACTCATCTCGTGAGAAACAAAGCCTCAGTGCTGGGACATATGAGTTGTGTTGGGTCTGGACAAGCTCTAGTCTAAGTTGAGTGAAACTGGGTGACCATGATTCCAAGATGGGGCGAGTTGAATCAACCGAATCAAAATGGTTTTGCGCTGTTCGCTTTCTTAGTAAAACCGAGATATTATCAGATATTAATTAAAACTTCCTTGGGGCTGCCTGCGCGGTGAGTGGCGAGTGTCTGCGGACGTCGCAGCCGACACAGCTCCCAGCAACTTTTGAGGTGAAGGGGTGGTGAATTGCAAGCGTCAACTCGGCTGTTTAGCCGCTCAAAAGGAGGCTCAAGGCCCCTTAAAGAAAACATATCGATTCAAGGTTCTTTACTGTGTGCTGAAGATTTTGAGCTATGCAATTTTCCCTTCTGCCTCGCTCGTCGACTTCACAGAGCCCAAGCCCTTGTCAAGGGGGCACTCTTTCATATTCGCATCATGCTTGATACAAAGTCCCACCCTGTATCATCGACTCTGCTCATTCCAATATCATTTAGCCTAATCTCCAAAATTAGTCTTCAAGGCGAGATGGAACCATCTTTTGTGATACCTTCTTCAACCTTCCGTCCAAACACCTTGTGTCTTTCCCCCTGACGTTTCAGTCGAGCGCAAGTGGACAAGAAGCAGTGCTGATTGATGGGAGTCATGAGGTAAATGCAGCTGATTAAGCATTTTCCATCACGAAACAGGTGAAGATGAATTTGAGGATAGCCAACGACTCACGGAGGAGTTAGGGGGTCCCGAGGAGGAGGAATAGGTTGCGGACGGGGTCGCCAGGCACCAGCCTGACTCAATGCCCAAGCAATCTGGACGGGGTCCCGAAAGTGTCCTCTAATTGAGTAATTGTTTCTTTCAACGCGGATGGTGAAGCGGCGGGGCCTCAAATGGTGTCGCAGCGTGGTGCAGAGAAACTGCAGGTTGGGGACTTCGCGAATGGGGACCAAGATCTCCCATGGTTCCGGAAGATCGCTCATTGTGATGACGTTTAATCTGGGAAGGTTAGTTCTGGGTTGGGGTATGCGTGGTGAAGCGTATAGGTGAAGATAAGTGAAGCTGGATGGGAGACGTCTGGTTAGATGGAATACCTGGGAGACTTGGTAGCAGAAGGAGTTGGATTCCCGCCGTCTTATAGTTTTCTGGATATTGGTGTTGATACTGGGCATGTCATAATGCTTTGTGTATCACTGCTTTTAAGGATGAAGCAGTGAGATGACCTACTGACGAACAATGGTCGTGTGAAGGCATGAGAGGAACACAAGAACTCACTTGACTGGGAATCCATTACTCACATACGGCTCATGGCTCATTAACGTGCTTCTTGCCATTTATACAAGTGCAGCTGCTAGTTTGGGGAACGTCCTTTGTGTCCGTTGTTCCTTCCGATATCTGGGCATTGTTCAGGGGCACCTACACAAAGCCCATCTCGAGTTGTTTGAGATTAAAAAACCCGAGAATTCTGGAGATTTAAATTTTTTTTTAAAAAATTAGAGACAATTGTAGTTCGAGTGGTTATTGATGACAGCCACTTATATATCCAAGCCCCTGGTGATGGGGATGAAAGCTACTCTACAAGGTCTCAATTAACCGACCAGCCAGCATCAACACTCAAGCCCATTTAACTTGGGTGAAAGAAGCTTAATAGATTCAATGACTATATGCTACATCACGTGAAGTTGTAGCTCGTGAACACTTGCCTCTTGTGCGGCAAAGCGTCTGTGGTTGCAGTTGATCAAGTCATCCGACCAACTGCCTGACGCATGGCGCATACGTCGCAGCCTGTGATTGCGTAACAACCGTGATTTCTACAATAATACAAACAAGAGTTTGAAGCAGCCATGACTCGGTAGAGTGATGACAACCCAGAGAGGTATTGGTTTAATAGGTTGACTCAAGTGTTGTCAACTTATGTGCGGGACCTACGCGCTGCCTTATCCACAACTCATTCTTCAGAGCCTCATCCTTATCGTAACACAACTTCTCAGAGCCTCTTTTCACACACTTTATATTTGCCTAAATGTTAAGTAGGCTATCTGTGGCCCCGTATTTCCCATTCATCCGCAACAGCCACGTGTTGGTGGCTGCGCTGCGCATTCAGCTCCTGCAAGATGATTTCAAGCTCTTTCTAAGCCTCCTCTCCCAAGTATAGGCAATTAATGGGTTGCATTGATGGGTCGTATCAAGTGCAAATTGACGACAATTACTCGGAGCACTCTGCCTCGCCATGCATTCGTCCTTGGGATCCCTTGGTCTTAGATACGGCAATATCTTCAAGGACCAGCCCTGAAAGATTGCGAACACCGCCATTTAGGCCAATTATGGATCAGTCTTTTTAATATCTCACAGCCTGCAGACGGTATTGGACTTGCAGCGGGCCGCAGCGGGAATGACGCGTTCCCGTTCCCCGGTTGAGCGTTCAATCGCAGCTGTGGCATTAGTCAAGCCCTAGTTTCAGACATACAGGATGCATCGTCGTCCATTGGCCCGGGTACGGCGTCGAGTGCATGCTATGGATCCTCCTAGGCTGAAAGCTGTGGTTATGACGCGATGGCGATCTGTTCAAGCGTGCATGCGAGGATCGTACGGAGGCCAAGGCAGGACTAGATGCAGGATCGCGGTATTAAGTCGTCTTGGCATGGGGTACTTGTACAAGTATAAATTGTGGTTTTTTCTATCCATCAATTCCAACTGGTTTGGGTTATCCAAGTACATAGGCGAGACAATGGCCCTCATTCAGCTCGAGTACACTCACATGTTGGGCATAGGGGTAGTTCTCCTGTGCTTAGCTGTACTGTGGCAACTCTTTCTTTCACCCCTAAGGGCCTTCCCAGGTCCCATTGTTGCCAAGTTCACTGATCTCTGGCGTGCTGCCGCTGTACTTCCCGGACGAATCGACAACGTCAACCGCAGATGGCACAAGAAGTATGGCTCTGCAGTCCGGGTTGGCCCCAACGCCATTATTCTCAATGACCCAGAGATGATCAAAACGGTATATTCTACAAAGAATGCTTGGGTCAAGGTATGAATCCTCCATCATGATAGATCGAGTCTAACCTTGGTGTGACAGAGTGACATGTACATGATCAACGACGTCCTGATTAATGGCAAACGCCTGGCCAACGTATTCAACACTCGCGATCTTTCATGGCACACACAACAAATCAAGCCCATCTCCAAGTTCTTTTCCATGAGTCGGCTGATGGATATTGAGCCACTGCTGGACGTGACACTCAACATGCTCACGTCCAAGCTCAACGAAAGGTTTGTTGATGGGCCGTCTAAGGGCAAAGTGTGCATGATGGACGACTGGCTGGGCTGGTGTTTGTCAACCCCCCCGTTGTTCTGCTATGGCAAACCTGCTAATGTGCGTTGTGTAGTGGCTTGGGACTCTATGGCAAACGTCACTTTTGGGAGACATTATGGCTTCATCGAGAAGGAGCAAGATGTTGATGGGTTGATCGAGGATTCTGTCAACTCGATGCGTTACTTTGCCCCTGTAAGTCTGTGTAAGGGCACTTGTGAGTGGAGTGGTTGACAAAGATAGGTATGCCAAATCCCCTGGCTCGACTATCTTCTCGACAAGAACCCCATCAAGCGGATTGGGCCCAAGCCGCAGCTGACAGGCACCATGTACGCGGTCAGGGCCATTTCCGGATACAAGCAAGAAATAGCAGAGAAGGGGCTGAAATCCCAGAATGTCCCTCATCTCCTCGACAAGTATCTCGGTCTGGAGGAGCAGCATCCAGGCATGGTCAATGATGCTCAGCTTGTCAACTGGCTCCTACCTACTGTCATCGCTGGCGGCGATACGACAGCTTCGGCGATGCGTGCTGTGGTTTACTTTTTGGCCAAGAATCCAGAGACGAAGGAGAAGCTCTTGCTTGAGCTGGATCAAGCAAGTCTAGACACTCCGGCTCAGTGGAAGGATTTGAAGCATCTAGTATATCTAGACGCCGTTATTCGAGAAGCCATGCGGGTTTGCCCTGGCATCGGTCTTGCTCCTGAGCGTGTCGTACCTGAGGGAGGGCATGTTCTTCCAGATGGCCGCTTTCTCCCCGCTGGAACAAAAGTCGGCCTGAATCCCGCAGTTACCAGCCGAGACCCCGGAGTCTTTGGCGCTGATGTTGATTTGTTTGTCCCCGAGAGATGGCTCAAGCAGGATGGCGAGGCAGAAGACGCCTTTGAGCAGCGGTTCAGACGAATGCACGAAGTCTTGGACTTTGTATTTGGCGGAGGAACACGCGTATGCTTGGGGAAGAACCTGGCCAAGTTGGAGACATACAAGGCCATTGCGACACTGTATAGTCTCTACGACGTGAGAGCATTGTCCCTTCATTGACCAACCCTTACTGACTTGAGATAGATAAACCTAGTTGATCAGAGGCATGAGTGGAGACACTATAGCTCCTGGTTCGTATATCAGTTGGATATTCCTACGGTCATCTCACGTCGATCTTAGACGATTAGAGATGATTTCTCATAGGATGGAGATATAAACTTGAATTGACCGCCTCTATCGTAGCAAGTGTGTGAGTCTTGTCCATTTGTTTGAAGACAGTCCCAGCAGAGAGGGACTTTTCGAACAAGTACTGGGAGAGGCACTCTCGTGCGCTTGGAGTCTGATATTTTTTGAACCTTGTGGCGCACATGTCTTGGCTCAGGATTGGGCAATAGTTCTCCTTTAGATCTTCGATGCCAACTATGGCGGCGTGCTTGGGGTTGTAGGCCGTCAGCCGTTGCATGTCATCATGGCTCTTTTCCAAGAGGCACAGGCAGGCCATGTTCCAGTCGGTACTCGTCGATCCAAGCCCTGATGCAAGGGAACCTTTGACAATAAAGCTCGACTGTGCGTTCGTCGGTCTGGGAACGGACAAGAGTTTTTGCCAATGACCGAGCCAAACGACTAGCGTTCGAAGTGTGAAATTGCTTTGTCAAGCTCTTTTGCACGAACGGACTTGGTAAGCTGCATGAAAGAAGGATTCGAACGGCTGAGAAGTATATGAAAGACAAAGTTCAGAGCCAGTCACAGGTCTGATAATGTCTAGGTTGCCCCATCCTGCCTTTGATGAGGACCGTGCAAGCCAGGAGGGTGTCGAGGCTGATTCGATGCTTTGAAGCATAGTCCTTGGCGTGGCCACGAGCCCCCCCTTCAACACGCCAAGCGTGGCACGAGTGTCGTTCTCCATGTTCATCTTTGTCTTTCACTTGGTGGCGTCCAATCCTGCCTGGCACTGATTCCTCGTTTCCCGCAATCATGGCATTTCTTTTACCTACCCAACCCTTTGAGCTCTTTCAAATAGAACCATGGGACTAAATATGGCTATGTGGCTGGCTAAAAAGCTAGCTTCTGATTGGCCTTGTGCGAGTCTATGTTTGTACGACTGGCTGTATGGTATATCATGTGACACTCTTTGTCCGGCTCGTGGTATATAGGAGGTACCACCCAGCCGACAAAAGGAATTACAAACCATCATCTTTACTTATCCCAATCATACTCAGGTGTCCAAGATGCCAGTAACTCTTTATCCAGCTGATCACTCAGCTTCCCCCTGGAAGAGGGATGACGTGTCGGTGTCATCCCTTCATCTCCTACAAATGTCGTGCCCACAGGAGAATGAAAAAAGCCAAATAATCATCCAATCCTCCTTTAATGACATTGCCAAAAATAGAATCTTTCCCGAGAGGAACGGCTTTGTCGACGCTGTTCGGCAGGCATGTAACAATCATCATCACCTACACATCCGCCCCGAGGATGTTTGGTTCTCCATCCTCACCCAGCTGAACTTCTACATCAACAAGAACGCCGAAAAGTTGAGATCTCACTTTGTCGCGCACGAGGGCAAAAAGGAAGTCGAGGTCTGCGTCAAAAGATCCATCGAAACCGTCGACATTGGTAAACTGGCCATCATCATGACCAAAAAGATGAAAGAGCACATTGTCGATCCCGAGCTGAGGAAATGGGTCATGCCCGACTTTACCACCACAGAGGCAACTGACAAGGTCACTGCGGCGATTCTCATGATGGCGTCTATGCAGAGCTACTTTTCCTACAACATGTTTTTAACCTGTGGTCTCCCGTCGGTGACTCTGCTCGGGACCAGAGACGACTGGTGCAAGATCCGCAGCCGCATCGACAAGATAGCCCAGTTGGGTAAAGAAGCTGAGCAGTTCACCAAGCTTCTGCGTCCAGTGCTCGACCGCTTTGTTCGCTCGTTCGACAATCCCAAGGACCCCGATATCCTCGACTTTTGGGGCAAGATTGTTCACTGGGAGAAGAACGGGTCTCGTCCTAATTATCTATCTGGATGGATCACAGCCTTTTACTTCTGGACAGCCAAGGGGGACCCCCTCTACCACATGGGACTTGCGGAAGCCATCGCAACTCGCTCGGGTTGCAAGATAGACGGCGTGCAATTCCATCGCGTAGATATTAATGACATCCCCGAAGGCTTCGCGTCAGTGCCTGTCAAACTCAACAACCAGGGGACAGAGATCAATACGATGATGGTTGCCGGCTCTGTAGGCGCCAAGGTCTGGAGCAGCCAAGATCCAAAACCCGGAATCCAGCAAGAGGCCAAGAAGGAGGAGGAGAACAAGCTTGCTCGGCTTAGAGAGTTTGCTACGAGGCTTTTTTGTCTTTGGGGACAGGATTCCGAGGGTTCGGCGTCCAAGGAAACCCCCGACAGGGCGTCAGCAGTCAAGGAGCCATCAGACACTGCGCCAAAGCCGCAGGTTCCTCAAGGGGAGTCGGGGCCTATTCTTGACTCGGTTCAACCGGTGTCGGGATGGTGGATGTACGAACTCAAAGCCGGAGAAGAATAGGTTGGATTAGGGATATGAAGAGGTTTGCACTAGGGTATACACGCATGATTACGCGGCGCTTCATCTTGATCAAGGTAACGCAACCTCTGGGCTGATGTTAGTTCCAAGCCACTCGTTTAGTAAACAGGGTCTATTTTCAACAACTGTGCCTTGAACAAGTCCCAGCAGGTGGCATCATTGGGTTTCATACATAAATCTTGCACAACTCTCTCGGCTGCAAACTCATCCGGTGCGAGAGCGAGAGCGAACCCGACCTCTTGGCAGGGACGTGTCATGCTGGTTGACGTGGGGTTCACCGCCAACGAGTCGAGGCGTAACGCATTTGGGAGGTCTCCTCGTACGAAGTCGTTGTTAGACGCGTAGTTTAGAGCTGGGGCTGATTCAAACTCATCGTTCGGGTTCCGGCAAGACTCCGATGAGGAGTTAACGGAGCCTCCTTTAGGAGTTTGTCTAGATATAAATACAGACTCATGCCTCGACTTGAGTTGTTCTTTCATCATCAAACACTTGCTTCCACATCTACAACTAACTGACTGCACCGCATTCAACTGCTTAAACTCTCAACCCCACTACACACAGCACCATGCCTTACTTCACCATCATTGTCCCTACCATCTCCGAGGAGAACAAGGAGCGTTTCCTCGAGGCGTGGCCCACGCTCAAGGAGGAGCTCAAGGCCCAGCCTGGAGTCGCCGGCGTTTCCGCTGGACCCGTTGTCGCCGAGAACGGTGCGGCAGCCACTGAATTCAAGTTTGTCCAGTGCATCGGTAAGGGAGCAGGTCCAACTTACTCAACCACAGCTACTAAGACATGCCATAGCCTTCAAGACGGAGGAGGATGTTGAAGCTTTCCAGGCCTCTTCATGGGTCAAGGAGCGCAAGGAGAGGTACAATGAGCGAGTTGGAGGCGAGCCTACTGTTGGTCGATTCGAGTTTGCCCAGTTCCCCGAGGGCGCCTCCCACAAGGCCTTCACCCAGTTCTCCAGCATTATCATCGACGACAAGACCAAGCATCCCGAGGCTAGAAAGGCCTGGATGAGCCTTGTCGACGCCCTCGGCAAGGAGACCTGGGGTGCTGTTAGCGTTGGGGATGGACCTGCTGTTGGCTTGGCTCTGGTTGGATGGGACAGCCTCGAGGTATGAATATTGCCACTCTTGCTTATTGGTCCCTGGTATATTAACGAATTTCATCTAGGAGGCCCAGGCCGCTTACCAGGACCCCAAGGCTGCCGCTGCCTTGGCCGAGTACAAGAGCCTGGGCCAGGTCAAGAACCTCATGGTTCAGCTGCAGTAAGCGGTCTTCGCTTCACCCTTGCTTAAGCCGTTTGATTCAGTGAATGCTTGTTGCAGAGGTATTCAAAAAGGATAGATGGGGTTATATTTCAAGACAAACCACCCCACACCCACATGGTGCACCTCAACCTGGCTGATGAGGTGAATATATGAACTACTGTACTTTAACATTCTGTGCCTCAAGTCTCGTTTATGATTTCATTCGGTGAATAGATTCTTCTAATACTGGAAACCTGCAAAATGCTATCTTTAATACACTGAAAACCTCCACAGACTGTGAAGTCGAAGGCGGAGTTGATCTCGGTGTGATTGAAGAAGATGGATTTCAATCTTCACTCCAGTCAGCGAATACAAGATAGTTCAAATAAAGATTCCATAAAAGAGACATCTCGACACAAGGCATACCCATCTTGGCAGCATCATGCAGACGCCTTGCTGCGCCCCCACGTGACCAGATTCCCTCTTGTCAACAACCAGAGCCTAGTTTGTGATTTCCATCTTTTCTCTTTCAACTCCACGCAAATCTCGATGGAACCTCTAGAGATTGTGGGCGCCACGGCTGCCATCGCTCAGCTACTCAAGCTAGCAGTCGACATCGGGGATCAGGCTCGTCAGCTGGTCCAATCCTTCGTCCACGCCCCGAGAGAACTCGCCGGGTTGAGTGCCAAGATCGATCGACTTGGTCTCCTCCTCCATCATGCGAACGAGCTCGATAAGGACCTGGCAAGCGCAGATGCCAGCGACCTCATACTAGACCCCCACAGCAGTTCGCTTTACAGCTGCCTTGGGGCCAGTTTGGCGGCGCTGGAAAAGGTCCGATTGCTGCATGGAGATGGGGACCAAGCATCAATGTCACACAGGCTACGTTGGGCTACCATCGACAAAAGAAGAGCCCAAAAAGTCCTCAAGGATATGACGGAATCCGAGGCTAACCTTGATATCGTGTTGAATATCCTCAGTGTGTGAGTACTTCTGTTATCATGCTTATCCAGGGTCGCTACTGAGACACGTCTGCTCTAGTCGTCTTGCCTCTTTCAACCGAGCCTCGATTGCCGCGGTCCAGTTAGGACAGGAAGCCGTTCGAAGCGACATCGCCACTGCGGTTCAGGAACTAGAGTCATGTTTCCAGGCCCAATCAGGCGTGCTAGGAGCCAAGGTGAGTTGGTCCAAGGCATTACTGTTCTGCCATCATATCTGACAACGTACTTAGGTAGCGGAGACTTCAGCTACAACATACAATTCTGTTGAGAGAGTTCGCCAGGAGCAACAAGCCGCCTCCAGCAAGCTCAGCGACATGATGATCAAAGTCCTCGACTCGCAACAGAGGACCGAGACCCGGATCACGGTAAAACCGCTTTTATCGACCCTTAGCTCTTGGTACTGACATGCTATGCGCAATAGGAAACACAAACGAAGATCGCTCTTGAACTATCAAGTTTCAGGGTAACACGCCATCAAGCTCCCTACCAACCATCACCTTCTCGAAGGTGCCGAGATGCGGCGGCAGAAGCATCTAACTTTCAATCGCCTGCGCGAGTTGGTTCTTCGTCACCAGAGTCATTGAATGACAACCTGGACGATATTCATGCACAAGTCAGAGAGAGAACGCAAGAATGGAGATGGAAACAACCACTGGCCAGGCAGAATTGGTCATCCAAAACCAAAGTCATGCCCCGACTTGCTGACGAGCCAGAAGGGCGCCTCGAGGGGTCTCTGAGTCTTATCTCGAAGAAGAATCTCTGGAAAGCTCGGGCACTTTTCAAAGCAAGAGTCAATATCCTAGGCCAGCGAGTACTTTGCCTTGAGATCAAGGCCCAGCATTTCACCCATGCTTGGCTCAGCATGCCTTCCCTGTCTGGCTGGGTCTCTGTTGTCAACGTTCGGCCGGCTAACGCACCGATTTTCAAAGCTTGCGCTAAGTGCGATCTATCAACTGTCAAACACCTTTTGGAGACCGGAGAGGCAAGTGTTCATGACGTGGATCAAGATGGGCGCGGTCTACTCGAGGTGAGTTTCACTTGCGCAACTGGACGGCTATCTGCTGATATGTGAATAATCTGCTTAGTGCGCAATGTTTCGTCAGGGATCCTTGAGGCTCTTTCAGTTTTATTAGAACAAGGCTGCAACCCGAACTCCCCCCACGAAGGCCAGCGTCTGTAAGTTGAGAGCCACATACTGTATTTCAAGATGGTGTGATAGCTTATATGTTTATTTATTTGTAGCCCAGCTGTACTTCTCGCGTTTTACTACTGTCTGGAACAGACCATGTCCCTGTTCCTATCCTATGGCGCACAGCTAGATAGTTTCAGATCTAGCCCAGTAATTTTTCTTCAGCCGTCAACCTTTTCACGGCAGATGAAGTTATTACGCTCGGTCGGGTTTTCGGAATGGAACCCTAGAGTGGGGGCTTATAATTTCCTAAAAGCGGCTGCGAGTGCAAAAGACGTTCCGGAGCTTTTGTTTGGCTTAGAAGAGCTGAAACTCGATCCTGAAGATTACCTGGTGGCCAGGGTTGACCCCTTTACAGCTTCTTTGTTGGTTGAATGCGGCGCACAAGTCGATCGTGTGCTAAACAGAAGCATTGACAAGAAAAATAGTGACGTGGCGCACTTCTTGCTATCTCGAGGCGCAAACACTCTCCTCCATGGCAATCGACGAACAGGCGCATGGGAAACGGCCTGGAAATGGAGATGGGGACCATGGCGAACCTACACGAGGAATTCATGGCCGCGAACGATCAGCTTTATCGAAATAGAAGGGCTCCTGAGCCACCTCCTTTGGCACGATTCAGATCCACACGCTGTTTTTAAGCCAGAAATGTCATGGGGCTATGATCACTGGTATTTTGTCTCTGCCGGTACCAGAGCGCAGGAAGTCGCTAGGTCATACTCATATCGCACCAGTAGGCCATTCCATATGGTCACCGGCAGGGATGCCTACCATTTGGCAAACACCGAGTCCTTACGTTTGAACCAAGCCGCGTTTGAGAGGTCAGAGCAGCTTAGAATTCCCGATTTCTTGACATCTTGGTCCCCTACTGGTATTCTTCATAGAGAAGGGGAAGAAGAAGAGGAAGAGGAAGAGGAAGAGGAGGAGGAGGAGGAAGAGGAAGAGGAAGAGGAAGAGGAAGAGGAAGAGGAAGAGGAAGAGGAAGAGGAAGAGGAAGAGGAAGAGGAAGAGGAGGAGAATCTGTACTGGGGTGAAGAGCAGCCTTTCAAGCACACGACACTGTTCTACGAGACAATTTCAACTGAGAAAGGACAAAGGCATCTAACTCGTTTCCCACTCGTACGGCTGCTTGTCAACGCATTGCAGTTGGCTGGCTACCGCGCAGAAATGGACGACGAGGGCGATGTCTGGTACGACGAGGGCGACGGGGACCAGTACTTTGACGCCAGAGAGTATCAGCCTGAAGAGGGTGTTGATGATGGCCTTGTTGCCAACTGTCCGATCTGTCAGGATCCCGAAAAGTATGGGTTGAGCCACGTCTTTTCGGAGGCTGAGCGAGCCAGAGAGGTTCTGTGGGAGTATAGGAGAAGAAAGGCGGAGGAGAAGGGGCGACGACGATGGTGATGCGGGTTGGGGGGATAACGGCCGTTTCTTTTCTGTTGTCTATTTATGCATATGGGAGGAAATACTAAGTATATTAACCAAGGTATATAATATACCAGATACTTCTTAAGGCTCCTGGAGTAAATCCTGAATAGCGTTTCTTTATTATGTTTGAAAATTATAATTTAAGATTTAAAGTTATATTAATGAATTTTTTTTAATCAAGTTCTATTCCATAATATAATACTTAATAAACTCTTTTCATACTCTTATCTAAAAGAGGCTATTGGCCATAATGCCAAAAGACAAAGCTTGGCACATGATGACATTGAAACTTAATGCTATAAAACCTGGTAGATAAAGGGTTGAAACCCGCCTAGGGCTTCGGTCTAAACCGACCCCGGTCCTCATGCTCAACAAGATACTTGGTCAATGAATACACGAGCAACGATAATTCTTGCACATGAGCCGATTTGGCAATGTCAAAGTGCTGGTACTCTCTCATTCTCAAAAAGCCCCCAGTCCCTTCCCCAATATTTGCCGCCTCGTAAGCGCTTTGCCTGGGAGCCGGAGGTGGCTTCTGGGACCTGGCTGACTTGACTGGGGTGACTGGCACAGGGGGATGCCCCGATCCGGGTGGCGTGTTTCTACGGCTGCGGACCGGAAGACTTGTTGGGCCCGTGGGAGTGGCCGGCACTGACGATGAAGCAGACTTGGAGCTGGAACCGAAAGTACTGGATGCGTTTAGCTTGTCGTCTTTGCTCCCGTCTTTCTCGCTGCCCCGGGTTTCTGGAAAAGACAATCTCGAGTCTGATGAGGGCTTCCCAGATCCTGGAGCAAGGCGAGCAACTCTCGATGGAGTGGCAAAAGGATCAGGCATCGGAGCAGTCCCCGACCCCTCGTTGCCTGTAATGTACTGGATGTACTGCTCATCAAATTCGGCAATGGTAAGGAAAACTTGGTCGAAGTCTTGGGAGATGAGAAGTCGACTGTGGTAAGGGTCAGCGGGGAGTATAATAAAAGACATCCAACACATCTATGAAAGAGCAGTGGATATGATAAAAAGGGATGCTCAAGCAGCACTAAACCCAAGAAGACTTGGAAGGCCCTTGGCTTAAGAAAGTCCAGAGCGTAGGGTAATGTGAGAGATTGTTACGTACCGGTAAATGGTTTTGTCATCAGAGCGACTTGGTAAGAGACCTTTCCTGGCTTCAGTCGAGATCCAAGCAGCCATCTCTGCATCCTCTTGAATTCGGATTGCGATTGCATTGTCTTCAGGGGAATCCCGACGATATGGCTTCGTTTCCATGATGGCCAAGGCGTCGCCCTTTTCTGGCCTGGAGGCAGCCGTGGATCTTTACGGTAAGGACCTTCCTTCCTATACCCTGATTGCACGGGTCCAGCTAACTAATAGTGAATAGCTTGTGCAGAATGGTCCAGTCAGATCAATCATCCCCGCAGGATCTAGGCCAAAGGGCTTTCTCATGATAATATCATCGGCGCTTGGTTTCCATGCAGCCAGCTGTTTCCAGTTCCACGGCCGCTTGTCGTCACCTCAACAGGCAAAATAGCGTTGTCGTCGAGTTGCTCGGTGGTTGGTATGGGCATGCGGGTGTCACCAACGGGTCGACTGTTCAGCCACCGAATAACAAGGTGAACTTCTGGTGAGATTGCTCGAGTATACAGGTTGATGAGACGGGATGGTCTAATTACAACCTTTCCATTGTAGAAATATGCCTGGAGAATGCGAGCTGAGAATCGGCTGTGGAAACTGACAACTAGAACCTGTAGCTCCTTAGCGAGATTCAGAAGATCAATAGGGCAGAGCGGAGGCTTACCGGGTAGACGTGATGGTCGAGATACATGCCTGGCCAACGGATCTGTGCTTTCAATAGACAAACGGCCATGAGTAGCTCGCTTCGGAGTAGGCCTTCACACGGCGGACGGGCCATATCATAGATGGTGACGGCGGCATGAGGTAAATCGGGGTTATAAAGAGACGCGTCAGGCTCTGAGGGATAATCGCTAGGTGGACGAGCCCGCATGTAAAAGTTGCCGTGCGTCCAGAACTGCCAGCATGGACGTCCATCCTCGGGCGACGGCCATGACTTTTGGCACCCACGGGCCTTTCTCGAGATAATGAAGCTAGGGGCCGGTTCATTAGCCATGTCAGAGCACAAAGCATGGGCAACGCATCCATCTTACTCGTGATCCCTCCACCCGGACTCGCTCCAGCCAGCCACCTCGCAGAAATAACCACGAGCCTTGGCATCGTACCAAGCGTCGTTGGCTGCATGCCTATGGGCGAGCTCGTTTCTGCCTCGGAGCTTATGATTCTTGATCGGCTCAGCCTGTGGCCATGGACGACTTTGACGACCCCAAATGTCCACATCGTTGCGTATCCGCTCCAGCCCATCCTCCATGTCCTCGACGGGACCGGGAAGGAAGTAGCGGGGATCGGGGTCAACCGGATCATCCTCGTCGACGTCGAAGGGTGACCCTCGCACGATGCCTATTTCCTCGAGTTGCTCAGCATCGAATACGATCGTCTTGGAGCGCTTCTCAAGCTTCCTCTGGATGCGCGTGAGCTGGTGGAACTCCTCCCTGCGCGCTGCTACTCGGGGGTCGGTAGCACCACCGTGCTCTTGGGTCTGGGTCGTCGCAGGCATGGTCGGTGGGCTTTGGCGGTCCAGGCCGGCGATATATCGTCGAGAGGGGAGTTGGGCCAAGGGGACAGTAAAATGCGGAGGTGCAATTGCTAGATCGACCTGTTGGTGGTTGTATGTTGTAACAGGGAGAGTTTCCGCAGGGACGCGTGGCAGTCACCACTTAACGCGCTCTCACCATGGTCTAACCTAGGGTACCTACAGAGGTACCCTATAGAGTCAGTTCAATTATAAGATGAAATAAAATTAAGCCATTTTTTCACATATACCTATTCATTTCACAGCCGCAATCCCCCAGACCAATTTCCTCGCCGTCATTAGATACCAGCAAGAATGGGAAATCATTACTGGTCGGACGTAGGAAGCCGTCCACACCAAGACTACCCAGCCACTTCAGTCGCACCTGTATGCACATCGATGCCCTCATCCGGCCCCAGATATGGGCCCAGCACGGGGAGGGTTACTATGAGTCCCACAAAGGGATTAGAGATCCGCCGCCTTTCAGGTCTCACGAATCATTCGATTGAGGGAGCTTGGGCTGCGAACAGGCTTTTCCTCATAGAGTGCACACGGAAGACGCCCGATGTGATAAGTGGTCCTCTAGCGCTGAAGAGGCAAGCTCTGACGACTGGATGAGCTAATAGCGAGTGTGCAAAGGGGTGAGGGTGGCAGAATTGCTAACTATATAAAAAAAATCTTGGTCTTTAAATACAGGGTGCGTTCCCCATCTAGGAGTCCTAGTTCACATGACAAAAACATACGGTCTATCAAAGATGCTATTCCAACTTCTCCTCCCATATCCAGTAGGGATCCAGTCCGACTTCCAAAGCTTTGACAAGAAGTCATGTGCAACGAGTGGTGAAGCCGTCCCCACCACCTTGCTGATCCAAGCCAGTTCACCACAGATGAGCTTCTTTGACGCTTCATCGTTCACGTCCACCTCGATACCCGCGATGACCAGGGGCCAAATGAGCATCTTTCGCAGCTGCATGTTTGAGCCGGAGGCGATATCCTTGATGTTGCAGAGCAGAGTGGCTAGGTAGGCTGATCGAATGGCTGCAATGTCGACATCTTGGTCAAGTGTCTGGGGCATATCCTGGGTATACTGGGGATACAGCAGTGACGAGATGCAGTACAAGGCGACGGCAGACTGGTAAATGTACGCAATGCTCTGCCAGTCCCACGAGAGTGCCTGGCGTTGCTTCGAAGGCTTTTTGGGATCCTCATTCAACTTCTCGTTGAGATCAATGCCAGTGACCCAGCTCTCAACGGAGAAGGACTGGATTCTGTGAAGCAATTCTAGAGCCGCTTTTTGGAGGTTCGTCTCGAATACGGAACCTTCGTAGGCTTGCGCTTGTGACTGGAGATGGTTCACAAAGACCATGTCGACGAGAAGTTCTGGGGCACACGGGACGGTTGTGAAGAGTCCCGTGTTGAAAGCCATGGGTAGGAAGCCGAGGATTTCCATTTGACGACGTGCTCGGGCTTCCTCCACCACCGGCGCTGTCGTGGTGCTCAAGATTTCAATGCTAGAAGAGGTTAGGCCTGGTATGCAAGTGAATTTATGCTGAAATCTCACGTACAGGATATAGTATCGAACCACGGGCCGGATAAAGGGGTAGCAGAGCAAGATGGTGCTCATTCCACCCAGAAGATCGACAACGGTGTTAGCGGCATCACAGTGCTGGCGCCAGCTGGACGAAAAGCTCTGCTGAACCTGAGACACGATTAGACTACTGCATGAAGAGGGTCCCATAGGACATGTGTTGCTCACCTCGGCCAACAGAAAGGTGAGGATAGACACTAGCGTAATAGTGTCCGGCTGCGAGCCTGGCACCAAGTCGCTCGCCAGATGCCGGATGGCTGCACCACGATGCTTCTGCAGCCTCGTAGAGAACAAGGCCCTGTCGGTCTCAAACCCTTGCTCAGACTGCAGAACACGATGGGCTAGCGCGATCGACACCATGGTGTGCCTGATGGCAGTAGGGATGTAGGGAGCTTCGGAGGGGTGTAAGATGAAGGGGCAGTTGGAGCCTCCGCCGGCGCCATTGGCTACGAGGTCGGGACAGATGTGAGTGTTGACTGCAAGATGGTCAGCACATCAAGATCGAAGTGCCTCCTTCGTCCAGGTACAAGGATCCGAGAGCTCAACCGGGGTACTTACAGTACTCGATCGCTTCAAACACACTCGTCGCCTCACTGGGATCCTTCAACGTAAGCCGAATCACATTAACCTCCTTCTTAGCCCTCTTCCCCTTGGACCTGGTCTGCCCAGGCTGCAGCCACTTCAGCGGCTTCTTCTGCCCATATCCTGGACAAGCGACGCCCCTAGCCTCGCACTTTTGGCAAACCGGGCGTCCAAAGTCACATATGAGGCGCCTCTTGTGGCACTCCCAGCACGCTTTGGGCTCGCTCATGATGAAGTTGCACAGGTTTTGCTGGTTTGGGTCGAGTTAAAGTGGGAGGGGGGAGCTTGGATCTTGAACGTACTTATGCTGCACCATGGGACGAGGGATGCTGGTGAGAGGACGCCTCGTTTATGTGGAGATGTCAGAATCCTTTCCCTTTTGGGCAAAATAGCTGGCCAAGACACGCCAAGGGGGGATTATGCTTGGCGGTGTCATCCAGCTGGAGGTTGAAGGATTGCTACATGTTGACCGGCAGCGAAGGAGACTTGGCTGGTTGTGTTTCGCCCAATAGGCAAATTAATCCATCTCATGGCAGAAAGGACGTAATCGCAAATACAACTCTATGTAGTATTTTGGCTTATATTATCTCATTGTCGCATAACTCGAGTCTTTGCCCAGCCGGCTCAACTTGGAAATTCCCTCTCTTATTTGTGATCCTGTTTTCTCACATCGCAATGTGAGGGAGGGCTGTTGCATATTGGAGGAAAGTGAACCTGAGTGTTTCTCTGGGCATAAGAGTCAGCAAAGGAATTCTGCCTTGGCTACAGCTTGACCTAGGCGTCAGCTGCGTACATGATGGCTCAAACCTTAACGCCCATGAAACCCCAGAAAACAACTACACCATGTCTGAGACCAGATATTATCAAAGAAATCGCTCAAAAATAGAAAAGACAAAAGATCTTTCTAGACAACCAAGAACAAGGAAAGTAGCAGCACAGTCAGGCCAGCGCTAAAGGTCTATTTAGAGGAAGCGGAACCAAGAATAGCATCGACAAAGTGTCGGGTGAGCAAACCAGCTAAAATTAACCACAATCGGTATGAGTTACCATCTGGATGCTTGCATGTCTTTCCCTCATTTGTCATGTACAAATCTGGTATTCATTCATCTTGAATCTCACCAACCGTGGCTGGCTCTGGAACTGTTGACTCTTGATCTGCTTGCTCGGAAGGTGATGCTTCTGATTCTTCTGGCGTCTCTGGCGGTGCTGTTTCTCCCGCATCTGGGACGTGTTGATCTTACATGAGCAAGTCAGCCACATCTATTCAACGACGGCAAGGCTAGATATTTACCCTTGGCGCCCTTCTTTTTCCTCGGCATCTTCTCCCTATTGAGGATAGATGTCCTATTCTTCCACCAAGTATGAATCGTCGCCTCTGGTATCTTGAAATGCCGAGACGCATCTCGCTGGAAAGGCTTTCTATAGCAATTGACCGACTTCCAACTGTCGGGGTCGTAGATGGTGTGATTGAGAAGATACAAAAGAACCTCTTCCTTTCTCCTCTGTGTGTAGCTGTTCTCGACCCGCTGAATTGGCTTGGCCGTCTTGTAGACGCGCTCTGATAGGGGCTTTGGCTTTGGCCCTGGCTTCTTGCGCGGAGGCATGACGACAAACTCGGTCGTGGTGGTTTTCTTAGTACGAGGCATCCTGAAGATGAACTATTAGAGTAGTGGTAGCATTAAATTGACGACAAGCCGGAACCCGTAATGGGAGAAATGGCTCGTGGGCAGAGGAGTCAACATTTGCGGGGAAGACGTCCTTTAAAGTTGGTGATAACCAGATTGGATAGTCCAACCGAGGTTTTCCCCGACGCCACATTCATGACCCCTGAATGAACGAGACAAGCTGAAACAAAGCTTTCATTGAGGTTTCCCTTTGTCTTGGCTATTGTTGAATTGGTTCGAAAGAATACGTCCCTTGTAGAATAGCTTCCTTTCGTCTCAGAAGCCTGGGGCAGGACAAGGAAGCTACTGCTTCGACATTGATAGTAATCGAGAAGGGGTTCTGTGTCATGGTCACGGGTCATGAAGGATGGAGGCGTCTTATGGTTGGCGAACAAGGGTCGTTGGGACGTTACGCGTCCATCTTGATATGTCAGACCAAGGAATCACGAGCCTAATGCGGTAGGCAGGTCGTACCGCTGTAACAAATGCACGATGCTGCGTATCAATAAACAAACTTGAACGAACGCCTGGAAGGATTGATATCTGCGGCGCTGTGCTGTGCAGGCTCTTGCCATTAGCCCCCGACAACTGAACCCACAGTAATAATACCTATACAAGGTATCTGGCCAACAGAGTGAGTTCTGCCAAACATAGGTTCTTGATAGCCTCAACAAAGCTTGTTCTGAATTAGTCGTCTCTTGTTGCGAGAGATGCGAGGTGTGAGATTTTTCGTTGTACAATTTCCAAGAATCAGAAATAAACAGCAGAATATGTATATATTTGTAGCTGGCTAGGCAGAAACACCGAGCCACAATTTTAGCAGATACTTATTGTTGGAGAGGGTAGGATGGTTGGCTAGCTAATAGATGCCGAGGTGGTGTCACATATCCGTGACAACGCCGTGATACACCAGTCCCCGGGTGACCCCTTTCAGATGGAGCTCGACCTCACGGATGCTGATGTCACGGCGCGTATGATCGATGAACATGTTTTGAAAGTTTGTGTGGAGCTGAGGCCAGGTGGGGAGACTAACTGATGGTCTTTAATATACTTAGATCCCTAGAATAGCTCTCCTTTTATTTCCCGCTCTCGTATATTTCATGCAGTTTGCAATGTTGTTTTGTTTATAGTGCAGTTTCGTCTTGAATCCGACTATTCACTTGATAGGCTAAACCAAAAAAGCCACTACTTCAAAGTAGTAATTAATATGGCTGATATAGTGAAAGAAAGGGTCCACTTCGTTGAATTTAAGGTGCTTATCAACTATTTGCCCTTGCCTGTTTGATCTGTGAGGAACATGCTTACCCGCATCCTTGTCTTGACAGACCCTACCGCTTACAAATCCATCATCACTCTCTCCTTTCTATTCTCTACCTGCATTCTTTGTTCGGTTATGACACCAAAACTGATTTCCTTTGTTTGGCACTCGATTGCTCATCAGCTCAGAATGACAACATCCAACGGAATACCAAGCACTTACACGACACGATGGAATCCTCAGGCCCGTCAAAGTCTCACCCTTACTCCCAGCTCTACGAGCTCGAGTAGCACTTCAGACCTCGTTCATCCTCGCAAGTACAATACTTCTTGTAACCCATGTCGAAAATCGAGGGTCAAATGTTCGGGCGGCGCCCCTTGTCGACGATGCTTAACGTCCTCCGATGCCTCTGTGTGCGTCTACAGTATCTCTCAGCGACGGGGTAAACGCAAAGCAAGCGGCGAACCGACAAGCCTGTCGGATCTTTCAACCCAAGCAACGACTAGAAACTCGAATTTGGGAGTGCATTCAATGTTTGGTTTTACTGCGCAAGACGGTCAAACTGACAACGCTGAGGCCGTCTTATCTGGCATTGATACGAACACGGTGAGTGATATTTATTGGATATTCATCGTGATGGGTTTCGAGGACTGATAGAATCAGCTATTTCAAAGCAATGCCTTTCAACTTGATCCGTCTTTGCTGCCAAATGACATGGCGGCCTTCACAAGCAACTCTCCGTCGCTCACGGATTTGATTGACTCTCTCGACACTCCACCTCTGACTTCTTCCTCCAGCCCGAGTCAAGGACAAAGGTGCCCAGATTCCTGCTACGCCTCTATTCACGATAAAGCGAATATTTTGAGTGATATCTTCAACGCACCAGGCAAAACAAGCCTCGATGAAATCCTGCAGTTGCTGCAGGATGTCTTTCAACTCGCCACAAAGTATCTCTCTTGTCCAACCTGCGACGCTGGCTGTCCTCGACTGATGAACCTCGCCATGCTTCATCAGCGGCAAGTCAACCTACTATGCGAGATCGCCAAAGGACCCAGCGCCCATCTCAGCAATGACACCACACGCGTTGGGCTTGGCACATTTCAACCCTCAAAACAGGACGACCTCTCACTGAAGCGGTTGATGCTGCAGAACGCGACACGAGACGTGAAAACATTGGTAGAAAAGTTTCATCAAGGAGCTAGAGACTTTGAAGAAAGATACATTGCGGGCACGTTGGAGTTGGGCGATGCAGGCAAGTTGAATTTGACGTGGTTATTGGGTGTTGCTTCAAACCTTGAAAGACGGCTTCACTGCGTAAAGTTGCTATTGGAAAAGGAGGATTGGGCTTCAGAGCTCATCACTTTATAATCACGGAGCCGGCATCATCTTAACGGACATCAATATAATATCTAGATGTTTACTATCTCCCAACCGATCACCCATACAGGGGCTCAAAATTCTTTTTAGTGCAGTTAATTACCAATCGAACAAGACGACTCACGTCGAATAAACCAAGTCGTGGGTATCCGTATTGTTCTCTGGCTCTGATCAGTCAAATTCGACGTGATACTTATTCCGCAATGTCTCCCCATATCGCCAGAAGAGAAGAGGGGCAATAGAAACAACCATGGCGATGAAGCCAAGCAAAGAGTTTCCCTGCATAATTTGTCAGGTTATTCTTAATATTTCCACGTAACCGACACTCACCCATCCGTATCCAAGCGCCGAGTATAATGGCAGACCAGCAATGGGGAGGCAACCGCCCACAATGCTGCGGACGACACTCGTTGCCGCCAACGCACTTGCCGCATAAGTTGTAAAAGCGTCGACCATATATATCTGTGTGGGAAGCTTGAAAAGTGTTATTAGTTGGTGAAGCTGGCAAGAGTGGCGAGCTTACTCACAAATGAGAAGATAAGACCAGCTCCAGTGAAGCCGGTGAAGATGATTGGGACGATCCAGTGGACTTTATACTGAGCAGTCCACCCGTACACAAACAAACCGATGGGTAGCAAGGGTATACCCAATACAATGGGAAGAAGACGGTATCTAATTGTCGTTAGTGAATCCAGTTTTGCTATGCCAACACTGGAATATGCCCACTCTGGCTTCGATTCTCCATGCTTTTCCGTCAGACGGTCCTGCAGCCAGTCACTGAGCCATGAAAGGACTATCAATGCAACCATGCACCCGATTCCAAGCCCTAGAAAAGCCAAGCCCAGGGTGTCGATGCTGAAGCCATACTGTTCAGGGAAGACTGTCGAGAAGGTGGTGAAGAGGAGATAAAGGTAGCCATAGACAAGAGCGAGGTACAATGAGAGACCCGTAACAATGGGGCTCCGTATTAGCATGCGCATTGGCCTTGAAATAGCTCTCAGAAGAACATCGCTTGTGCTAGGTTTGCCCACTCCAGCGACGAAGTGTTGGACAAGATGTCTCGTCTTTTGGCTTTGGATGGTTGGGGCATGACTTTCGGAAAGAAACAAGAATGTCGCAAGTGTCATCAGGCCTTTCTTCATTGATTTATTCAGCTGGTGACTCAATGAGGGTGGGAGAAATTGAGAGACCTACCACAATCGTCATGACCCAGAAGACCCATCTCCAGCCGAGACTTTTAGCGATGAAGCCTCCGATTACCGGTCTTGTAGCAAAGTTAGGACATGGTGTAAGAGCCTCCAGGGTATCTCACTTACCCGATTACGGGCCCAAGAAAGATGCCAGTGAAGAAGATGGACATGACAAACCCCCTCTTTGAGAGGGCAACCTGGTCAGCGATGCTTCCTCCTCCAATATTCATCGGCCCAGCCCCAAAGCTACCAGCAATGAATCTGAATACGATAAAAGAAGCAATATTAGGTGCAAGAGCACTGCCAATTGAGAAGGCGAGAGTAGCGAGGTTGGATACGTTGAAGAGCAATCGTCGGCCGTACAGCTCTGATAGGGGCGATAGTAGAATAGGTCCAAACGCGAATCCAAGAACAAAGATTGAAACAACGAGGGATGTCACAGGCCGCCGAGTTTCATGAAATTCATCTTTCAGAAGTGGGACGCCGGGGACAATGACTGAGGATTCCAGAGGACTGTGATACAGTGAGATGCTTGTCAAGCAAACAGATGAGGGCCGACTTACGTGATAAAGGCCAACATGGATACGATGCCGAGATTGACTGTCTTCTTCAGTTTGCTCCAGTTCTGGGGGTTATCGGGATCTTGGTCCCAGGACAAAGTATGGTCTTGCTGTTTCTCCGAGTCGGTCATTCTCGCCGTGTTAGAAGTGACAATGGTGCAGACTGAGAGGGATGAGAGATCAAGGTAATGTTCCACTTCAAGACGTTTTTAGTATTTCAGATATGCTATATCCAAGTTTAATATTTCATCTTCTATACCTCACAACAACAAAAAACCATCCGCTCAATTACCATGGTCGAGGCCCCATCAACACGCTCGCTCAGCGAGAATTGCCCGATTTGGAAATATCTCCACCTCGCTCAGCGACGCTCTCCGAAACCATGGCACCCCTTTTCCTCCACGACCTAGCCCTGACAAATTAGCCATCGCATTTTATTTAATGAGAGCCAATCTTTTGCGATACTGGTTGCATCAATCTCCACCTCGCTGAGCGAAGGTGCCATTTCTTGGTGGGCAATAATAGCGTTACTGGCTCGACAGGTCTCACTCATCAGAGCGGCATTATAGACCACTCCTTACAAGGACCTGATATCTAAGATACATATAAGACCAAACGTTCTTTTTATCTAGAACTTCGATACAAAAATCCTTATCCAACTCACACAATACCACAACACCTCACATCATGTCCAGCAACAGCACCCAAGTTCAGCTCAGTGACGGAGCAAAGCTTCACGTCTGGCTTCTTGGTTCCGAAAACACGACCAAGCCCCTTGTTATTGTTCTTCACGGTGCCCCAGGGCTATCCAGCCACACTTCCACAGAGTCGGCGTACAAGTTCCTTGCCGAGAAATTCCGTGTGCTTGTATATGATGCTCGGGGCAGTGGAGTCAGCGACATCAAGGGTCCCTTTACTGATGAGCGTTGGATCGCCGATGTCGACGAGCTCAGGTAGTTCATCCCTCTCTAGCCACCTCTGACTGAACTGACACAGCCTACATAGAGAATGGGTGGGAGTAGAAACATTCATCCTGGCTGGATATTCCTACGGAGGGTTCCTCGCGCTGAGCTACGCCTTGGCCTTTCCCAACCGTCTCTCCGGTTTAGTTCTGCAGAATACTTGGGCATGCGGGCCCCTGGGAACACATCGAGTTCTCGCCTCTCTTTTGACCTCGAACCGCATTAATCCGGATCCCGCTCGACAAGCCAGACTATGGTCTGGGAATGTCAGAGACAAGGAGGACGCCGAAAAGGGTCTTGCCGAGATCATCGCCATCTACACCCCTGAGAAGGACGAACAATCATCTGAGCCACCATCATTCGACTCATTCGAGAGTGCAGGTGGCGAGTCTCAGCTGCACTGGGAGGTTCACAACTCAGCCTTTTCGTTCAGCCAGCCTCGCTTCGACGTCCGAGGTAGACTCGGGGAGATTAAAACTCCCACCTTGGTGGTTGTAGGAAGTCACGACGTCGTCTGCCCTCTGGAGGAGGCTGAGGACATTGCCAGGGGAATTCTTAACAGCGAGATGGTGGCATTTGATCACTCGGGCCATAATCCGGCCGCTGATGAGCCGGAGAAGTTTCAAAAGGTTGTTCTCGGGTTCGTTGAGAAGCTTTGAGTTGACGTTTCGTATAATGCTTTCCTTTTGACTTTTGGAACCCCCAAAGGTCGTGCTGTTCATATGCGATTAGGGAGTAGATTTTTATCCACAAAAGGTCTCTCGCCTTCTTAGTGTGGACGGCTTTTTTATTCCCCAGTCCTGGTACATGTCAAGTAGCTATTGCAGGAGGATGAAGCAATCTGTCAGCCTAGGTCAACACAGCCTCTTCATTGTTGATATCGATGACGCCTCCAGGAGGAGTTGTCAGGCAAAATATGAAAGAACACAGTAATACACACATGACAGCATTAAAACCCATGCTGACAGCCCCCTCGTGCCTAATAAATATCACCATCTTCTCGTGTTCTTCCCCCCGCCCATAATTTCACACATGCATCAAGTCTATGAAGAAAACTTTCGAATATCAGAAGTATCTATGTGGTATAAGTATTTAAAGACATAAGCCAGCTAGTGGGTATAAAAGGTAAGTGCTCAGAGGCGCTTCACAGAGAGTTGGACCTTGATCTGTTTCAGTCGGATTTCTTGCGGCCTGGTCTTGGTATAGATATCAATGCATCCACATAGACTCAAATACCAGGGTCCCGTTCTTTGCCCACTCTTGGCATCCTCGTTCAATGATGACCCTCTCGGGGGCCGACCAACTCTTATTTTGCAAGAAATGCACCATCTGAAGCCTTTGGTCATGGGGGGACTCCCGGTACGTTGAGGAGATGTACGTTATCAAGGCATTAGTGGCCCTTGTAAACGTCCCCGTTTTTTGGACGTTGATGCCGAGTTTTCGGAGTGATGGCGGCATGGTACGCACCAGAGCTTGTTTGCCGATCCTCTTGAGGTAACTGTGGGGGGCGCCATCGTATTTCCCCAACCTAATATTCAACTCTTCTAGATTAGTCAGTGTTCTCAGAAGCTGAACATTGTCATGCGTGCATGATATGTCGAGCTCGAGTCGCCGTAGAGTGTTGTTCCGTTGTGCCAACACCTGCAAGATCTGGGGGACAGTGGCAAGGTCAGGCTTACCCTCGAGGTGGCGGTCTAGCCGAGAAATGGCCAATCCTTCAAGGCGCGGCATAAGTGAGATCAGATTCTCAAAGTCTCGTTGTGGCAGATGAAACGATTCGAGTCGAAGGACACGGAGGCACTGGAATGATACTCGGTCGTCAACCCCCGAGGCAAGGGGCAAATGGACAGACAAAGATTCAAGTTCCTTGAAAGTATTAATAAAGCCCCCAATCCCGTCCAATGAAAGGTCTATCCATGTCAGTTGACGGATATCGATGGAATTTATCCAACACCCCAGGCGTAGACTTTTAAGCCTCGCTGGGAGGGCGCCATCCTGGATCACGGCATCACGGTTCAGCAACTCAAATGCCGTCATGCCATCCCTGACGTTATCTTCAAGTTGCTCGAGATTCGGCGCCTGGAGCAGAATGAGAGCTGAGAGGAGAGTCATATATGGGATTGGGTTCTCTTGCTCGCCGTCAAGTAGATAACGGCTGAACTTGTTAACTGTTTCCGGCAGCCATCCCTGCACAATGTCCTCCGGCGCTGTGTCATTGCTTAATATTGATAGGTCAGCCCATCGAAGGTCCTTGGCCAATTCTGGCTTGTTGGAGATGATGCTGCAAAGTTGCGGGATGGCCTTTTCATGTTTTAGATACCCAAGGTTGTGGTGAAGCACCCGCTGAGCAACAGACCCGATGGACTTGCATACGAGGGATAGGGCAAGGAGACTGTGGCGAGGGTTGGAAAATCTCCACCATGCTGGCAGCGGTCTTGACTCGTACCACGTTTCCCCCCGGCAGTGCTCGCAGAAGAGCTCGCAAATCTGGAAAAGGATCTCGGGGTAGAGATCTGGAAGTTCCATGTCGGCGATAACACGGCGTCCGTGGTGTAATAGTCTACGTTACAAGGCGATGTTGTGTTCTTTGTTATAGCTGGAACCCGACCGTCGATGGGATAACCGCGTACGACAGAGTTACAAGGTAAGACGTGTGCTGAAGATGGGATAGATATAATTGTCGGGGTGTCAAGAGATGCTTGAATTTATGCTTGACGGGGAACAATTTACTTGTTCCAGCTCATATACTCGTGGGAGGCGCCTGAATTTGAATGAACAACAACCTGGACAAAGCTTCACCATTTAGAGGCCCTTTGTGTGTGTGAGCTTGGTGACGCTCCAAGAGGAGCCATCAGCCACAATAATAGAGAACACAGTTATTGACAACTGCCGACTCAGAGAGATTTCTTGCTGAGTGATGTGATTCGGTCCAATCGGCGGCTTTTGATCAAAGACATTGGCTTTAGTCCTTGTGTTGCGGTTGGTTGTCCTCGTTGTTCAGCTGCTTCACTGAGCAATATTCTTTCAACGTTAATGTCATGTTCTTGGCTCCCGTACCCCAAGACACTAGAGGTTAAAGAATATCTGATGAATTTGATATTTTACTTCATACGTTCCTTGTACACTATCGCTAGGAAAATCTCTCAAACTGTTTAAAGGGGTCAACTTGAGCAAGAGAGGTATTATATAACAAACGCGCCTTCAAGTGGCTTTATTTTGAACCACAACAATCAATCTGATAAAATAAATTATTATGGAATTTAAGTATATTCATACACTAGGGCTAGGGGATCATCCTATCTCGGTCATTCATCTCAGTAATTTCTACACTAAGTGCCTAGTATTATAAACTAAATTATCAAACTTGTTAGTCCCTATGATCCTCCACATCTACCACGCCCTCTGTAGATCCCCAGTCCCCCATGTCATACCAAGCAAATCTCCTCCTGCTAAATACAATGGTCCCATGCTTGGTCCACTCGTGACATCTATTTTCGAGGGCCTCCTTGAAAGGAATGTAACACTGGCCTGGATCTTCATAAACGTCAAAGTACACTTGCTGCAGCTTCTGCTCGTTGGGCGAGTCTCTGTACGTCGACGGGATGTACGTCATCAAAGCCTTGCCGACCAGGTCCAGGCCCGGGATCTTTACTTTTACATGAAGCTTCCGAAGCGATGGTGGCAGGATCCTCACCAGGGTATTGCTGTCAATACGAACTGGGTTATTCCTTAATCTGAGCAGAGGTCCTGCATAGATCTTCAGCTCTTCCAGATTTTCGAGCAGCCTTAGGCCGTCAATATCATCAGTCGTGCACGATGCATCCAGCATGAGCCGCCGCAAGGTGCCCTTCCTCTGGGTCAAGACCTCGCAGATTTCAGGGATGGTGGCCGAGTCACGCCTATCCATGCCGGGTACCCCAAAGTAAAAGTGGGAGAACTCTTCTAGCAGTGGTGCGCACGAGATGAGTCGCTCAAACTGGTCTCGGGGCATCAAAAACTGACCGAGCCGAAGCACACGCAGATGCCGAAGCAACACCTGCTTGTCAACGATGGAAAACCACGGGCAGTAGATAGTCAAGCTGTGAAGGGCCTGCAAAGAGCTAAGCAGACGTCCAAGGCCGTTCAATGAAAGGTTTATCCCGAACTTGTAGTTATCATGAAAGGTGTCGACCCAATCTCCCAGCCAGACGCTGCTCACGTTCTGCGGGAATGCACCATTGTGAACCAAGGCCGCGTCCTGCCAGCCCACCATGTGAGATAACACATCCTCATTTCTGCCGTTGTCGTCTACGCGCTCAAGATTTGGGGCGTGGAGTAGAATGAGTGGTGCAAGAGCGCCTTTGAGGCTATACTCCTCCCAGCGTTGTAGATCGGGAAACAGATGATTGCTGAACCTTTCAATAGCATCTGGTAACCAATCTCGGGTCACTCTCGGGCTTAATAACACTGCAGATGATGAAATATTAGCCCATCTGAGGCATTTGCCAAGCTCTGGGTTCTTATAGACGGTACGGCAGAACTTGACAAGATCGAAAGCCCCGTGGTCTAGGTACCCAAAATGGTGGTAAAGCACCGGCTGAGCGATGGCTCTCACAGACCTAGAGACGACCGAGAGGTCGAGGAGAGCGCGGCGAGAAGGGCCCATCCTCCACCGGTCTGGTCGAGGAATATCCAGGTGCTTTTCTTGGCAGTGCTGGCATAACTCTTCACAGATTTGGAGGAGGATTTCAGGGGGTAAAGACCCACAACTCATGGCGGCGAAAAGCTAGACGCATGCGAAATAACAGCCGTGTCGTGGAGAGAGGTTCAAGTGAGAACAAGAGCTTATTAAGGGTCTCGAGTCACTGCAATGCTCAGAGGAATTTGAACTGAGTATTCCACCGGCAACTATATACTAGGGGTTGCCGTGCGAACTTGCAATGAACAACAGCTACCCAATACGTCAGTTATGGGGAGAGAGGTCTGCAAAGCCATGTTATTGAATCTAATTGGAAGTTTTTCGTGAACGAATTTGCCCAGTCGCCTCATTGGGCAATATCCTAGAAGATCCGATGTTGTGTTCTTCACTCCCAAGTTCAACACCCCCATCTCTTTCAGGGGGGGGAGGCGCACAAACCAACAACCCCAAAAGGGCACTGGGCTGTGTTACTCGTCGTGTGGCTAGCTTTGGTTGCCAGTTACGCTTCGAAATGGATGATCTCGAGAATGAGCACAAGAAGAGCTTCTCAGTTGATGCCTCGATGAGCACGGAGAAACTACCTTGTCGCTGAACGATGTTGTGCTTTGAAGTGAGTCTCTCGATGGTCGGAGACTGAGGAACCTCGGTGAGGTTAGTGATACAAGCGATCACAAGCACATATTAAAGGAAAAGGAATGAGATGAAAACAGGTAGATGAAAAGATAGACTGCAACATTTACATCCATATAATACAAACAAACTACACACCCTCCACTGCTCAAATCATCAAACACCTAGGTTGCGCCCTCAAAAACCAGCAAATTCAACCATGTCCTGGGGTATCATGTAACTTTTCAACACCTCGGGCCAGAAATATCCCAAACCTCAACAACGCCATCCATCCTGCCAAGCACCAAAGTCATACCGTCCTCGGAAAAAGCACCCGACATTACCAGTCCCTCCGTGTTCCTCTCGAATACAACTGTGCCCGTCGCAACATCCATAATGTCAAAGCCGTCTTCGGTTCTGCAGAGCATGTATCGACAGTCGGATGAAATAGCCAGCGGCCAGCCTTCAGAGCATCGCACCGAGTTGAGGTTGTACGAGGTCAGATCGTTGGCTAGTGGCATCCAGATGTGCACACTCGTCCCCCAGACTGAGACGATGCGTCGGCCGTCGGGGCTGACGGCCAGAGCTCGCGGGTTGGTTGACCCATCAATCTCGAGACGGCGGGTCGTCTTGCATGAGACCGGGTTGGTGATTCGAAGAGTGCCGTCGCGAGAGATGGTGACCAAGCTGTGATCGGGCATAAAAGCAGCGTGCGTAACAGTGTCGATGTGGCTCAGAACCCTTCCGACTCGAGTTTCGTTCTTCACATCCCAGACGCCGATGCGGTCTCTCCCTTCGCCGACCGCAATGACTCTCCCGTCGTGGCTCCAAGCAACGGGCTCGCCCTTGGACTCTTTAAGTTCTCCAGTAGTCTTTCCCGTGGTAAAGTCCCGTAGGAGAACGGTGCTAGAGTGGTGAAAGTCAACCCCTCCGGGAAGTCGAACGATCCAATCCCTGATAGTCGCCAAGCGAGCAGTGTGCGGTGCAAAGACGGCGTGGGAGCCGCTCGTCTGTGAGTAGCCCCGCTGAGTCTTGACATCAAAGACATCAATCCAAGATTGAGAGGTCTGGGCGGCCATGTAGATGGCAAAGGCTGCTGAGCTGCAGGGCGAAATGCCGACCGAGGTGATCTCGCCTTTGCTACAGGTGCGGCGGAAGCGCAGGGAGAGGTTCAGCTGGGATGAGGAACTGAACGAACCGCCGCTGTCGGTTGGGTTTGTTGGCGATGCTGGAGCAGATGATGTTCCCCTGTAGTTGTGTTAGTGAACAAATCTCACAGTCGGGCATTGACTTGACTTACATGGTGTTTGATGATCGACTTGTGGGTCTTCGATGGAATCTCATGAGAGTTCGGATAAAAGTGGAAAGTAGGTAATTGTCTTGTAGAAAGCCAATTGGATGCAAGATAGTTTCTTTGTTCTGTATGCTGGAGGTTGTTTGCCAATGCCTCAAAAAACCGGCAGAAGCCTCATCTTAAACAAAGACCAAACGTGAATTATGACCCTGAAAGTCGAGTCACAGTCACATAGCAAACCCACTCTCATGTGGATTACCAACCGCACCCTTGGGACTTTTCGGCGAGTCCCAAAAGAGGATGCTAAAGACAGGATGGATGCCACCCAGGGCCTTTGGCAGAGTTGGTTCAGAATCCCAAATCCACGCCTGTAGAGGCCCTGCAACGTGAGTCACCGCCGTTCTGCTTGCTGCAGGCTTCGGCGAGTCAGAATTGGGGATAGCGGCAGATGACATGGGGGGCTCCGGTTCGGGGAATGTGGAGGGTTGAGCTGGGGTATGGGTTGGGTCGAAGAATACGAATATGTCAGCACGGGAGCATGAGATGTTCTTGGCGGTGATAAATACGGATTCTTGTTAGAGCTATCTTGGTACCATGCGTGCCATATTACGTGGGTGATTGGCGAGGGCTACGGAAACGTCTAGCGAAGAGGATCAGTCTACTTGGATGCAACGCCGTGATGAAGGAGATAGCAAGACCCAGCCATGATACAAAGAAGGCAAGTTAGTACGTGTGAGATCGCAAGTCCAGGACCAATTGCCTCTTGCAGGCCAGACAATTGCTCATCGGGGAAAACACCATCAATGGACTAACCCACCACATTACAAAGGCACCTCTCAAACAGGATTGGAAATCATTCATGATATTAGGAAAGCATATTCAATTTGTCATTCAATTCGTCATTTAACAGAGGGCAACTCGTGCAATCCTAAACACAAAGTCGTCATCCTCGTGAACCTATCAAGGTGTCTCCATCCCCGCGCGAGATCAACTCGGGGCTCCACCATTAACCATCCCATCCCATCCCTTTTCCTCCTTCATCATTTTTCTTTCTTTCTCTCTATGCGCCAAATGCCTCGTCATACTTGACCATGCACGATCGGTATCGCACCTTGCTCGTTCGGAGGTTCTCCATGGCGAGCTGCAGACCCTCGGTCGAGATGGGGATCTCCTCGACCCACGACTTGATGCCGTTGTCGGCAGCCAGCTTCAGCATCTCGAGCATCTCGCGTCGGCTACCCAGGTGCGACGAGCCGATGTAGCAACCGTTGGAGAGGAAGTCCTGGTTGCGCATGGTGATGCCGTCGCCGCCAGGGAGACCAACAGAGTTCCAGTGGCCGTGGATGTCGAGGAGGCTGAGGTACTGGCTGAGAGCGAAGCCCTCGAAAGAGTTGGCAGTGTTGATGATGATGTCAAAGGTCATCTCGTGGCCCTTGGTCCAGTTCTCCTCGCCTGTGGCCAGGAAACCGTCGACACCCATCTTGCGGGCATCCTCCTCCTTCGCCCGTGAGCGGGAGATGGCCCAGACCTCGGCGCCGAGGGCCTTGGCGAAGAGAAGGCCATAGTGGCCGAGACCACCGATGCCGACGATGCCGACCTTCTTTCCGGGACCAGCACCGAGGCGCTTCAGAGGGCTGTATACGGTGATGCCGGCGCAGAGCATGGGGGCGGCCTGAGAGCTGGAGAGAGCTTCGGGGATGGGGTAGACCCTGTGAGAGTTCAAGTCAGTTCATGAACACCAATGCTAACACAGATGAGCAGGAATGAGATTAACTCACCAGTACTCGTGGATACGGCTGTGAGAAGAGTAACCACCCTGGGTGTTGACACCAGTGTCGAGGTAGGGAGCACCATAGGCGTCAATCTGGTCCTTGCAGTAGGTCTCATTGTCATTCTTGCACTGACGGCAATCGAGGCACGAATAAACCTGAGCACCAGCACCGACGCGGTCGCCAACCTTGGCCAGCGTCACCTTGTCGCCGACGCGGACAACCTTGCCGACAACCTCGTGACCGACAGCAAGAGGGTAGGGGCATTCACCCCAGTCACCGCTGATGGTGTGACGATCACTGGCGCAGACGCCGCAGCACTCGACCTTGATGTCGACGTCGTACTCGCCAAAGGGACGGGGCTGGAAGGTGTTCTTCTCAAAGTCGGTCCATCGCTCGGCGCTGGGGGACTGGAAGCCCTGGAACTTTTCGGGGAAAGACATGGTGATAATTGGGGATGATTGTTGGTGTTGTGGGGGTATCACAGCAGCTGTCGACAAAAGGCAACGGTCAATCAACAGAATGACGATGCAGAAAAAAAGACGAGAGATCAAGAAGGAAGAACGACAAGAGCTCAATGGCAACAGCTGGGGTATTCCTTTTAAAGCTTTTGTCTTGCTCCTCACAAACCCCCACTCAGCCCATCATCCAATTCCCACCCCTCGTCGCCTTTTACTGCCATGTCGGTCGGTCGGTTGGTGAGTGAGTTGAGGTGGTGAGGGGCAATTGACGGATGCCCCTCATCCAACGCGACCGAACCAGACCAGACGTGTCATCGGATGTGCCATGGTCCTTTGGGGGAGGTCAAGGCGTGTGTGCGGGTGTAGACGAGGCCTCATTGGACTCGTCTCGTCCTACTCAGCTTCAAGTTTGGGGGTTTCGCATCATGGTGCCCTCTCTTCCCCAATCCCGCAACAGAGACAGCTCCAACTCGGCCGTCGCAACGGCACGCGATAGGGCGACGGGCGTCATGAGGGATCCATCATGAGTCGGGTCTCCTCCCCACAGTCACACTGGGTGGTATCGGATTATCGTGGGAATGTTGATCCGACGGAGGCCGATTCCTCCACCAAGGAGGTGTTGCGTGGGGAAGAGTGGCATGAGATCAATGAGTTGAGATTCATGTGTTGGTGATGCTGCCTTTTTCAATTGTTCCGTTGGTCCTGAATGGGGGCATCCTTTTCTGCGAGGAATCATCTATAACTTTCTCTCGGCTGCTCAATGTTTGTATCCCAAACATTGACTTATCTCTCGATTATCCAACTTTGTCGTGCCATCGTGTATCGGATCGGATATCGGGTATATCTTGTCCAACCCCGCGAGAAACCATGTCTCACAGCTACACACTGTCTCTCAAACACCCTCACTTCTTCCAATCCCTCTTCTTCAGAGCCCGCGACTCGCCCAGACCAATACCCGCCAGGAAGCAAAGCCTCATGGTCATGCCGACATAGACCCACGGCACATTGCCCAGATCGCTCACATTCCACCCCGCGACATCCCAGTAGATGCTCGCCCCGAGCTCCCGCATCGAGTACAAGTGTCCCACGTCGGCGAGCAGCAGCACAAAGAGCACGGCGCGCCAGACGCGCAGGTCCGCCGTGGACCGTAGCACGAGCGCCTCGTTGAGCGCGAAGAAGAGGAACATGTTGGCCAGCTGCGACATGGCGACAGAGGTTGCCAGCGGCGCACTGGCGTCCGGGGACGGTGCCGAGGCCGAGTTCAAGAGGTTGAGGTAGGTTTCCTGGCGGAAGTGGCTGTAGTAGGCTCCCACCAACGCGGAGATGGGCTCGACGACGAGGAAGAAGAGGCGGTAGATGAAGTGGATGCGGAAAGCCACCTGGGATGGCTTCTGCTGACCAGCCATTTTGAAGGAGCTCTAGAGGGGGGTCCGAAGCTTCACAGAGGCAATTGAGTATCAGGTGAGTTGGTATGGAAAGGTGATATTGCTGTCGCGATTCCGCAACGTGTTGTTCACGCTCCTCGATGAAAACTCTCCCAATGGGCCCTGGCTCGGGAAAAACTTGATCCACAAGGTTTGATCTCTCACCCCACGAGAACCGTGCCAGCCCCGTTATCTCGGTGCTCTTTACAACGAGATGTTGAAGGTTTGCCCATCAACGTCCGGCATATAAGGCATCGTCATTTTGTAGTAGCTCATGCCTAGCCTGGTGTTATACTTGTCTTGGCCAAAACGCTTCAGCCACGGTCATCGACTTGAGAAACGTTAATAGACCTCTAGACGCAAGAGAGCTCCAGGGTGATCCCCCAATCTAGCACCAATGGCGTTGCCGATATGCCAGCCTTCACATCGGGCTCTCCGCCTCATCGGGGCCAAGGTCCAGACCAAACCTTGAAGCACAACAGCCCATCCCGCAGAGATTTTTTTACCCGGAAGTTTAATGGCCCGAACGTTTTTTGTGGGTGTGCTCGTTGCCGAGATCTCTGCAGATCTTTGAAGGGGCACACGAATCAAGGGAACTGGTGCTTCACAGGCACAGCATCTCTTTTTGTGCCAGACCCAGCTTGTGGATGACCAGGTTTGTGTTACCGTCCGAAATAGAGGTCCAGAGTCTCATAAGAAAAATTTCTATCCCTGCGGATGAGATCATTCAATGAGCCGAGCAGAATCCGGGGTTACTAGTTGAGTGGCGCTGTTGGGGGGGCTTTTTTATTGAAGAACCGGGGTTGGGGATTGAATTGGACAGCTCTGCGAATTGAGGTCCGGGCATTAGCTAGACCAGGATGGCACTCTGCTATTACCTTGCAATGTTTATCAAGACCCAGCTGCAGCGTAGCATCAAAAAGCAACGCTGTTGTTGTGGTGAACGGGTTGCGTTAGAGGACGTACACGAGCTCACCTGTGACCCCTGAGCTCAGGCCACCCATGCTCCACTTTTAACGGTCTAGCTAACCCATGCTCCACTATTTTAAACCAATCAAATACGAATATTTCAGTAGAGCATAAGTTATCTTAGCTATCTTAGATTTTATATCTATAGGTTATAATTTTTTATTCTTCTTTTATTATATATTAATGCCTTATTAATTAATTAATATATTAATAATAAATAAATTAATATATTAATTTACTTTATTTTTATGCCTAAGATTAATAATTTCCTATAGTTTATATATTAATTGCCCTTAGATCTTTTTATTATCTCTTTAGATTTATATATTAATTATCCTTAACCTCTTTATCTTTTTTTAAGTTAATACATTAACCTATCTTTAATCTTTTTTATTTTATACTAATTTATATATTAATTAGCTATTATGCCTTATCTTAATTCTAATACCTTTAACTAGTACTTAGTATATATTAAATATATTAAAGGTAAAGCTAATAAATACTAGGTAAATAATACTTAATTTAATTATAATATAAGTTTTATTTATAAATTATTAATATATTAACTCTTATATATATTAGAATATTAGTAAAATAATTATTTCCTAAGGTAAAGTCTTTTATTAAATATCTAAGATTATTAATAATAAAGGTTTTTATAAGAATATAAATATTATATTATATATATATATTATTAATATATTAACTCTTCTTAAGATAATAAAATACTTTCTTAAAACTTAAAAACTTATATTAAAGGTCTTTATTATATTATTATTAAAAAGACTATTTAAGGTAATAGTAATACCTAGTATCTTATTATAATTTAAGGTAAGTTTTTTTTATATATTAATAATATATTAATACTAATATAATATTAGTCTTTTATAATAATTACTTAGTTATTTTTTAAGGTAATACTAATTTTAATACCTTTATTTTTATTACCTTAACTAAGCTCTTTTATATAAATTAAACTCTTTAATATATTAATAATATATTAACTTATCTTTTTTAAATTACTAAGTCTAAAGAGCTTAAGGAGGTTACTTATATTATAAAAAAGCTTAGAGTTTTTATTTATACTAAGAGTAGCCCTAGGTTTAAGAAGGGAAATATAAGTTTTATTTATATATTATTAATATATTAACTAATATTTACCTAGTTATAAGGTAAAAAAATAAAAGTAAAGTTTAATCTTAAGTATAAGCCTAAAGAGCTTTATAGCTCTTATATTAATAATAATATTAATAATATTATATAAAGCGCTAAAGGTTGCCTTAAAGTATTAAAAATAGTAATTAAAAGAGCTTTGTTTTTCTTAAGTTAAGGGGATTACTTAATGCGGTATTTAATAGTCACGCATAATCTATATCTCTAGTATGCGCTAGCTAATTAAAACGCGTTATTATATAATATACCCCTTATTTAAAAGCTTTCTTTTAAAGTATTTAAATATATTATAAATAGCTTTAAATAAAGGAAATAGCCTAAGATAAGTAATTAATAAAAGAAATAAGTTAATTTATTAAAATAGCTATTTAAATATATATATAAAAAATATACCGCTTTAGGTATACCTATTATTATAGTAATTTACTTTATTAAGTATAATAAATTAAGGTCTTTAAAGATAAAAGAGCTATAACTTTATAAGGCCTTTTTCTTTTCTTTTTTCTTTATTATTAATACTTTATAATAATATTTCCTCCTTATAATAGCCTTTTTATATACTTATATTAACTTTATAATAGCCTTCTCGCGTTATAAAGTCTTTTTCCCTAGCTAATCTAATTTAATAATCTTATTATATAAGTCTTTTATTTATTAAAAGCTCTCTTATTAACTTATATAAATAGCTTTATAACCTTGCGCCTACTATTCCTATGCCTAAGTATATATATGCTTAAGTCTAGCGTCCTACTTAATATCCTCTTCTTTCTTTAATTTCTTTTTCTCTTATACCTTTTTCCTCTATTATACTATCTTTATTCCCTATGCCTACTCTTATTATAGCTCCCATGGCTATAAATACTTCTTCTCTTATACTTAGCTTTTATTATAAGCCTTTTGCGCTGCCTTATTTACCTTATATCTAGGCTATAATATCTAATAAGACTCTTAACTTCTCTTAGTGCTTTATTGCCTTTACTTATGCTTATCGCTATATAGCTTATAATATAAGGAATTATATATATAGCTTTATATAAGCTCTTATTTTCTCTTTTAAGTATTAGAATAATATTAATAAAGTACTTCTTAGTCTTAAGCTTATTTAGCCTAGAGTTTAGGCCTTAAAGAAGGGCCTTAAGAAAGATAATAGACCTATAAGTACTCTTAGCATATTTCTATTATGCCTTAGTATTATTAATTATTTAGGTAGCTTTTTCGCTATATCTATATTATTATTAAGCTCTAGTTAGAGCTATTAAAGAGTAACCCTGAGCTCTTTAGTAAGGAGGATATTATTTTATATAAGCTAAGCCTTAGTAGCCTTAATAAGTCTAATAAGGATAATAAAAATAATAATAATAATTATTAATAGTATATTATTACTACTATCTCTATGCTTATTTTAGCTCTAGTTTAATTTATTATATACTCTCTTTAGCTTATATTATTAGTTTTTATATATAGCTAGTTTATTTAATAAAGTAATAAAAGATTATTAATTATGCCTTTAGCTTCTTTTTTTATAATTATAATTATATTAAGTAAAGCTCTAAAGTACTTAAATCACTAATATAATAGTGCCTTTATAAGCCTATTTACTAGTATCTATGCTATTAGAAGATATAAGACTTTAAAGGTGCCTTTCTTAAATTCTTACTTTAATTATATGCCTTATATATTAATATAGCATAGTTATATAATTATTTATATACTTTTATTAATTATAAGGCGAATTATTTATAGGTTATTATAGTTAATATTAAATATTATACTAGGTTTAAAGTATATTTATTTAAAAAGGCACTTAAGACTTATTATTTCTTTTATTATTTACTTTAAGGTAAGTAGTTTAGCCTTTATTATAAATATTATAATTATATCTTACCTTATTGCTTTTTATTATATAAGTCTATTAAAGAGAATAACTATATAGCTTTATAATAATTTCTTTATAAAAGGGTTATTTATAAAAGAGGTATTACTTATAATTATTAGGGGTATATTAATAATATACCTTTTATATTAAATAGTAAGTAGTTAGTTAATATATAAGTAGTAGATAGCTTAGTCCGCGGCCTATTAATATTTAGTACCTAGGTTAATAAAGAACCTTAAGAGGTATAAGGTTATAAAGGCGATATTAGCTCTTATTATAATTATAATATAGAGTATAGAATTAATCTTCTCTTAGTAGAGTTTTACTTTTTATATAATTATTATATTAATCTTATATATAAGCTTACTTAAGGGGATTAAAATCATAGGATAGTTATTTTACTTATTTAAGCTAAAGTATATTACTATTTTCTTAATATATAAATTATAAGAAAGGTATATTATATACTCTTCTCTATCTTAAGTTATCTTAATACTAAGAAACTATGCTATATTTCCCTTATTTTATAATTTATAGGCTTTTTTAATCCTAGCTATAATCTTATGTATAGCTAAGGGTATATTCTTATAATAAAAGATAAAAATATTATCTATAAAGAATATAATAAATATATCCCTTATAGGTATAAAGAAGAGGCAGGGCTTTTTTTTATTATTAATTATATTAAGGGATTTAAGAGTAATTAAGAAATCCTTAAACTAAAGTATAGGCGAGTCGCAGAGGCTATATAAAGCTCTCTAGAGCTCTATAAGCTTTCTGGGATACTTAAATCTATTAGGTATATAATAAGTAACTAAGAAGCTATGCTTACTTCGCTATATATTAATAAAGGTATTAATAATATTAAATTATTTAATCTTAAGGTTAAATTAAGTAGCTATAGCTATTATTACTTAAAAAGAGCGCATAATTAATATAGCTATATATATACTCTTAAGCGCAAAGAGCTCTTAAAGGTCCCCTTATATATATAAGCAAGCTTTATATTACTCTAAGTATTTTTATTTATTAAATTTATACTTAAATACCTATCTAAGTAATAGTAGTTTAGACTAGGTAGCTAATTGCTTTATTTTAATCTATATCTCCTTAGAGATAAGGGTTATAATTTCTTTTTATATTGCTTTCTTAAATAATAGTCTTAGAGGGTGATTTTATATCTCTTTCTAGTTATATAGTTTTATTAAAAGTATATCTCTATATAGTTTTATAAGATTTATTAAATTAATTATTTACTTATTTAATAGCTTTTAAGTATTCTAAGACCTTATAATTATTTTAATAAATATTATTAGGGTAATTAAAATGCTTATAAGATCTCTTGCCTTATCCCTAAGTTAATTAGGCTTAAAGAGGCTAATAAAGTAGTTTCTTAAGTAATTATTTATTTATTAATAATTATTTAGGTCTTATTTTTATATATGCCTTATATTAGCTATTACTTATATATAAGCGCTATTTTTAATAAGGGGAGTAAGAAGGCTTTTTTTTCTTCCCCTACTACCTCTTAGTCTACCTCTAGCCCTTCTTTATTATAATCTAGGCATTAGGCTTAATAGAATAGTTATAGTTACTTATAGAGTAATAGAGGACCCCTGCGCTTACTTATTTTATATTAAGGATCTTTAGGCTATATTATCCTTTGCTTAAGACATAGCTATAGGCGCGTTATTAATATCTATCCTTTCTAGCCTTAGTATTATTATATCTAGGCTACTAAGGCTTACTTTTATACTTAAGAGAATATTATTATTATCTATAATATATATTAGTCTAGGTTTTAGTATCTCTCTTAGGGTTTAAAGTTTAATTAGCTCTTAGGTACTTAGCTATAGTATTTCTATATATGCCTACTTAGGAGAGCTCTTTATAGCTTTTCTAATACTTAATAAAGTATCTACCCTTAAGTTTAAACCCTCTAGTAGTCCTTAAGGGATATTTTTTATAATCTTAATCTTATATATAAAACCTTTATTATTTTTAATAACTTAATTATTTAGCTATATAAGAATTTACTTATTTATGCTTTTAGAGCATAGCTTATAAAAGATATTTTTATTAAAGAATATATTATATATAATAATAACTTTCTTAAAAGAGGGAATTTATATATAGTATAAGTTACTAGCTATATAGTTAATTAAATACCTAATATTCCCTCTAGGCTCTACCTTTAGCTTTTACTTATTTCTCTTAGCCTTATAATTATGCTTTAGGCTATATATATAGTAATTATAGGCTCTTAATATGCCTTAATTAAGTCTAAGATTAGCCTATGGGTTTTATATAGGTAAGGGCGCATTATTTTTAAATTATTATTTTAATATCTTAATAGGTAACTTTTAATATAATCTTTTTAATAGATTAATATTAATTAGATAAATAGATATTTATATACTCTTTAGCTATAGGTTAGTAGGTAATTATACTTTTATAAGTATAGTAATTAATATTATAGTAATACTCTTATTAATATATTTAATACTATTATTAGGTTTATATATATTAAGGGGAGAGAGCTTAAAAGTAATACCTTTTATACTTACTTAGTATTAGAATATAAAGATTCCCTTAACTATAATTATAATATATTTATTATCTTATTAAAGTATATAGATATATAGGCTAAATTACTTATATACTTAGTACTTAAAGTAAAATAATATATTAAAAATATCCCTTAGGCTCTTAGTTAAGAGTAGGCATATATATACCTACCCGCTATATTTATCTTTAATAACCAAAAGCTAATTAAAGCTATTATAGCTTATTAAATAATCTTATAAGTCCTAATATACCCTTTAGAAGGGTTATAGTAACCTATGCTTTAACTTATGGCGTGAGATTACTTATATAATATATATTATATTATATATCTTATAGTTAATATACTTTAGACTACTAATCTTAATATTTTAAGTATTAGTAATTAGCTTTTTAAGAGCCTCTTTAGTAAGGTATTTTAATTATAAGTATTAAAGAGCCGCTAATACCTTAGGGACTTTAGGAGGATTCTAAGGTAAAGGTACTTTATTTCTAATTATGCTTATAAGAATACTATTTAGATTAATTAGAATTATATTATAGAGCTTTAGAGGGGTATTAAAAGAGTAAGAGAAAAGTAGCTTATATTTAAAAAATAAGAGATTAAAGTAGAGTTAAAGTTATTTAGTAATAGAGCTTTACTTTATACTTTTAAAGTATAATATATAATTAAAGTTAATTAGCCAAAGGCCTATCTTATATAAGCGAGCTATAGAGATAATATTAATATATTAACCTTTTATAATAATAATATCTAATAAGACGAGGTCTATTATGCTATTTTTATTCCCTTCTTTTAATATTCCCTTAAGTATATACTTGCTATATCTAATGATTTAGAAGCTTATATTATTAGACTTAATTATGCTCTTATATAAGGGAATAAAGGAGCTAGGTTTTAGAAGGTCTATGCTATTAATAAGGTATATAGCGCTGCCTATATCTTAAATTATACTTATTAAAAAGGGGTACTTATGCTCTTTAAGTGCTATAAATATACTTATTATATGCCTAACTTTATAGATTATTTAAGGATTAATAATTACTTTATAAATACTAAAGGTTAAAAGAGAGCTTAATAATATATTATTATGTTATTTTATATATTTTTATTTCTTTTTTAAAGTATCTTTAAGGAGCTTTTATTAAGGCTTATTAAGTTTTTTTCTTATAGTTTTATATTATAAGGGGTTTAATATCCTTTTAATAAATGCTTTTTAGTGCCTTAATAAAGTATATTAAAGGGTATAATAGTCCTTAGGTTTTTATTTATATATAGGCTACCTTATATAAATAGCTTAATAAGGATAAGTAAAACCCTTAGTATCTTTAGGAGTATTATTAAGTTATCTTCTAAGCATAGCATAGATGCCTCTATGCTTATTATGCTTCTTTTAAAGGCTTATAGCGGTTAAGAAGTTAAGAGTATATTCTATTAGGTCCTAGACCTTATCTCTAGTATAAGCGCGGTTAAGGAGCTTTATAAGCTCTCCTTAGGCCTATTCTAAGGCTATCTGCGCTTTTATAGCTTAGAGGAAGTTATAACTTATAATTATGCTAATTATATTAGCTATATTATATGCTTTATAGCGCTTATAAAGGGGCCTCTAGGTCTTAACTTATTTCTTAAGATTAACCCCTAGGGAAAAGGCTTCTTTAAGCTTAATCTTATAAGTAAGTTATAACTCTAGGTTAAGTTATTTACTTAAAGGGTAAAATTCTCTCTTTATAGCTTAGATTAACTCTTATAGTAACTAAGAGCTAGGGTTCTTAAGCTTAAGTATAATAATAATAGCTTTATAATATAGTATTATAAGTATTAATATAACCTAGCCTTTAATAGCTTACTCCCTTATAATATATTACTTATACTTATATTTAAGATAAGCTTCCTTTTTAACTAAGGTATTATATATAAACTATATATTTAAGCTTAAGAGAGCTTCTTAATTATTAGGTATTTACTCTAAGTACTTTATAATAATATAATTCTTATAATCTATAATAATTAGCTTAATAAGCTTATTATCTTTTTATGCTTTTTTATTAAGATTAATAAGTAATTAGATACCTAGAGTATTTATATAAATCTATAATATAATAAATTAATTAAATTACTATGCCTTAGTCTTAAGATAAATAATCTTAATATTATTTATTATAGAGGACCTTAGCGTAATAAATATAATATATAGTAATTACTAAAGCTATGCTTTATATACTTAGAGTAATTAATTATATAAGTAAAAGAGTATAGGATTTTCTAGATATTAAGGTTTTAAAGGTCTTATTAATAGTTCTTAAGAGGAATTATTTAAAATAATAAAAGGTATATTAGTAATTACTAAGAATACTTTTATCTAGGCTTATAATTATTATATAAAGTATTAAAGGTTACCTTAAAGTATTAAAAATAGTAATTAAAAGAGCTTTATTTTTCTTAAGTTAAGGGGATCGCCTAATATAGTATTTAATAGTCGCATATAGTCTATATCTCTAGTATGCGCTAGCTAATTAAAACGCATTATTATGTAATAAAAGGGTTATTATATTTAATTTATTATATAAGGTCTTTAAAATATTGCTTTTAAGTCTTAATAAAAATATATTATTAGCTAATAAAAAGGACTTATTACTTAACTATATAATAACTAAAAATAACTAAGTTAACCCTTTAAAGGTTTAATAAGGGTTATAAGACTACTAAGAGCTTTTTTAGGTCTAATAGCTATATAAGGCTAATTTACTTTAAGTAAGCTATAGCCTTTATAAGGTTTCGCTCTAATAGTATTAATATATTAATAAGGTATATTAATATAATTATATATTACTAGGCTTTAGCACTAGAGTTAGTAATTAAGTATATATATTAGATAATTTATATAAGGACTGTTATTTTATATAATATTTATAGATATACCTAAGTATTATTAGTTAAGTTATTATTACTAGAATAAGGAGTAGGCTATTTTTATTATTATAAATTAATAATATATTTTTAATAAAATAAGGTTTATTAAGGCAGAGTATTAGATATAGTAGTATTATAAAGCTTATTTAGATATTAACTTTTATATTAAAAGGCATTAGGCTTAATAGCTTAATTATATTAAAAACTATATATCTCTTAT